>OZ014525.1:283018331-283618331 GCA_963966055.1 Lathyrus aphaca
AGTTAAAGACATATAATTAAAGCGTTTTCATTCTGGACATAATTTCATGCTAAGGTTGGTTAGAATGAAATTAAATCTATCTTCAGGAAGGGGTTTTGTAAAAATATCAGCCCATTGGTGATTTGTATCTATGAATTTTAACATTAAAATCCCCTTATGAGTATAGTCCCTAATGAAATGATGTTTAACTTCTATGTGTTTAGCTCTAGAATGTAAAATTGGATTTTTAGAAAGACATATAGCAGAAGTATTATCACAGAGGATGGGAATGGTACTCTCATAAATGTTGAAATCCTCAAGCTGATTTTTCATCCAGAGCATTTGAGTACTGCATCCAGCTGCTACAATGTATTCAGCTTCTGCAGTAGATAATGCTATGGTTGACTGCCTTTTGCTGGACCAAGAAATTAGATTATCTCCCAGAAATTGACAGCTTCCAGAAGTACTTTTTCTTTCTGTTCTGTCTCCAGCAAAATCAGCATCACAGTATCCTACAAGTTTGTAATCCTTGGATCTTCTGTAGTATAAACCAAGATTAGTAGTACCTTTCAGATACCTAAAAATTCTCTTAACTGCTGTTAAGTGAGTTTCTCTAGGATCTGATTGGAATCTAGCACATAAACATACACTGTATATAATATCTGGTCTAGAAGCAGTTAGATAGAGGAGAGAGCCAATCATACCTTTGTAGAGTTTCTGATCTACTTTCTTACTTACCTCTTCTTTCTCCAGAATACATGTAGGATGCATAGGAGTTTTAGAGATGGTACTTTCTGATAAATCAAATTTCTTCAGAAGTTCTTTGACATATTTGCTTTGATAAATATATGTACCTTCTGATGTTTGATTTATTTGGATTCCCAGAAAGAACTTTAATTCTCCCATCATGCTCATTTCAAATTCTGCCTGTATAGACTTAGCAAACTCCTTTCCCAAGGCACTTTTAGTAGAACCAAATATTATATCATCTACATAAATCTGGCATATCAGAATGTCATTTTTAATGTTTTTACTGAAAAGTGTTGTATCCATTTTCCCTCTGATGAATTCATTTTCCAGAAGAAAAGTGCTTAGTCTTTCATACCAAGCTCTGGGAGCTTGCTTCAGACCATATAAAGATTTTTTGAGTTTGAAAACATGTTCTGGAAATTTTGTATTTTCAAAGCCAGGGGGTTGGTGTACATACACTTCTTCATCAATATAACCATTTAAAAATGCACTCTGGACATCCATTTGATATAGAATGATATCATGGTTTACAGCAAATGAAATCAAAAGTCTAATTGATTCTAACCTGGCGACTGGGGCATAGGTTTCTGTGTAGTCAATTCCTTCTTGTTGACTATAACCTTGTGCAACCAGTCTTGCTTTGTTTCTGACAACTTCTCCTTGCTCATTTAGCTTGTTTCTGAATACCCACTTGGTGCCAATGATGTTGAATCCTCTGGGCCTAGGAACTAGATCCCATACATCATTTCTGGTGATTTGATTAAGTTCTTCTTGCATAGCAAGAATCCAATCATTTTCTGAAAGAGCTTCTTCTACAGAAGTTGGTTCAATCAGAGAGACTAGTCCCATTAGAGATTCTTCAGAGTTTCTGAATGATGATCTTGTTCTGATTGGTTCATCCTTCTTTCCTAAGATTTTGTCTTTTGGATGATTCACCTTGCTTCTGGATAGTTTCTTCTGAGTGGGTTCTTCAGAGCTTGTTGGAGTGATTGTCTTGTTTTGTTCTGTAGTTGATTGTTCTTCAGATGTTCTGTTTGTGGAAATTTCAACTTCTATATCTGCAAGAGATTCATTCTGCTTTGGTTTTTCAGAACCAAGCTTATCATCAAATATGACATAAATGGACTCTATGACCATACGTGTTTCTATGTTGTATACTCTGTATCCCTTTGAACGTTCAGAGTATCCTAACATATAACACTTTTGTGCCTTAGAATCAAATTTATTCAGAGGATCATTAGTATTCAGAATAAAACATTTGCACCCAAAAGGATGAAAATATGAAATGTTGGGCTTTCTGTTCTTCCACAATTCATAAGGAGTCTTTTCAAGAATAGGTCTTATAGATATTCTATTCTGAATATAGCATGTTGTATTTACTGCTTCTGCCCAAAAATGTTTAGCCATGTTAGTCTCATTGATCATGGTTCTGGCCATCTCTTGTAATGTTCTATTCTTACGTTCTACAATCCCATTTTGTTGTGGAGTTCTAGGACAAGAAAAATCATGAGAGATGCCATTTTCATTAAAAAATGATTCTAATTTTTTGTTTTCAAATTCTCCACCATGATCACTTATGACTTTAATAATTTTAAATTCTTGTTCATTTTGAACTTGTTTGCAGAAGTTAGAAAATACATCAATTGACTCATCCTTGTGTCTAAGGAACTTTACCCATGTCCATCTGCTGAAGTCATCTACGATCACCAATCCATAATTCTTGCCACTGACTGAAGCAGTTTTCACTGGTCCAAACAAGTCAATGTGCAGAAGTTCTAGTGGTCTAGAGGAAGATACAACATTTTTAGCTTTAAAGGCAGGTTTTGAAAATTTGCCTTTCTGACATGCTTCACACAGAGCTTCTGAGTTGAACTTCAAGTTTGGAAGTCCTCTGACCAGATTGAGTTTGTTAAGTTGAGATAATCTTCTCATATTAACATGTTCCAATCTTCTGTGCCAGACCCATTGCTCAGTTTCCACAGACATTAGACATTTTACATTCTGATTTTTTAATTCAGAAAGTTTTATTTTATATATGTTGTTCTTTCTCTTTCCACTGAAGAGGATTGTTCCATCTTTCTGACTAACAACTTTACAGAACTTTTGATTAAAGATTATGTCATAGCCATTATCACTTAATTGACTTATGGATAATAGATTATGCATTAATCCTTCTACCAATAGAACATTAGAGATAGAGGCAAGGTTTCCATTACCAATAGTTCCAGAGCCAATTATTTTTCCTTTTTGGTTGCCTCCAAAATCTACATGGCCTCCATCTTTTAATTTAAGACTTTGGAACATATGCTTTCTTCCCGTCATGTGTCGTGAGCATCCAGAGTCCAGGTACCATGATTGGTGTTTCAGTTGCTGTTAAAGACATCTGCAACATACACAATTTTATCTTTGGGTACCCATATTTTTCTGGGTCCATGTTTGTTAGTTTTCACAAACTTCTGATTTATTTTAGGTTTCAAATCAGAACTTGTGGAACAAGATGACTCACTAGTATATATTAAGTCATGATTATGACCATAGGTAAAATGAGAACTTAGAGGAGTATTAGTTTTTATGACAACGTCATCAATCTTTTTAAACTTCAGAGTTTCTTTAGTTTTCACATAGCCTATGCCTCTTCTATCATTTCTGCTAACTCCATAGATCATAGATGCAATTTTGCTTCTATCTATGCTTTTAGCTAGAAATTTTTGAAAACCATAGTCATATTGTTTCATGATACTATCAGAATTGATTAGATCTTCTAATTCAGATTCCTTCTGTGCTTTAAGTTTTTCAAGAGAGTTTTTGCATTCAAAGATATTTTCTTTCAGCTCAGAGTTTTCTGTTTTTAGTTTTCTAACTTCTTCTAATTCAGATACCAGACTTTGTTTCATGTATTTGTATTTGAATTGAAGCTTCTGATATTTTTCAAGAATTTCTGAGAGGCTAGCCTATAATTGAGATCTGGAAAGTTTAGAGAATACCTCTTCTGTATCTGAGTCTGATTCTGATTCTGATGAATGATCATCTTTTGGTATTTTTGCCATTAGTGCAATGTTAGCATGTTCGTCTTCTGAATCTGACTCTGCTTCAGATGATTCAGAATCATCCCATGTTGCCATGAGACTCTTTTTCTTTTCTCGGTTGAATTTGTTTCTGGGTTTCTCTTTCTGGAGTTTTGGACATTCACTCTTGTAGTGTCCTGGTTCTTTGCATTCATAGCACACAACTTCTTTGCTTCTGGGTTTCTTGTGCCCAGATGTTGCTTCAGAGTGATTGCTTGTTCTTCTGGTATTTCTGAACTTCTTCTGACGATGCTTCCAGAGTTGTTGGACTCTTCTGGATAGAAGAGATAATTCATCTTCTTCTGATGAGCATCCAAAACTTTCTTCTTCTTCTTCCTGTAAAGCTTTAGAAACAGATTTGTTAGATTTAAGAGCTACAAACTTACCTTTCTTCTGGGGTTCATCTTCTTCTAGTTCTATATCATGACTTCTCAGGGAGCTGATCAGTTCTTCTAAAGATATTTCATTCAGATTTTTTGATAGCTTTAGAGCAGTGACCATGGGCCTCCAAGCCTTTGGCAAGCTTCTGATGATCTTCTTTACATAATCTGCTGTTGAGTAGCCTTTGTCCAGAACTTTCAGTCCAGCTACCAGAATTTGGAACCTTGAGAACATTTTTTCAATTGTCTCATCTTCTTCCATTTTGAATGCTTCATACTTTTGGATGAGGGCCAGAGCTTTAGTCTCCTTGACTTGAGTGTTGCCTTCATGTGTCATCCTCAGAGAATCAAACATATGTTTAGCTGAGTCTCTGTTTGTGATTTTCTCATATTCTATATATGATATAGCACTCAGAAGTATGGTTCTAGCTTTGTGATGATTTCTGAATTCCTTCTTCTGTTGAGCTGTCATATTTTTTCTTTCAATCTTCTGACCATCTGCTTCAACAGGATGCGTGTATCCATCTGTCACCATGTCCCAAATATCTCCATCTAGAGCTAGAAAGAAACTTTCCAGAACATCCTTCCAGTAGTCAAAATTGACACCATTGAACACTGGAGGTTTTGCGTTGATCTTGTCATTTTGATAGTCATTGTTGTTATTGCCAGCGTCTGCCATGTGTTTTAACTTCTGGATCTTTTACTGACACGGTTAAGTGTTTTTCTCAGAACCTAGCGCTTTGACGCCAATTGAAGGTGCGTAAAACACAAGGAAGGGGGGTTAGAATTGGGTTTTCTTAACTTAAATTAACTTCTATGACAAGTTGATTTATCCTGGATCGTTTGAACTCAAACTACGTCCAGTCCACCCGCCAAGGTGATTTTGCCTCTATCACTTGAGGTCTTAATCCACTATTCAAAAATGAATACACACACTGACCTACAGTCAATGTCCTCTTGAGTCTTCTGACTGAAACTAGTCACTCAAGGGATTTTACTTAACTTTTACAATAATAAAATATATAGTAACTATTCTGCATCTAATAAAGCTATAATCACTAAGTGAATGTTACAAGAGTTTAGCACAAATTAGTAAGTCTTTTTCTCGTGAGTGTGGTTTTTTTAAATCTTCAATTTGATTCCTTTATATAGTTCTTGAATATTGTAGCCGTTGGAGACATCTTGAGCTAATTATGGATATAAGTTAATACCATAAACTCCTTCCATAACTAGAGATACTTGTCTTCATCATTAATTAAAATATTCTTTAATTAATGCCTTTATAATGAGGATCATCATCTTCTAGACGTAAATCAGAGATAATAAAGTCTTGATACGCAGCCATTAAACCATGTCTTTAAATGATGGATTCTTCAATAAGTGTATCTTCTATATACGGCTCAATGTATCTTCTAATAATGCACGTCTTCTTTAAATAACTTTCTCTTCTACACATATAATAAAGAGAGTCATTAGAACTTCTATTCTTGCATAATAATATTTGTTATCATCAAAACTCTTAGAGGTTTAGAACCATAATTGTTCTAACAATGACTACAACAAGATCGTGTGCCCGGGTGGGGTGTGAGCGATCGGATTGTGTGCCCATTGTCCCTCCCGGGATTTTCATCCTAATACAAACGCGAAAGTGGCGCGAAAAAGTTATAGTCGCCAGCCAGACATTTTTATCCCGAAGGAATGGGAAAGGTAATGTTTCACAAACCTAAGGAAGAAGGAAAAAGGACGAGGCCTTGCGAACCAAAGATCTGGGTCCGGAAGTCGGTTACGAATTGGGAAGGTATTAGCACCCCAATCCGTCCGCCGTACCCGACGGGATCCACGCTTATAAGTCTATTTCAAAGGGTGAAAAATGATATGCTGCTTGAATGAAAGGATGGCTATCTGGGATGGAATGGAAATGAGAAAAGAAATGGAATTGAAAAATGGGAATAAAGGGGGAAAATGTAGGGAAAACAAATATTGTGCTCGAATGGGCCCTACCCCACTACCTACGTACCTCATCAGGAAAATGAGGATCAGAGTCTCCGTAGTTCGTCTAACTAAGACGTGAAATTGTTTGTGATTTTTAGGATGACATTGCCATAGCTCTAGCTCAGGTGTTACCGGCTCTGACTCGAGGGTGTTTATCGTATCACTGTTTGAACTGTCGAGGCATGTCACATTCGTCCGCAAGGAGTATGAGATGAGAGGAGAAGACGTGGCGTCTTGGTTAGTTGTTTTTTAGAAGTGTTTTGAATTTGTGTTTATGGTATGTATAACACTAAAGACTATGATACAGGAGCGAATACTTTCCAAGATCGCCCCCAATGGAACGTTTGTAAAGCATCCTAGAAGAGTGGAGGAGACCTCCACTAATCATTTCCCGTATAGATTAAGGCTCGTGGTGCATTGTACACATTTTCCTTTATTAAGTGTTTTGATTTTTCTTAAAGATGGGAAATGAGACTCAAATTGAGAAAGGAAAACTCTAAGGGAAACTAGACCTACCCTAAGTTAGTTGAGTTTAAGGATGACCTATGGTTAGTGAGGTTTGAAAGATTAAATCCACCTAAGAGATATTAAACTAGAAATGCGAGTACAAAAGGTAATAATGAACAATATGGTCCTCCTAAGTCATAGTGGGTAAAAACGTGTATGAAACGTAAATGGGATGAAACGATTGATCGGGTGGGTCGATTGCGTGGTGCTGAGACGCACGACTTATGGTGTGCAACATACAAGGCTTACTTTTGGTGTAATGGAGTGGAACGATGGTAATCGATGAATCCTAAAGTCACATGAAACTTTATTTATTTATTTGAAAATTTACTCGACGTTGGATCGAGTCTTTATTTTATTTTTGAGATTTTGGTTTTCTATCGATTCGTTTTATCTTTTCTATCCTAGTTATAGGAACTATACAAGCATACAAGTTCTAAGCTATTACATCACCAAGTACAAAATACAAAAATATAATCGAGGCATAATAAAAATAATCCAAGTCCATACGCGAATCCTCGAAAAATACCTCGCACGAAAGGAAAATTGTTAGTAAATGAAATGAAGATGCATATGCAACAATATGATGGAAATGAATTAGGATAACAAAAATATCAAAAGTCATGGAAAAAATATGAAATTAATTCCCTAGGGTCTCTAACCTGACTATAATATTGTGTTAAAAATCTCCTAAAAATTCAAAGTCTAACTATGTCAAATAGTCACTTAAATCTATCTAAGGTTCAATCATAATTTTACACAAACCATACTACCAAAACAGTGGATAAAATGACCTAAAAATTCTACCAAAATTATTCTAGGTACTATTATTTGTCCTCTAATTATAGTAAAACGAATGGGCCAAAAATGTTGCAGGAAGTGGAAGAAATAAAATGTACAAAATTATGTGTCCAAGAAGGAATTCAATCTAAAACCAATTAAATGAAAAATCGAAATTAAATTGGAAAATGACAAAATTCAGAAAGTAAAAATGTAGAAAATTCCTAAATTGAATTATGATTCTACTGTAATTTTTATAGAATTTTATTTTATGTTTTAGTATTTTTTATAGAATTAAATTGAAATGGTGTTAAAACAAAAACTAAGAAAAGATAGAAAATAAAGGAGGGTGGAAATAGAAATGTTTATGAGTTAAAAAGATAACTGGGCTTGCGATGGAGGGTGCAAAAATCAATTCGCAGGGCCCATTAGCACAGGTGGCCTGAGGGTGTATGGTGTGGATGTGGTAAAAAATTGTTGACCCAAGACGGAGCGTTGGATCAAGGTTTAGTCTAAGTCTTCCCATCGGATTGATCATGAAACAAAGGTACACAACAATTATCAGGTATGGCACGCACTGGATTAACCACAGAAGCAACCTACCGGACAGTGACAAGTGTCACCGCCGGTATGGTAGAAGATCCAAAATTCCCTAATCTTATCCTATTGGAATCACTAACGGTGTAATTAAACTCATTATATCACTTTATAGTGGATTAACACTCTTTAAGGGGGATTAATTCTATTTATTGCTATTAACTTATATTAAACCTAATATAATCTTTATATTTTAATCAATATAAAAAAACAACAAAACAAAATGAGAGTCTTCAATCGAACCCTAGACTCTTCTTCTGCCTCACCGCCGCGACACCCTTCTCCTTCTCAATCACCACCCGCCGCTGCTACAAGCCTCGTCGCCATCCTCCCTCTTCTCCGCCGCACCTCCTTCGCTAACCTAACCCTAACACCGTATCACAAACCGAAAACCTCGCCTTCTAACAAGAACACCTAATCTAAACACCAGCCGCCGTCATGAACCTTTAATCGGCACAATCAACAAGACCCGAAGATCGCTACATCTGAATCATAGCAATCGAATCGTACCTTACGCTTTCGACACTGACAAAGGTTCCAATGGATAATCTCGGCTTGTTGACAAGGAATCTTCGAAGAAGAACGCAACACGAATGCTAATGGATGAGCGAAGACGCTTTCGAGTGATATGGTGTTCAGGTATGATTCTATCTCGCTCCTCCTTCTTCCACCCTTGCTCGTGATTTTTTTTTTATTTATTATTGAAAACGCAATCTTGATATATACTCTTGCAAACCCCTCAGTCGGATGGTTGTGTGGCTGATGGCTCGTATTTGTTGATATGTTTTTCTTCTCACAGGTGGATTATTGATGAAGATGAAGAAAGTTTTGTTGATTGTATGTGATGGAGATGGAAGAGTATGAAGGTGATGATGATGCTATGAAGATGACAGATGTCGATACAAAATGATGAAGTTGCAAGTCAGGGTGAAGGTTGGGAATAATTGGTGATGCAAAGCTGCGAACTTGAGGCGAATCGAATAAGATCCGCAGATTTGAGGAAGAAGTCCTCATTTTCGATTGAGGGTATTGGAGATTCTCAAATCGATGAGATTGCAGGTATGTTCTTGATATTCTTGTGCTTCTTTTGGTTGTTTATGATTGTTGTTGATTTTCTGATTCTTCTTCTGATTACGGATTGCTTTGTGGCTCTGTTGTTGATGTGTGAATCTTGTAGATAGAAAGCTGATGAGGATGGACCATGAAGTTGCAGGGTTGTGCAGATTGATGTTGATGTTTGCGTGATGAAAACGAAGGAGACGATGAAGGCTCGTTGATGTTGTTAACACTCGATTATGTGAATTATTTGTGATGCTTTCTGCGTTGTCGTGGTTCTAAATTTTTGCAGGTTGCAAACTGATGAAGGGTTTTTTATTGATTGTATGTATGAGGGTTATGGAATGAATCAGGAAGAAGAAGATGATGGATGAGAAATGAATGGAGAAGAAGATGAAGAAGAGGAAAGAAATTCAGGAACGGTGAAGTGAATGAGAAGAAGAAGAAGGATTAGTGAAGGGGTTAGGGATGAGTGAGGAGGAAGATTGAAGAGTGTTGAATTGATCCCCCTCACAATCTGCAGCCACACTTCTTTTATAGCGGAATAACCGGTTAGGAATTGGTTGGAGGTTGTTATTTTATAGTTAGAAGTTTTTATTATATTTTGTAACTGATTGTTTATGAATCTCCTCCTCCCTTTTGAATTTTCTTCTTCTAGTAAAGTTGTTTCTGGTGTAAGCTTTTTCTGTACTTTTTGTATGAACAATTTCTCAGTAGGAATTTTTACTATCGATTATGTAACTGAGTTTTTCATTCGAACACTTCTTCTGTCCACCACTTTGGTGTTAGTTTCATTATTTTTTGCTGCACTGAATTGTTCTGCAGTTTTATTATTTCCGATAAAGCCTCCTATAACCTGTAACCGATCTTTTTATCACTTCAAAATGGTTTTGGCAATTTTGGTTCATGGAATCTTGTTATGGCCCAAGATATGTTATGGACATAAAAAAATGGAGAGAGGGAGTCTATTTTAAAACTTGTTAAATTTCTCTTTCCATAGATATAACGGAATTAATAGAATCAAATTTATTGAGAATCTGAAGTGAAATGAAATTAACCTAAAATATTGATAATACTGATCATCAGAAACACCAGTAGAGTGGAAATGAAGTCATCAAATTCCACAAGTTTCTCAATTGGGATAAAAAATGGTTTTTTCTCTAAAAAATGTTTTCTTATCACTATTTTTAATTTATGGTAATGGGTTGAACTCACTGTAAATGGGCTTAACATTAATGAATAAACAATGAATTTTGGAAATGAAACAAATATTATTAGTGACCATTAAAATGTTCTAAATGGATCATAAGAAATTTAGAATTAAAGGAAATGGTGTGGGCATGAGATTTTAGATTTGACAACTTGAATAGATATGGGCCTTATTTGGATCAATGAACTACTAAATTATTATAAGAATCTTAATGGACATGGATTATAGACAAGAAGGAGGCTTTCGAAATTTCGAAATCGAAAATGGACAGGAAATGAAAATGGACTTTATTATGGGCTTGAACTGGAATTTTGACATGAATCAGAAAATAGGAGGAATAATGATCGGAAGCAGTTTTGCATATTGCATTCAAATTGGCCCTATGATCCATGTGTATTCTTAATAAATCCACAATATTTATGTCCTGAGAAGCCTTGCAGTATAATAACATTATCCTGTCACGAACTCCGACTGTCATCTTCCATTGATTGTCCATAGACTTAACCATTAATGCGAAACCATAATCTACCCTGAAATGCATACTGACATTGATGAGCTTGCAATGACGAGTAATACTCAAAATAGCCCTAAAGATCAGTTCTAATAGCACGAGTGCAGATTGAAGCAACTATTTCCAAACTCAACCACTAATAAACCAAAACACTGATGTTCTAAGTAATATAGAGAAATAAACTTTGATTCACGATCCTGGTGAATTTTGGAGAAAAATAATCCTGGCTTTCATATATTTTGAGTACACTTGGGATCAGACCAAACGAAACAATGCTTGCCTCTAACCTATTCCTCTAGTAATTAGATATATCAATGGTAAGTCCTTCCAAGGAAATCACTTAATTAGAAGGATAAACCCCGATCTAGTGTTGATGATGATAAGAAAATGATTCACCTGATGGTTGCATAGTTCAGCCTTTGAATTCATCTCATGACCATAAGTACATTGTGAAACCCTAACTTCAGACGCCATTGATCCCACATCTTAGCAACTTAATGGAATGCACGATTACGAATGTCATTACCTAATATAAATGACTGTGAAGCATAAGCTAGTTAGTAGTTAAATATGATTGTAGATGTTAGAAATTGGCAGAATTTTTGACAAACAAAGTAATAGTTATGAACTTAGTTCAGGACATCAGGATGTCACACCAGATGTTGTGACATCACAAACCTGCTATCTGCCTTAAATGATGCGTAACAGAAGTGCTTAAAATCAGGAGTAAATATCTGGAATTAATTGTAAAGGATGAGCACTCCAAGGCGCCTCTTTAGGAAGTTAAGTTATCTGGTTCCAGCATAAAGGAAACAGAAAACTAACTCACCTTGATTCAAGGAGATAACAAACTAACTCACCTTGATTCAAGGAGATAACTGTGGGATTTATCAAAGTCTGGATAATTTGCAAAAAGCCCACAAACCAAGCATCTATTTAAGAAACTGATACACTCAAGTAAATCGAACGAATTTAAGAAGACTGTCAAGGGTGTTAGTGAAGCTAGTAATTTAAGCAGGTTTTATTTGTGTGTTAGTCACTTTATAAGCTTTTAAGCAAAAAGTGAATTGTGTCTTGATTGAAACTGATAAGTAAGATCAAGCTGGTGTGTCTAAAGTGTGACTTCAAACTTATTAATCATTCTAAGTTAAAGATCACTGTGTGATTGAGGGGGGGTGAGTAGGTACTCATATCTAAGTAGAGTCTTAGATAGAAATTGCCTTGGGTAGATATTAAGTGAAGGATTAAACTGATTGGTTTAACTCCATAATTAATATTACTTATATTGGATTTCCTTCCTGGCTTGGTAGCCCCCAGATGTAAGTGTGGAGATACACTGAACTGGGTTAACAATTTCCTGTGTTATTTAATTTACTAGCTCATTAATTTATTGTTTAGGATATCAGTGTCTAAACATCTGGTTCGACATCACATATCTGATCCCAGAATTTCAATTGGCATCAGAGCAGGCACCCTGCCTATATAACTGGGTAAGATCTAGGGACTGCAAATTTTGGGAACATGGACAGAGATGTAGGATCTGTGAATCGACCACCAATCTTGGATGGATCCAACTATGATTACTGGAAGCCAAGAATGGTAGCATTCTTGAAATCTCTTGATAGCAGGGCTTGGAAAGCAGCTAACAAAGGATGGGAGCACCCTGTCAAAGACAATAAGGATGGGGCAAAAGTGATGAAGCCTGAAGAAGAGTGGAGCAAGGAGAAAGAGGAGTCAGCACTTGGAAATTCCAAAGCCTTAAATGCCTTGTTCAATGGCATTGACAGGAACATATTTAGGCTTGTGCATCACTGTGAGCTAGCCAAGGATGTTTGGGACACCCTCAAAACTACTCATGAAGGAACATCAAAGGTGAAGATGTCAAGACTTCAACTTCTCACCACCAAGTTTGAGAACTTGAGGATGAAGGAAGATGAGACCATTCATGAGTTTTACAGGATGCTGTGTGAAAGGAGCACTGAGGTATGCAAGGAAAGTAAACAACAGAAGAAGTAGATTGAGGAATTAAAGGCTAAAAAGGCAAGTCATCTGGAGATCATTGACCCTTTGAAAAATGAAGTCAGCCTACTCAACTCCAAAATGGAGCATATGTCCAAATCCGTCAGAATGCTGAACAGTGGCTCAAGCACACTGGATGCCATTCTCAACAACAACAAGCACTCAGGGGATAGGACTGGGCTGGGATTTAATAAAGCTCAAAACTCTGAGGCTAGCACCAGCCAAACAACTCCAGATCCTATGAAGTCAAACAAGATGTTCAAGAAGATGTCTCAACATCATGAGAAAAACATGATTAAAAAGAAATATCAAAGGTGGAGATATCATCACTGTGGAAGGTTTGGTCACATCAAACCTTTTTGCTACAAACTGCATGGATACCCCAATCAGAGTTCCCAGCACCTTCCTAAGCAGAAGACAGAGGTCACCAGGAAAACATGGATACCTAAAGCTATATATTATACTGATCAAAGCTACCAGTACATGCCTAAGCAGAAGAACAAGTTCACCAGGAAACCTTGGAACTCTAGAGATGGACACTACCCAAGGCAGATGCATCAGAGGAGACACACATATATCCAGCAGTGGGAGCCTAAGAGAGGAAGACAGCCTGATCTGAACTCACATTCTAGGCAAAGGAAACCTCACAACAGGCACAAGTGGTCCAAGCAGGTTGTTGCCTCTATAGCACACACATCTCTCAGGGTATCTACTATGGAAGACTGGTATTTTGACAGTGGCTGCTCAAGGCACATGACTGGACTGAAGAATCTGTTGGTAGACTTAAAGTCACACTCATCTAGCTATGTAACCTTTGGAGATGGAGCAAAAGGAGAAATCAAGGGAGTTGGGACCCTGGACTGCTCAGGTGTACCAAGTCTAGATGGTGTGCTGTTGGTAAAAGGATTAACTGCTAACTTGATCAGCATAAGTCAGTTATGTGACCAAGGTTACAGTGTCAACTTCACCAAAGCTGAGTGCATAGTTTCTGATAAAGAGCAGAAAGTGGTCATGAGAGGAGCCAGATCAAAAGATAACTGCTATATGTGGGAACCCCAAGATTTCAACCTCACATCTACTTGTTCCATAGCCAAAGAAGAAGAAGTGAAGCTATGGCATCAAAGACTGGGTCATCTCCATCTCAGAGGAATAAAGAAGATCATCTCTATGGAGGATGTAAGAGGGATCCCAAGACTTAAGATTGATGAAAGAAAAGTGTGTGGTGAGTGTCAAATAGGTAAGCAAACCAAGATGTCACACCCAAAGCTTCAACATCTGACAACTTCCAAAGTCTTGGAATTACTGCACATGGACCTTATGGGACCAATGCAGGTAGAAAGTCTTGGTGGAAAAAGATATGCCTATGTGGTTGTTGATGACTTCTCAAGATATACCTAGATAAGCTTCATCAAAGAAAAGTCAGATGTGTTTGAGGTATTTAGAGATCTGTGCCATAGGATCCAAAGAGAAAAGGCAAGCTGTGTGGTCAGAATAAGAAGTGATCATGGAAAGGAGTTTGAGAATAAAAAATTCTCATACTTCTGTTCATCAGAAGGGATCAACCATGAGTGCTCTTCTCCCATCACCCCTCAACAGAATGGAATTGTAGAAAGGAAAAATAGAACTATTCAGGAGTCAACTAGAGCCATGATTCATGCCAAGAAGTTACCCCTGTACTTTTGGGCTGAAGCTATGAACACAGCATGCTACATCCACAATAGAGTCACACTAAGAAAGGGAACTCTATCCACCATCTATGAAGTCTGGAAGGGTAGAAAACCTACAGTCAAGTACTTTCATGTATTTGGAAGTAAGTGCTACATCCTGGCTGATAGGGATTAAAGAAGGAAGATGGACCCTAAGAGTGATGAAGGGATATTTCTTGGATACTCTATAAATAGCAGAGCTTACAGAGTATTTAACTCCAGAACCAAGGTTATAATGGAGTCAATAAATGTGACTATTGATGATACCTATGGAAAGACAGATGTTGCTGATGATGTTGGAACATCTGCTGACAATCCAACTGAAGTTGAAATAGAAAGTGATAATCTTGACTTCACTTTAACTGAGGAAAAGTCAGAGCAATCCAACAAATCTCCCTCCATCAGAATCCAGAAAGATCATCCTAAAGAACTGATAATTGGTGATCTTAACAATGGTGTCACCACTAGATCAAGAGAGATGATCTCAGGCTCCTGCTTTGTTTCAAAGGTAGAACCTAAGAACATCAAGGAAGCTCTGAATGATGAGTACTGGATCTCTGCTATGCAGGAAGAATTAGGCCAGTTTACAAGGAATAAAGTATGGGATCTTGTTCCTAGGCCTGATGGCATTAATGTGATTGGCACTAAGTGGGTGTACAAAAACAAGTCTAATGAGCAGGGAGTAGTTACAAGAAACAAGGCTAGGCTTGTGGCTCAAGGATATACTCAAATTGAGGGGGTGGATTTTGATGAAACTTTTGCACCAGTAGCAAGACTTGAATCCATCAGACTACTCCTAGGAATTGCTTGCATCCTAAAGTTCAAATTATTTCAGATGGATGTTAAAAGTGCCTTCCTAAATGGGCACCTTAATGAGGAAGTATATGTGGAGCAACCAAAGGGATTTATTGATCCCAGCTGTCCAGACCATGTATATAAGCTGAAGAAGGCTCTGTATGGGCTAAAGCAAGCTCCCAGAGCATGGTATGAATGACTGACCACCTTTCTCATTAAGAATGGATACAGGAAGGGAGGAATAGACAAAACTCTGTTTGTAAAAGATGAAGAGGGAAAGGTTATGATTGCTCATATATATGTGGATGACATAGTGTTTGGTGGGATGTCAGACATGATGGTTAAACATTTTGTGACTCAAATGGAGTCTGAGTTTGAAATGAGCCTAGTGGGAGAATTAACTTACTTCCTTGGACTGGAAATCAAATAAATGGAGGATTTCATGTTCATATCCCAAAGCAAGTATGCAAAGAACACTGTCAAGAAGTTTGGGATGGACAATGCAAGTCACAAGAGAACACCTGCCCCCACTCATCTAAAACTGAAAAAGGATGACAAAGGTGAGAGTGTGGACCAAAGCTTGTACAGGAGCATGATTGGAAGTATACTCTATCTTACAGCTAGCAGACCAGATATAGCTTTTGCAGTAGGTGTGTGTGAAAGGTATCAAGCTGAACCAAAGGTGAGCCATCTCAACCAGGTTAAGAGGATCTTGAAATATGTAAATGGTACTTGTGACATTGGTATAATGTACTCTCATGGTTGTGAACCCATCCTCACTGGGTTTTGTGATGCTGACTGGGCTGGAAGTGCTGATGATAGAAAGAGTACATCAGGAGGATGCTTCTTTCTAAGGAACAATTTAATTTCTTGGTTCAGTAAGAAACAGAATTGTGTGTCATTATCCACTGCTGAAGCTAAATACATTGCAGCTGGTAGCAGATGTTCACAACTAGTATGGATGAAACAAATGCTCACAGAATACAATGTCACACAAGATGTCATGACATTGTACTGTGACAATTTAAGTGCTATTAATATCTCCAAAAATCCTATCCAACACAGTAGGACTAAGCACATAGATATCAGACATCACTTCATCAGAGACCTTGTGGAGGAGAAGGTGATCACATTGGAGCATGTAGCCACAAAGCTGCAATTAGCTGACATATTCACCAAGGCTTTGGATGCTACCCAATTTGAAAACCAAAGGGGTAAATTGGGAATCTGCATGTGTGACATATAGTATTATGGAGAAGTTCCAGCATGTCTTATGACATCGTGTGGCATGACCACCAGGTGGCAGCACTAGTCTGGCCAATAACTGTTTGTATTCCAATTTTAAAAATTCCAATAGCAACGGGCTCTATTTATGTACAAACGTGCTTTCAGCTTCTCACATTCTCATTAGCACCACTGAACCTTTTGCATGCTACAGCTGAAACTCTGAACTCATCTAAGTCTATCATCAAACCTTTATACATCCCCACTACAATCGAAAAAATGTCACAACATCAGAACCCTAACTCCATTGATGATGGTCTCCTTCAGGAAGACGTAGTGAACGTCACTCCATTGTCTATAGTACCCATGGATGCTACACCTATAAATGTTATCAGAGGAAGCATTCCCATTGCTCAAAAGCCCAGGACTCCCCATGAAAGAAGATCCAAGGAGTCAGTCTTCATCAAAAGTAAGGGAGCCTCTTCATCTTCTAGTGCTCCCAAAGCTTCTGCTTACGTGGACGCAACAATCAAAAAACTTGTAACCAGGATCTTGGCAGAAGAAAGGGTTGTTCCTGGGGTGTCAGTTCCCCTGAACAGGATGCCTGCCTCACCTCCCATCAACCAAGCTGAAGAAGACATACCTGCTCCACAAGATGTCCCAAGCAATGTTGAGACAACTGAGAGCCAGGACAAGGCCCCAAATGATGATGAAGGAGTAGAAGATTCTACTGATGATCAAGCTGCTGAGAATGAGGCTTCCCAACCTCCACCAACTGTGAATCTGGACAATGATTCTGATACAGAGATCATAGCAGTTGTTGATCCTAGCATAGCCAAGAGGCTCATGGCTAGGAAGGATAAGAGGCCAGCTGCTCAAGCAACTCTTGAGAAAAGACAGCCAACCCCCAAGAAGGACAAGGTCAAAACTGCTTTTGGACCTACAAAGCAATGAAGTAAGGTCAGCACACAGAAGAGGAAGGCCACAACTCCATCTGATTCTGATGTTGAGGAGGATGACCCAACATCTCAACCTAGAAAGAGGCCAGCACCTCCTAGGACTGCCACTGCTGTCCCTGAAGCACCCCTGGATAATGTGTCCTTCCACCATGTCTCCAGCGTAAGCATGTGGAAATATGTCTATCAGAGAAGGGTGGCTCTGGAACGAGAGCTGGGTAGTAATGCCTTGGAATGTACTGAGGTAATTGATTTAATCTCCAATGCTGGACTGTTCAAGACTGTCTCTAAATTTTCTCCATGTTATGAGTTGCTGGTAAAAGAATTTATAGTGAACCTACAAGAAGGATGTGTTGATGGGAAATCTGAGGATTTCAGGAAAGTGTATGTCAGGGGAAGGTGTGTAGACTTTTCTCCTAGGGTGATCAATCAGTACCTGGGGAGAGAAGCAGATGGGCCAACTGAGCTGGGCAAGACTGACAATCAAGTGTGCAAAATAATTACAGCTAACCAGGTCAAGACATGGCCTGTAAAAGGAAAACTCTCAGTCAGCTTGTTAACCAGGAAATATGCCATGCTACACAGAATTGGGACAGTCAACTGGGTCCCAACCAACCACACCACAACCATAGCCACTGGGCTTGGGAGGTTTATCTGTGCTGTAGGCACCCAAACCAAGCTGGATTATGGATCATACATCTTTGACCAGACTCTCAAGCATGCAGGAACCTCAGCCATCAAGCTTCCAATAGCCTTCCCATCACTGCTCTGTGGGGTGATTCTCAACCAGTATCCAGGAATCCTTACTGACAAGGACTCTGTCAGTAAAAGGGAAAATCCACTGTCTTTCCATTACAAGTTGTTTCTAGGTCATCATGCTGCAGATGTTGAAGCACCAGGTGGGACATCTGCTGGGACATCTGCTGTCAAGACACCTATATCAAAGACAGCCCTAATTGCAGAGCTCAGGACAACCTGCAAGGAGCTGGAAGAAAGAAAGAAGAAGCTTGAGGACCTGATTCAAAGACTGGAGCTAGAAGAGGTTGCTGGGAATGATGATGGATCTGATGATGAGTCTGAGGATACAAAGGATGAAGAGTGAAGTTGTCTGTTGGTGGAAAATGTATTGTCTGTCTGTTCTGAATTGTATGACTGAATTGTATGTCTGTTTCTTTAATGTTTTGTTTGGCCCCAAATTTTATGTCTAACAAGGGGCAGAAATATGTGTATGCTGAACAATGATATATCTGCTGAAATCTGTTGAACAATGATATTAATGTCTGTCTGCTGAACTAAGTTGAATTTTCAATGGTATATTTTGGATATTTATCAAAGTCTGTTGGGCCAAGTCATGGCAGTATACCTCTCAAGTAACTACATGTTTGAGGGGGAGCAAATTCTTAGCTCTCACATGATCCAACAGAAAGGAACTCCGTTGCTCTCTGACAAAACCAGAAGAATATGTTAGCCAAAAATTAGCCAAAGGGGGAGTTTGTAGATGTTAGAAATTGGCAGAATTTTTGACAAACAAATTAATAGTTATGAACTTAGTTCAGGACATCAGGATGTCACACCAGATGTTGTGACATCACAAACCTGTTATCCGCCTTAAATGATGCGTAACAGAAGTGCTTAAAATCAGGAGTAAATATCTGGAATTAATTGTAAAGGATGAGCACTCCAAGGCGCCTCTTTAGGAAGTTAAGTTATCTGGTTCCAGCATAAAGGAAACAGAAAACTAACTCACCTTGATTCAAGGAGATAACAAACTAACTCACCTTGATTCAAGGAGATAACTGTGGGATTTATCAAAGTCTGGATAATTTGCAAAAAGCCCACAAACCAAGCATCTATTTAAGAAACTGATACACTCAAGTAAATCGAACGAATTTAAGATGACTGTCAAAGGGTGTTAGTGAAGCTAGTTATTTAAGCAGGCTTTATTTGGGTGTTAGTCACTTTATAAGCGTTTAAGCAAAAAGTGAATTGTGTCTTGATTGAAACTGATAAGTAAGATCAAGCTGGTGTGTCTGAAGTGTGACTTCAAACTTATTAATCATTCTAAGTTAAAGATCACTGTGTGTTTGAGGGGGAGTGAGTAGGTACTCATATCTAAGTAGAGTCTTAGATAGAAATTGCCTTGGGTAGATATTAAGTGAAGGATTAAATTGATTGGTTTAACTCCATAATTAATATTACTTATATTGGATTTCCTTCCTGGCTTGGTAGCCCCCAGATGCAAGTGTGGAGATACACTGATCTGGGTTAACAATTTCCTGTGTTATTTAATTTACTAGCTCATTAATTTATTGTTTAGGATATCAGTGTCTAAACATCTGGTTCGACATCACATATCTGATCCCAGAATTTCAATGATGGCAATTTTGGGGTGTTACAACTGCCCATATTCAATCACTGTAGACCTGAATGGATGACAGCAGTTGCTTTCAGACGTTTGAGGTATGCAGGGATTGAATACCAGAAACAACCAGAAAATTTGCACTCTTCGGCAGAAGAACAGGGAACTAAACTCTACCGAACGATCTCTGCTTGAATATACTTATGATAGGAAGAATAGTAAACAGGGAGGCCTTTTGGATGATGCCAGAGGACTAATGGCTCATCACGCTGCGGGTGGACTTTCACCAATTTGCGATCGAATTTAAGATAATTTTCCATCTAGAGGATGAACTTTTGTCAATCTGCGGTTGGACTTCAGATACTTTTCCACACTGCCGGTGGACTTTGGGTATCATGCCACAATGCGGGTGGGCCTCTGCTCACTGCGGGAGACTTCGGCCCACTGCGGGGGACTTTAGAAATTTGCCACAATGCGGGAGGACTTCTGCTTACTGCGGGAGACTTCTGCCCTCTGCGGGGGACTTTAAGAATTTTCCACACTGCGGGTGGACTTCTGCTCACTGCGGGAGACTTTTGCCCTCTGCGGGGGACTTTAAGAATTTTCCACACTGCGGGTGGACTTCTACTCACTGCGGGAGACTTCTGCCCTCTGCGGGGGACTTTAAGAATTTGCCACACTGCGGGTGGACTTCTGCTTACTGCGGGAGACTTCTGCCCACTGCGGGGGGCTTTAGAAATTTGCTACACTGCGGGTGGACTTTTGCTCACTGCGGGAGACTTTTGAAACTTGCCACCCGAAGATGGACTTTGGCCAGTCTGTGGCTGGACTTTTGCTCACTGTGGGAGACTTTTGAAATTTGCCACCCGAAGATGGACTTTGGCCAGTCTGTGGCTGGACTTTTGCTCACTGTGGGAGACTTTTTGAAATTTGCCACCCGAAGATGGACTTTGGCCAGTCTGTGACTGGACTTTTGCTCAATGTGGGAGACTTTTGAAATTTGCCACCCGAAGATGGACTTTGGCTAGTTTGTGGCTGGACTTTAAAAGATACAAAACTTGGACTATGCTGGGTACGCATATATTGAGTTACATGGCATGATGCCCCATGACATTGGGGATGTTATGTCTTGAGTATTGTCAATGAACTAGTGTGAGTGTAAAGGGAATTCCTGACGCAGACGTAATAAGTCCCTGCTAACTCTATGGGGAAACAAAATGATCGCGGATTCAATCTCAAGAAGCCTTATGGGGATAACATCTCTGTTGAAAAAGAGCGTGAATAATTCACCTGTCCCGAATTATCACCTTTGCCAAAAATAAATTAGACTTTAGATTCGAGGACCATGTCAGGGGATACCTCGACTATTGGGAATCACCCACTCTTACGGAACTGCTGGGGAAGAGGATGATTTATCTGAAATCTTCTAGGGGAATAGGAGTTACCTTAGACCTGTTGAGGAACCGAGATCAAGGAAACCATCTGACGGAAAAACTGGGTGACTTTACTAGGGATAACTTCCATTCGTCTGTCGGGGATGACAAAACCGAGACACATCCCGCTGGGGAGGAAAAGAATTCAAGTTGTCTTGTGCCGGGGATCATTTGCTTCTGTATGGATTTTACCTCAAGAGGATTTTACAAAAGACTTGGTGTCTTTAAACTCTTAGGTATTGTAACGACCTCATGAATTAGCGTAACAACCTTGTTGGGGAGGTAACCATTGCCAATGTAGATGAGCTTGGAGCTGTAAGAAATGCTGAATGAGATAATTGGCTTGACGAGCGACCGCCAGATGGGTAGCATAATCAACCTGTAAGAGTTATGACAAGAGGGGACCATAGAAACTCTTTTGAGGATATAACTGTCTCGGTACTCTGAACTCCGGGTAGCTGAACTCCGGGTAGCTGAACTCCGGGTAGATGCTTCTGATTGTCTGTCTTTGGGAAAGAATGAATTCTCGTAATATTGGGGTGGTCTGCCACAGTACGAGTATTTGAATAGTTTTACACTTGACTGACTAATCTTTGCTCTTGGAGAGATTTGAATCTCGAAGTGATTGCCCCTGTTTGGCTTAAATTTGAAGAGATTGCTCGACGTAACTGCCCCGAATTGGCTAGCTCTTTAGTTTTGAAGAGATTGCTCGACGTAACTGCCCCAGATTGGCTAGCTCTTTAGTTTTGAAGAGATTGCTTGACGTAACTGCCCCAGATTGGCTAGATCTTATCATGACTAGTTGGGAAAGTCTTTACTTCATGGAGCTTTTCTCGGAAAAGTGCACCTCGACGTGATTGTCTTTCAGAAGTTTTGGACTTCTCAACTTGGCAAGCTTAAGCTTCTGGATTGAATTTCCGCATGTGAACCATTCATGATGCTAAACAAATGAATGCAAGCAAAAAAATGTTTATTCCTAGAATGAAAATTCTAATGCAACACACATGTTAATCTTGAAGTTTTGAAAAGAGATCGCAAACCTTCGTGAGCGAATCATTGGTTAAGATACGATATTATTTTAAATGAAAGTATGTACATGCAATACCAACAAATGTATTTTAGCATGACTCATAGGAGTCAGGAACGCTGTCTCGTAGTAGTACGCTCTCAAATTAACCCTGTTTCAGTTAGGACTTTTGAGGGTTGTATCGTGGCCTGGTTCACGGTTACAGAAACAAAGGATATAGGCTCGAAGTTTATTTGTGCCCACCCACTCTTCGTGATGTTCTCCATTCCTATGTTCAGCTAGTTTTCACAAGCATTCACCTTTCATAAGGGTTTCGTGTTGATTGAGGAACCATTGTTGCTATCGGTTCAAGCACCAATCAGGTTATTGTTGAGAGTCAGTCACCCTTCTATCTTTCGTGTCTGTGCCACACGACTTTGTTCTCATTTGAGGATCTTTCTTGTGTAATCCTTTCTGTCTTTTGCTTTTGCGTTATTTTGCTTAACCCTAACTTTTTCCTGGACTGATTCTTGTGAATCTTTGATGGTGAAGTCCAGCGGGATGCCCTGACTTTTGCCTAAGTCGCTTGTTTTCAAGTTTCGACTTAGCGGCCTTTTCATTTTTTTTTGCTTTGTGAACAAGTCACGTGACACTGTTTGTCTTGTTTGCTTCGCGAGGGTTGTGACTGCCCCATTCTTTGGTCGACGAAGGATAACCATTGTGGTTTTCAATCTTTGGACCTTTTGACTTGGATAACCATTGTGGTTTCTGGTCTTTGGGCCTCTTGATTAGCATAGTGGAATGTAATGGATCCTCAAATACACTCCATTATGAAAGCCTGAACGCTTGGTCCGACTAGCTGACATCTACCCTGCCCCTGGGTTACATGTGAGGGTTTTTCATGTGAAAAGAAATTCCTACTTCAAGGCTCAAAGGGATTACCAAGGGTCTACTTCCTTATATCTCTAGTGTTTAGGGATTTGAAACAAAGCCTGTACATCGTCAACAGGGCCTTACTCGAGAGCACACAATTAGAGATTTTGCGTTTTTGTTTCGTCATTCTCCTTCATAGAATTTAAGCACGACAATTGGTATTGCGATGTACACATGCAAAATTATAGGTGAATGCGAATGAATTAGTTCAAGAAAAACACGCGAGTTTTATTATTGCTAACATTCAAAAGCAAACAAATTTCATACATGTAGACAAATGTTTAGCATATAAAAGAAACTTCAAATGGAAATGCAGTAAAGAAACTGAATATTTCCGTAGTTGAGGAGGCTTGACCCTGTCTGGACCTGTCAGTCTTGGATACTTTCAATGATCAATAGCTCTTTCACAGACTTGTAATCTTCAAATTGCAACCGTGTACCCAACCATGGCAGTCATACTTCTTCTTCTAGCTATTCTGACTCTGACACGAGACATCTGAAGGAAAGAGTGAAGCTGGGGAATAAAGTTGCTCCGTAAGGTTGCTCGGAAAGACCTGATGATCTCCTGCCTTCGTATCTTCACTGACCCATGACCAATGAAGAATCAGAACGACGTAGTTCCCCTCAATTGGGATGAAAATGAACAATGAAGAAAGGCGAACACACAAATGCCATCACTGAGAGTACTTGAATACTGCTGGCTTTATTTACTTCATGAATACCCTGGCGTCCTGGGTGATTAACTCGAAGACTTCAACTTACGTGGACCATCTGGTAGAACAACCGTGACACCGGTTCCGTTGTGATTAGGCATCGGATTCTGGAGTACCTTGGATGAGGAGAAAAATTGATTGCCTTGGACTCAATTAGGTCTTGTACCTTGTTTTGAAAAGCCCAACATTTCTCAATACTGTGCCCCTAGGCACCTGAATGGAATTCGCACCTGGAGATTGGGTCAAAATTTGGTGGTAGATTATCAGCAGAAGGAGCCCTCATGGTTCGGAGCTCAACCAGGTTCAACTTCAGCAGATCTGGAAGCAATACAACATATGGACACGGGATATGATCAAGTCTGCGGTTCCTCGCTCTTGTTCTTTCTTGAAATGGTCTATGTGCCTGTTGTTGCTGACCCTGAGATTGTGATTGAACATTTCATTGTTGACATTGCATTGGGCGCCTGACATGTCCCTGTACTCTCTTAGTCATACTCGGCCAAGGAGCGAATGAAGGTTGTTGATGTATCCCCTTTGAAGACTTGGCCTGAGCAATGATTCTAGAAGAAGGAAAATTGACCACCTCTTGCGTATTCCTGCATGCTTTATCTTGCGGCACTTCCTGCCCGGTCAGTCCAAAAGTGATTACGCCTTCATCAATTAAGTCTTGCACTTGATGTTTAAACGCCTTGCAATCATTAACATCGTGTCTGGGAGCTCCAGAATGAAAAACACAGTAGGCATAGGGATTCCAACTTTGGTGAAGTTTACCGGAAGGAGGAGTTAGTTCGTGACACTCAATCAACCCCATTATGAGCAGTTGTGGGCATAATTCAGCATAAGACATGGGTATCGAATCAATAACCCTCTCTTGCTCCTGTTGATGACGGGTTGCTAACAATGGAGGAGCTATAGACGAAACCTGTTGAAGCTTTTCTCCTAGAAACCAAGGCGTAGCAGTTGAGGAGGATCCCTGATAAGGAAAGAAAGTGCTCATTTCTTTGGTAACAATTGGTGTAGGATCATTTAGTTCACATGTGGATTTGGTTCCTATCTGATGCTTTTCCTGACTGCCAAGTGGCGATTGCTGGTGAAGAGACTCAAACTGTAGAGGAAATCCACCTAACAAACCTTGATTTAGTGGACATCCCAAAGAGATGGGAGAAACATGAACTTCTGTTTGAAAAGAAGACGCACGACTATTTTCCTTTTTCGACATAGCATTCATGATTCCTGTAAGTAGCTTTATCTAAGTCTTCATCAAGTTGAATTCTTCTCTCAGCAATTTCTGATCCTGGGACAACACTCGAATGTCCACTATAAAATGCCCCAGTTGGGCTTTCATCTCAGTCACCTCCGCTCGGAGTTGTTCCATGCCTATACCTTGACAATCATGATTCAAATTGGCCATTCTGAAGAGAAACCAAGCCAGGATAAGAATTTGTCCCTGAATACCTGTCAAAAATGCAAAGATGTATGCAAATACCATGTTCAGTTATTCCCAAGGGATCTATCTGTTTTGATCCAAGTTTTAATGCAGGAAAAATTCGACGATTTAATTCAGATATGTGATCCTTGGAAGCAACTGAACGTGTATGCTAAAATGCCATGATGCCATGTATGCAACTGGCATGTGATCAGCGGTCCGACGCTGGTGTGGATCAGATAACTAAGTGTTGGTGAAGAGTTATCATACCATTATCTCTGTGCAGAAATTCTAAAATTCTCAACCAAATATCATATAGGACTGGATCATATCATGGAGTAATTCTGGAAAAAGCGGGTATGTTGGAAGTTTAAGGTTCCTGCAAACCTGCAAACCCCTCCCAATCTCACGGGTGTGCTACTACAGGTCAACATCACAGACTCTCAAAGCTGAGTAGCAATAATACGTTCACCATTTCCGAAAAATGGCTCATGACCAAATCAGGGAATCGGTTTGGCATTATGTACTACCCAGGGAGGCCTCAGCTGAGTCCGGAAAAAACAAGCATCCCTCATAAGTTCCCGACTTCAAGCACTAAAGTCGAGAAACAATAGTACATTCATTCCGAAGGGTACAATACTACCGTCATACGACCAGTCGCTTTAACTAGGTTCCTATGAGAGAACAAGGTCATCCTATGCGATTTCCTAGTGGGCCCTCGGGTGCGAATGGGTTTGCCACAAAATGTGGTCTGCCACTGTCACCACTGGAGATGGTTGTTTCCACTAAGGTCCTCGTTGATCGGTTCCCAATGTTAGCAGCTCAGGTGAGAACATTCTATTGCCTGCCTAGGAAGTATAGAACATATCCCAAGAGAGCCTGATTTGGATGTAGGACTCGTGAAAACTACATGTGCTCAAAACAACGCAAGCCACACGACTGCCCATTCTAAATCCTATGTGTATACTCAAGCCGGATATTTGGCTTATCTCACAATAATCCCATCCCCCCAAGAAAACCAGAATAACCAGTACAATATATGCCGGTATATGCAACAATAAAGTAAAGTGTAGAAAGCTGTAAATAAAGCTGTAAAGTAAAGCGATATGTAAACAAAACAGTAAAGCTAAACTAAAGCACAACAGCGAATGAATAAACACCCAACGAAAACAGAAACAGACAAGCGCTAGGATTGATTCTCAAAGGGGAAACCAGAGATTCTGGGTCCCCAGCAGAGTCGCCAACTGTTGCTCCCGGGATTTTCATCCTAGTACAAACGCGAAAGTGGCGCGAAAAAGTTAGAGTCGCCATCCAGACATTTTTATCCCGAAGGAATGGGAAAGGTAATGTTGCACAAACCTAAGGAAGAAGGAAAAAGGACGAGGCCTTGCGAACCAAAGATCTGGGTCCGGAAGTCGGTTACGAATTGGGAAAGTATTAGCACCCCAATCCGTCTGCCGTACCCGACGGGATCCATGCTTATAAGTCTGTTTCAAAGGGTGAAAAATGATATGCTGCTTGAATGAAAGAATGGCTATCTGGGATGGAATGGAAATGAGAAAAGAAATGGAATTGAAAAATGGGAATAAAGGGGGAAAATGTAGGCAAAACAAAGATTGTGCTCGAATGGGCCCTACCCCACTGCCTACATACCTCATCGGGAAAATGAGGATCAGAGTCGCCGTAGTTCGTCTAACTAAGGCGAGAAATAATTTGTGATTTTTAGGATGACGTTGCCATAGCTCTAGCTCAGGTGTTACCGGCTCTGACTCGAGGGTGTTTACCGTATCGTTGTTTGAACTGTCGAGGCAAGTCACATTCGTCCGCAAGGAGTATGAGATGAGAGGAGAAGGCGTGGCGTCTTGGTTTGTTGTTTTTTAGAAGAAGTGTTTTGAATTTGTGTTTATGGTATGTACAACACTAAAGACTATGATACAGGAGCGAATACTTTCCAAGATCGCCCCCAATGGAACGTTTGTAAAGCATCCTAGAAGAGTGGAGAAGACCTCCACTAATTATTTCCCGTATATCTTAAGGCTCGTGGCGCATTGTACACATTTTCCTTTATTAAGTGTTTTGATTTTTCTTAAAGATGAGAAGTGAGACTCAAATTGAGAAAGGAAAACTCTAAGGGAAACTAGACTTACCCTAAGTTAGTTGGGTTTAAGGATGACCTATGGTTAGTGAGGTTTGAGAGATTAAATCCACCTAAGAGATATTAAACTAGAAATGCGAGTACAA
Source organism: Lathyrus aphaca (assembly GCA_963966055.1). NCBI lineage: Eukaryota > Viridiplantae > Streptophyta > Magnoliopsida > Fabales > Fabaceae > Lathyrus > Lathyrus aphaca. The sequence continues at coordinate 283,045,970 of OZ014525.1, forward strand.
AAGGTAATAATGAACAATATGGTCCTCCTAAGTCATGGTGGGTAAAAACGTGTATGAAACGTAAATGGGATGAAACGATGGATCGGGTGGGTCGATTGCGTGGTGCTGAGACGCAAGACTTATGGTGTGCAACATACAAGGCTTGCTTTTGGTGTAATGGAGTGGAACGATGGTAATCGAGGAATCCTAAAGTCACATGAAACTTTATTTATTTATTTGAAATTTACTCGACGTTGGATCGAGTCTTTATTTTATTTTTGAGATTTTGGTTTTCTATCGATTCATTTTATCTTTTCTATCCTAGTTATAGGAACTATACAAGCATACAAGTTCTAAGCTATTACATCACCAAGTACAAAATACAAAAATATAATCGAGGCATAATAAACATAATCCAAGTCCATACGCGAATCCTCGAAAAATACCTCGCTCGAAAGGAAAATTGTTAGTAAATGAAATGAAGATGCATATGCAACAATATGATGGAAATGAATTAGGATAACAAAAATATCAAAAAGTCATGGAAAAATATGAAATTAATTCCCTAGGGTCTCTAACCTGACTATAATATTGTGTTAAAAAATATCCTAAAAATTCAAAGTCTTACTATGTCAAATAGTCACTTAAATCTATCTAAGGTTCAATCATAATTTTACACAAACCACACTACCAAAATAGTGGATAAAATTTCCTAAAAATTCTACCAAACTTATTCTAGGTACTATTATATGTCCTCTAATCATAGCAAAAAGAATGGGCCAAAAATGTTGCAGGAAGTGGGAGAAATAAAATGTACAAAATTATGTGTCCAAGAAGGAATTCAATCTAAAACCAATTAAATGAAAAATCGAAATTAAATTGGAAAATGACAAAATTCAGAAAGTAAAAATGTAGAAAGTTTCTAAATTGAATTATGATTCTACTGTAATTTTTATAGAATTTTATTTTATGTTTTAGTATTTTTTATAGAATTAAATTGAAATGGTGTTAAAACAAAAACTAAGAAAAGATAGAAAATAAAGGGGGTGGAAATAGAAATGTTTATGAGTTAAAAAGATAACTGGGCTTGCGATGGGGGGTGCAAAACGCAATTCGTAGGGCCCATTAGTGCAGGTGGCCTGAGGGTGTATGGTGTGGATGTGGTCAAAAATTGTTGACCCAAGACGGAGCGTTGGATCAAGGTTTAGTCTAAGTCTTCCCATCAGATGGATATGAAACAAAGGTGCACAACAGTTATCATGTATGGCACGCACCGGATTAACCACAGAAGCAACCTACCGGACGATGACAAGTGTCACCGTCGGTATGGTAGAAGATCCAAAAATCCCTAATCTTATCCTATTGGAATCACTAACGGTGTAATTAAACTCATTATATCACTTTATAGTGGATTAACACTCTTTAAGGGGGATTAATTCTATTTATTGCTATTAACTTATATTAAACCTAATATAATCTTTATATTTTAATCAATATAAAAAAACAACAAAACAAAATGAGAGTCTTCAATCGAACCCTAGACTCTTCTTCTGCCTCACCGCCGAGACACCCTTCTCCTTCTCAATCACCACCCGCTGCTGCTACAAGCCTCGTCGCCATCCTCCCTCTTCTCCGCCGCACCTCCTTCGCTAACCTAATCCTAACACCGTATCACAAACCGAAAACCTCGCCTTCTAACAAGAACGCCTAATCTAAACACCAGCCGCCGTCATGAACCTTTAATCGACACAATCAACAAGACCCGAAGATCACTACATCTGAATCATAGCAAACGAATCGTACCTTGCGCTTTCGACGCCGACGAAGGTTCCAATGGATGACCTCGGCTTATTGACGAGGAATCTTCGAAGAAGAACTCAACACGGATGCTAATGGATGAGCGAAGACGCTTTCGAGTGATACAATGTTCAGGTATGATTATATCTCGCTCCTCCTTCTTCCACCCTTGCTCGTGATTTTTTTTTTGATTTATTATTGAAACCGCAATCTTGATGTAAACTCTTGCAAACCCCTCAGTCGGATTGCTGTGTGGCTGATGGCTCATATTTGTTGATATTTTTTCTTCTCACAGGTGGATTACTGATGAAGATGAAGAAAGTTTTGTTGATTGTATGTGATGGAGACGGAAGAGTATGAAGGTGATGATGATGCTATGAAGATGACAGATGTCGATACAGAACGATGAAGTTGCAAGTCAGGGTGAAGGTTGGTAATAATTGGTGATGCAAAGCTGCGAACTTAAGGAGAATCGAATAAGATCCACAGATTTGAGGAAGAAGTCCTCTTTTTCGATTGAGGGTATTGGAGATTCTCAAATCGATGAGATTGCAGGTATGTTCTTGATATTCTTGTGCTTCTTTTGGTTGTTTATGATTGTTGTTGATTTTCTGATTCTTCTTCTGATTACGGATTGCTTTGTGGCTTTGTTGTTGATGTGTGAATCTTGTAGATAAAAAGATGATGAGGATGGACCATGAAGTTGCAGGGTTTTGCAGATTGATGTTGATGTTTGCGTGATGAAAACGAAGGAGACGATGAAGGCTCGTTGATGTTGTTAACACTCGATTATATGAATTATTTGTGATGTTTTCTGCGTTGTCGTGGTTCTAAATTTTTGCAGGTTGCAAACTGATGAAGGGTTTTTTATTGATTGTATGTATGAGGGTTATGGAATGAATCAGGAAGAAGAAGATGAAGGATGAGAAATGAATGGAGAAGAAGATGAAGAAGAGGAAAGAAATTCAGGAACGGTGAAGTGAATGAGAAGAAGGATGATTGAAGGGGTTAGGGATGAGTGAGGAGGAAGATTGAAGAATGTTGAATTGATCCCCCTCACAATCAGCAGCCACACTTATTTTATAGCAGAATAATCGGTTAGGAATCGGTTGGAGGTTGTTATTTTATAGTTAGAAGTTTTTATTATATTTTGTAACTGATTGTTTATGAATCTCCTCCTCCCTTTTGAATTTTCTTCTTCTGGTAAAGTTGTTTCTGGTGTAAGCTTTTTCTGTACTTTTTGTATGAACAATTTCTCAGTAGGATTTTTTACTATCGATTATGTAACTGAGTTTTTCATTCGAACACTTCTTCTGTCCACCACTCTGGTGTTAGTTTCATTATTTTTTGCTGCACTGAATTGTTCTGCAGTTTTATTATTTCCTACAAAGCCTCCTATAACCTGTAACCGATCTTTTTATCACTTCAAAATGGTTTTGGCAATTTTAGTTCATGGAATCTTGTTATGGCCCAAGATATGTTATGGACATAAAAAAAAATGGAGAGAGGGAGTCCATTTTAAAACTTGTTAAATTTCTCTTTCCATAGATATAACGGAATTAATAGAATCAAATTTATTGAGAATCTGAAGTGAAATGAAATTAACCTAAAATACTGATAATACTGACCATCAGAAACACCAGTAGAGTGGAAATGAAGTCATCAAATTCCACAAGTTTCTCAATTGGGATTAAAAATGGTTTTTTCTCTAAAAAATGTTTTCTTATCACTATTTTTAATTTATGGTAATGGGTTGAACTCACTGTAAATGGGCTTAACATTAATGAATAAACAATGAATTTTGGAAATGAAACAAATATTATTAGTGACCATTAAAATGTTCTAAATGGATCATAAGAAATTTAGAATTAAAGGAAATGGTGTGGACATGAGATTTTAGATTTGATAACTTGAATAGATATGGGCCTTATTTGGATCAATGAACTACTAAATTATTATAAGAATCTTAATAGACATGGATTATAGACAAGAAGGAGGCTTTCGAAATTTCGAAATCGAAAATGGACAGGAAATGAAAATGGACTTTATTATGGGCTTGAACTGGAATTTGAACATGAATCAGAAAATAGGAGGAATAATGATCGGAAGCAGTTTTGCATATTGCATTCAAATTGGCCCTATGATCCATGTGTATTCTTAATAAATCCACAATCTTTATGTCCTGAGAAGCCTTGCAGTATAATATCATTATCCTGTCACGAACTCCGACTGTCATCTTCCATTGATTGTCCATAGACTCAACCATGAATGCAAAACCATAATCTACCTTGAAATGCATACTGACATTGATGAGATTGCAATGACGAGTAATACTCAAAATAGCCCTAAAGATTAGTTCTAATAGCACGAGTGCAGATTGAAGCAACTATTTCCAAACTCAACCACTAATAAACCAAAACCCTGATGTTCTAAGGAATATAGAGAAATAAAATTTGATTCGCGATCCTGGTGAATTTTGGAGAAGAATAATCCTGGCTTTCATATATTTTGAGTACACTTGGGATCAGACCAAACGAAACAACGCTTGCCTCTAACCTATTCCTCCAGTAATTAGATATATCAATGGTAAGTCCTTCCAAGTAAATCACTTAATTAGAAGGATAAACCCCGATCTAGTGTTGATGATGATAAGAAAATGATTCTCCTGATGGTTGCATAGTTCAGCCTTTGAATTCATCTCATGACCATAAGTACATTGTGAAACCCTAACTTCAGACGCCATTGATCCCACATCTTAGCAACTTAATGGAATGCACGATTATGAATGTCATTACCTAATATAAATGACTATGAAGCATAAGCTAGTTAGTAGTTAAATATGAGGGCAAATTTTGGGGTGTTACACCTATGTGGGGTGTGAGCAATCCAGAAACATCGTGTGCCCATGTGGGGTGTGAGCGATGGGTGATTTATTCACATTGATTGTGTGCCCGTGTAGGGTGTGAGTAATCAGATTATGTGCCCGTGTGGGGTGTGAGCAATCCATAAACATTGTGTGCCCATGTGGGGTGTGAGCAATGGGGAACATCGTGTGCCTGACGGGGAGTTACTTTAGGTAACAAGCGATGATTCCATTTGGTTCCTGAGTGAACCTGCTGAAATGTTGAGTCGGTACCGCATTTGCATTTGCATAGAGTCGTATGTCAGTCTCTATGAGTTGAATTTTATCATTTTAATTATGATATGCAGAAATAAACATGAATGTGCATATGTTTATTTGGAGTATTATGGAGATGATAGTATGTGTGCTGAAACATACTTGTTTGTATATATGCATGTGTGATATGTGTGATATGTATGTGATTTATACATTTGTAATGTATATGTGTGATTAAACATAGCTAGACGTATGTTTATGCGGAATGAATAGAATTGAGGAATAAACATAAATGATATGAGTTTATGTAAGTTTATGTGAATTGGTGCATGATGAACATGCTTAAATTGTGTATGTACACATTGCGATGTGTATAGGTGATGAGGAATAAATTGTGGTGAGAATATGCTTTATGTGCATTTTATATGTTGAGATATATAATTATATGCAATATTATTATGATAATGTTTCTCACCCTTCTGCTGTTTTATGATGCTCTACGAGGCATTGCAGAGTAGGTTGCTGGATGATATTTTTGTGAACTCGTCTTCATCTTTTTGGTCGGTCGGCTCTGATATGTAGCACCGGGTAGCTAGAGTCGGCTTGATGCCTTTTGTGAATACATTTGTATGTGTATTTTGATGTGAAATGTTTTATGTAAACATGGAATTATTTTGGTGATTCAAACTTGAAGATATATTTATGATAAGTATATAAGTTTAAAATTGTTATGTTTTGTTTCCGCTGTTTAATGAATTGATGAATACGGGTGTAAGGATGAAATCCTTGTGTATGTAAGTTACCCCGTTTGTTGCATATCTTTATTGAGCAGGTGTTGTATGTTTTTAATTTCAAGTATAATGTGGCATTGCTCTTTTATACCATGTTTAATTATACGCTGATGAAATTTTTATCATGTGCCTAAGTGATTTAATTGCTTATTTGGGGTATAGAAATGGGGTGTTACATTAAGTGGTATCAGAGCCAGTGTTCGAGTCAGTTGTGTCTGTCTTGATGTTGTTGTGATTGAACTTTTGTTTAATCTTGTTGTTGTCTTTGGGAACAATCAGAATATGGATGTAGAAACGACAATGCTATGGCTGCTGCTTTGGAAGCAATGGCTAGGAATTGGTTGAAGGAGATTGAAATAATATTCAGAGTCATGGATTGTGCTGAAAAGAGTAAGGTGAGGCTTGGTTCTCACATGCTGAAGGAAGAAGCCGATGATTGGTGGGTCGGTAGAAGTCAAACTCTTGAGGAGGATGATGAAGAGATAACTTGGGAAGTTTTTCGTACTAAATTCTTAGGGAAGTACTACCCTGAGAGTGTGAAGGGAAAGAAGGAAATGGAATTCCTTGAGATGAAGCAAGGTAGTATGTCAGTGGTTGACTATACTGCTAAGTTTGTGGAATTGGTTCAGTTTCATCCTCATTATGCTGATGCTACTGCTGAGTTTTCTAAGTGCATTAAGTATGAGAATGGTTTGCGTCCTGAGATTAAGCAAGCTGTGGGATATCAGAGGATTAGAAGGTTTTCAGATTTGACTGAATGTTGTAGAATCTTTGAAGAAGATAGCAGAGCTCGTTCTACACATTACAAGAGTGTGAATGAGAGGAAAGGGAAGCAATAAGCAAGAAGTGGACCGTATGTGACACCTGCTGATAAGGGCAAACATAGGGGAAAATTTAATAGGAGATCTGGTGGAGGGAGTTCTGGTCTCTTTAAGTGTTACAAGTGTGGCGATTTAGGCCACAAGTATTTTGAGTGTGGGAAGAATATCGTGAAATGTTCAAACTGTGGAGGTCTTGGACATGCTACTACCGAGTGTAAGAGGAATGTTGTAAAATGCTTCAATTGTGGGGAAGTTGGTCACATTAGTACTAAGTGTACGAAGCCAAAGCAAGCTCAAGCGGGCTGAAAGGTGTTTGCATTAGCAGGGAATGATACTACTAGTGCAGACCGTTTGATTAAAGGTACATGCTTTATTAATAATACGCCTTTAGTTACTATTATTGATATGGGAGCGACTCATTTGTTTATTTCTCTTGAGTGCGCTACGAGTTTGAATTTTTTATGTCTTCTTGGGGTGGTGAGATGGTTATTGAGACTCCTGCTTCAGGGTCGGTAACTACTTCTTTGGTGTGTGTGTGTGTGTAAGTTGTTATTTGACCATGTATGGTAAGGATTTTGTTATGGATTTAGTTTGTTTGCCGTTGGAAGGTTTGGACGTGATTTTGGCTATGAACTGGTTGCAATTTAATCGAGTTCATATAGATTGGTATCATAAGTTAGTAAGGTTTCCTTCTTTGGATGATGATGAAGAAGGGAGTTTTCTATCCATGAAAGAGTTGAAGAAACTTTTAATGGACGAAGTTCAATTGTTTGGTTTGTTTGCATCGTGGTCAGTGGAAAGCGAAGTGGAGATAAGTAGGTTTCCAGTGGTGTGTGATTTTCCAGAAGTGTTTCCGGACGATATAAAGGATGTACCGCCGGAAAGAGAAGTTGAGTTTTCTATTGATCTAGTTTTGGGTACTAGACCGATTTCGATGGCACCGTATCGTATGTAAGCTTCAGAGTTGGTAGAATTGAAGAAGCAGTTGAATGACTTATTGGACAAGAGGTTTGTTAGACCGAGTGTTTCTCCTTGGGGTGCACCGGTATTGTTAGTAAAGAAGAAGGACGGAAGCATGCAGTTATGTATTTATTATCGACTGTTGAATAAAGTGAAAATTAAGAACAAATATCCGCTTCCGAGGATCGATGATTTGATGGATCAATTGGTTGGTGCACGTGTTTTTAGTAAGATTGATTTGAGATTGGGATATCACCAGATTCGTGTGAAAGAGGAGGATATTCAAAAGACGGCTTTTAGGACACGGTATGGTCATTACGAATATTCCGTGATTCCATTCGGAGTTTCTAATGCGCCAGGTGTGTTTATGGAATACATGAATCGTATTTTTCATGATCAGTTGGATCGTTTTGTGGTTGTGTTCATCGACGACATTTTTGAAATTCTGTGGTCAGGTATGAGATGTCCTAAGAGATGTCCTAACACTTGACAGATTCAAGCAAAACTTAAATAGCAAGAAAAATAAACAACACAGAAGTTTGTTAACCCAGTTCAGTGTATAACCACACTTACATCTGGAGGCTACCAAGCCAGGAGGAAATCCACTATAAGTAATATTAATTCTAGACTTAAACCACCCTGTTTAATCTATCACTTAATAACTACCCAATGCAATTTCTACCTAAGACACAACTTAGATAAGAGTACCCTACTCACTCCCCCTCAATCACACAGTGATTAAGTTTACAAGTTTAATAAAATTGAAGACATTCTTCAAACAAAAAACAGCTTGATCTTACTTCACAGTTTCAATCAAGTCACAAATGCACTTTTGCTTAAAAGCTCATAAAGTGGTACAATTTAAAACACCTGCTATTAAAACACTAGACACCCTATTTGGTCTTCTGAAATTCTTACTCAATTCTGTGAGTTTCTATTCATTAAATAGGTATCTGTAATTTTGGGCTTTCTGTAGAATGATCCAGCCCTAATGCGCATGCAGCTTCCACCTTGAATTAGGGTTTGTTACTTCCTAGATTCTAGGTGATTTAGGTCTTCTGTTTTAATCTGAATCCTCAATATAACACTCCCTACAAATGCGCCTTGTTCTGTTTTTATCCATCAATAATCAATTCCAGATAACTCTCATTAAATATCTCTGATCAGTTAGACATTAAGTAATTCTGGTAGCAGGTTTGAGATGTCTCAACATCTGTTGGGACATCCTGAAAAACTGAACTTAAGTCATTTACACAATGTCCCAACATCTGCTGAGACATCCTGAAATAAGTTCATATACTCTGTTTGATAATGTCCCAACATTTGATAGGACATTCTGAACTGAATTCAATATTTCTTGTTGGTCAAAAATTCTGCCAATTCTTAAACATCTACAAACTCCCCCTTTGGCTAATTTTTGGCTAACATCTTTTCTGGTTATCAGAGTGCAGCAGAAGTTCTTTTTATCAGAGTATAGCATTACTTTTCTGTTGATTTATATTTGAGATTACTCCCCCTCAAACATATATGTATCCAGTCTTGTTGCAACAGAAATATTTATCAAAAAACACTGATTCAGTTCAGACACAAACAGATTTTTCATTCATAATTAAACAACAATACATTTTGTTGTAGTTGTTCTCCCCCTTGTTAGACACAAATTATGGGGCCAAAGACACTAATCCAGAAATACAATTCAGTGCTGTCATTACAATTTCCTCACATACAATGATCACTCAGATTCCTCACTTCCAGTTTCTTCATCAGCTTCAGCTTCTTCATCAGAGGCAGTTTCTTCATCAGAGGCAGCTTTTTGATCTCCTTCACTCTCCAGCCTTTGATGATTTCTTCAAGTTTCAGCTTCCTTGCTTCAAGTTCTTTGCAGGTGCTTTTTAGTTCAGCAATTAATGCAGCCTTGGAGATAGGAGTCTTGGCAGTTGAAGGACCTGCAGATGTCCCAGAAGGTGCTTCAACATCTGCTGCATGATGACTAAGGAACAATTTGTAGTGAAAAGCCAGGGGGCTTTCTCTTTTGCAGACTGTGTCCTTTTCAGTGAGGATTCCAGGGTATTGATTGAGCACTATGCCACACAGCAAAGAGGGAAAAGCTATTGGCAGCTTTGTTGCAGAAGAGCTGGCATGCTTCAAGGTCTGATCAAAAATGTAAGCACCATAATCCAGCTTAGTCTGAGTTCCCACAACATAGATAAACCTGGCCAGGCCTGTGGATATTGAAGATGTGTGGTTAGTAGGCACCCAGTTTGCTGTACCTATCCTGTTCAGCATGGCATATTTTCTTGTTAGCATGCTCACTGAGAGCTTTCCTTTAACAGGCCATGCCTTGACCTGGTTTGTAGTGATAACCTTGCAGACTTGGTTATCTGTCTTACCTAGCTCATTTGGTCCATCTGTTTCTCTTCCTAGGTATTGATTGATGATCTGAGGAGAGAACTCTACACACCTACCTCTAACAAAGACTTTTCTAAATTCAGAGGACTTACCATTGGCACAATCCTCCTGAAGATTAACAATGAATTCTTTGACAAGAAGTTCATAGCAGGGAGAGAGATCTGAGACTGTTTTGAAGAGGCCTGCAGCAGAGATGAGATCAATCAGTTCAGTGCACTCAAGTGCATTACTGCTCAGTTCTCTTTCAAGGGCAACCCTTCTTTGGTACACAAACTTCCATTTGTTAACACTAGAGACATGATGGAATGAGATGTTGTCCAAGGTAGCTTCTGGAACAGCAGTTGAAGCCCTAGATGGTGTTGGTTTCTTCTTGGGAGGAGATGTTGGGACATCTGATTCAACATCTGAGTCTGATGGGGTGACAGCTTTCCTCTTCTGAGTTTGGACTTTACTCCATTGTTTTGTTGGACCAAAGGCAGCTTTAGCTTTGCCTTTCTTTGGGGTAGCTTTCTTCTTCTCAGGAATTTCAGGTTCAGCTTGCATCTTTCCTTTCTTGGACCTGAGCCTTTTGGCTATGCTAGGTCTAACAGAGGCTATGATCTTTGTATCAGAGTCCTGCTCCAGGTTCACCACTGGAGGAGATTGAGCAGTCTCCTCTTCAGCTGGTTGATCAGCAGAGATGTGATCTTCAGTTGAGGCTTTGGTCTGATCCTCAGAGTCTTCTTCATCACTTTCATTTGAGGCCTTTTTCTGGTCCTCAGTTTGTTCAATATCAGCATCAGATGAGTTCTTTTTCTCATCCTCAGATGTTCCAACATCTATTGGGACATCCTGTTGAGCAGGAGTGTCCTCTGCAGCTTGAGCTTGTTCTTATTGAGGGGCAGGCATGGTGTTCAGAGGAATAGAAATCCCACTAACCACTCTCTGTTCAAAAAGAATCTTGTTGACTATCTCCTTGATGGAAGCATCCACATAGTCAGAAGATTTTGGAGGCATGTTTGCTGGAGAAGGAATGCCTCATTTGGATTTGCTGCAGACTTGATCTTTAGCTCTTTTTGGAGTTCTTGGCTTTTTAGCATGAGAAGCACTTCCTCTGAGTTCGTCCAATGGGGTTGATTTCATTGGTACCACAGAGATGGGAGTTGCATGAACTACATCTTCTTTGTTGAGAACTTCTTCAGGAGTGTTAGGGTTTTGAGACATTGTCAAGGAAGATGGATGAAGAGATTTAGGGTTTATGATTTCTGAATAACAGCTTGATAATATGATTCGCTTTTGATGGTGTGATGAGAAAATTGATAGCTGATTATAAGCTGTTACTAAATAAGTAGCCGTTATATTGAAAATGATTAGGAATGGAATACCCAAGGTTCTTGTCCAGACTGGTGTTGCCATCTGGAACTTATGCCATACAATGTCATATGACATGTTGGCACATTTCATTAACTGCTAAATCTCACATAAACAGATTCCCAGTTTGCCCCTTAAGTTCTCAAATTGAGTAGCATCCAATGCTTTTGTAAAGATATCAGCCAACTGCAGATTTGTAGCTACATGTTCCAATGAAATCACCTTTTCTTCTACAAGATCTCTGATGAAATGATGTCTGATATCAATATGCTTGGTCCTGCTATGTTGGATAGGATTCTTTGATATGTTGATTGCACTTAAGTTGTCACAGTACAATGTCATGACATCCTGTGGGACATTGTACTCAGTGAGCATTTGCTTCATCCAAACCAACTGAGAACAACTGCTTCTAGCTGCTATATATTCAGCTTCAGCTGTAGATAAGGATACACAATTTTGTTTCTTACTGAACCAAGAAATCAAATTGTTTCCTAGAAAGAAGCATCCTCCTGAAGTGCTTTTTCTGTCATCAGCACTTCCAGTCCAATCAGCATCACAGAAGCCAGTGAGAATTGGTTTGCAACCATGAAAGTACATTATGCCATAGTCACAAGTACCATTAACATATTTAAGAATTCTCTTGACTTGATTGAGATGACTGACTTTTGGATCAGCTTGATATCTTGCACATACACCTACTGCAAATGCTATGTCTGGTCTGCTAGCAGTCAAGTATAACAAGCTTCCAATCATGCTTCTGTATAAGCTTTGATCTACATTCTCACCCTTTTCATCTTTAGTCAGCTTTAAATGTGTGGGGGCAGGAGTTCTCTTATGAAAAGCATTTTCCATTCCAAATTTCTTGACTATGTTCTTGGTATACTTGCTTTGGGAAATGAACATTGAGTCTTCCATTTGCTTTATTTGCAGACCAAGAAAGTAGGTTAACTCTCCTACTAGGCTCATTTCAAATTCAGATTCCATCTGCTTGACAAAATGTTTGACCATCCTGTCAGACATTCCACCAAAAACAATGTCATCAACATATATTTGAGCAATCATGACATTTCCTTCTTCATCTTTAACAAACAGGGTTTTGTCAATTCCACCTTTTCTGTATCCTTGCTTGATAAGAAATGTAGTCAGTCTTTCATACCATGCCCTTGGAGCTTGCTTCAGACCATAAAGTGCCTTCTTTAGTTTGTATACATGATTTGGACAGCTTGGATCAACAAATCCTTTAGGTTGTTCTACATATACCTCTTCATTAAGATAACCATTTAAAAAGGCACTTTTCACATCCATTTGAAATAGCTTGAACTTTAAGATACAAGCAATTCCCAAAAGTAGTCTGATTGATTCAAGCCTTGCTACTGGTGCAAAGGTTTCATCAAAGTCTACTCCTTCAATTTGAGTGTATCCTTGAGCTACAAGTCTAGCTTTGTTCTTTGTAACAACTCCTTGTTCATTTGACTTGTTCTTATACACCCATTTTGTTCCAATCACATTTATGTCATCAGGTCTAGGAACAAGATTCCACACTTCATTCCTTGTGAATTGACCTAATTCCTCTTGCATAGCACAAATCCAGTATTCATCAGTAAGAGCTTCCTTGATGTTTTTAGGTTCTATTTTAGAAACAAAACAGGAACCTGAAATCACTTCTCTTGATCTAGTGCTCACACCTCTGTTAGGATCACCAATTATCAAATCTTTGGGATGATCCTTCTATATTCTGATGGAGGGAGGTTTGCTGGATTCTTCTGTCCTTGTATCATTTTGAGTGAAGTTATCATGATCATTCTTTTCTTCAGCTTCAATCTTGATATCAACAGATGTTCCAACATCTTCTGGGACATCTGTAGGAGCATCATCAATTATCACATTTATGGACTCCATGATAACCTTGGTTCTAGAATTAAATACTCTATATGCTCTGCTGTTTATAGAGTATCCAAGGAAAATCCCTTCATCACTTTTAGGATCCATTTTTCTCCTTTGCTCCCTATCTTCCAGAATATAACAGTTGCTTCCAAACACATGAAAGTACTTAACTGTGGGTTTTCTTCCCTTCCAGACTTCATATATTGTGGACAAAGTTCCTTTCCTTAAAGTAACTCTGTTATGGATGTAACAAGCAGTGTTCATAGCTTCAGCCCAGAAGTACAAAGGTAATTTTTTAGCATGGATCATAGCTCTTGCTGATTCTTGAATAGTTCTATTCTTCCTCTCAACATTCCCATTCTGTTGAGGAGTGATAGGTGAAGAATATTCACGATTGATTCCTTCTGAAGAGCAGAAATCTAAGAACTTTTGGTTATCAAATTCTTTTCCATGATCACTTCTTATTCTGATCACACAGCTGGATTTTTCCCTTTGTAATCTTTGGCATAATTCTTTGAATACATCAAATACATCAGACTTTTCTTTGATGAAATTTATCCATGTATATCTTGAAAAATCATCAACCACCACATAGCCATACCTCTTACCACCAAGGCTTTCAACCTGCATAGGTCCCATAAGATCCATATGCAAAAGTTCCAAAACTTTGGAAGTTGTCAGATGTTGGAGCTTTGGATGGGACATCTTGGTTTGCTTGCCTATTTGACATTCACCACATATTTTGCCATCATCAATCTTCAGTTTAGGAATACCTCTTACAGCATCCATAGATATTATCTTCTTTATGCCTCTGAAATGAAGATGACCTAGTCTTTGGTGCCATAGTTTCACCTCTTCTTCTTTAGCTAAAGAACAAGTTGAAGTGAGACTGAGGTTTTGGGATTCCCACATGTAACAGTTGTCTTTAGATCTGGCTCCTCTCATGACAACCTCTTGTTCTTTGTTAGTCACTATGCATTCAGTTTTGGTAAAGTTTACACTGTACCCTTGATCACATAGTTGACTTATGCTGATCAGGTTAGCAGTTAAACCTTTAACTAGCAGCACATCATCTAGTCTTGGAACATCTTGACAATCTAAGTTCCCAACTCCCTTGATTTCTCCTTTAGCTCCATCTCCAAAGGTTACATACCTGGATGAATGTGACTTTAAGTTTAATAGCAGATTCTTCAATCCAGTCATGTGTCTTGAACATCCACTGTCAAAGTACCAGTCTTCTTTAGCTGATACTCTTAGTGATGTATGTGCTATATATGCAGTACTTTTCTTTGACCATTTGAGTTGATATTTCTTTTGATGCCTCTGCCCTGTGTGTTGTTCATCAGCTGATCTCCAAGCTTGATTATTGATCTTGTTCTTGTAGCTTTGATCAGCCTCAGTGCTAGCTTTTGGTCTCCATACCTTCTTGATGACTTCTGTCTTCTGCTTAGGAGGTTGCTGATTTCTTTGATGTTTATGCAGCACTTTCTTGTTAACTTCTATTTTATTCTTGGAAGGTTGGTGATACATCTGATTTGGATATCCATGCAGCTTATAACAATGAGGTTTGATATGTCCAAATCTTCCACAGTGATGACATCTCCATCTTTGATACTTCTTCTTCATTTTGTTCTTTCCAGAATGTTGAGACATCTGTTGGAACATTATGTTTGACTTTGTGTTCTTTTCCTGATGTTGAAGCATCTGTTGGGACATCTTGTTTGACTGTATGGATTTTGAAGTTGTTTTGCTAGAGCTAGATTCATCTTTATGTACTCTGTTAAATCCCAGTCCACTTTTATCCCCTGAGTGCTTATTGTTGTTGAGAATATCATCCAGTGTATTTGAGCTGCTGTTCAACATTCTAACAGATTTGGACATATGTTCCAACTTGGAGTTGAGGAGACTTACTTCACTTTTCAAGGTGTCAATGATCTCTTGATCACTTGCTTTTTCATCTTCTAATGCCTCATTCTGCTTCTTTAGCTTTATAACCTCACTGCATATTTCAGAGCTTCTTTTGTATAGATCTTTGAATGCTTGCTCAAGTTCTTCATAAGTAAGTTCTCCATCACTGGATTCACTTTCAGACTCACATAATCCAGCTAAAGCAGTGATATGCTTAGCTGATTCTTCTTCTGAATCACCTCCTGAGTCTTCATCAGACCAGGTCACAGAGAGTCCTTTCTTTTGCCTTTTTAAGTAGGTAGGACATTCATTCCTGATGTGTCCATATCCTTCACATCCATGGCATTTGACTCCTTTTTCTTGACTGGTCTTTTCAGCATAATTTGACCTTCTGTTAGCATCATAAGGTCTCCTGTTCTCAGAAGAGTTTTTGTATCTTCCACTGGGTTTGGATTTGCCTTCCATTCCTCTGAGAATTTGTTTGAATTGTCTTCCAAGCATAGCAAGATTGTCTGATAAGCTTTTATCATTTTCTGATTCATCATCTTCTACTTCATCAGTATTTGTCACCAAGGCTATGCTTTTGTTCTTCTTAACATTTGTGTCATTCATTCCCATCTCAAAAGTTTGAAGGGAACCAATGAGTTCTTCAACTTTCATAGAGCATATGTCTTGAGCTTCTTCTATTGCTGTGACTTTCATGTCAAATCTTTTTGACAAAGATCTGAGGATTTTTCTTACAAGCTTTTCATCAGTCATCTTTTCTCCCAAAGCTCCAGAAGTATTAGCTACTTCTAATATGTTCATGTAGAATTCATGAACTATCTCATCTTCCTTCATTCTCAAGTTTTCAAACTTGGTGGTGAGAAGTTGAAGTCTTGACATCTTCACCTTTGATGTTCCTTCATGAGTTGTTTTGAGAGTATCCCACACATCTTTGGCTAGCTCACAATGATGCACAAGTCTAAAGATGTTCCTATCAATGCCATTGAATAGAGCATTTAAGGCCTTTGAGTTGCCTAGTGTTGAATCTTCTTCCTCCTTACTCCATTCTTCTTCAGGTTTCAGCACTTTTGATCCATCTTTGGTATCTTGGACAGGATGATCCCATCAAATGTTGACTGCTCTCCATGCCCTGTTGTCAAGTGATCTTAAGAATGCAATCATTCTTGGCTTCCAGTAGTCATAGTTAGATCCATCCAGAATAGGTGGTCTATTTACTGACCCTATATCTCTGTCCATGTTACAGAATTTGTATTCCCTAGATCTCACCCAGTATAAACAGGCAGGGTGCCTGCTCTGATGCCAATTAAAATTCTGTGGTCAGGTATGAGATGTCCTAAGAGATGTCCCAACACTTGACAGATTCAAGCAAAACTTAAATAGCAAGAAAAATAAACAACACAGAAGTTTGTTAACCCAGTTCAGTGTATAACCACACTTACATCTGGAGGCTACCAAGCCAGGAGGAAATCCACTATAAGTAATATTAATTCTAGACTTAAACCACCCTGTTTAATCTATCACTTAATAACTACCCAATGCAATTTCTACCTAAGACACAACTTAGATAAGAGTACCCTACTCACTCCCCCTCAATCACACAGTGATTAAGTTTACAAGTTTAATAAAATTGAAGACATTCTTCAAACAAAAAACAGCTTGATCTTACTTCACAGTTTCAATCAAGTCACAAATGCACTTTTGCTTAAAAGCTCATAAAGTGGTACAATTTAAAACACCTGCTATTAAAACACTAGACACCCTATTTGGTCTTCTGAAATTCTTACTCAATTCTGTGAGTTTCTGTTCATTAAATAGGTATCTGTAATTTTGGGCTTTCTGTAGAATGATCCAGCCCTAATGCGCATGCAGCTTCCACCTTGAATTAGGGTTTGTTACTTCCTAAATTCTAGGTGATTTAGGTCTTCTGTTTTAATCTGAATCCTCAATATAACACTCCCTACAAATGCGCCTTGTTCTGTTTTTATCCATCAATAATCAATTCCAGATAACTCTCCTTAAATATCTCTGATCAGTTAGACATTAAGTAATTCTGGTAGCAGGTTTGAGATGTCTCAACATCTGTTGGGACATCCTGAAAAACTGAACTTAAGTCATTTACACAATGTCCCAACATCTGGTGAGACATCCTGAAATAAGTTCATATACTCTGTTTGATAATGTCCCAACATTTGATAGGACATTCTGAACTGAATTCAATATTTCTTGTTGGTCAAAAATTCTGCCAATTCTTAAACATCTACAATTTTGATTTATTCTAAGTCTCAAGAGGAGCATGAAGAGCATTTAAGGATTGTGTTACAGATTTTGAAAGAGAAGCAATTGTATGCTAAGTTGTCAAAGTGCGAGTTTTGGTTGTCGAAGGTAAGTTTTCTTGGGCATGTTATTTTCGATGGTAGAATTAGTGTTGATCCATCCAAGATTTATGTGGTAATGCAATGGGAAGTTCCTAGATCGGTTATGGAGATTCAAAGCTTTTTAGGTTTGGCGGGTTATCATCGGAGGTTTATTGAAGGATTTTCAAAGTTGGCACTTCCGTTAACGCGGTTGACTTGTAAAGGAAAAGCTTTCATTTGGGATATTCATTGTGAAGAGAGTTTTATGGAACTTAAGAGAAGGTTAACAAAGGCTCCGATCTTGATTTTTCCGAATCCGACAGAACCATTTGTGGTGTTTTGTGATGCTTCATTGTTTGGGTTATGTGGTGTTTTGATGCAAGATGGAAAAGTTGTAGCTTATGCTTCAAGACAATTGAGAGTGCACGAAAAGAATTATCCTACGCATGACTTGGAATTAGCGGCCGTTGTTTTTGCTCTAAAAATTTGGAGGCATTATTTTTATGGTGCAAGATTTGAAGTTTTTAGTGATCACGAAAGTTTGAAGTATTTATTTGATCAAAAGGAATTGAACATGAGACAAAGGAGATGGTTAGAACTTTTGAAGGATTATGATTTTGGTTTGAATTACCATCCGGGTAAGGTGAATGTGGTGGCCGATGCCTTGAGTCGTAAGTTGTTACATATGTCCGCATTGATGATAAGAGAATGGGAACTTTTGGAGAATTTTAGATATTTGAGTTTGGTTTGCGAGATGATGCCGAGAAGTGTGAGACTTGGTATGCTTCATGTTACGAATGACTTTCTTGCAACCATTTGTGAAAGGAAAAAGTTGGATTTGAAATTTGTCGATTTGATGATGAATGAGAATGAGGATTTCAAGGTTGATAATTTTGGAGTTTTGAGATTCCGTGGTCGTATTTGTATTCCCGATGATGAGGAGTTGAAAAAGAGTATATTGGAAGAGGGACACCGGAGTAATTTAAGTACTCATCCGGGAGCGAATAAGATGTATCAAGATTTGAAGAAGATCTTTTGGTGGTCCGGATTTAAAAGAGATTTAGCTCATTTTGTGTATGCATGTTTGACTTGTCAGAAGTCTAAGGTGGAACATCAGAAGCATAGTGGTTTGATGCAACCGTTGGATATTCCGGAATGGAAATGGGATAGTATATCGATGGATTTTGTTACGGGATTTCCGAATACACAAAGAGGTCATAATGCTATTTGGGTGATTGTGGATAGGCTTACTAAATCTTCTCACTTTATTCCGATGGATATTAGTTATTCTTTGGAGAAGCTAGCCGAGATTTATGTTTCTGTGATTGTAAAATTGCATGGAGTTCATAAGAGTATTGTGTCGAATAGAGATCATAGATTTACATCAAGATTTTTGGAAAGTATGCAAAAGGCTTTGGGTTCTAAGCTAAGATTGAGTTCGGCTTACCATCCGCAAACGGACGGTCAAACCGAGAGGACAATTCAATCGTTAGAGGATTTGTTGCGTACTTGTGTGCTAGAACAAGGTGGTATTTGGGATAGTTATTTAGCGTTGATTGAGTTCACCTATAATAACAGTTTTCATTCGAGTATTGGTATGGCACCATTTGAGGCTTTGTATGGTCGGAGATGTCGAACACCTTTGTGTTGGCATGAAACCGGAGAGAGAACGGTAGTTGGACCGGAGATGGTACAACAAACGACGGAAAAAGTAAAGTTTATTCGGGAGAAGATGAGAGCTTCTCAAAGTAGACAAAAGAGTTATCATGACAAGAGAAGGAAGGATCTTGAGTTTCAGGAAGGAGACCATGTGTTTTTGAGAGTTACACCGGTTACGGGCGTGGGTCGTGCTTTGAAATCGAAGAAGTTGACTTCTCATTTTATTGAGCCGTATCAGATTACTGCACGAGTTGGTGGTTTGGCTTATCGTGTGGCGTTGCCTCCGAATCTTTTGAATTTGCATGATGTGTTCCATGTTTCGCAACTTCGGAAGTATGTTCCGGATCCGTCACATGTTATTCCTATGGATGCGGTTGAGGTAAGAAATAACCTTACGGTGGAAGCTTTGCCGGTTAGGATTTTGGATCGTGAAATTAAGAAGCTAAGAGGCAAGGATATTGCGCTTGTGAAAGTGGCGTGGGGAGGCGCTGCGAAAGGCAATATGACTTGGGAATTGGAGAGTGGGATGCGCGAGTCGTATCCGGAGTTGTTTGAATCAGGTAATATTTTCGAGGATGAAAATTTCTATAGTGGGGGAGAGTTGAAACGCCCCGATTCGATTTTCCCAATTTTTGTGGAGTCTTTTATTTTATTTGTATGATAATTGTTTTATTTATGAAATTATTGTGATGATATATTATGTTAGAATTAGTAGAATTGATATTTTGTGAGAAAATGATATTGGTTGGAAAGAAATAGAAATAATAGAGTAAGAATAGAATTAGAGAGAAAAAAAGTATAAGTTGTGAGAAAGAGAAAGAAAAGATAGAAAGAAAAAGAGAAGAAAGAAAAAGGAGAGAAGAGAAAAATAAGAGAAAAGAGGGAAAATTGGAAAAGCTTCAAGATTGCTCCGAGGAATCGAAATAATCGGGTAAGGGTGATAAGCATTGTTATCTTAATATTGTGTATGATTATGTATGTGTTTGATTGGTTGAGTTTTGGTTTTGATTGAAGTTAGAGAAGATGAATAGTTAGGGTTTGAGAGAAAATGTGAGAAAATGGTAGATTAATTGGTTGGAAATCGTTATAACTGAAGTATGATAGCTAAAATATGTTATTTATCATGTTTGTTGAGTTTTGGAGGAGTTTTGGGGGCATCTTGATGGACTGTTACGCTGCTGAGAATTCTGGAAATCGCAGTGGTCGCTCAGCGAGCTATCCCTCGCTCAACGAAAGTTCCAGGGCGATTCTTGCTCAGCGAGCGAAAGGGCGCTCAACGAGCCTATAGGTTTTTGAGGGGTTATGTGTTTTAACCCATAGCTTGAGTTTCGGGTATCCGTTTTTAGTGATCTTTATATCGATTCAAAGCTAGAAACATGTAGAATCTGTTGATGCTAAGAATAGTAGTTTTTAGCCGACTTTTACCCAACTTTTCCGATAAAACGTAATTATATTAAGTATGGAGTTGTGGGTTTGATTGTTATGTTGTGGCCGTTTGGCAAGTAGATACATGTCACTCCCAAAGATTTCCATCCCGGTACAAGCGCGAACAGTCGGTGAAAAGAGAAATGAAATGAAGGTGAATAGAGTCGCCAGCTAGACATTTTTATCCCGAAGGAAAGGTAATGCTGCGCAAACCTAGAAAGATATGGATAAGACAGTTGCGACCCAGAGAAACTGAGAAAGAGGATTGGTTACAACCTGGGAAGGTATTAGAACCCAGATTGTCCGTCGTACTTGACGGGATCCACACTTAAAAGATTGTGTTTAAAAGGGGTAATGTATGTGCTATCTGTGTACAAAAGCTGGAAGAGAAATGTACAAGTGTCAGTGCAAAAGGGTGAATGCTCAGGAACTGAGGCTTAAAAGAGAATGCTGAAAGAGGGGGAAGACAAAGAGACTTTTGTTCGATAACAGTTAAATTATGCCTACGTATCCTCTCGTGCAATGAGGAAGTCAGAACACCGTAGTTCGACTCAAAGAGACTGAAAGATAAATTGACTGTGAACTGCCTGCTTGTCTATGCTCAAGTGTATGACTCGTCTGGCTCGAGTGATAATTGTCTTGCATTAGACGGAAGAAGCCAGTTCTCGTTTATGAATGAGTGTGATGAGAAAAGAATCTCGAAGGAGAGGATTATTGTTTATTTTTGTGTTTTCAGTTTTGTTATTGTTTTTGGTGTTTTGCATAAGTTAATGAGCTTAAGCCTAAATCAAGGGCTTGTAAACTCATTATATCCTCCCTGATTAGGGATAGTGAGAATACTAAAGTATGAGATAGGCATCTCAACTTAATTACCATGATGATGTAGGATTAATATCATTAACCTACTTATGATTAATTAGATGTTTTTTTTGGGTTTTTGTTTAGTGTTAAGTAATGAGTTTAATCTCTAATCACAGATTAGTGGGCTCATTACACCATCCTAATAGAAGGATAATAGATGAGAACACTTAAGCTGAGGAAGATACCTCAACTTAATCCATGGTTAAGGATTAAATTCATTATATAAAAAGCCTTTATTAAATGGATTTTAATTAAAGGATGAGATTAAGAAGTGGATTTTAGGTTTGTAAGACCACTTGAGGGGGGACTTGTCCATTAAACACTAGGGTTACTCCTTCTTAACCATAAAGGAAGAATTAGAACCCTAATGTAAGGCCCAAGTTACAAGATGAAGTCTTGGTGATTATTAATGTGATTTGATTAAGAGGTTTAAACAAATTAAAGGTTTAACACTTAGGATTAAAGTTATACACTCCATCCTAAGAGAAGGATACAGGCATAACCCTAATTCCAAAGTCCTAAAACTTTAAGAGTTTAGTCTCTGATTATGGAGATAAGAAGAGAGACTCAAGGAGACTCAAAGGTAAAAACTAAGGGGGAATAATCACAACCCTAATTATTATCATTCTTGGATGTTCCTATGGTTTGTAAGGCTTAAGAAAGATCTTCAGAGAAGCCACCAATGGAAGAAGCAGAAGAAATAAGTTACTTACTTCATTGAAGAAGATAAGTAACTTAAAGGAAGAAAGTGATAGAGAATGAACACAAGTGAACAAGTTCACTTCAAATAAACTAGCAAGATGCATATGAAAGAGATAAAGAGAAATGAGAAGTGAAGGCAAATCCACTTCTCAAAGTAACTTACCACCTGAAAATGTTAGCATGAATGCATAAAGTTAAAGGCATAAAGAAATGAAATGAAATGAGATGAAATGAGATGAAATGACCAAATTTAGAAGTTTTTATGCAATGTTAATGTCATATGATATGATGCAAAGGCATACAAAGTGCATATGTATGATCATACAAGGATGAGATGTCATGTAAGCATGCTTTGAAGTTTGAAAACACATGAAAGTTAAAGAAATGAAATGAATGAAAATCGTGGCAAATGAATGAAGAAATGATTGATCATGATTGTATCATGTCCTAAGATGTCTAAGATGACATATGAATGCAAGAAATGTCATGGAAAGTTCATGTATGGATGCATATGCAAGATGAATGCAAGTGAACATGAAAAATTAGGGTTTTATGGACAAGAAAGATGCAAATGAAAAAAACAGAAGCATATGACATGATAAAAATTTGCAATCAAGCTCAAACAAACCCTAATCCCCTACTAGGTCACACCCCAAAGGAGAAGGTCAGAAGCCTTACCACTCAAAAGTTATGAATTTCCTAAGTTTCTAGGGTTTTGGATGGTTCAAAAGGAAAAAATGCAAATCAATTTGAAAATGAAAAATAAATTCATGAGATAAATGACCTATAAACTACATGCAATGCACAAAAGAATGCAAAAAGAATCATCTTCAAACTCTTCTTGGTTAGGCATAAATGATTTTTTCAAGTTAGGGTTCAAAAATGAGATTTTAATGACCCTTAATTCAAAGAAAATTCACAAACTATGATCAAACCTAAAAAGAAATTTGTATGAAGAGTTTGAAAATGTTTCTAAATGCAAAGGGTTGATTCATGATTTTTTTGGTGATTTTCAGAAACCTAAATGTATTTTTAATTAATTAAAAGACTTTAATTAATTAAAAATAACATTTAAATATTTTTAAAATAAATTTTTAATGCAAAAAATAAAATAAAAATCATTTTCAGGTTGAGAAAAATATTTAAAACCAAAATGCAAAAGGAAATATTTTTTGGATGATTTTTGCTATTTTTATTAAATTGTACAAAAGAAATAGAATAAAATGAAAATAAAATGAATTACAGAGGGAAGTATGTCAATCCAAGGGCTGAGATTCAAACCTAGGGGGGACGTTGACTGAGCGCGTGTTTTAATTGCTGGGATTTGATCTAGCATAATTCAAATTAAACCTAATTAATTAATCTAATTAAGAGATTAGGGTTTTAATGAGGCAATCTGGGTCCTCCAATCACGCGCGGGAACCAAGATCCTAAGGTCCACATTTAAACTGAGCCTAAACCCTAATTACACTCAGGTGACCAGAACAGTGTTCCGGTCATCTTCTCCGGCCAACCAAAATACCTAACTTCTTCCCTAGGTTAAAACAAAAGCTCTAAAGCTCCAGAATCACTCTCCTAACATCCCTAAGCAAGAATCCATCACCAAAACACATTTATCATATATCAAAAACAAGATTCGAAGCAAATCGTAAAACTGAACAAAACTTTTAGAAGTTCAATACATGCTTAATACTCAACCATTTTCAAAACAAATTACATCAGGATGATCAGTGAAACATGAAGATTCATTTAGAAACTTAAAATGCAAGTTTTGGAAAAAATGTTCTTGAGGTTACCTGAGGTTGAGCTTTCAGTTCTTGAGCTTTCTAGACCTTTCTTTGGTGCAAATCAACTCCAATGAGCTTCCTGAGAATACTTTGATGCTTGGAGTGAGTTTATTTGGCCTTTTTTTTGAAGTTCAGTTTTGAGAGGTAGAAAATCGTGTTTTGATTTGAGTGGGTGTTTGGCTGAAATGAAGGGTGGGAAATGATCCTTAGGTGGTGGTGAGTTGAATGGTGCAAAAATATTTTAGTTTGAGTGGCTGGTTTTGCAGATTCGAAGAGAGGGAAGTTTTTGATGATTTTGCCAATCCTGGCTTGTGGGAGGTTCTCAGCTTGTGTGTGGTGTGTTTTGGATTGCTTTAGGTTAGTATAAACAATTGTGATTGGTTCAGAGAGTTGTTGTGGCTCAGCTTGATTGGTATGGTTATTTTTGCAAAAAGTCAACATTGGTTGTACTATGAGCATGGGTCATGGAAGGAGTGGTTCTATGGCATGTCTGGCCTCAGCTGACTTTGTGGAGAGCCATGGAATTGGTTTTGGCATGCTGGCACAAGTGGATGAAGAGATTCATGCTATTTTGCAATTTTTGAAAGTTTTGGCCCTTTTGAGATTTCTTGAAGTTCAAGGCATGAAAATACATGGTTCAAAACATAATTCTAATACTTAGAGGTTTGTTTGACATGTTGTGAGGTTTTTGTGTCCATTTGAAGTCATTAGAATGCCTTAACATGCCAATTTGCAAAATCCCTCTTTGACATGAAACTTGAAATTTTAGGATTTTTGCCAACTTTGAAAGGCCATATCTTGAGTTCTAGGATGAATCAAGACATGTTCTTGTACTTTTTTAAAAGGGAAAGACCTAATATACAACTTTCATGACCAAGAATTTTTCATTTGAAGCATTTTTGGTTGCGAAAGAGGAGGTTGAAAAACTTTCCCAAAATGGAAAGTTTCCATTACAAGTCATTTCCATTTTTGGCAAGTTTGCAAATGGCTCAAAATTATTCAATATTGTGAACTTCCAACCTATTCTAAGATCAAATAAAGATCATAAAACTTTAATTTGATGAAAATAACCCTTTGGTTCCATTGTTGGGGGGCCTCAGATGCCCTGATTTTGACTTAACTTGCTCAAGAAGTTACCCAGTGAAAAGATGACTTCCACAATGAAATTCCTCATCAAACTTGGTACACATGATCCTCATAACATCCTAAGAACATTAGAAACATGAATGGCCCAAAAACATGGAGTTAAGGCCTCTGAAACCAAAACCCTATTTTTGGTCATCTGTGTAGTGAAAACCCTAGCTCCGTTTCCATGCCTAGCCAGTTCTTGTGATCTCTTGACTTCCATGAACTTTGAGGGATATAATATGATGATAGAACACACATGGACCCTCTTGGAACACTTTAAGGCCTTTGGGATAGCTCAGATGGAATCTTGGATTGCTCAAATCACAAACCCTAGATGCAGATGAACTTGAACTATGCAGATGAAACAAATATGCAATATGAGATGATATGCTTAAGCTTATGCAAAAATGAAAGATCACAAGCCATGGTGTGATAAATAGTTAGGGAAAATTTGGGGTGCTTACAGCTGCCCCTATTCAAGCATGAGTTAGCTGTGCAGGATGTAAGCGCCTGGCTTAACAGACAAGCAAGATAACTTGTGGTTGAATACCAAAGACAATCCAAAATTTGCACTCGCTGGATAGAAGAAGAAAATGGATATAAATTGTAAAATACAGTATAGTTTGATTATCAAATGAAAGCGATGGAGGACGACCATCGAGTAGAGGACGACTGCTGGGGATACATCGGTAAGTAAAGCAATGACGGGGACGACCGACATGCTAGGGAGATAAAGAGATCATGATGGGGACGACCATCAGGTAAAGAAGCAAGATTCTCTGGGGATTAAAACTAAGGCAATGATGGGGACGACCATCAGGTTTGTAAAGTAAAAATACACAACGATGGGGACGACCATCAGTTCAAAGAATAAATGAAATAATGATGAGGAACGGTCATCAAAGGTGAAGGACGATCGCCTAGCAGGGGACGGCTGCTCTTTACAGCGACATAGGACGAATGTCAGATAGAAAAGATCAACGATGGGGACGGCCATCGGATAAGCATGATTAAGGACGATCATCAAGAGGTGAAGGATGATCACCTAGCAGGGTACAGCTGCTCTCGGGGTTTATCACGACATAGGACGAATGTCAGATAACAAGATCAACGATGGGGACGACCATCAGATAAAATGATGAGGGACGGTCATCAAAAGGTGAAGGACGATCACCTAGCAGGGGACGGCTGCTAAAAATATCACGACATAGGACGAATGCCGGATAGAAAAGGGTTCCAATAATGGAGACTACGCTGGGGAAAGGATGAGGGACGGTCATCCAAAGGTGAAGGACGATCACCTGGCAGGGGACGGCTGCCGAAAGTATCATGACATAGGACGAACGTCGGATAGAAGAAAATGGTTCTGTTGGTGACTTACTGGGGAACGGTAAACACGGACGAGTGTTCACGCTCAAGAATAAAAGATATAAGTGTCTGACATGTGTATTGATTAAAGATGCGGACGAGCATCCTTAAGACCATGATACAGACGAGTATCGGTAGAAACAAACGTTGACACGTGTTCAGAGATGATGATACGGACGAGTACCAACTGGTTAACAAAGAACACAGACGAGTGTCAGACCTGTTGATGAGTGATAAATAAACAAGATACAGACGAGTATCAAAGACTTCTGTATAAGTATGAGTGAGTATTGGTATATTGGTGAAGTATGAGCAAGACACGGACGAGTGTTCAACCTGCTGGGGAAAGTATGACACGGACGAGTGTCAAAAGAGAAATGTTATAAGTTATGAATACAAATTTGTATGTGAGAGTGTAAAAAGGTGTTTTGGCGACCTGTGGGGATAGGATGACACGGGCGGGTGTCGAAAAAGAGTGTGTTATAAACAAACATTTGGTTTGCAACCAGCGTTTTGGCAACTATGCTTGGGGAATATGGCACAAACGAGTGTCAAAAAGAGTGTGTGTAGGTATCTGTTTTTGAGAGTGCAAAGGGGACGCTTTGGCTTATATTTGCGGGGAATAATACGACACGGACGAGTGTCGAAAAGAGTATTTATGAACAGGAATTTGTGTTGGAGAGTGCAAAGGGGACGCTTTGGCTTTTATTTGCAGGGGATGTGAGTTTTTATATTCATTGTTGATGAAAATACTGATGGTAATTGCAGGTGACTGGCTTGAACCTGACTTGTGATCATGCAAATGCTTTATTTTTGTCGTAATGCTCCTTATTAGACGGAATGCTACGCTTATTTCGGTGATTTATGATGTGAATGCTATGATTATGCAAAAGAGAAACCGATCCGGGATTCAGATCCCACTGAAGAAAAGATCTCTGGCTGATCTGCTTGGAGGGATATCCCAGCCGGGGAAGAGATCATTGGTAGATCTATTAGGAGATATAGCTCTGCTTGGGGAAATAGATAATTGATAGATCTATCCGCAAGGAGAACTCAGCTAGGGAGAAGGAAACTTTCGTCACTTTGTTGTGTAAGAGTTTCAGGCATTGCTCTTATGGGGAGAGACTAAAAATTATGTGGGGAGATTTGTTCTTTTATCCTTGATGAGAGATCTGGTATTCTGGTGGGGATCTTGGCTGGGGATGCTCCTGTTGAATAGACCTGTGCTGGGGATGAGGATGCTTTGACAACTTTGCTGGGGAAAAGCATTTCAGATACTGCTTAGGGAGGAGGTATGCTGGGGAAGTGATGCTTGGCATGCCCCATGTTGCGTATTGAATACTTGCAATCTGTTAAGACAAAAGAAACACACAAGTATCCCGAGGTATCCCTTATCGGATTCTGTCATAGGAGTTAGGCTTTCCTGAAAGTAATATATTTCCTGCAAGCATTTATTAAAGATGGCTCATTTGTATTATGCAAGTACCGTATCATGAATATTGGATATTTTGCAAACGAAACAAAAATGTACAAAAAGAGATGTGACTAAAAATTCTGATTTTATTAATCTGGGTGCCCTGAATTGGAAAATACAGTCAAAGAAAACAAATCCCCTGGAATTAGGAGATTGCTATAAATTGAGAAAAGTAAAAGTGCTGGTGTAAACACCCCAAATTTGCCCTCACCCATTCACACCATGGCTTGTGATCTCCTCATATGCATAAACTCAATCATAACATCTCATATTACATTTTTGATTCATTGCATTGGTTCAAAGTCATCTGCATCTAGGGTTTGTGATCTGAGCAATCCAAGAGCTTCTTGAGCCACTCCAAAGGTCATCAATCACTTCAAAAGGGTACATGTATGTTCAAGCATCATATTATATCCTCTCAAAGTCAAGAATGTCAAAAAATCACAAGAACTGAAAATGGCATGGAAGCAGAGCCAGGTTTGACTACACAGATGACCTAGAATTAGGGTTTTGGTTTCAAAGGCCATAACTCCAATATTTTTGGTCATTCTTGTTTCTATTGGTCTCTATATGGTATAGGGAGTATGCATATCAATTTTCATGAAGAAATTTCATGGGGAAGTCATCTAATCAAGAGTTGACTTTTCAAGCAAGTCAGTGTAAAATCAGGGCATCTGAGGCCCCCAATGACCCAACCAAAGGGTGTTATCCATCATTTTGATTGTATATGATCTTTATTTGATCATGGAAGAAGTTGGAAGTTCACAAATTTGAAGAATTTCAAGTCACTTGCAAAGTTGACTTTTTGGGAAAGTTTGACTTTTAATGAAAATGCCATTTTGGGAAACTTTTTCAACCCTTGCTTTTTGATTCAAAAATGCTTCAAATGGAAAAACTTTGGTCATGAAAGTTGTAGAATGGATCATTCCCTTTTCAAAAAGTACAAGAACATGACCTAATTCATTTTGGATCAAAAGTTATGGCTTGTCAAAGTTGGCAAAAATCATAAAATTTGAAGTTTTCCACCAAAGAGGCAAAGTTGCAAATTCACTTGCCAAGGCAATTTGAGTTATCAAATACACTTCTAATCTTCATGCAAGCATGTACCAAGACCTAAAAGTCAGATTGCACCAAAGAATCACTCATTTTTGTGGCTTATGGAGCAAGATTTCTGAAAGGAAGCAAAAGTGAAGCAAGTTGCAAAAACTCACTCAAGTGTGAATCCACTTGCTGGCTGACTCCACAAACAATCCAAGGGCTCTCCACACATCTTGTTGCGCAGGACACCCTATCTGTCCTTGCCTAACAAGTAGCCCATGCCTCTCTTACACAACTTTGACATTTTGGCAACTTGAGCCATACCAATCACTAAAGCACACATCAACTCATCTGACCTATCACAATAGTTTATGCAAACAAAAAGCAAGCCAAAGCACATAACAACACATTCTGATCTTGCCCATAGCCATAGTTATCAAAATCTCCCTCATTTGCAAGAGCCTTCAAAACACTCAGTACAAGCTACAAACATACAAACCAGCTTCACAGATCAACTCAACACACTTTCCTGATCACAAAGCACCCATCACCATTGCCTTAAACTCCCAGAATCACAAATACGATTTCCACCCCACCTTGAGCAGAACTTCTGCCATCTCTCAAAACAACCATTACAAACTTCAAACAATCCTTGAAAGCTTCTCAGGAGGTCTAGGGGAGTTGATTGCAAGCAAGACATCAGCCAGAAAGCCCAGAACCAGAAGGTTCCATCTCAGGTATAGCTCAAGAACAAATTTTCCAGAACTTCATTTTCTTGTTACAAATTGAATCTATATGTTGCACTGATCATCTGGATGTATTTAGATTTGAAAATAAGTAAGGGATGACCATTTCATGTCTCTCTGAAAGTTTGCCCGTGTTTCATGTTTGTCTTCGATTCAAGCTTGTTAATGAAAATAAATGATTTTTGAAAGAGGGGTTAGGTTTAGATGGGGGGTAGGATCATTTCTGTGGAAGAAATTTCATGTTTGGTGACCTATAGCAAAATCTAGGGTTTTGGTTCGCCGGAGAAGACGACCGGAAGTCTTCTCCGGCCACCCGAGGTTAATTAGCCCTAATCTGAGTGATTAATGAAGTTTGAATAATACCCCTTGGATGTGTTGACCCGCGCGCATTTGGACGTCCAGGATTCCACCATTTTGCCCTAATCCACGTTGACTTAATTAATCCAAATTAATTAATTCATAAACCTGATTTAACCAGATTTGAATTGTGGCCGTTAGATTGCGCGCGAAGTCAAGCCAAAAATCCCCAGAACCAATCCTGTCCCTTGGATGCGCATACTTTCATTTAAATTCAGTTTTATTTTCTTTTTATTTCATTTCTTTTCTCCAATTTATTAAAAATAGTAAAACATTTTCAAAAATTCTGAAAATTTTTATACGAACTTTTATTAATTTTCAGAAACCAAAAACATTTTTATTTTTATTTTTTGCATTAAAAAATATTTTTAAATCATTTAAAAGTTTATTTTTAATTAATTAATGAGAATTAATTAATTAAAAATACTTTTAGGTATTTAAAAATCACAAAAAAATTCATGAGACCTTTAAAATCATTTAGAAACATTGTCCAACCCTCAAACCAAATTTCTTTTTTGATTTTAATGCATTTTGATGATTTTCCATGGAATTAATTCTATATCAAAGCATTATTTTGATCCAATGTTCAAAAATTCATTTCTGCCTAGTTTTTGAGAGTTGGACTTTGATTCTTTTTGCATTGTGTCTTGCATATCATGTAGTTTGTAGGATTAAATTGGCATGATTTGATCTTGAATTTTCAATTTGTTTGACATTTTTCTTGTCAAGGTACCCTAAAACCCTAGAAATCTTAGGAAATTCATAACTTTCACTAGGTTAAGAATTGGATCCCCCCCTTTGGGCAGTGAGTTTGTATAGGGTTAGGGTTCCTTTGAATGCATTTTCAATTTTTTATCATGATGTTTGCTTCTGGTTTTGGTTTTTGTTTTGTGCATTGATCATAAACCCTAATTTGGGCTTCCTTTTGCATTCATCTTGCATTTGCTTGCATACCATGACTTGCCATAGCATTTTGTGCATCCATTTGATTCATTAGACATCTTAAGACATGTTAGAATCATGTGTGATCATTGCATATTTCATTTGCCATGTGGTATGTCATTTGCATTTCATAACTTTTCATGTATGTTCATGGTTCTAAGCATGCTCCATTTGCATCCATATGTTTGTATGATCATCCCCATGCCTTGTTTCATGTTTGCATCATACCATTTCATCTCATTTTTGCATTGCATTGCACTTCTTTCACTAATTTTTCAGGTGGTAAGTCACTTTGAGAAGTGAATTTGCCTTCACTTCTCACAACTTCTTTTCATCTCTCTTATGCATCCTTGCTGCATTTTGTTTTGTGTTTGAGATTGAGCTTGCTCTTTCTTCTTCATCTTACTTTCCTTCTTCAAGTGACTTGTCTTCTTAAATGAAGTAAGTTGCTTTGCTTCCTTTGCTCCTTTCATCCGCTTCCTGGTGGTTCCATTGAAGATCTTTCTTGTAAACCTCACAAACCTTAGGAACAACCAAGCATGACAATGATTAGGGTTTTGATTAGTCCCCCACTTAGTTTTTTACCTTTGTGTCTCATTGAGTCTTCTCTTCTCACCTCATAATCAGGGACTAAACCCTAAAGGCTTTAAGGA
Source organism: Lathyrus aphaca (assembly GCA_963966055.1). Taxonomy (NCBI): domain Eukaryota; kingdom Viridiplantae; phylum Streptophyta; class Magnoliopsida; order Fabales; family Fabaceae; genus Lathyrus; species Lathyrus aphaca. The sequence continues at coordinate 283,077,487 of OZ014525.1, forward strand.
TTTGTGATTAAGCTTATACCTGCATCCTTCTATTAGGATGGAGTGTATAACTTTAATCCTAAGTGTTAAACCCTTAATGTGTTTAAGTCCTTTAATCAATTCACTTAATAATCATCAAGACACCAAGCTTGTAACTTGGGCCTTGCATTAGGGTTCTAATTCTCCCTTAATTGGTTAAGAAGGACTAACCCTAGTGTTAATGGACAAGTCCCCCTCAAGTTGTCTTACAAACCATAAAACTCACTTCATCATCTTATCATTAATAAAAATCCATTTAATAAAGGCTTTGTTTTATCATGAAGTTAATCCCTAATCATGGATTAAGTTGAGGAGCTTTCCTCAGCTTAAACATTCTCATCTATTATCCTTCTATTAGGATGGTGTAATGGGTCTGTTTAATCCCTGATTATGGCTTAATCTCATCACCTAACACTAAACAAAAACAACAAAAACATCTAAGTAATAACAAGTAGGTTAATGATCTTAATCCTACATCAAAGGTGATTAAGTGTGAGAAGCTGACTTCACACTTAAGGTATTCTCATTACCCCTAATCAGAGGGAAGATGTGATGAGTTTACTAACCCATTGGTTTAGGCTTAAGCTCATTAACTTATGACAAACTTTCAAAAGCAATAAAAGACTGAAAACTCAAAAACAAACAATAATCGCCTCCTCCGGGATTCTTTTCTCATCTCATTCACTCATAAACGAGAACTTGCTTCTTCCGTCTAATGCAAGACAGTTTGCACCTGAGCCAGACAGGTCATACACTTGAGCATAGACAAGCAAGCAGTTCACAAGTCAATTCACCTTTCAGTCTCTTTGGGTCGAACTACGGTGTTCTGACTTCCTCATTGCACGAGAGGATACGTAGGCATAACTTAACAGTTATCGAACAAAAGTCTCTGTATATTCCCCCTCCTTCTAGCCTTATTCTTTAGCCTCATTATCATGAGCATTTCACTCTCGTCCTTACACTGACACTGTATATATTACACTTCTCTTACACTGACACCTGTTGATCAGTCACCATTTGTGTTAATATTTCACTGTTTAATTAGGAATAATTCAGGTAAACTGTATTGTTTTTGAGTATTTTCAGTAGAATTGAGTATATTTTCAATAAAGTGAAGTGTGTCAGTATTATAGATTTTCTTGAGGTTATTTTACGCTTTTGGTATGTCAGCAGGTGAATAACAGTTTTTCAAGCTAAGAGGAAAGGGCATTGGATGCAAAACCGAGCCGGAGCGAGAAAACGGAAGAGAAGCAACAGCTGCTGCCAATACGCGTAATGGCCTATACATTACGCGTAGTGCCTAAGGAGTTACGCGTAACATACGCATTGGAACAGAAAGGGTGAAAAGCTAAAGAAGATAGCAGCTTCTGGTGTTACGCGGAAAGGACTACCGTTACGCGTAACAGTTGGCGTGCTGGCTGGCCCATACGCCCTTAAGCGTAGAAACTTGCAGTGCAAATTGCCCATTACGCGTAATAGCATGGGCATTACGCGTAATGAGTTCAAAAAAGTCAGAAAATCAAAAATTCACTTATTTATTCCCAGAACGCGATTTACACCGAGTTGGACGTTTGGGAGAGCGAAAAATACGGATTGAAGAGCTGGATACTCAGAATTTCGTAAGGGTTTCTTATGTTCAAGAGTCTTAACGATTGAAGATAGATTCCTCACGATTATCTGTAATGACAACACTTTTATCTTTTGTTTTCTTTTTAGTTATGAGTAGCTAAACCCCCATTGCTAGGGGGTGACCCTGATTCGGATTGTAATGAATTCATTTTATTAATGCAATATTAAAGTTTTTTTCTTTACGATTGATTTGTTCATGTCACTGTTCGTAATGCTTAATTTGTCGGAAAAACGAATTTCGAGATTAGTGAATAATTAAAGGCTGGACAGCGGTTATTCATCGACCTGGACTTGAGCACCTGATAATAATTATGACCTAGGACTAGGAATAATTTATCTGAACCGGACATTCTTGTTAATCACAGGCTTGATCATGAACAGAATTAACTATGGACATAGTAATTAGGTTACATGACCAAAGATTTATTTCTGAGGACTTGGAAATAGATGTACTTAAGAACTGGTAATCGTTTGTGTGGAATATTGTTATTGCATTGATAAATCGAATCATTACATAAAGAATCATTCACACCTCCTAGCAGTCTATTCATATTTGTTCTCTGTTCAACTTTCTATTCGCTTTATTACTTTGCATTCTTAATAAAAAATATTACCCTATTACCAAAACTTTTGTTTAATTGAAATAATCTGTGAATTCTTATCATCAAGCAGTCCTTGAGATCGACTTTTGGGACTTTCCCTTTATTACTACAATAGGTAAAATAGTACACTTGCTATTTTCTTATCAAGTTTTTGGCGCCGTTGCCGGGGACTGCCAAAGATAATAGAATCTACGATTTATTTCAATTAAAATTTTGTTGCTCTGCGACTAAAATTTTAATTTTTTGCATTTTATTTATTTTTTATGTTATTATTCAATTACTAATCTCTGTCTAATCTGTGTATGCGAGGTAAGGCCTCAGCTGATTTTTCCTTTGACGCAGAACCAGAACGCTCATTACGCGCTCGGCTCAGACAAGCTAAAAGAGAGAGACTGGCGGCATCTGAAGTAGATCTGGTAATACAGGAGCAAAGAGAAGAGCAGATAAGTGTTCATTCTGAGCACTCAGATTCCGAAAACGAGTCAGACACAGAGTTAATACCAGAAGTCCTCATTATGGCTGCAGATCCACCTCCAGTGGAAAGACTTTTGGGTGATTATGGCAGAGAAAACAATCCAGCAGTGAGGTTGACCATTGTCAACCAACCGGTCAACGTGGCTCACTTTCAGTTGCACCCTTCTACTATTCGTCAGCTTGAAAGCAAACCATTTTCAGGAAAAATAAATGAGGACGCAAATAAGCACTTACAGAGATTCCTGACTATGACTACATCTTTGAAGATCGAGGGGCATTCTGAAGAAGCCAAAAGACTTGTTATGTTTCCATTTACTTTATCTGAAGATGCCGAAGAATGGTTTTATTCCCTACCTGCAGGAAGTATCACCACTTGGGAACAAATGGAAACATCTTTTCTTAATGAGTATTTTCCAGCTTCTGTGTACATTCGGAAAAGGTATGATATCCTGAATTTTAAACAGAAAGATGGAGAATCACTGGGAGATGCATATAAAAGGTTTAAGAGGTGTTTAGTTGCTTGTCCTACTCATAATTTGGACGCAACTGAACAAATGCAAAACTTTGTGAATGGGTTAAAAATTCAGACAAAGCAACTCATTGATACAGTAGCCGGTGGGTCAACCAGTTTCTCAATAGCCACCGGTGTTAAGAAAATCATTGAAGCTATTGCAGCGAATGAGCATCTGGAATTGTATGACCGTACTGTGAGTCATCCGGAGGGTAAAATTGATCTAAAATTGGCAAATCAAGTTGTGAAGATGGAAGACCAGATTGCGGCTGAAGTTGAACGAAGATTGAAAGCTATGAATGTAGGAACTCAAACTGTAGCTCAAGTTCAACCTGTTCAGCCTGTTCAAGCAATAATCTGTGAAATCTGTAGTGGACCACACTTTACCATGCATTGTGTCGCTACTGCGGAACAAGTGGAGGCTATAAATTACCTGAGGCAGAATAATCCCTATTCGAATACATATAATCCCGGATGGAAAAATCATCCTAATTTCTCTTGGAAAGATCCGCAGGGTAATGTTCAGAAGCCGGGACCTCAACAGCAGCAATACAGACCCCAGCCACAACCACCTTACCAGCAACAATACCAGCCACCTCAGCAACAGGGGCCAAAGAAAGCTGATTGGGAGATAGCCATTGAGAAGATGGCAGCTCAAAGTGTTCAATTTCAGGAAGAGACCAGAAACAACCAAAGAAATACAAATGCTTCTATCAAAAATCTGGAAGTTCAGTTGGGTCAGATAGCACAGCAAATCACAAATTCTCAAGCACCAGGTGCTCTACCTAGTGCAACTGTGACAAATCCGAGAGAGAAAAATAATGTGAATGCAGTTACAACCAGAAGTGGGAAATCGGCTGAAGTACTTAAAAAGAAATCTAAGGAAGAAGATGAATTGCTTGAAGTGGATCTTGAAATCTTAGAAAACAAGACACCACATGAGGAAGAAGTAGTAGTACAACCAGTTGTGAAAGAAAAGCCTATTGAACAAAAACCTGTCATTAAGCTTCCATTTCCACAGAGAAATAAGCAGAAGAAGCAAGATGAGAAAAATTTCCAGAAGTTTGTAGAGATGTTCAAAAAGTTAGAAATCAACATCCCATTCTCTGAGGCACTTGAGCAGATGCCTCTCTATGCTAAATTCATGAAGGATATCATCTCAAAGAAGCGCACCACTGACACTGATTCTATTTTACTAACTGAAACGTGTAGTGCTATTTTGCAAGGTATGAAGATTCCAGTGAAAAAGCCAGATAAAGGTTCAGTTACTATTCCTTGTACCATTGGTGATAGGTCCTTTAAAAGAGCGCTGATTGATTTGGGAGCTAGTGTGAGTCTGATGCCTTTGTCGATTTACAAGAAACTGGGGATAGGACGTGTTCAAGATACCAGAATGACACTCCAATTTGCAGATCATTCAGTTAAGAGACCCTACGGGGTGGTGGATGATGTTCTTGTAAAGGTTGACAAATTTGTTTTTCCTGTTGATTTTGTGATTCTGGATATGCCAGAAGATGAGGAAATACCTCTGATTCTGGGAAGACCATTTTTAGAGACAGGTAGGTGTATGATAGACATTGAGAGTGGTACCATGACTCTTAAAGTTTATGATGAGGAGCTTAAGATTAATGTAAGAGACACCATGAAGCATAAAGGAGATATTGGCACTAGTCACACTGTTGAAGTAATTGATCAAATGGTAGTAAAAGCTATTCATAGTCAGGTTCCTGAGTTACCTTTAGAGAGAGTTCTGAGTTTGTCAGCTGAAGAGATAGAGGATAATGAGAATGCCGAAGAAAAAGAATTTCTTGCTATGTTAGATGCACAACCGCCGTGGTTGAAATCTAACCCACACCGGTGGGAAGATTTGAGAGCTTCACCAGAAACTGAAAAGGAAAGCAAAGCAGGTACAGGTTCTGAATTAAAACAATTACCTGATAATCTGAAATATGTCTTTCTAGGATCTGGAACAAATTGTCCTGCTATCATTAGTTCTATTTTGAATGAAAAGGATGAGGAAAAGCTGATACGGGTGCTAAAGAAGCACAAAAGTGCCATTGGTTGGACTATTGGGGATCTGAAAGGCATTAGCCCAACAGTATGTATGCATAAGATACTGATGGAGGATAACCAAAAACCAGTAGTACAACCACAAAGAAGGTTGAATCCAGCTATGAAAGAAGTGGTAAGGAAAGAGGTGGTAAAGTTGTTGGATGCAGGATTGATTTATCCTATTTCTGATAGCTCTTGGGTAAGCCCAGTACATGTGGTACCAAAGAAGGGAGGTACAACAGTGGTCCTAAATGAGAAGAATGAATTGATTCCAACTCGCACAGTAACAGGTTGGCGAGTTTGTATTGATTACAGAAGGCTCAACACTGCAACAAGGAAAGATCATTTTCCTCTCCCTTTTATTGACCAGATGTTAGAAAGACTTGCAGGTCATGAATACTATTGTTTGCTGGATGGGTACTCGGGGTACAATCAGATTGCTGTAGCCCCGGAGGATCAGGAGAAGACCGCGTTTACATGTCCTTATGGTATCTTTGCCTACAGAAGGATGCCGTTTGGGTTATGTAATGCCCCAGCTACTTTTCAGAGATGTATGACATCTATATTTGCCGACATGCTTGAAAAGCATATGGAGGTGTTTATGGATGATTTTTCTGTTTTTGGTTCTTCTTTTGATATTTGTTTAGCTAACTTATCTCTTGTTCTGCAAAGATGCCAGGAAACTAACCTTATTCTCAACTGGGAGAAATGTCATTTTATGGTGCAGGAAGGTATCGTGCTAGGACACAAAATCTCTCACAAAGGGATTGAAGTGGACAAAGCCAAAGTGGAGGTGATAGCCAACCTTCCTCCCCCTGTGAATGAAAAAGGGATACGGAGTTTTTTAGGCCATGCAGGTTTCTATCGCAGATTTATTAAAGATTTCTCAAAAGTGGCCAAACCATTGACTGATTTGCTTGTCAAAGACAAGCCGTTTAATTTTGTTAACAATTGTTTGGTAGCTTTTGAGACTCTAAAGAGTAAGTTGAGTACTGCACCTGTTGTTATTGCCCCAGATTGGTCTTTACCGTTTGAAATAATGTGTGATGCAAGTGACATTGCAGTGGGGGCTGTCTTAGGACAAAGAAAGGACAAGCTATTACATGTTATTTATTATGCTAGTCATGTCCTTAATCCGGCCCAAAGGAATTATGCAACTACTGAAAAAGAGTTGTTGGCCGTGGTTTACGCTTTTGATAAGTTTAGGTCATATCTGCTTGGCTCTAAAATTATTGTTTATACTGATCATGCTGCTTTGAAGTATTTGTTTGCCAAACAGGAATCCAAGCCGAGGCTTTTAAGATGGATACTCCTTCTCCAGGAATTTGATCTGGAAATCCGGGATAAAAAGGGGTGTGAGAATACTGTGGCTGACCACCTCTCTCGCATGAGTCCTATAAAGGAAACGGAGGAAGAGCATCCTATTCAGGATACATTTGCTGATGAAAGAATACTTGCAGTCAATAGTGTACCATGGTTTGCTGAGTATGCGAACTATGTGGTAGGTGGTGTTATCCCGGATGAATTTAACTCTCACCAAAAGAAAAAGTTTCTTTATGATTGCAGGTTATATCTGTGGGATGACCCATTCCTCTACAAAAGGGGAGTGGATGGCTTGATAAGAAGATGTGTCCCGGAAAGTGAACAAAGAGAAGTTCTTACAGCTTGTCACAATTCTGAATATGGAGGCCATTTTAGTGGAGATAGGACAGCTGCAAAAGTCCTTCAATCTAGCTTGTACTGGCCTACTCTGTTTAAGGACGCTCATTATCTAGTTAAAGAGTGTGATAAATGTCAAAGAACAGGTAACATCTCGAGAAGGAACCAGATGCCTCAAAATTCAATGTTAGAAGTAAAATTGTTTGACGTCTGGGGTATTGATTTTATGGGACCTTTTCCACCATCTTTCGGTAAAAATTATATTTTGGTGGCAGTAGACTATGTGTCAAAGTGGGTAGAAGCCGTTGCATTACCCACAAATGATGCTAAAGTGGTAGTCAATTTTTTGAGGCACAATATCTTCTCTAGATTTGGGGTGCCAAGAGCTTTAATTAGCGATGAAGGCACTCATTTTCTTAATAAACTTATGGAGAATTTGTTAAAAAAATACAATGTGAAGCATAAGATTGCTACCCCATATCATCCTCAGACAAGTGGACAGGTAGAAGTGTCCAACAGGCAGATAAAGCAGATTCTGGAAAAAACGGTTAGTGCTTCGAGAAAAGACTGGTCGGTGAAGCTGGATGACGCATTATGGGCATACAGAACTGCATTCAAAACACCTATAGGTATGTCTCCCTATCAGCTTATTTATGGAAAAGCTTGTAACTTACCGCTCGAACTCGAGTACAAAGCGTTTTGGGCTACCAAATTCTTAAACTGTGATCTTTTGAAAGCTGGTGAATCCAGAATTCTTCAACTCCATGAGTTAGAAGAGTTTAGGAATCACGCTTATGAAAATGCCAAGATTTATAAAGAAAAAACAAAAAAATGGCATGATCAAAGGATCCAGAGAAAAGAATTTTGGGAAGGCCAATTGGTGCTATTGTTTAATTCCAGGTTGAAGTTGTTCCCTGGTAAGCTGAAGTCGAGGTGGTCGGGTCCGTTCATCGTTAATAAAGTGTTCCCGCATGGAGCCATTGAGCTGAAGAATGAGAAAAACGGTGATACTTTCAAGGTAAATGGTCAGAGACTGAAACCGTATTACCAAGGTCAAGGAGGACCGATAGAGGAGGTTAGACTCATCGATGCATGAGGTAACCCGTCGAGCCATGCGACGTTAAACGAATCGCTTCTTGGGAGGCAACCCAAGGGAGTAAGTTTTTTATTTTAATTTTATCATTGTCATTTCACTTATTTAATTCATTTTCTTTTGATGTTATTTTGTATTCAAGTTAATCGGAGAATGTTTGTGAAAAATGAGCAGAGGGTCAAAGAGGAAATCCACAAGATTGAACAAGATGATCTGTTTAACCAAAATTTTTGAAAAAGTAGAGTTTCCTCTACTGTTACGCGTAAGCTTGGGATGTTACGCGTAATAGCCTGAAAAAAAAAACCTACCCCTCTGCTCATACACGTAACTTACGCGTAAGCCTCTGCTGTTACGCAAAGTATTACGCGTAATTGAAACCATTACGTGATCTATTACGCAAAATTAAGTTTTATAACTACTTTTTGCTGCGTAAGTTACGCGTAATAGATCATTTACGCGTAACACTGGTGTAAGTTACGCGTAATTGGTTGTGTGCCTTAATATTTATAGTTTTTCCGTACTTCTGACGTCATTGTCCGTTTTTCTTTGTTACGAAATTCTGCGTATAGCTCTGCTCTTTCTATTTTTTTTTTGTTTGTCTCTTGTTTCATCTTATTCTCAGGGATCATCATGTCTCAATCACCAGAGGAAGTCAAGAGATTCCGCTCTTCTATCCATGAAGAACGATATGCCCAGATTTCTGAGAGGAAAATTGTGGAAGAAAAACAATGGTCTTATCAAGAGCAAACTTATCCTGAAGTTACAGTAATGCTGGAGAAGCAGAAACTCAAATTCTTCAATTCAAAAATCAGGACTGTATCTAAAGAGCTGATGTGGGAATTTTACGCCAATGCTTACAGAATCCACACAGATGAAGAAGATCCTATTGATAATTCTCTGTATACAACCTGGGTTAGAGGGAAGCAAATCCAATTTGATCCAAAAGCGATAAATCGCGTCCTCAAGTGTAAATTTCATGGGTCGGTTTGCCCATTTAATGAATTGAAGAAATCTGACAAGAATCGGTGGCCATACGAGGAGATCAGACAAACTATCGCTAGAGCCGGTAAAACCTGGAATCCGACGTCGAAGGCATTCCCTTCGATGATGCAGGTGGTGGATCTAAAACCAGTTCCTAAGGCGTTGGCATATTTCATGCATCATAATCTTAGCACAAACAGGAGTGGGTCAGAGTTGATTACTGAGAGAGCGGTATTGTTATATCACCTGCTGCAGAAGAAGCAGGTGAACATTGGTCGGATACTGGCTGAAGACATGGATGCAATAGCTCAGCAACCGAAGAAGTCTATAGGACATGCGTCAGTGATTTATCTCCTGTGCGAGAAAGCAGGAGTGACAGATTTGGATGGAGAACTGTTTGTGAGACCAGGAGCAGTGCTAAATGCTCACTGGATGAAGGAGAAGACACAGGTTGATGATATGCCTCCACCACTCAGACGGACTCGTGATGGAGGGGCCGGTTCTAGCTCTCAGGTTCAGCCAGAGATATCCCATCCTCCTCCTCCTGTTGATGAGGATTCTGTGGATCATCAGATGAGGATGGCGAATTTTTGTATGATGCAGGATTTTTGCTATGCGTATGGGCTCCCTGGCAGGTATCTGACTCACATGACATCCACCTGGGAGGCTGCCCAGCGTTTCAGAGACAGATTCGGAGGCGACCCTCCAGCTCCTTATTTTGGCCAGTTCACCTATCCCGGGTGCGCGGATCCTGTACGTATCGGTGGACCGTCTATGCCACCGCACCAGTCACAGTCACAGCAGCAGCATACCCAGCATCCGAGGACTCCTCAGTCGAGCCCGTATATCCCTCAGCAGCAGCCGAACCCACCACCTTCGAGCGGAGGTGTAGAGACTACGCCCATTACTGCCTTTATACGAGGCGATTTTCAGATGGACTTTGATGGTACTACAGAGCAGGATTTTGAGGATGTGATGCAGCAGGATGGACAGAGTTGTTTGTGACAGTTTTGATTTATTTAGTTATTATTATTGTCTTTTTCTTTTTAGTTTTTAGTTTTTTTTTTTTTTTATTTCTTTTGACTATAACTGCCCTATACGGGTTTTCCATTTATGATATGCAGTTCATTTTGATTTTCTTACAGTTTCATGGTTATTTCTAGTTAGATATGTGATTGTCCTGGCATACAGTGGATGACAAGGATCGCTCCCATAAACACTTGACTATCCTCTCATTTAAGTCACCCAGACTATTGATACTGCTGAATATGATTGGACGCATTGGTTACTTCAAGTCTCAGAACCAGGAACAAAAGAACCTTGAACAGAGAGATACTATGGAAACTGTCAGCTTTAATCCTCCTGGTGAGATCAGAAAGAGCCAAACACCTTGCATCATGAGAGACATCCGGTATGACTTTATTTATCATAGTTTGCGTACGTTCTTTTTGAATATTGACTGTATTAACGCACACACTGAGGCAAGTTTTTTTTTAATTTTACCCAGAGCCTTTCTAGCCATCCCGTTTCTTATTATTATTATCCGTTGTTTATCCCATTCGAGCCTTTATCCTTTTGTTTGTTTTTACCCGTTATGATTAACCCATAAGATTTAATATTATTATCCTACCCTGTTCAGAGTATGTGTTCTTATTTTTGGATCTATGTTTCAAAATTAAGTTTGGGGTTGCTGTTGGAATAGCAACCTTTAAGTTTGGGGTAGCTATGCAGTGCATATATTGAAGGTGGTGAGTGCATATATATTTATAGATAAAAAAAAAAGAAAAAAAAGAAGGTGAATAAAAATTCAACCTTGGAAAAAGAAGAAAAGAAAAATTTTGAAAAAATAAAGAGAGAGAAATGAGGAGAAAATGTGTGCATTCACCGTATAGAAAGAAAAAGCACCAAACAAAATATCATAGAATGAACATAGTGATAAGTATGATTTCACGTACTCTGAACCAAAAACCCTTGTTTTCCTTTTTATATCCCACCTTAACCCAAGCCCCGTTACAACCTAAAGACCTCAAAAAGTGTGTGTGTCGTGCATGTTGATAGGATTAGAGAATTTATTCAAACTATTGATCTGATATTGCTTACTGTGATTTGAGCGATTATAACACTTTAACCCCGAGAGAATTGGAAAGAGTGTGAAATAAGCTGACAGGTGAAGTAGTGTTTCCGAGGGAAAGAGTTTCTAGCTCACTGGCTATGACGGACAAATCAGAAAACCTAAGGCAACATCAAAGGGTCCAGTGCGAAAAATCTCAGCAGTGTTGTGGAAAGAACTGTTTAACAGTAAGTTTGGGGTGACGTGATTAATGCCTAATAAGGTGTTACTTGAGGACAAGCAACAAGTTAAGTTTGGGGTTGTGATCAGTCACCATTTGTGTTAATATTTCACTGTTTAATTAGGAATAATTCAGGTAAACTGTATTGTTTTTGAGTATTTTCAGTAGAATTGAGTATATTTTCAATAAAGTGAAGTGTGTCAGTATTATAGATTTTCTTGAGGTTATTTTACGCTTTTGGTATGTCAGCAGGTGAATAACAGTTTTTCAAGCTAAGAGGAAAGGGCATTGGATGCAAAACCGAGCCGGAGCGAGAAAACGGAAGAGAAGCAACAGCTGCTGCCAATACGTGTAATGGCCTATACATTACGCGTAGTGCCTAAGGAGTTACGCGTAACATACGCATTGGAACAGAAAGGGTGAAAAGCTAAAGAAGATAGCAGCTTCTGGTGTTACGCGGAAAGGACTACCGTTACGCGTAACAGTTGGCGTGCTGGCTGGCCCATACGCCCTTAAGCGTAGAAACTTGCAGTGCAAATTGCCCATTACGCGTAATAGCATGGGCATTACGCGTAATGAGTTCAAAAAAGTCAGAAAATCAAAAATTCACTTATTTATTCCCAGAACGTGATTTACACCGGGTTGGACGTTTGGGAGAGCGAAAAATACGGATTGAAGAGATGGATACTCAGAATTTCGTAAGGGTTTCTTATGTTCAAGAGTCTTAACGATTGAAGATAGATTCCTCACGATTATCTGTAATGACAACACTTTTATCTTTTGTTTTCTTTTTAGTTATGAGTAGCTAAACCCCCATTGCTAGGGGGGTGACCCTGATTCGGATTGTAATGACTTCATTTTATTAATGCAATATTAAAGTTTTTTTCTTTACGATTGATTTGTTCATGTCACTGTTCGTAATGCTTAATTTGTCGGAAAAACGAATTTCGAGATTAGTGAATAATTAAAGGCTGGACAGCGGTTATTCATCGACCTGGACTTGAGCACCTGATAATAATTATGACCTAGGACTAGGAATAATTTATCTGAACCGGACATTCTTGTTAATCACAGGCTTGATCATGAACAGAATTAACTATGGACATAGTAATTAGGTTACATGACCAAAGATTTATTTCTGAGGACTTGGAAATAGATGTACTTAAGAACTGGTAATCTTTTGTGTGGAATATTGTTATTGCGTTGATAAATCGAATCATTACATAAAGAATCATTCACACCTCCTAGCAGTCTATTCATATTTGTTCTCTGTTCAACTTTCTATTCGCTTTATTACTTTGCATTCTTAATCAAAAATATTACCCTATTACCAAAACTTTTGTTTAATTGAAATAATCTGTGAATTCTTATCATCAAACAGTCCTTGAGATCGACTTTTGGGACTTTCCCTTTATTACTACAATAGGTAAAATAGTACACTTGCTATTTTCTTATCACCTATACATCCTTATCCAGCTCTTTTATACACTAATTTCACTGACAATACCCCTTTAAAACACAAATCTTTTAAGCGTGGATCCCGTCGAGTACTGTTAATGCTATTATTTTATGATTGGCATTATGTTTGGTAAAACTAATATGGCTGGAAAATGTTGAATAAGAAGTTCCATATGTTAAACTAACATGGTATAGACTCTGGAAGAACAAGTCAAGACATGATTAAGGAAGTTGTCAAAGAAGATGTTGAGTTCAGTTCAGAATGTCCTATCAGATGTTGGGACATTATCAAACAGAGTATAAGAACTTAATTCAGGATGTCCCAACAGATGTTGTCATATGTTACAGTCAGATGTCAAAGAAGATGTTGGAACATCTGCAAATGTCATGACAGAATTACTGTCATATGTTACAGACAGGTGTCAAAGAAGATGTTGAAGCATATGCAAATGTCATGACAAAATTACTGTCATATGTTACAGACAGATGTCAAAGAAGATGTTGAAACATCTGCAAATGTCATGACAGATGTCAAAGAAAATGTTGAAACATCTGCAACTGTCATGACAACATTACTGTCATATGTTACATATAGATATCAAACAAGAAGTGTTGAACTTAGTTCAGGATGTCACACCAGATGTTGTGACACTGTCAAACAGAGTAACAGTTAATGAACTTAAGTCAAGATATCAGGATGTCACACCAGATGTTGGGACATTGTATTAGTAAATGAAGTAAGTTCAGTTTTTCAGGATGTCCCAACAGATGTTGTGACATCTCAGACCTGCTACCAGAATTAATTAATGCATAACAGAACTGAGTAAATTCAGGGGAATCTATCTGGAATTAATTGGAAAGAGATAAGCAATACAAGGCGCATCTTTAGGGAGATTAGTTATCTGATTTCAGTATAACAGAATAACTAATTCACCTTGAATTAAGGAGGTAGCAAACTAACTAACCCTAATTCAAGGTGATGACATTGGATTTATCAGATCTGAATTATGCAGAATATTCTGGAGATATTATGCAATCATATGTGGTGCTGATTTAGAAGATCTTAAAGACTCAATTTAAATTGAAGACAAATATTGAAAAATATAGGTTTCTATATTTAGAGATATTTTAGGAGTTGAAGATCTTTTGGAATATTTGTAGCAGATTTTTTCTGCATATTTGTAGCAGCTATTGTTGTGATTGTTTAGGCCCAAATCCAGTTGGGAATAGATTATAAAAGAAACCCTGTAACCTAGTTTAGAATCAACCCAATCAACCGAAAATGTAAACATTATTAGGGTTGTGTCCTTGTGTCAGCCGTGCATAACAAGTAACTCTATTGTGGCTGTTTCACTTGTGATTCTCGAAGCTTGTAAGCAAGAGAAGTTGTGTGACTTGATTGAAACTGTGAAGTAAGATCAAGCTGTTTTGTTTGAAGTATGACTTCAATTTTATTAAACTTGTAAACAAGATCACTGTGTGATTGAGGGGGAGTGAGTAGGGTACTCTTATCTAAGTTGTGTCTTAGGTAGAAATTGCATTGGGTAGTTATTAAGTGATATATTAAACAGGGTGGTTTAAGTCTAGAATTAATATTACTTATAGTGGATTTCCTCCTGGCTTGGTAGCCTCCAGATGTAAGTGTGGTTATACACTGAACTGGGTTAACAATTCTGCTGTGTTCTTTATATCTTTTATGTTTTATGCAGTACCTGAACTGAATGTCCTATCAGATGTCCGAACATCCTGAAGCATGTTTGACTCTGATACATCAGAATTATTTAAGTACTGATATGTATGCCTTACCATGTTTATAAGTAACAGATAAGATGTCTCAACATCATATTCGACATCTGAGTCTGTCATACCAGAATTTCAATTGGTATCAGAGCAGGCATCCTGGTCTGTTTCTGGATGAGATCTAAGGGGGATACTTTCTGGTTCATGGTAAAGAAAGAAGGACGATATAATGAAAAGCTATTGGAACTTGAGAGGTTCATATTTGAGTTTGAATGGTCCCTAGAAGTGGAGGATGGACTATTCATCATATGGTGTATATTGGACCAGTCTGGTGTTATCAGGGCTGGAAATTTGCTGGTGAATTGCTGTGTAGCTATGATGTCAAACAGAATGTCCTGACATCTTGGTTCAGAGAATTCTATATTTGAAGGAGGCTTGTATTTTGTTTTCTGTGAGAACTGGAGAACACTTAGTTCAGAATGTTGTGGTTCTTGATGAAAGAAGAGGTTGGAGCCAAAACAAAAGAGTATAATTATCAAATCTTTCATGCGGGAGTGAAAATCTTGATAAGTTATCTCTTAAGCTTATTTATGGTGACCTAATGAGGATATTCTTCCTGGTTATGGTGTCCTATGTTGTTTAGGTATAGCTGGAGAAAATCTCTCTTGTGAAGATACATGTTTATGATCATGAACTGAAGGAAGTTTCATCAAGAAAGAAGCCGAATTGATATGTCAATCCTAATGGCTTGACACCACACTACACATCAACAGTTTATGGTAAATGTTGAATCAAAGACCTAAAAGATTGTTTTTTTTTTGGATTTCTGAAGCTATGAAGCTGAATACTCCTTGAGATGCTACTGTCTATTGTATGTGTGCAAAGTATCTTTCATAATGTTATAGCACTTCAGTTGAAGCTGATTGAAGAAAAGATAGTAATCTTGAAAGCAATAATGTTTCAGAACCAAGCTTAGTTTCATGTTCCAGAAGAAGGAAACTGGTGTGATATCCTGCTAACATGATGGATGCTTTGGGTGCTAGACAAATGTGTGATGATCACATATGTTTGGAACCTACTCCTAACCTAGAAGAGGAGGCATCTATGCTACATGTTGAGGACTTAGATAATGACTCTGACACAAAGATCATTGCTTCTGTGGACCCTAGCATAGCCAAAAGGCTTAGGGCTAGAAAGGAAAAGAAGACTGCAGGACATTCAACTCCTGAAAAGAAGCAGCCTACTCCAAAGAAAGACAAGGCCAAAGTGGTATTTGGTCCTACTAAACAATGGAGCAAGGTGAATACCCAAAAGAGGAAAGCTGTAACTCCACCAGATTCAGATGTTGAAGAGGATGTTCCAACATCCCAACCAAAGAAGAAACCAGCACCCTCAAGGTCCACCTCTGCTGTTCCAGAAGCTCCTCTGAACAATGTTTCATTCCATCATGTGTCAAGTGTGAGCAGATGGAAATTTGTATACCAAAGAAGGGTAGCACTTGAAAGAGAGCTGGGCAGCAATGAACTTGAGTGCACTGAGGTATTTGACCTAATTTCTTCTGTTGGTTTATTCAAAACAGTATCAAACTTTTCACCTTGCTATGAGCTGCTAGTCAAGGAATTCAGTGTCAACCTACAAGAGGACTGTGCTGAAGGTAAATCAAATGAATTCAGAAAAGTCTATGTAAGAGGGAGATGTGTGGAATTCTCTCCTAGGGTTATCAACCATTATCTAGGGAAAGAATCTGATGGACCTAATGAGCTGGGTAAGACAGATAACCAGGTGTGCAAGGTCATTACTGCCAATCAAGTCAAAGCTTGGCCAGTCAAGGGCAAACTTTATGTTAGATTGCTAACAAGGAAGTATGCAATGCTGCATAGGATTGGCACTGTAAACAGGGTCCCTACCAACCATACTTCTTCAATAGCAACTGGATTGGGCAGATTCATATATGTTGTGGGCACCCAAACAAAGCTGGACTTTGGGGCTTACATCTTTGATCAAACCCTAAAGCATGCAGGAACATCAGCAACAAATCTTCCCATTGCTTTTCCCTCTCTGCTATGTGGAATCATACTAAGCCAGTATCCAGGTATCCTCACTGAGAAGGATTCAGTATGCAAAAGAAAAAGTCCTCTGGCCTTCCATTACAAACTTTTCTTGAGCCATCATGCTGCTGATGTTGAAGCTTCCACTAGGACATCTGCTGGACCTTCAAAAGCAATGACTCCCATATCCAAAGCTGCCTTGATTGCAGATCTGAAGAACACTTGCAAAAATCTGGATGCCAGGAAGAAAAAGCTTGAGGAAGTATTTCAAAGGCTGGAGCTGGAAGAGTTTGCTCAGAATACTGATGAATCTGATGGTGAATCTGAAGATGAAGAAGCTTCTAAATGTATTTACAAATGTGGGTGATAAATGCATGACTTTGGTCATGATTAAAGCTAGCAATGTGACCAACAATTGCTAGAAGCAAGGGAAGAATGTCAGATTGAGAAGTCTGATCAGAATGGTTGTTGAACTGGTAGTCTCTTCCACTACTAGTCATGGATAGTGGCAGTATAAACCCTTTGTAGCAAGCAAACTAAGAGCATCTGTTTTGGAATATAAAATCAAGTGTGGATATTTATAAGTTGTGCTCTTTGTATGTTCATCAGGGGTGTGAAATTGAGAATTAGTGGAGTACATGCTCAGCTGGAGTATTGTTTATCCATGACATGAGGAGATCTTGCTAATCTTATCTGGAGCTAACCTTAAAATCCTTCAAAAGTAAAAGATCAGATTGTGTAGAACTATCTGATAAGGTATTATACAAGGATTTAAGATCAATTGTTGTTTGTGGAATTCACAAATATTTGATTGATTATCCTTGTGATTCAAGATTGGTGATGTTCAAAAAGATGTTGGAACATCTTATCATCAGAGTTTGTGCAGAATCATGGGAGAGGTATTGCATAAGCTGTAGCATTGGCTTCAGTCTTGTGTGACAGGAGTTATGTATTTCTGGAAAGTTTCTTGGCAAGAACTTGTCTGGATATTGTTGATTCTGAAGATGGAGATGAAAGACCATGAACATATCATAATCTTGGTGACTACTTGGATTGGTTTATTTCTGATCTAGGTGTAGTCCAGAATGCTCATCATGGAGTTAAGATAGGTGGAGACATCATAAATTTGTTTAGGCTGCCTTACTCAAGGAAAGGTGGCATCCTTGGTATAGTTTTGAGGTGTAGTTTTTAACTATTCCTTCTGAATAATCAGACAGTGGCAGGTTTGAAGACTTTGGAGAAACATTGGAAGTTTCTCATCAATATGTGTTATTGGTAAGAACTTCTGCAAAACCAATAGAATGGAGGTTGTTTACTCAAACTTGATGGATAAATCAAGTCTATGAGAGCATGGGACTCTTGTTATATAAAGGAAGGAGGTTCTTTCAAGTGGCAGAAGAAGGAACTGAATTTAACAGATGGATGTGGGCTAATAATGTTTAAACATCTAGTTCAACATCAGAGTCTAATTGGTGAAGATCAACTTTTTTTGATCAGGATATCTTTGGAAGATTTATTATAAACGTGAAGAAGACAAAAGCGGCAATTGGCTTTTTCATATGAGGATTCATAAAGAAGGTTATCAAAATGTGGTAATTGGTTGATCTTTAAAGTGGATTCGAAGAATCAAGATAATCAGAGTGTGGCAGCTGGTTGTTCTTGAGGATTGTCTTGGAAAAAATTGCTCTTGGGCAGAGGAGTGATGAGTTGAAGACTCAAGAGGATTTATTCTTCTTGAAGGTGGATGAGAGTTTATCACTCTTTCTGGATTTCTGATTCTAACTGGTGGCACAGTGTAGTTGAAGATTTTCAGTTCTTGGATTACTATGCTATAGTAAGTCCAGTTGGTGGAGCACATCTAGGATCATGGTGATAAGGTCTTGGTGTATGAAAAAATGTTCTAACTAAGTGTTAGTACATTATCTGGGGTGTTTATCTACATGGTTTCTATTATTAGACTACCTAATCATATGGGAGAATGATGAAGTAGATGATCTATATTGGAAGAAACATGTAGAAGAGACTGGAAGTGTTCCTCATGCTAAAAAGCCAAGAACTCCAAAAAGATCAAGTTTTCAGCAAGACCAAAGGCATACCTTCACCATTGTACAACACTCCAAAAGCTTCTGAATATGTGGATGATTCCATAAAGGAGTTGGTAACCAAGATCCTATCTGAGCAAAGAGTGGTAAGTGGCATATCTATCCCTCTGAACACTATGCCAGCCCCACAAGAAGATCAACAAACTCAGGCTGCAAAGGACACTCCTGCTCAACAGGATGTCCCAATAGATGTTGAAACATCTGAGGACCAGAAAAAAAGCCTTCAATAATTGTGATGAAGAAGCATCTGAGGATCAGCACAAGGCCTCAACTGAATAGCATATCTCTGTTGATCCACCAGAAGTATATCAGGTATTGATTGCTTGGAAGTTTGTTTGTGGACATTCATTCTAATTTCATAATTAGTTTGGATGTGTTTTATCTGGATTGTATGGCCTTTGGTGTGTAAAGGCTTAGTGTCAAGAACCTGTGTGCTAGAAGATGTTCATCTTGTGTAGTCTGTGGTAACTACAAACCCAGAAAGGAATCAGGTATGCTTTGGTACAAGAAGTGAATGTGTTCGATTGGGAATTGAACAGAGAGGGAGCTCTTGAAGACATGAAGATGCGTCTTATGTTTTCCTTTCATCAATGTACAGAGAAGCATGGAGTATCCTAGATAGGGGGAGTGTGTTACAAGTATGTGCACTTGATTTTGTGGTGTTAAGGGGGAGTAATACCTTAACCAGATAAGGAGAATCCTAAGAGTCTAGAAGGCTATATTATATAAAGCTGCTCTCTGCAATTTATGTTTGATTCTTGAGGAATTGTGAAGCTTGTGTGTGTTTCAAGCTTATGGAGATTATATACCTCTAATTTTATTATGGTACCTTTGTCTTTTTATGGCTAAAAAGGGGGAGAAGTAATAGTGTGAGGTCTGATATGAAGATGTGATGTTAAGGAACTTCTACATAAGGTACTACTACACCTGTATGTAAATTAGTTTGAGCCAAAATAAGCCAAAGGGGGAGATTGTTAATGCTATTATTTTATGATTGGCATTATGTTTGGTAAAACTAATATGGCTGGAAAATGTTGAATAAGAAGTTCCATATGTTAAACTAACATGGTATAGACTCTGGAAGAACAAGTCAAGACATGATTAAGGAAGTTGTCAAAGAAGATGTTGAGTTCAGTTCAGAATGTCCTATCAGATGTTGGGACATTATCAAACAGAGTATAAGAACTTAATTCAGGATGTCCCAACAGATGTTGTCATATGTTACAGTCAGATGTCAAAGAAGATGTTGGAACATCTGCAAATGTCATGACATAATTACTGTCATATGTTACAGACAGATGTCAAAGAAGATGTTGAAGCATATGCAAATGTCATGACAAAATTACTGTCATATGTTACAGACAGATGTCAAAGAAGATGTTGAAACATCTGCAAATGTCATGACAGATGTCAAAGAAAATGTTGAAACATCTGCAACTGTCATGACAACATTACTGTCATATGTTACATATAGATATCAAACAAGAAGTGTTGAACTTAGTTCAGGATGTCACACCAGATGTTGTGACACTGTCAAACAGAGTAACAGTTAATGAACTTAAGTCAAGATATCAGGATGTCACACCAGATGTTGGGACATTGTATCAGTAAATGAAGTAAGTTCAGTTTTTCAGGATGTCCCAACAGATGTTGTGACATCTCAGACCTGCTACCAGAATTAATTAATGCATAACAGAACTGAGTAAATTCAGGGGAATCTATCTGGAATTAATTGGAAAGAGATAAGCAATACAAGGCGCATCTTTAGGGAGATTAGTTATCTGATTTCAGTATAACAGAATAACTAATTCACCTTGAATTAAGGATGTAGCAAACTAACTAACCCTAATTCAAGGTGATGACATTGGATTTATCAGATCTGAATTATGCAGAATATTCTGGAGATATTATGCAATCATATGTGGTGCTGATTTAGAAGATCTTAAAGACTCAATTTAAATTGAAGACAAATATTGAAAAATATAGGTTTCTATATTTAGAGATATTTTAGGAGTTGAAGATCTTTTGGAATATTTGTAGCAGATTTTTTCTGCATATTTGTAGCAGCTATTGTTGTGATTGTTTAGGCCCAAATCCAGTTGGGAATAGGTTATAAAAGAAACCCTGTAACCTAGTTTAGAATCAACCCAATCAACCGAAAATGTAAACATTATTAGGGTTGTGTCCTTGTGTCAGCCGTGCATAACAAGTAACTCTATTGTGGCTGTTTCACTTGTGATTCTCGAAGCTTGTAAGCAAGAGAAGTTGTGTGACTTTATCGAAACTGTGAAGTAAGATCAAGCTGTTTTGTTTGAAGTATGACTTCAATTTTATTAAACTTGTAAACAAGATCACTGTGTGATTGAGGGGGAGTGAGTAGGGTACTCTTATCTAAGTTGTGTCTTAGGTAGAAATTGCATTGGGTAGTTATTAAGTGATAGATTAAATAGGGTGGTTTAAGTCTAGAATTAATATTACTTATAGTGGATTTCCTCCTGGCCTGGTAGCCTCCAGATGTAAGTGTGGTTATACACTGAACTGGGTTAACAATTCTGCTGTGTTCTTTATATCTTTTATGTTTTATGCAGTACCTGAACTTAATGTCCTATCAGATGTCCCAACATCCTGAAGCATGTTTGACTCTGATACATCAGAATTATTTAAGTACTGATATGTATGCCTTACCATGTTTATAAGTAACAGATAAGATGTCTCAACATCATATTCGACATCTGAGTCTGTCATACCAGAATTTCAAGTACGACAGACAATCTGGGTGCTAATACCTTCCCAGGTTGTAACCGACCCCCTTTCTCAGTCTCTCTGGTTCGCAACCGTCTTATCCATATCTTTCTAGGTCTATGCAGCATTACCTTTACTTCGGGATAAAAATGCCTAGCTGGCGACTCTTTCCATTTCATCCTTTCGCCGACCGTTCGCGTCTATACCTCATTCGAGCCCGGTCTCGTCTTTTGGGAGCGACAGCTGGCAATGTTGACGACGCTCCGGTGAACTTCCTTTGCTATGACCTGTATGACCTTGGCGTTCTTCTCATCCTGCTTTCTGAAGAAGGTTGATTATGACTGATGCTTTATCCTTTCGAAGCTTGCCGTGTTGTGAGTGATACAGACGAATTCAGAATGCAGTTGTTCGCTTATTCCCTGATTTTGCGTGGATCGCCCTTTCAGGTTTTCGATCCACTGGGATACCCATTTTTGCCTGAGCTGTCCAATGCGGATTTTCAACCCAGCGGGTGTACATTTTTTTTTATTTTTCCCTTATTTTTGCCCAAGTCTTTTATTCTATTTTTGACTCGCCGGGATGCCCTATTTTTGCATGGACTTACATTCTGTTTTTATGTCCAGCGGGTCATTTATGCGAAGTATTTTTTAACTGAATCTGAATTCACAGGGGATAAGAAATCTTCGCCATCCATAGTAGTGAGCATCGGTGCTCTATCGGAGAAAACCTTATTTACTATGAATGGACCATCGTAATTTGGAGTCCATTTGCCCCTGTGGTCTGTGTCACACCCTAAATTTTGACCGGATTTTTTTCAAGTTTTATTCATCTGGCGCATTTTTATCGAATTATTTGATAGTCAGTCATTTTTTCATTATAATCAATTAATCATTAATCATGCAGTTCTATTTATTTTACTTTTAATGTCATATTTTATTCTTGATTTTCTTAGAATTACTTATTTCGCTTTAAGAATAGGAGTTTAGATTATATTAGATATTTTAGAATTAGTTTTAATTTAAATTTTATTTTGGTTCAATTCTAATTTAGAATTTTTTTTATTTAAGTTAATTTAGATTTTAGTTTAATTTCAATTTCAATTTATTTAGTTTAACTTCAATTTATTTAATTCAATATAATTTATTTTTTGATAATCGTTTTCAATTTTTTTTTCTTTTTTATTATTATTATTATTATTAGTTTTATTAATATTATTATTTATTTTATTATTAATACTTTTCTTTTGTTTTTCTTCATATTCAAAAAAGGAAAAATAGCTAGTGGGGTCCACTAAAATGTAGTACAAACACTTCACATGGATTGCCAACTTGGAATTATCAATGACCAAGAATCATTCTCATAAAGTCACATGGATTGCCAACTTGGACTTATCAATGACCAAGAATCATTCTCACACTTCACATGGATTGCTAACTTGGACTTATCAATGACAAAAAATCATTCTCATAAAGTCACATGGATTGCCACATCAACACTCCTACCTTATTCACACTATAAATAAGATCTATCTTTCTCTCATTTGAGACTAACAAGAATACCCTTAAATTCTCAAAATCTAGCATATTCATGACATTTTTTTCAAAGTCCAAATTCTTTTTTTTTACTTACACAATACCCATAAACATTCACCATCTTCATCACAACAACAACCTCCATCAAAACACCTTCACTTTATTCTACACAACAAGTTCAACCTTTGCTAGCTTTCGAATTTGTGAGTATTATCCGTCATTTATTTATTTATATTTTAGTTTATAAAACTTTCATTTTGATTTTATTTGTATTAATCCATCTTTTTTTAGATCTTTATTTTATTATTTCATTTTTTTTCTAACTCTTAGTGTAGTTTAGTTTTAGTATTTTTATTATTATTTAAAAACATGTCAAAAAACATAATAGTGAACTATTTGATTCTAATTTATTTTGTTCTTCCGGCTGATGATATCACAAAAGGCCACGATAAATCGTTTCCGATTAATCATGACTAATATGAGGCCATTTATCTATTTTATTTTCATGTTATTTAATTTATTCTATCTCTGTAATTCATTTCACTTTATTTAGTATATTTATTTATTTTATTTTATTTCTTGCATTTTTTTGTACAATATTTAATACTAACGATTCCGATTTATTCATACACTGCACACACGCTTCCTCTTGGGCAAACTACAACGATACCTTTTATTTCTTCGCAATCCCGCATAAATTATCATGTGTCCCTCTCCCGTTTATTTTCAAACGCAATTTATTTTTTTTCGCCTTTATTTTACGATTTAGTATTATTAAGAACACCTTTAGGAATTAGGATTAGAATCCACTTCATTTAATCAATTAAAACATTCTCGCCTACACTTCACACACGTAAGTCGGTCACTATGTGACTGCCATCTGCACGATCTTTATCGCATCTTAATTAATTAACGAGGAACTGAACTTCGGAATCTAGCATTTCGCGGGTTCTTTAATGAACCACTCTTGAGGCCAACCTTCGAGTCGTGTTTCATTTATTCCTTCGTTTCTAAAATATTAAACCCTAAGTTATTTTTAAACAAATATTCAAACATCAACTCTTAATTAGCACATTAAAATAATGAAAGAACTAAACTCAGGAATCTAGCATTCCTCGGGATTTTGAATTGAATTATTGTTGGGGCTAGTCCCCAATTTGTAATTCATTTGCTCTTTCGTATTCAAAACGTAAATCTCTAATTAAAATCGTGAAAGAACTAAACTTAGGAATCTAGCATTCCTTGGGTTTTTGAATTGAATTACTGTTAGGGCTAATCCTTGATTTGTAATTCGTTCGCCCTTTCACAATGGAGATACAACTTAAAATTTACCAACAAATGCAAATCACTTTACAATTAATCAACGAATAACTGAACTCTGGAGTCCAGCACTCCACGGGTCCTTGAATGCAATCACTCTTGAGGCTAGCCCTCGAGCTGTGGTTCATTCGCCTTTCGTTTTAAAACACTTAACAAAGGTCAAACACCTTTTCTTTAAACGAACATTGTTTAAATCTTTCTATCTCGCAAACAAGCTAGCGCTTTAGCCTCTGCCGCGAGTATAAGCCAACGCTTAGCAGTAGAATGCGTTTTAAACAATCGTTCCATTAAAAATCACAAACCGTAGTAGAACGAACTACGAAGCTCTGACTTTCCCATTGCACAAGGGAATACGTAGGCACATGGATTTTAATCCTTTGCGAGCACAATAATAAAAAACTTTAATCTTTCCCCCGTAATATTAATAATAATAATAAACTTTAATTTCCTTTAGAACAAACATATTAATAACCATTTAGAAGACATAAGACTTAGATCAACATTTAATAGCACAGTTAGCTAAGAGGTTCCCGTTGAGTACAACGGACGTGAGGGGTGCTAATACCTTCCCCTTGCGTAACCGACTCCCGAACTTAGAACTTGGTTTCGTAAACCATTTCTTATCCTTCCTTTAGGTTGTATCTATATCTCCCTTTTCTTTAATTAGAATAAATAGAATTAAGTGGCAACTCTATTGATTGTTTTAGGATCGTATTTTTCGAGGTACGACAGGTTGGCGACTCTGCTGGGTGTCGCTCCCACCAAATGAAGCCGGGTCAAATGGGGTACAGACGCGAACGGTCGGCGAAAGAAGATGCGAGAACACACAGGAGTGAACTCACAGGGAATGAATAGAGTCGCCAGCTAGGCATTTTTATCCCGAAGGAAAGGTAATGCTGCATAGACCTAGAAAAGATGGATAAGACGGTTGCGAACCAGAGAGACTGAGAAAGGGGGTTGGTTACAACCTGGGAAGGTATTAGCACCCAGATTGTCCGTCGTACTCGACGGGATCCACGCTTAAAAGATTTGTGTTTTAAAGGGGTAGTGTCAGTGCAATTTGTGTATAAAGAGAGCTGGAAAAGATGTACAGGTGTCAGTGTAAAAGAAGTGCAAAGTGTGATATATACAGTGTCAGTGTAAGGATGAGAGTATGCTCAAGATCATGAGGCTTAAAAGAATGAAACTGAAAGGAGGGGGAAAATACAGAGACTTTTGTTCGATAACTGTTAAGTTATGCCTACGTATCCTCTCGTGCAATGAGGAAGTCAGAACACCGTAGTTCGACCCAAAGAGACTGAAAGATGAATTGATTTGTGAACTGCTTACTAGTCTATGCTCAAGTGTATGACCTGTCTGGCTCAGGTGCAAACTGTCTTGCATTAGACGGAAGAAGCAAGTTCCCGCTTATGAATGAATGAGATGAGAAAAGAATCCCGAAGGAGACGATTATTGTTTGTTTTTGAGTTTTCAGTCTTTTATTGCTTTTGGAAGTTTGTCATAAGTTAATGAGCTTAAGCCTAAACCAATGGGTTAGTAAACTCATCACATCTTCCCTCTGATTAGGGGTAATGAGAACACCTTAAGTGTGAAGTCAGCTTCTCACACTTAAATACCTTTGGTGTAGGATTAAGATCATTAACCTACTTGTGATTATTTAGATGTTTTTGTTGTTTTTGTTTAGTGTTGAGTAATGAGATTAAGCCATAATCAGGGATTAAACAGACTCATTACACCATCCTAATAGAAGGATAATAGATGAGAATGTTTAAGCTGAGGAAAGATCCTCAACTTAATCCATGATTAGGGATTAAACTCATGACAGAACAAAGCCTTTATTAAGTGGGTTTTAGTTAATGATATGATGAAGAAGTGATTTTTAGGGTTTGTAAGACAACTTGAGGGGGACTTGTCCATTAACACTAGGGTTAGTCCTTCTTAACCAATTAAGGAAGAATTAGAACCCTAATGCAAGGCCCAAGTTACAAGCTTGATGTCTTGATGATTATTAAGTGGATTGATTAAAGGATTTAAACACATTAAGGGTTTAACACTTAGGATTAAAGTTATACACTCCATCCTAATAGAAGGATGCAGGCATAAGCTTAATCACAAAGCCTTAAAGCCTTTAGGGTTTAGTCCCTGATTATGAGATGAGAAGAGAAGACTCAAAGAGACACAAAGGTAAAACTAAGTGGGGAGACTAATCAAAATCCTAATCATTGTCATGCTTGGTTGTTCCTAAGGTTTGTGAGGTTAGCAAGAGAAATCTTCAATGGAACCACCAGGAAGCAGATGAAAGGATCAGGAGAAGCACAGTAACTTGCTTCATTCAAGAAGACAAGTCACTTGAGGAAAGAAAGTGAGAAGACGAAAGATCAAGCTCAATCTCAAACATACACCCAAAATGCAGCAAAGGTGCATAAAAGAGATGAAAGGAAATTGTGAGAAGTGAAGGCAAATTCACTTCTCAAAGTTGCTTACCACCTGAAAAGTTAGTGAAAGGAATGCAATGCAATGCAAAATGGAATGAAATGGCATGATGCAAATCAAAACCAGAAGCATATATGAGATGATAATGATGCTATGAGATGATGCAAACATGAATCAAGGCATGAGAATGATCACATGAACAAATGGATGCAAATGGAGCAAGTTTAGAACCATGAACATACATGAAAAGTTATGAGATGCAAATGACATACAACATGGCAAATACATGATGCAATGATCAAAAATGCTTCCAACATATCTTAATATGTCTAATGAATCAAATGAATGCATAAAATGTCATGGCAAGTCATGTTATGCAAGCAAATGCAAGATGAATGCAAAAGGAAGCCCAAATTAGGGTTTATGATCAATGCATCAAATAAAAACCAAAACAAGAAGCAAACATCAAGATAAAAAATTGAAAATGCATTCAAAGAAACCCTAAACCTATACTATCTCACTGCCCAAAGGAGAGGTTCCAACTCTCAACCTAGTTAGGGTTATGAATTTCCTAAAATTTATAGGGTTTTAGGGTACCTTAACAAGAAAAATGCCAAACAAATTGAAAATGAAAGATCAAATCATGCCAATTTAATCTCACAAACTACATGCTAAACAAAATGCAATGCAAAAAGAATCAAAGTCCAACTCCCAATGGTTAGGCATAAATGATTTTTTGAAGTTTGGATCAAAATAATGCCTTGAAATGATTTTAATTCCATGAAAAATTCTCAAAAGACATCAAGATCAAAAAAGAAATTTGGTTTGAGGGTTGGACAATGTTTCTAAATGATTATGAAGGTTTCATGAATTTTTTGGTGATTTTTAAATACCTAAAAGTATTTTTAATTAATTAATTCTCATTAATTAATTAAAAATAAACTTTTAAATGATTTAAAAATATTTTTAATGCAAAAAAATAAAAATAAAAATGTTTTTGGTTTCTGAAATTAAATAAAAGCTTATACAAAAAATTTCAGAATTTTTGAAAAGGTTTTGCTATTTTAAAATAAATGGAGAAAAGAAATATAAAACAAATGAATCAAAAATAAAGAAAATGAAAAGTAAACGCAATGGAGAGCCAGGATTGATTCTGGGGAAAGACCTGTTGACTTGGCGCGTAATCCAATGGTCTATATTCAAACTGAGCTAAATCCTATTTAAATTAATTAAACTGAATTAAAAGGATTAATGACGTGGATTAGGGTTAAGTGAATGGATCTGGGCCCTTGAGCGCGCGCGGGAGTGGACTAAGTCAACTCATCCAACGCTCACAATTCAAACTCTCATTAATTACAGGGATTAGCCCTAATTATTTTCAGGTGGCCGGAGAAGACCTCCGGTCGTCTTCTCCGGTGGGAACCCCACCTGAAAATCTCCAAAATCCTATAAACTTCACTAAAGCGAAAACTAAAAGCCCAGAACTCATCCCCACATCCCACTGAATCAAAACCCCCACTCAAATCTCATTTATTCTTCATCAATCAAACGAATCGAAGCCAAACAGTTTTTAGGGCAAAAGTTTCAGACATTGCATACATCCTGGTTTCTCAACCATTTTCAAAAATAATCACATATTCATGATCAGGGGAGTGCATAGAAGCTATTAAGAACTTAAAAACATGCTTCTGGAAAAAAGTTTTGAGTTGACTACCTGAACTGAAGCTTTCGATTCAGGAGCTTTCTGGCTGTTTCTTTGGCTCAAATGCACTCCAATGATCCCCCTCAGAAGCTTGCAATGTTTGTTTGAAGTTTGCAATGGCTGGTTTGAGAGATGGCAGTGGTTCTGCTCAAGGTGAGGTGAGAATCGTATTTGTGATTCTGGGAGTTTAAGGCAATGGGGATGGGTGCTTTGTGACCAGGAAGATGTGTTGAGTTGATCTGTGAAGTTAGTTTTTGTGTTGGTGACTTGTGTGTGGAGTTTCGAAAACTTTTGCACAAGAGGTGGAAAATGAGAATGCTGAGTTGTGGAGTGTTTTAGGCTTGCTTCTTGTTATGTTTGGCTTGCATTTGATTAGTATAAACAATTGGGATTGGTCAGAAGAAGTGATGTGTGCTTTTGTGATAGGTATGGGTCCTTTTGCCAAAATGTCAAAGTTGTGTAAGAAGGGCATGAGCTACTTGCTAGCTAAGTACAAAAGGCATGTCCTGCGCAGCATGATGTGAGGAAAGGCCTAGGATTGATCAGCAAGCTAGCCAGCAAGTGGATGAGAAACTATGATGAGTTTTGCAACTTGCCTTGTTTTTGATCCTTATGAAATATCTTGTCCCACAAGCCATAAAAGTGAATCATTCTTGGCCCATTCTGAACTTTAGACATTGTATGATCATGTGGTGAAGATTAGAAGTGCATTTGATGACTTAATTTGCCTTGAGAAGTGAATTTGCAACTTTGCCTCTTTGGTGCATAACTTGAAATTTAGTGATTTTTGCCAACTTTGACAAGCCATAACTTTTGATCCAAAATGAATTAGGTCATGTTCTTGTACTTTTTGAAAAGGGAAAGATCCATTCTACAACTTTCATGACCAAAGTTTTTCCATTTGAAGCTTTTTTTGAATCAAAAAGTAAAGGTTGAAAAAGTTGCCTAAAATGACAATTTCATTAAAAGTCAAACTTGCCCAAAAAGTCAACTTTGCAAAAGACTTGAAATTCTTGAATTTTGTGAACTTCCAACTCCTCCTATGATCAAATAAAGATCATATACAATCAAAATGATGAAGATCACCCTTTGGTTGGGTCATTGGGGGCCTCAGGTGCCCTGATTTTGCACTGACTTGCTTGAAAAGTCAACTCTTGATCAGATGACTTCCCCATGGAATTTCTTCATGAAAATTGATATGCATACTCCCTATACCATATAGAGACCAATAGAAACAAGAATGACCAAAAAATTTGGAGTTATGGCCTTTGAAACCAAAACCCTAATTCTAGGTCATCTGTGCAGTTAAACCTGGCTCTGCTTCCACACCATTTCCAGTTCTTGTGATTCTTTGACATTCTTGACTTTGAGAGGATATAGTATGATGCTTGAATACACATAAACCCCTTTGAAATGATTGATGACCCTTGGATTGGCTCAAGAGGCTCTTGGATTGTTCAGATCACAAACCCTAGATGCAGATGACTTTGAACCTATGCAGTGAATCAAAATTGTAATGTGAGATGCTATGATTGAGTTTATGCATATGAAATGATCACAAGCCATGGTGTGAATGGGTGAGGGCAAATTTGGGGTGTTTACAGCTGCCCCTATTCAAACATGAGTTAGTTGTGCAGGATGTAAGCAACGGCTTAACAGGCAAACAAGATAACTTGTGGTTGAATACCAAAGACAGTCCAAAATTTGCACTCACAGAATGAAGAAGAAAAGGGATATAGATTGCAAAAGAAAGTAAAGTATATTGTAAAGTGCGGGCGACGGAGGACGACTGCTGGGTAAAGGGCAATGACGGGGACGGCCGACATGCTGGTAAAAGTGCGGGAAATGAAGCAATGACGGGGACGGCCGACATGCTGGGGATAGAAAGAATTATGATGGGGACGGCCATCAAGTAAAGCTATAAAATTCTCTGGGGATTAATGAAAAATGATGGGGACGGCCATCAAGTTCATAAAGTAAGGTAACCAACGATGGGGACGGCCATCGGGCTAAACTGATGAAGGACGATCATCAGGAAAAAGAAAAAGGGACCACGACGGGGACGGCCATCGGGTTAAAGAATAAATGAAATAAACAGATGATGAGGGACGGTCATCAAAGGTGAAGGACGATCACCTAGCAGGGGACGGCTGCTCTGTTGGGGATAAGATGAGGGACGGTCATCTAGAGTGGAGGACGACCACCTGGCAGGGTACGGCTGCCGAAAATATCGCGACATAGGTCGAATGCCGGATAAAAGGTCAACGATGGGGACGGCCATCGGACGAGAATGATGAAGGACGATCATCAAGAGGTGGAGGACGACCACCTAGCAGGGAACGGCTGCTCTCAAGGTTTATCATGACATAGGACGAATGTCAGATAACCAAAGTCAACAATGGGGACGGCCATTGGATAAAATGATGGAGGACGACCATCAAAAAGGTGAAGGACGATCACCTAGCAGGGGACGGCTGCTAAATATCACGACATAGGACGAATGTCGGATAAAAGGTCAACGATGGGGACGGCCATCGGATGAGCATGATGAAGGACGATCACCAAGAGGTGGAGGACGACCACCTAGTAGGGGACTGCTGCTCTCAGATAAAAAAGAAAATTGCTTTGTTGGCGATCTACTGGGGAATAGTAAACACGGACGAGTGTTTTCATCCAAGAAATAAAGGTATAAGTGTTTTGACGTTGTGTATAGATTAAAGATGCGGACGAGCATCTTTAAGACTACGATACGGACGGGTATCGGGTAGAAACAAAAACTGACACGTGTTCTGAGATGATGATACGGGCGAGTATCAACTGGTTAACAGAGAACACGGACGAGTGTTGAATCTGAAGGGACCCTTCTGGGGATAGTAGACACAGGCGAGTATCTATATTCAAGAAGACAAGAAGGTTTGACACAGTGTATGGATTGAAGATGCGGACGAGCATCCTTAAGACTATGATACGGACGAGTATCAGGTAGAAACAAACGCTTGACACATGTTCTGAGATGATGGTACGGACGAGTACCAACCGGTTAACAAAGAACATGGACTAGTGCTGAATCTGCGGGGATATAAGTGGTATATACAAGATATGGACGAGTATCTGTATAAGTGAAATAAGTATGAGTGGTGTATAGATGAGTATTTATCTGCTGGAGAGAGCGACACGGATGAGTGTCAAAAGGAGAAGAGTATAGTATAAACAAATATCTGGTATACAAAGTGT
The DNA here is from genome assembly GCA_963966055.1 of Lathyrus aphaca. Classification (NCBI taxonomy): domain Eukaryota; kingdom Viridiplantae; phylum Streptophyta; class Magnoliopsida; order Fabales; family Fabaceae; genus Lathyrus; species Lathyrus aphaca. The sequence continues at coordinate 283,109,108 of OZ014525.1, forward strand.
TTATGTTACTGTGCTGGGGAAGATGACACGGACGAGTGTCAAGGAATTGTGTATATAAGTATCTGAGAGTGCAAAGGGGACGCTTTGGCTTTCTGCTGGGGATATGACACGGACGGGTGCCACAAGGAGTATATACTGGTGTTTGGGCATGTAAGGCAACTGTGTTTGCTGGGGAAACTGGGAGGTATTCCGTATATTGCCGATGGATTGTCATTATTCACAAGTGTCCGATTCAGAGCATGGATTATGATTATGCAATATGTTGGATTTTTGCCGTAATGCTCCGTATTAGACGGAATGCTACGCTTTGTGGGGTGAATATGATGCGAATGCTATGATTATACAAAGATACCAATCCGGGGTTCGGATCCCGATGCTGCGAAGATCTCTGGCCAATCTGGTTTGAGATGGACATCCCAGCTGGGGATGAGACCATTGGTAAATTTGATGAGATGATATCTGCTTGGGGGGGATAGGTCACTGATAGACTCATCCTGATAATGAGGGACCCAGCAGGGGTTTGTAGAAGCTTTCTTCACTCTGTTGTGATCCCTTCATGCGCTGCTCTTCTGGATAGAGGCTGAAGCTCTGTGGGGAAGTGGTTCCCTGGGTTTTGTACTTGGCTGAGGAGGAAGAATGATTGGCACCTCGGCTGGGAGAAGTAACAAGTGGCAACTCAGCTGGGGAGAAAACACTTTGAGTGAGTGTTGATTTTCCAGCTTGCTGAGATGAAGCTTACATGCCCCAAGTTGCGTTTTGGATACCTGCGATCCTGCAAAGATAGGGAAACGCACAAGTAATCCCGAGGTATCCTTTACTGGATTCCGTCATAGGAGTTAGACACTTCTGAGAGTAAGTATATTCCCTGCAAGCACGCATTTTTTAGAAGAAGAAAAGCATCTGTATTTATGCAATCAGTATTTTAAAGACATCAGACATTTTTGCAAATAAAAATGTACAAGACGAAACATGACTGAAAATCTTCTTTTATTAATTCATGTGCCCTGAATTGGCAAGATACAGTCAAAGAAACAAATCTCCTAAAATGAGGAGATTGTTATAAATTGAGAAACAAAAAGGTGCTGGCAATGTCGGCGACGCTTCAAGGAGCTTCCCTTTTGCTATGACTCGTATGACATTTGACGTTCTTCTCGTCTTGCTTTCTGAAGAAGGCTGATTCTAACAGAAGCTTGATCCTTTCGAAGTTTACCGAGTTGTAAGTGATACAGACGAATTCAGAATGCAGTTGTTCGCTTATTCCCTTATTTTGCATGGATCGCCCTTTCGGGTTTTCAATCCATCGGGATACCCATTTTTGCCTGAGTTGTCCAATGCGGCTTTTCAACTCAGCGGGTGTACATTTTTGTTTATTTTCCCTTATTTTTCCCCGAGTCTTTTATTCTGTTTCTGACTCGCCGGGATGCCCTATTTTTGCCTGGACTTACATTCTGTTTTTATGTCCAGCGGGTCATTTTATGCGAAGTATTTTTTAACTGCATCTGAATTCACAGGGGACGGGAAGTCTTCACCATCCATAGTGCTGAGCATCAGTGCTCCACCAGAGAAAACTTTCTTTACTACAAATGGTCCTTCATAGTTCGGAGTCCACTTGCCCCTGTGGTCTGTATGCGGAGGGAGGATTCTTTTCAGCACAAGATCCCCTACTTGGTACTCTCGGTGCCTAACTTTCTGATCGAAGGCCTTCTTCATTCTTTTCTGATACAGCTGCCCATGACAGATTGCAGCCAATCTCTTCTCTTCAATCAGACTCAGTTGTTCGTATCGGGATCGGACCCATTCTGCTTCGTTCAGCTTAACATCCATCAATACCCGTAGGGAGGATAATTCAACTTCAACAGGTAGGACTGCCTCCATACCATACACAAGCTGATATGGTGTTGCCCCAGTGGATGTTCTGATTGACGTGCGGTACCCATGCAAAGCAAATGGTAGCATTTCATGCCAGTCTTTGTAGGTGACTACCATCTTCTGCACAATCTTCTTGATATTCTTATTAGCTGCCTCAACAGCGCCATTCATCTTTGGCCTGTAAGGAGAAGAATTGTGGTGTTGGATCTTGAAGTCCCGGCATAGCTCTGCCATCATTTTATTGTTTAAGTTGGAACCATTATCAGTAATGATTCGCTCGGGAACTCCGTATCGACAGATGATATCTCTCTTCAGAAATCTGGCTACCACTTGCCTGGTAACATTTGCATAGGATGCTGCTTCGACCCACTTGGTGAAATAGTCAATGGAAACCAGGATGAATCTGTGGCCATTCGAAGCAGTCGGTTCAATCTTGCCAATCATGTCAATGCCCCACATAGCAAAGGGCCAGGGTGAAGACATCACATTTAAAGGATTGGGAGGCACATGCACCTTATCCGCATAAATCTGGCATTTATGGCATTTTCTGGCATATGCACAAATGTCTGCATCCATTGTGATCCAGTAATAACCTGATCTTAGCAACTTTTTAGCCATGGCATGCCCTCCCGCATGGGTACCAAAGGATCCTTCGTGCACTTCATGCATTAGCAAATCTGCTTCTGTCCTGTCGACGCATCTGAGGAGTACCATATCAAAGTTTCTCTTGTACAGGGAACCATCAGTGTTCAGGAAGAAACTACCAGCAAGCCTTCTCAAAGTCTTCTTATCATTGGAAGATGCCCCAGGTGGGTATGTTTGATTCTCCAAGAAGCACTTAATGTCATGGAACCAAGGCTTATCATCCTTGACAACATCTGCTGCGAATACATATGCTGGTCTATCAAGTCTGGAAACTGAGATTTGAGGTACAAAGCTGGCAGCTTGAACTTTGATCATGGATGAAATGGTAGCCAGAGCATCTGCGAACTGATTCTCGTCTCGAGGGATATACTCGAGCTTGACTGTTGTAAAGAAAGTCAATAACCTCCTGGTATAATCCCTGTAAGGTATCAGATGATCCTGGTGTGTGTACCATTTACCGTTGGTTTGATTGATTACCAGAGCTGAATCTCCGAACACGGTCAATGTCTTGATCCTGAGGTCAATGGCTTCCTCAAGACCCATAATGCAAGCTTCATATTCAGCTTCGTTGTTAGTGCAGTTAAAGGTGAGTTTTGCCGAGAAAGGCATGTGAACTCCTTTAGGTGTAATGAGTACTGCACCAACACCACGACCATTCATATTAACAGCCCCATCAAACATCATAGTCCATTCTTCTTCCGGGTCAGGCCCTTCAGTATGAACAGGCTCTTCATGATCTTTTGCTTTTATGACCATGATGTCTTCATCAGGGAAGTCAAATCTCATAGGCTGGTAATCATCAATAGGTTGCTCAGCAAGATATTCAGACAATACACTTCCCTTGATGGCTTTCTGAGATGTGTATTGGATGTCATATTCCGTGAGGATCATTTGCCATCTTGCAACCCGTCCGGTAAGTGTTGGCTTCTCAAATATGTACTTAACTGGGTCCATCTTTGAGATCAATAAAGTAGTGTGGGTCAACATATACTGTCTCAGTCGGCGAGCAGCCCACGCTAAAGCACAACAAGTTTTCTCGAGCAGTGAATAACGTTGTTCACAGTCGGTAAACTTTTTGCTTAGGTAGTATATTGCATACTCTTTTCGACCAGACTCGTCATGCTGGCCCAGCACACACCCCATTGACTCTTCTAAAACTGTCAAATACATGATTAGAGGTCTTCCTTCAACTAGAGGCATGAGGATTGGAGGTTCTTGCAAGTATTCCTTGATCTTGTCAAAAGCCTTCTGGCAGTCTTCGTTCCACCTGACCGTCTGTTCTTTTCTCAACAATTTGAACAAAGGTTCACAGGTTGCTGTAAGGTGAGATATGAACCGAGAAATGTAGTTCAATCGTCCTAAAAACCCTCGAACTTATTTTTCTGACTTTGGTGCAGGCATTTCTTGAATAGCTTTGACTTTATCAGGGTCAACCTCAATCCCCTTCTCGCTCACAATAAAACCCAGCAGCTTACCAGATCGCACCCCGAATGTGCACTTGTTGGGGTTCAACTTCAGTTGGTACTTCCTCAGACGCTTGAATAGCTTTAGCAGATTTACCAGGTGGTCTTCTTCAGTGAGGGACATGGCAATCATGTCATCCACATAGCATTCGATTTCTTTATGGATCATATCGTGGAATAATGTTACCATAGCCCGTTGATACGTTGCACCAGCATTCTTCAGTCCGAATGGCATCACCTTGTAACAGAACGTTCCCCAGGGTGTGATGAAGGTTGTCTTCTCCATGTCTTCAGGTGACATTTTAATCTGGTTGTATCCTGAAAATCCGTCCATGAAGGAGAATACCGAGAACTGAGCTGTATTATCCACCAATACATCAATGTGAGGTAACGGAAAATCATCTTTCGGGCTGGCTCTGTTCAGATCCCGGTAGTCAACACACATCCTTACTTTGCCGTCTTTCTTAGGCACAGGCACAATATTAGCAACCCACGGTGGATAGCTAGTCACAGCAAGGAACCCGGCGTCCCACTGCTTTTGTACCTCTTCTTTGATTTTCATTGCCATGTCTGGGCGAGTACGGCGCAGTTTCTGTTTAACCGGTGGGCAGTCTTCTTTTAAAGGCAGCTTGTGCATAACAATGTCGGTGTCCAACCCTGGCATATCCTGATAAGACCAAGCAAACACATACACATACTCTTGAAGCAGGTCAATCAGTTGTCTCTTCACTGAGTCTTGTAAGCAGGCCCCGATTTTAACTTCTTTCACGTCTTTATCTGTACCAAGATTGATCGTCTCTACCTCCTCCTGATGAGGAGTGATAACCCTTTCCTCTTGTCTCAACAATCTGGCTAGCTCTTCAGGAAGCTCATAATCTTCTTCAACCCCTTCATCAGCTTGATTGATTGGATAGTCAAAGTCATACAAAGTCATAGCCGTGCTGTTGTCGGTGCAGTCTGGAAGGCACTCTCTGCAAGGGTTCAGTTTGTTCATTTTAGTGATTGATTTTAATTTTGTTTAGAAAAGTGAAATAAAGTTAACATTTTAAAAACACTGCCATTTATTTTTTTGTACAAAAAGAAAAATGGAAAAACAGTGAGAGGAAAAGAAAAAAAGACTCATTTGCAAAAGATGTCTGATATGTCATTGATTAATCTTGTTGCACAAAAATTACAGATGGCCCGATTACAAAATGAGTCTTGTCATCTTGGGCAAGATGCAAGACTTGATGCATGCTTAAAATATACAGGAAATAATAATTACTCTGCAGGAGTAACTCTTATAATTTCCTGGGAAGACCAGTTTGAGATACTGCTCCCCGGGATCTTTGGACGTATCCAACTCTCCAGGTTGCGGTCGCCTTCATCCTCGTCTTCCAAATTGTTGACAGCATCAGGGGTGAGCATCCCCCCACTAACAAAGTTGGGCTCCTTAGCAGCCTCTGCTTGATCTTGTTGAGTTGGTTTGTAACCCAACCCAAATCTATCCTCTTTCTTCTCCACAGGTAACAGCTTGCCCCAGCCTTGAGCGGTTCCTTCTTCAACAACCTTCCGGGCTTGCTGATAAGACGTCATTGAGGTTCCAGGTACAGCGGATGATTCATTTATGTTCAAGGCCTCAAACCCTTGACTCATAGTTTCGTGGATCTCCCCATCCATCTCAATGTATTTGTATGTAGCCAGATGACTAACAAAGATATCTTCCTCTCCACAAATAGTAACGACTTGGCCCTCCCACTCGAATTTTAACTTCTGGTGAAGGGTAGACGTAACTGCGCCAGCGGCATGAATCCAAGGTCTACCCAACAAACAGCTGTAGGCCGGCTGAATGTCCATCACGAAGAAGGTCGTTTTGAAAGTTTGTGGGCCAATTGTTATAGGCAACTCAATTTCTCCCAGAACTGATCTCTTAGAACCGTCAAAGGCTCTCACTACCAAGTTGCTGGGACGTAATGCCAATCCTTCATACTCCAGCTTCACAAGGGCTTTTTTAGGTAAGACATTGAGGGATGACCCTGTGTCTACCAGTACATGGGAAAGAACTGCACCCTTACACTCCATGGTAATGTGCAAAGCCTTGTTGTGACTGCGGCCTTCCGTAGTCAAATCAGTGTTGGTAAATCCTAGTCCGTGACTAGCGTTGACATTTCCAACCACTGCCTCTAACTGATTGACTGTAATCTCTTCTGGCACATAAGCTGCGTGCAAGACTTTTAGTAATGCGTTCCGGTGAGCCTCAGAGCACATTAGCAGTGATAAAATGGAGATCTTGGAAGGCGTCTGGTGAAGCTGGTCCACTATCTTGTAATCACTTTTCTTGATGATTCTCATGAATTCATCAACTTCTTGATCAAAAGGTGTTTTCAAAGCCTCCTTAACAATTTGCTCTTCTTGCACCATGCTCTTCCCTTTTGCCTTGGCAGCAGCTTCTGCCTCAGCAGTGGGTCTTTGAATTTGCGGGGCAAAGAGACGTCCGCTTCGAGTGAAGCCTCCGCCTCCTCCCACATTGTCTATTTGTGGTGAAGAAGTTGATGATTCGAGAGTGATTTTCTGTCCTTCGCAGTATAGATCAGAGCCGTAATGCCAAGGGATGGCATTACTGCTTTCATAAGGCACAGGCCCAGGCACTGTGATGGTGACTGGACTGATAGCAGCTGCAGAAGGGACCATGATAGTATGTGGATCATAGTATATTGTAACCGGTGCTCTGACAGGAGTGGCATTTTGTGAGTTGTAGGCAGAATCATTTTCAGGATCATAATAAATTGTAACTGTTGAGACGCTTTCATTGTTTGCTGTTGATGTTGTAGGAGACACTGTTGAATGGATGGGTGTTGCTGTTGTAGGAGATTCTGAATGAAGGGGTGCTGAAGTTGTAGAAGGGATGTTTGCTGATATTCGGTCCGTTGAAGTAACAGATGAAGCATTTGTTGATGAAACTGAAAAGTTGTTTGGAACAATGGTTGTTGCAGTTGTAGAAGACTCGGGAACTGTTGTTAAGGAGATTGCTGGATTGGTAGGTATTGATGTTGTGATTTGAAGCAAGCCACTCTGGATGAGACCATATATGCCATCTCTCAAGTTATCACAACCATTCACTGAAATGTTGCAATAAGCACACCCTAGCTCACATCCCGGGAATATTTGACATTCAAGGAGTTGAGCTTTAATCTCTACCAAGGGTGTCCGAATCTGACCCACACTGGTTATCAAGTAAGACGGCTTGTCTTCTTCAATAGCATTGATTCTGGGGCCACCATGGTTTGGCATAGGGTTCTTGTTAACATTCGGTGGTGGTGCAAAGTTTAGAGCCTTAGAATCTACCAAGTCCTGTACCTTCATGTGTAAAGCTCTGCACTTCTCTGTACTATGGCCAGGTGCATTCGAATGAAAAGCACATCTGGCGCTGGCGTCATAATTTCTGGGTAGACTGGAAGGATCTGGAGGTGCCAATGTCCTTAGCTCAACCAGGTTGAGTTTCAGGAGTTGTGGCAGTAATGTGGCATAGGGCATAGGGATCGGATCGACCACCCTATTGGCCTGAGAAGGTCTCTGTTAGAATGGTCTTTGCTGATTGTTGCTGTTGTTGTTGTTGTAGCTTCTCTGAGGAGGATACTGAGTTTGTTGCTGATAATTTTGTTGCTGTGGTTGATAAGCTGGTTGTGGATGAATTGGAGTGGGAATGGTGACTGCTGCCACAGACCTATGAACATATTGGGGTCTGCCTCTGCTGGCATGGATAACATTGGTCTCACCGGTTCTTCTTGGGCCCACAAAAGGCTTCCTTGTGTTGCTGGATGAGCTGGCACCGTTGTCAGAAATTTTGCCCATCTTCAATAGGCTCTCAATTCTTTCTCCAGCTATAACGACATCTGCAAAGCTGGTAGAAGAAAAGGCAGCTAGCCTATCAATGTATATCCCTTGGAGGGTGTTCATAAACATATCAGCCATCTCCCTTTCTGACATGGGCGGCTGGACAGCAGCAGCTAGCTGTCTCTACCTCTGGGCGTACTCCCGGAAGCTTTCCCTGGATGACTGTGACATCCCCATCAGGAGGGTCCTGTTGGGTACCATATCCAAATTATACTGGTATTGTCTAATGAAGGCCTCAGCCAAGTCCTTCCAGCATCTGATGGTCGCTCTAGTCAAATGAGAGTACCATTCCCTTGAAGATCCCGTTAAGCTATCCTCAAAATAAAACATCCATAGCTTTTCATCCATGGTGTATGCCTTCAACCTCCCCAGAAAGGATTGCAAGTGGGTCCGTGGGCAGGAAGTCCCGTTGTACTTCTCAAAGCATGGTGGTTTAAATTTGTGGGGAATCCTGACCCCGTCCACTAAGCCCATGTCCATTACATCAAAACCCAAAGAGTTTTGAGACTCCAAGGACCTTAATTTTTCAGCAATTTCATCCAGCCTTCTGTCATAGGCCTCATCCCCAGCTCCCATCACTGTGAACTGATCCTCCTGGGGGTCTTCTTGCAGCACTCTCCCTGTAGTAGCATTCCCTTGTACATTAGCAGGGATGTTGATCTCTGGATGAAGGTGGGGTCCAAATACAGGTGGGTTGATATGAGGCTGCACCCTCTCATTGTTGCTTGTCCCACCAGTCCCTAGATGGGGATCCTCCTGAGTCTGCCTCTCTACCAAGGCTCTTAATCTCTCTTGGCTCTGTGCCAAACCATTCATCACCTCCATAAATTGTGTCATCTGATTCCTCATTTCCAATCTCTCATTGGCCATTTGGTTCCTGACCTCTGTAAGGTTCTGTTGTACCTGGTCCATCTGTATACCCGGAAGGTTGTTGCGGGTGGGATATCTGTGTGGACGGTTGAGTGGGAACACCCGACGTCGAGCAATAGTTCCTGAAGTCACAACAGAGTTAGTAACAAAAACAAAACAAACCTACAAAACAAACAAGGATTAGCATGCAATGTAGTATGCTTATTTGTTTCCAAGGTATCCGATTTGGCACTTGGTTTTGACCTTTCCAGACCCTTGAGGAAGATGCTTGTGGTGTTGCTTGAAAGAAACTCTGATCGAATAAACTGTTACATATATTACAAAAAGTAAATGATACATAGTTTGTTTCTTACAAATCATGCCCTCTGAGGGGTCAAAAATACAACATAAAAAGTAAAAGTACATGAAATGAAAGCAACAACAAGCAAAAGTCAGACTCCAAGACCAAACTCATCCTCCTGAACTTCCTTGAGAAGTGCTTCAGTCACAGGATCAGCTGGACGCTCTGTGAGATTCCTGATAAGGAGATTCCTGGTAGTAATAGCTGCAGTTAGCTTCTTGTGTTGACTCTGGTCCTTTGACCTCTTCACTCCAGCTCTAATCCTCAACTCTGAGATCTCTCTCTGGGATGCTAGCAGGGCTTCCTGTTGCTCCTTTGCACTGGTCTCCAACTGCTCAATCTTGTCCTGAGTCCTCTTATCTTCCAGAGTACGAGCTTCGGTGATCCTGACCCACCTGGCTTGACTCTCTTTCAGATATAAATCAGTCTTGGCCTTCTAGAACTGAGCCTCCTTGCAGGCATTCTTCAAGATCTGTTCTCCTGCTTTTGACTTCTTAATGTAGTCCTCTGACTTCTCAATCCTAGCTAGATGCTCCACCTTTAGCTTTTCTAACCTCTCAATGTCCAGCCGACCATCACTCCTTTCCCAAAGGGTCTTCTGTAGAGCCTGAGTCAACTTCTCATTTCTCTCTTTCACATTCTCAAACTCCTCTAAGCTGACAGTGGCAGGAGGTGGTGCTGAGGATGGTCCAGGTATACCTTCCATGGTGAAGGGCATCCCAGAAAATTGAGCCCTGGAATGGGACCACTCATAGTACTGTGCTGAGTCCACATTGTTGCATCTTCCAAGAATGGTTACTCCTTTAGTCTGGACATTGTCCCAAGCCCAGGATGCTTGCCTGACAATAGCCAGATTAGGCTTAATCTCACAGTAAAGAGTCTCAACCAAGTCTTGTGCCTTAGGAGTATGGACCAACGCATAGCCCAATTGTCTTTTGAATAGCAGAGGGTTATAGTTGATGCAACCCTTTACTCCTATCAGGGGTACATTGGGGAACTTCCCACAACTAGTGATGATGTCCCTGCCCTTGGTGCTCTGAGTGCACCACCTGATGTCAGCTGAGGTCAAAGCAGTGAGTCTTCTAGCCCAGTTCCTCTGCTGGTGAGGGTTCAAAAATGCATCAGTCTTAGGCAAATGCCTGAGCAACCAGGTATGGAAAAGGGGAGCACAACACCTCCCCAATCTTCCTTTCTGCTTTTCATTCCTTTGGTGGACAGAATAGTAGAAATCTCCCAGCAAGGTGGGCACTGGGTTCCTCAGGATAAAAAGATGGATTGCATTCTTGCTAACAAACTTAGGCTCATCTGCAAATAATAGGACCCCATATATGCTAAGGGCCAATAATGCACAGACTGCCTTCCACTCTCCCAAAGAAGCCTTCAGGGTAGCCTGAGAGATCAAGAAATCCAGATGTAAACCAGAGACTCCAGCCTTGGTGGTCATATTCTTCCCAATCAGAACTGGTTCCAGATGTAATGCCTTTGCTATCTCTTCATTACTGGGAAAAGCCATCTCATGGTTGAAGGGGACTCCACCCCTGATAGGTACACCAACCAATGATGAATACTCCTCTAATAAAGGCCCCAACTGAAAATCCTGAAAGGTAAAACACCTCAGAGGGGGATCATAGAACTGCAGGCAAGTATGAATCAGGCTCCTCTGTGAAGGGTCCAAATCCATAACCACATCAAGTATGCCTCCGTAGTGTTCTCTGAATAGTGGTATATGATCTGGAGTAATCAGGGTCTGAATCTTCCTGATGTCAGTTAGCTCAGGCTGAAAGAAATGATAGGAGATATTACTCTTCTTGGGTGCCATGCTGCTGAAGAAGAGCTGAGGCAGATGCTGATGATGGAGAATAATGCTGAAGATGGGCTACTGACAGCCTGAGACTGGTGATGCAGGTAGCTGACAGCTGAAGTAGATACTGGTGAGGATAGGTTTATGCTGATGATGGGGTCAAAACCAAGCCAAAATAAAGTATGGATACCCTGAAAAACAAATAAGCAAATGTTAAAATGATGCAATGATGATGTATGCAAATGATATGCAAGGGTTTGTGACTGAGCTGGATCTGATCAAGTGCTCTGATATAGGTCCATGTATATTCAAGAAATCCAGATGGAGGCTCATAAGTCCAGTAACCAAGGTGGGGGACTCAAATAAAGAGTCACATGTCCCGGGTTAAAATCACAAGAACTGTTCCAACATGGAGTACTCTTAATCAAAACAAAGTAATAGGGTATGCTGAGGCCAAGGGTTCCTGCAAACCTGTAAACAGCCCAACCCCCTCACAGGTAGTGTTCTAAAACAAGGATCCTCAGACTTGGATCAGTTATGAGAAGTGTAAACACTTCTAACCCGGAGGTACAGTGTTTACAATAACCATAAAAGATCCTCCCCTAATTCACCTCAGTTTCTGAAGGTCAATACTAAAGGTCATCCAGACTTAGCAGGCTTCCCAGATAACCCTAGCACTACAGGAAATCTGCAGCACAGAGTTCTCAAGAAGAAACCCATATCTGAACCGTGTTTCATATTCCCGCACCAGACCGAAATGGAATGGGAAAGAACATGGACCACTCTAGCCTAGGTGTCACTCAGGTCCCAGGTATAGGACCTTAACTCTCAGTAGAACACCCACCTACCAAAGCAACAAAACAGATCCAGCCAGCACAGTATGATAGTATGATATATGTAAAGCTATAAAGAAAGTAATAAAACAACTGTACATAAAGTAAGAAAAGATAAAGACAAACATACAAACACAATTAGCACATAACACCCCAGTAAACACAAATCAATCAAGCGCTGGGAGGAACCCACAAAAAGAACCAGAAGCCCTGGTCACAGTATAAGGGTCCCCAGCAGAGTCGCCAAGCTGTCGCTCCCACCAAATGAAGCCGGGTCAAATGGGGTACAGACGCAAACGGTCGGCGAAAGGAGATGCGAGAACACACAGGAGTGAACTCACAGGGAATGAATAGAGTCGCCAGCTAGGCATTTTTATCCCGAAGGAAAGGTAATGATGTATAGACCTAGAAAAGATGGATAAGACGGTTGCGAACCAGAGAGACTGAGAAAGGGGGTTGGTTACAACCTGGGAAGGTATTAGCACCCAGATTGTCCGTCGTACTCGACGGGATCCACGCTTAAAAGATTTTTGTTTTAAAGGGGTAGTGTCAGTGCAATTTGGGGCTGAGTTTGGTCGGATGGCTTTTTGGTTTGCAGGTTTCTGTTTCACGGCGAGTTCTCTCAACGCCTTGTTTTTGCGTTTTGGAGCGATTCTGGTTTTGGTTGGTTTAAGAGAGTCTGTGTGGATCTATAATGGGTTGAGGGGTTTTGCGTTTACTGTGTGTTCAAAATGATGAAGGTCCGTTTGAGTTAATCGATGGGAGGAAAGGTTACATGGCTTGTTCAAAATTTTGCAGCTAATGGAACAGAGATAAACAAATATTTACTTTTCTGTTTTTTTTAAGGTTTTTTGTGAAGCTTGATGAATTGATTTTTTTTCAGAATTTTGTTATGTTGTTCAAGCTTTTTTTCACAGTGAGCTTTATAAGTTCTATTTATATGGAATTTGAGATGGATTTGGGTAATAAGAAAAGGAATCTTATGTGTGAAAAATGTTGACAGGCTGTGAGTTTGTTATGCAGGAGGTGTGGTGCTTTGCGGAAATGGGTAGTGGAGGTGATTGCATTGTAATAAAGTTCACGTGGGAGCTGTGTGTGAGTAGTAATTTGTGTGGGGACCAACTAGTTTTAATAATAATATTTTATAAAAACTAATAACAATGATAATCCTAGTAATAATAATGATAATAATAATATTAATAATAGTAAAGGTATAAAAATGCTGATGATGATAAAAATAAAGTGGTGATAATAATGGACATAATAATAATAATAATGTTAGTTAATAAAAAGTGAACAATAATAATAAAAATAAAAGTAATAATAACAAAAATAGAAAAATAATATAATAACAGAAAATAAACTACGAAAATAGAATTTTTTTTTTTATTTTTGTGAATAATGAGAAAAAAATGGCAAATAATAATATGGTTAACAAAATTAATAAGGTTTAATATTAATAATAATAACAATAATAATAATCAATTGAAATAAGATAATAGTACTAAGAAGAAATAATAAAAATAACAATTATAATAAAAATAATAAGAATAGAATAGTAATAAACATGGATGAAAAACAATGAAATTTTTATGTATATAAATTTTGATAATGGACCTAAGAATTAAAAAGAAAATTTTGGTTTTATATTTTGGAATTTAAAAAGTGAAAAATATAATATGGATAAAAAAACGATATGGATGAATAAAAGGACATTGAAAAAGATATATAATTTTAAAAGAGAAAAATATAAATTGATTTTGTTTGTGATGCAAAAAAAAATGATTAGTAGAAAACAAAAGTGATAATCGGACCAATACCTCCACACAACACGCTGACTTATAACAAAGCACACACACGCACTGGCAAACTTAAACTGACCTCTTGCACAACCCCCGAAGAAAAGAAATGACATATTTTTAACTTTTCGAAATAATGGTTGGATAGTAAAATAAAATGGAGCGGTTATGACAAATTTGGGGTATGACATCCACTATCAACAACATACCTATTTTTTTAATTTTAATAAAATAATATTATATATTAATCTCACTGGTCATTATTAACACAATATCTATTTTATTTTAATCAATCATTATCTTAATTTAAGAGACAAAATATTTATTTTTAAATATCAATTTTTTTCTTTTTTCATCTCACAATTTCTTTTTTTAATAATTATATAATAGAATTGTTCATTTTATTTTAAATTTTGCATTTGTACACATCAAATAATATTTTAATTTCACGGGTCATTATCGCATTTTTTTTGTCTTTCTTCATGTCACTAGTCATTTCTTTCTTTATGCTTCATTATTTAATACAATTGAAATTGTATAATTATTTTTTATTTTACAATTAAATAACTAATTTCAATTTTACATTTGCATACAAATACGTTTTATATTGTATCAAATAAATTTTTTATTTCACGGATAACTATAAACACAATATATATTTAATTTTAATCAATAATTATCTTAATTTAAAAGATAAAATACTTAATTTTAAATTATTTTTTTCATCTCACGAGTCCATTTTTTTCTTAATATTTTAATTTAATTGATTTTACATAATCATTGTTTATTTTAAAACTAATAGTTAATTTTAAATTTAAAAATACATTTTATATCGTATCAAATTTATATATACATTTAAATATATTTTACTAGTTAGTGATATCAAAAGAGCACATGAATAGAAATCAATATATTTCACTTCAAAAAAATTACATTTTGTCGTTCGATTATACAAAAGAGTTAAAACAAAAGTCTTCGTCTAAATCTATCGAAACTTGACCTTTGGACTTTTCCGCATTGGATGCCTTTTCAATTTTGTTCAATCTATCGAATTCAATCATCATTTCAATAAAACTATTCGGCCATGACTCAGCAATTACAGTTGCATGCGGCGTCCATTGTGGTGATTTTGGTGGTATGCGGTATCTGAGTTTCAAGATAACTTGTACAAAATGCCTTGATTTTGCAAGCCATCAGATACACATAATGTGGTCATTTGGATTGGACGATGGTTTGGTTCAGAAAGGAAAAAAGGTTTCCGAAAAACCATATTGTGTAAAGTCAATACGCACCATATCATATGCACAAGTGATAAAATGACCCATCTCGGTGAAGCTCGTCCATTTCGATATCGGGGTCGGACCTCTCAAACATGGAACAAGTGACCTATAATCCTTGTCGTAGTTTTTCTTATTTTCAAACAAACGTAAGTATGCTTCTTTATGCGCCTTCAACTCTTGGATTAGTTGATGACGGACAAGCTCATGACCTTCCCTTCCTCTAACAAGTAGAGCCGAAACGGCTCGATATCCGCAAATACCATCCCCTTTAACATCGATGATATTGTCGATATGTTTATGCATAAAAATAGGCATCTCTTTGATAAAGGAAATTATCAGTGCATTCAGTGTCGAAACCCCTGGATTCGGTGTCGGAGTCGGTTTGGAAATCTGAGCTCCTTTCATGGAACTTTTTAGAGATTTTGGAGTCGGTGATTCCGGAAAGAGTTTGTCAACATGCTTATAATATGAAGGAGACCGAGGTGTTGAGTTATCATTCGGTGTAGGCTTCAACTTCTTCAGATCACCTTTTGTCTTCACCGGTTGAGACGGCGGTATCATGTTGGTTGTTTCGGGAAAGGCAAACTTCCTTAATTCTTCTTTGATGTGTAGCTTCACATCCACCAAGGGTTTAACCCAAATTCTCACATTCTTTGTTATGTGATATCGACAAAGTAATGCATTATGATAAGGAAATACCTTTGCAACCACATTCATCAAAGCGGTATCTAGGTCCTTAATAATCGCATTAGGCATTGGAGTATGTTTCTTTAAAAGTGACGACACGTCTCCAACGCCCATGTATAATTTTCCTCTTTCTCGCACTCCAAAAATGCAAAACCAATAGCATATATCTTATTTGTGGACGTAACACCAATTATCTCAAATAATGGAAGTTGATACTTATTGGTCTTGTAGGTACAATTGAGAATGAGCATTGTCGAGAAAGTATTGAACAACTTCACGGAATCCAGATGTATCCAAAAAATATCTCGGACCGTAACTCCATCATCGTGATATATGTACCGAGACACGTAATTGTTATCCTCCAAAAGTTTCAACAGTTGTTGCATCTCACTTCTATCTCCCATAATTGCTTTGTTCATTTGATATCAAATGTTATACATTTGCTCTATGTTTGCTACATTGTCGGATTCCTTCTGTTTCAACGTGACAAGTATATTTTTCGGTTGGACAAGATTCAAAGTCATGTCGGCAATACATGTTTTCTCTTCCAAATTGAGCCGGCATACACTAGGATGACCTTAAAACTTTGAGGACTATTTGTGATTATGTATACCACAAACAACACAGAATCTCCATTTTTTGGAAGCTAAAGCGTAACAACGAATCTTAAAAGGGCACACACATTTTCTACTACCTTTGTTGTCTTTTTTTATCTTTTGTAGATGAACCTAATATTTACTGCTTCTTTTGCACCCCAAAATTACAAAAGCATTTCTTCCATCTGAATCATTATCCTATCTTTTGATATTAACACAAAACCAAGGTCAATAGTCGTCCTACGAATATATGCGAGCATGCTTTCACGATCGTTAAACTCTTGCTTGTTATTAAAGTCATCGCCGACATCAATAAACATTATGATTATTGTATCAACTTTCGGAGAATTCATCAAAACTAATTCTTTTGAGATGCTATCGGGGTGCACCATATCTATTTATATACAATAATATAACAATAAATATATATAACTAGATCCAAATAATAAATTTTGAAAATTAAATATAATTACTGCCAGACATTTTTTTGGATGTGCACATCCGGACATGTTCATCAAAATAGCTACAGGATGTGCATATTCGGAAATCGCATAACCTCATTTTCAGCAAAAGTAGATTCATAATGTGAGCAATGTAGTGGATGAAGTTTAATATTTACATGAAATTCAATGATTTGTTGCTCCCTTTGATTTGTTTCACCAAAAAAGTAGGAGTTTTTGAGTGAGAAATGGTATTTATGGAGTAGGTTTTTTTAGGTTGGTGATGGTGAGTGTGGAAGAAGAAAGGTTGAGAACGGGGGAGTGATCATACAGTTTCAAATATATCAGCTTTTCTTCTGGATCTGCATATCTGAAAACCTTTCGCATATACACATCCGGAAGTTTTTGTTTTTAAAAAGCAGTGGCGCGTCCTGATTTACTCATCCAGAATCAGTGGACATTAATGGAATTTCACGTGGCGCCTAAATAACTCATGGGGTGTATTAAGAAATTCTCAACAAATTGATCACTCTCTTTTGGTGCACTTCGTAACAAAAAAATATGTTTCAGAGCATCCATATCTACTCAGTAGAATAGAACCCAAACATTTTTTATATTTTTGTGTAATAAGAAATTCCATATTTGGCACAATCAACTAACCATCTTAAAACATTAGATCAATTCGTGCAGCACTTAGATCGTGCATATAATGACCTAGTCAAATAAAATTTACTCTACCAACCAAGTAACCTTGATACAACACAAAATTCACAATGACCATCTTCTTGAACATTGATGAAAATTTCAAAATATTGTATAAAGAGAGACAATTAACATTACTTTGGGAAGTTGCATAGCACTATAGGAGGATTACATGACTAATTAGAAAACATGCACTCTTTTTAGTTGGATATAACGACTTCGATTGTAAAACATGTGTATATGAATGCAAAGAGTCAATATACGCAAAGAAAGATAGTGAACCCTTATTGAGACAATCATTCTAACTACAATAATCCCTATTTGGTGCACATTTTATCTTAGTTTTATTTGTAGGTGGACATGTTGAAGTCGTTTATGGGAAAGAAAATAGAATAAACCATTCTTTCATATGTACCTTCATACTTTATTCAACAAATTTAAATTTGTCTTTGTGTATAAACACGTGTTACAAACAAATAATACTTATTATATTATTGGTCTATATCATATTCGATAATATCAACGGTTAAAATAATTTTTTAGATTATAGAATCCGTTAGAACATAGAAAGTTTAAGTTCTATATAGTTCAAAATAGTTAGAATATCATAAACACACACCTGAATAATTTCTTCTTTTGAGAGGAGAGATATACCTGAATAACCTTCCTCTAGGTCTTCACCACCATCTCAAATTGTAACTTCTTCAAGTTAAAGTGAGTGTGAGTTTCATCTAAACCAATGAGTTTATCGTAAAGTAACTTATTCACAATTACACAAGCACACGATAATTTGTATGTTTTCTTTATTAGGAAGTCACATTTAGATTTATCCTTACTACTTCCATTCATTCAACCTTCCCTAACTTCCATTATGTACAGTGTGTTTCTAAAAATGTTTTCAATTAATTGAGACCATAATATCTTTTTTATATAAGTTACGTTTCCTTATAATGATGCTATTTTAAAATAAAGTTTGTATCCATTGATATGCACCCCTCTTACACATTTCAACAAATGAAACATATTTATATTTTTCTAACCTAAATTCGATATTCAAATAACTATAATAAATCTTAACTACTTTGCTTCATCTTGAACACATGTCAACAACTCATCCTGTGAAATGAATTTTCTCTCTATCATAAAATGTCAGAGGAATTAGAATTAATACACGATTGAAGGTACAATGTCAACCTTCACATTGATAAATTTCGCATTGATGATTGCGGTATAATGTCTACTTTCACAACAACTTTCATATTAGAGAGATTCATGAGAAGCGTCTATATGAGAAATGGTGCAAATCAATTTTATTATAAAACAGAAATGCTTCAAAAATCACTTAATTCAAATTCTAAGATCCAAAATTGCATTATAGGATTAGTTGGAAGCACTACTTTGTTGTTTGAAGCTCGAAAACGCTGTCATGCTATGCAGATACGTCGATATTAAATGTGTGGAATATTCGAACAAACCCTTGTACAAATAGTATGTCGCCGAAGTCTGCTCACATGTTATTGTTTAATTGGGTCTTGTGTTATGGATTCAATTATTTAAGTTAACTTGTACCCTAAGTTAGTTTGTAATGACTAATTGTTAAAAAGCCCATTAAGTTAGTATGTTTGTTTTATTATAAATAGCATGCTAGTCTCTTATATTTTGTATAAGGGGAAATAGGAACATAAAATCTTAATTAAAAAGTCAGAGAAGTTATTTGTTATTCTTGTATACTTGTAATCTTGTTTTAAGAGAAAGGAAAGAATAGCAGTTTATAACCAATTCTTGTTGTTATCTTTGGTAACCCTAAACCCTAACCCTTGTGGGTTTCTTGATCATAAAAAAAAACCTATTATACTTTGTATCTAAGGTATTCTATTCACAACAAATTGGTGCGGTGAGCATGGAGAAGATGCTTTCAACAAAGTATGAGATTGAAAAGTTCACCGGAGTGAACGATTTCGGTCTGTGGCGCTTGAAGATGAAAGCCCTACTTGTTCAGCAGGGTTGTTTGGAAGCGTTGAAGGGAGAGACGACCATGAATATTGTGTTAACGACAATTGAAAATACGAACATGATTTAGAAAGCACACAGCACAATATTGTTGAGCCTTGGTGATAAGGTTCTTCGACAGGTATCAAAGGAGACGACGACGTTAGGGTTATGGTTGAAACTAGAAGGTTTGTTCATGACCAAATCGTTGGTGAATCGACTCTACCTGAAGCAAGCTTTGTATTCATTCAAGATGAGTGAAGAAAAAGTGTTGGATGAGCAGTTGGATGTGTTTAACAAGTTGATTCTCGATCTTAAAAATATTGATGTGAAGATCGATGATGTTGGCTAAGAAAGCACACATGCTCACTTCAAACAAACCCTCTTGTATGGAAGAGAGCCCCTGAACTTTGAAGATGTTCAATCTGCATTGTAGTCTAAGGACTTGAACGAATGAAAGGAGTATAAACCTTCGACGGTTGATGAAGGTTTGGCCGTTAAGGAGAAATTCTTGCGAAAGGATGGTAAGTTCGACAAGAAGAAGGGCAAAAGTTAGCAGAAGTCTTATAGTGGTGAATCATATAGTGTTAGATGATATCATGTAAGAAGGAAGGTCACATTCGAAAGGTGTTCCATGAACGCCTGAAAGATCATGGAGGTAATGATAATGGCAATGTTATCATTGTTCAAGATGATTTCGACTCATCTGATGTACTTTTGGTTTCGAGCGGCTACTCAAGAAAATAGTGGATTATGGATTCAGGTTGCACTTGGTACATGACTCCAAATATAGACATGTTTATGGAATTATGTGATCAATATGGTGGATTAGTGTTGCTGGGAAACAACAAAGCTTGCAAAATTGCAAGTATTGGATTTGTGAGATTCAAGCTCCATGATGAGTCAATAAGACTATTGACTGAATCTAGGTATGTACCTGACTTGAAGAGAAATTTTATTTCTCTTGGTGAATTCGACAAGAAGGGATATCTCTTTCACAGAGAGAAAAGTATCCTAAGAGTCATGAAGGGGTCGAAGAAATTCTTGAGAGGTGTGAAGAAACAAGGCTTGTATACCCTTAAGGCTGAAGTTGTAAGTGGTTAGACAAATGTTGCATCCACGAAACTGTTGTCAAAGACAAAATTATGGCACATGAGATTAGGCCATGTCAGCGAGTGAGACCTGGTCGAACTGGGGAAACAGAACCGGCTAGGTGGTGACAAAGTCGAGAAGTTAGAGTTTTAGGAACCTTGTGTATTTGGTAAATCATGTAGGATGAAGTTTAACAAAGGTTGTAATTCCCTATATTTAATTAAATGCCCTGGATAATATTAATTAAATATTAATAAGGTTCCGGTGTGCTCTGAGAGTTTTCAATTAAAATAATTAGAGCATCCTACGAACTTAAATTAATTAATTAGTATTATCTGACTCAGAGGTTTTATTAAATATTTGACTCAGAGACATTTTTTGGATACTCTCAATTTGGACCCGTGAGACAAATAACTAATAGTTATATCAGTGTAGCTATTATTTGTTTGGTTAGAAAGAAAAGAAAAAGAAAGGTTTGTTATAAAAGGGGAGAAGAAGAGGAAGTTAGTAAGAAGGGAGAAAAGAAAAGAAAGAAAAGAAGAAAGGAGAAAAGAGAAGAGAAGAGAAAGAGAGAAGAAGAAGAAGAAGAAACCCATGGAAACTCAAGAACAAGAATCATCACCATTCTTCATCAATCATCTTCATCTTCATCAAACTCCTCGTCGATTAGAGGTGGGTTCTAGTTAGATACCTTTTATTTCTAGAGTTGTAGATTTTTCTGGTTAGGGAAAAAATGCTAAAAATTATTAAATCGAAAGTTTAAACGGTTAAAAGTCGATAAAAATGCTTGAGTATGTCGACTATTAGGTGTATGAACCTTTGTTGAGATTGTTTTGATGTTGGGTAATGTTTTGATTGAGTTATGAGTTTTATGAGTTTTAGGGTTTTGAGGTAACATCGATTAAATCGAGAGATTGAACGGTTAGATATCGACTAAAATGCTTGGGTATGTTGCTAGTATGTATAGAAACATCTATTTGAAAACATTTTGGTGTTTGGAGTTAATTGGGTTTGATTTTGGAAAATTCTGCATTGTAAAAACACAGTATTTTTGGCTGTTTTCTGGATGTAACCGGTTATCAACTAGTGAGTAACCCGTTACCTGTTGAAAATCAGAATACATAGAGCATTTTTAACGCATGTAACCGGTTATCGCCTGGTGAGTAATCTGTTACCACTGTTATGTACAGAAAAATATTAAATTGTTCCAACTTCAAAAATTCATAACTTTTTACTCGTTTATCCGATTTATGCGTTCCTTATATAGATTCGAAGCTAAAAATATATACTATCTTATGATGCCGAGAAATATTTCTTTTACCCGAATTTTACCCGATTTTACCCAGATTTTCTAATTAACTGTGTTTATATTAGTTAGGGAATTATGGTATTAATCGATTGTGGAATATGTGTTTAATCATGAAAATTGAATGAGAGTATAGATAATGAGATCGTTGTGAGAATTGTTTTATGGTGGTAATTGAACTAAAATGTTAGAATTATATGTAATTGAAATTATATAATTTAAAGGTATCAAGAATAGTGAAAGAGTGAGGAAACCTTATCTTAAACCAATTGTATTGCCTAATATTGTGACTAGGAATTGAGAGATGATATAACTTGTGAGGTAAGTAGGATTACCCTAGGTTGATACAAAACTGTACTAGAGACGTGACATGCTTAGACTTCGATACTCAAGTGCCCTTGTGTGGCTGGGCGGGTAAAGTACCTTTGGTAGATAATGAGTGACTCGTGCTCGTCCTGGTGTGGCTCGGCGGGGAAAGTTATCTACACGTTAAGGATCGAGTTACCCGTGCTCGTCTGTTATGGCTATGGTTGGGCGGGGAAAGATGCCTCTAAGCACCTTGTGTGTGCTCTGTTTTGTTTACTTTGATGTCTCTAGTTTTATGTGAACTCGAAGTGTAGGCTTTTCCCCGACTTGAGTATTGTTTAGATTGAACCTTTAGAGCCGAGAGAACTCTAAGATAGGGAATCCACTGAGATGTTGTTATCTCACCCCATTATTTGTTGTTGCTTTCAGGTTTCTTTTGCAGGTTGATTTACAAGTGGAGCTATGCTCGGGATGTTTCAAGAGAAGCATAGATTTAGTCTTCCACTGTGTATTTCAGTATCTTTGTACAATTATGGATATTGTATTAATTTTAGTGTTTTTATTTTAGTATGAATTCCATGTCTTGCACCATTATTGTATAGAATTTTAGAATTGGTCAAGAATGTGAATTATACTAGTAGGCATTTATGATGGTATCAGTACCAAAATAACACTTGTATGATATTGTTCTAGATATATATTATATGGGCATTACAGTTGGTATCAGAGCCTGGTTGTATCCTCGACTAAGCCTTGAAACATCATAAGTAAATCTTTATTGCCTCTTAATTGTGTCTTGTCGGCATGGTTCTTAATACCATATTATGTAGTGTTGGGCCTAATCAACCTAGTGTTATGTATGTGATAGGTAGAATCATGGTTGTGCGATCATGAAGACTTTAATGTGTTGTTATAACTTGTGTTATGGGAGTAGGCTCAGGCCAAGAGTTAGCAGAGGAGAGCTTCGGTCAACTCAGTTGGAGTCTTCTTAAGAATTTTACTTCCTGTAACATGGAGTTGCTGAGTAGTGTGTTATTCGTGGAATCCTTTGGAATGGAAAAAGTCTGAAAGGTACAGATATCTACAGGATGAGTGGTCAGTGCATCAAGGAATATGTAAAGTCACTGGTAGATCGGTATTGACCACTTGTATGGACAAGAATTTTGAGATATCTCATTCCATGAAAAGAGAAGATGCTTTGTGGAGCATGTGACATAAAGTTCAGGAATGAGTTAATTGTTAGTGATTCAGCCCTAAGGCCACGGTGGCATCGTAGATGAACGGGAGTACTTCAAGGAATGTATTCGGATAATACCTTAGGGTAATACGTCAGGGTGTTGTTTTGAGTAAGGGATCAATTTGGGAATGTTGAATTGCCTAAGGAATGGTATAAAGTATTATACCAGAGTAAGAACAAGCTTTATAGTAACATGAGGTGTATTTGGAATGGACCAAATGAAGTTGTGTTGAGCGATAGAGTCAGTACCTTGGATTTGGGAGAATTCTAGTAAGATGGATTATGTTTGGGTATGAGAGGATTACTGCATAGCGTGAAGCGAACACGTTATGGAAATGGTAATAACAGTGCGATATGAGAAGGTGATAACGAAAAGTATTTTCTGGACGAATGTACTATGGATTTGTTAAGTTGTTGTTGAAACTAAAGTTAAGGAAGAGTAATCAATGATGGTTCACCCATTAGGACTCTAGTAGTATGTTTGATATTTGTGTGCAATCGTCTGTTGGTATGGTTGTAACTTTTGGTTGCGATTGGAATGAGTTTGGGAGGTTTAGGTAGCAATGAAAACCAGAATTATGCTTCTGTGTTTGAAGTAATCGGATTACCCTCTAGGTAGTACCCGGTTACAGAATTGTGTTTCTAAATCTCTTTTAGTTGTTAGAAGTCCTGGTTTGCGCTGAGTAATTGGTTACTGAAATTCTGGGATCAGATATGTGATGTCGAACCAGATGTTTAGACACTGAAATCCTAAACAAAAATTAATGAGCTAGTAAATTAAATAACACAGGAAATTGTTAACCCAATTCAGTGTATCTCCACACTTACATCTGGGGGCTACCAAGCCAGGAAGGAAATCCAATATAAGTAATATTAATTATGGAGTTAAACCAATCAGTTTAATCCTTCACTTAATATCTACCCAAGGCAATTTCTACCTAAGACTCTACTTAGATATGAGTACCTACTCACTCCCCCTCAATCACACAGTGATCATTAACTTAAGATGATTAATAAAATTGAAGTCACACTTCATACACACCAGCTTGATCTTACTTAATAGTTTCAATCAAGACACAATTCACTTTTTGCTTAAAAGCTCATAAAGTGACTAACAAACAATTAAAACATGCTAGCTTCACAAACACCCTTGACACTCTTCTTAAATTCGTGAGATTTTCTTGAGTGTTTCAATTTCTTAAATAGATGTTTGGTGTGTGGGCTTTTTGCAAATTATCCAGACTTTGATAAATCCCACAGTCATCTCCTTGAATTAAGGTGAGTTAGTTTGTTATCTCCTTGAATCAAGGTGAGTTAGTTTTTCTGTTTCCTTTACACTGGAACCAGATAACTAAGCTTCCTAAAGATGCGCCTTGGAGTGCTTATCCTTTTACAATTAATTCCAGATATTTTCTCCTGATTTTAATCACTTCTGTTACGCATCATTTAAGTCAGATAGCAGGTTTGCAATGTCACAACATTTGGTGTGACATCCTGATGTCCTGAACTAAGTTCATAACTTTTACTTTGTTTATCAATGTCACAACATCTGGTGTGACATCCTGATGTCCTGAACTAAGTTCATCACTTATACTTTGTTTGTCAAAAATTCTGCCAATTTCTAACATCTACAAACTCCCCCTTTGGCTAATTTTTGGCTAACGTATTCTTCTGATTTTGTTAGAGAGCAGCGGAGTTCCTTTCTGTTGGATCATGTGAGAGCTAATAATTTGCTCCCCCTCAAACATGTATGTATACTGCTATGACTTGGCCCAACAGACTTTGATATACCAATGAAAATTCAAATTCAACTTAGTTCAGCAGACAGACATTAACAGCATTGTTCAAGCATTGTTCAATACACTTTTCCCCCTTGTTAGACATAAATTTGGGGCCAAACATTACAGAAACAGAAAAAAAAAACATTCAGAAATACAATGCAGAACAGACAATACATTTTCCACCACAAACAGCTTCACTCAGACTCAGTATACTCTGTATCCCCTGTATCCTCTGTATCCTCAGACTCAGCATCAGATCCATCAACATTCCCAGCAACCTCTTCCAGCTCCAGTCTTTGAATTATGTTCTCAAGCTTCTTCTTCCTTTCATCCAGCTCTTTGCAGGTTGTCCTGAGCTCTGCAATAAGGGATGCCTTTGATATAGGTGTCTTGATAGCAGATGTCCCAGCAGATGTCCCACCTGGTGCTTCAACATCTGCAGCATGATGACCTAGAAACAGTTTGTAATGAAAGGATAGTGGACTCTCCCTTTTACAGACAGAATCCTTGTCAGTAAGGATGCCTGGATATTGGTTGAGAATCACCCCCACAAAGTAATGATGGGAAGGCTATTGGAAGCTTGATGGATGAGGTTCCTGCATGCTTGAGAGTCTGGTCAAAGATATATGCCCCATAATCCAGCTTGGTTTGGGTGCCTACAGAACAGACAAACCTCCCACGCCCAGTAGCTATAGATGAGGTGTGGTTGGTTGGGACCCAATTGACTGTTCCAATCCTGTGCAGCATGGCATACTTCCTGGTTAACAAGCTGACAGAGAGTTTGCCTTTGACTGGCCATGACTTGACCTGGTTAGCTGTGATTATTTTGCATACTTGATTGTCAGTCTTGCCAAGCTCATTTGGCCCATCTGATTCTTTCCCCAGGTACTGATTTATCACCCTAGGAGAAAAATCTACACATCTTCCCCTGACATATACTTTCCTGAAATCCTCAGATTTCCCATCAGCATACCCTTTTTGTAAGTTAACTATAAACTCTTTTACTAGCAGTTCATAACAAGGAGAAAACTCAGAAACAGTCTTGAATAGTCCAGCATTAGAGATTAAATCAATTACCTCAGTGCATTCCAAGGCATTGCTACCTAGCTCTCGTTCCAGAGCCACCTTTCTTTGATAGACATATTTCCACTTGCTTACACTGGAGACATGGTGGAAGGACATATTATCCAGGGGTGCTTCGGGGACAACAGTGGCAGTCCTAGGAGGTGCTGGCCTCTTTCTGGGTTGGGATGTTGGGACATCCTCCTCAACATCAGAGTCAGATGGAGTTGTGGCCTTCCTCTTATGTGTGCTGACCTTACTCCATTGCTTTGTAGGTCCAAAAGCAGTTTTGACCTTGTCCTTCTTGGGAGTTAACTATCTTTTTTCAGGAGTTGCATGAGCAGCTGGCTTCTTATCCTTCCTAGCCCTAAGCCTCTTGGATATGCTAGGATCAATAGATGCTATGATCTCTGTGTCAGAATCATCATTCAGGTTTTCAACTGGTGGAGGTTGGGAAGCCTCATTCTCAGCAGCTTGATCATCAGGAGCTTGATCATCAGTAGCTTTATCATCAGTAGCTTGATCATTATCATTTGGGGCTTTGTCCTGGCCCTCAGTTGTTTCAACATTGCTTGGGACATCCTGTGGAGCAGGTATGTCCTCTTCAGCTTGGTTGCTTGGGTCATCTTGAGGAGCAGGCATACTATTCAGGGGAACTGACACCCCAGGCACAACCCTTTGTTCTGCCAGGATCCTGGTTACAAGATGTTTGATTGATGCATCCACGTAAGCAGAAGCTTTAGGAGTACTGGAAGATGAAGGGGTTCCCTTACTTTTGCTAAAGACTGGCTCCTTGGGTCTTCTTGCATGGGGAGTCCTGGGCTTTTGAGCAATGGGAATGCTTCCTCTGATCACATTTATAGGTGTAGCATCCATTGGTACTACAGATAATGGAGTGGCGTTCACTACATCTTCTTGAATGAGACCCTCATCAATGGAGTTAGGGTTTTGATGTTGAGACATTTTTTCGATTGTAGTGGAAAAGTGTAAAGGTTTGATAGATTTGGATGAGTTTAGAGTTTCAGCTGTAGCATGCAAAAGGTTCAGTGTTGCTAATGAGAATGTGAGAAGCTGAAAGTACGTTTGTACATAAATAGAACCCGTTGCTATTGGAATTTTTAAAATTGGAATACAAACAGTTATTGTCCAGACTGGTGCTGCCATCTGGTGATCATGCCATACGATGTCATGAGACATGTTGGTACTTCTCCATAATTGCTATATGTCACATATGCAGATTCCCAATTTACCCCTTAGGTTTTCAAATTGGGTAGCATCCAAAGCCTTTGTAAATATGTCAGCTAATTGCAGCTTTGTGGCTACATGCTCCAATGTGATCACCTTCTCCTCCACAATGTCTCTGATGAAGTGATGTCTGATATCTATGTGATTAGTCCTGCTGTGTTGGATAGGATTTTTGGAGATATTAATAGCACTTAAATTGTCACAGTACAATGTCATGACATCTTGTGTGACATTGTATTCTGTGAGCATTTGTTTCATCCATACCAGCTGTGAACAACTGCTACCAGCTGCAATATATTCAGCTTCAGCAGTGGATAAGGACACATAATTCTGTTTCTTACTGAACCAAGAAATTAAATTGTTCCCTAGAAAGAAGCATCCTCCTGATGTACTCTTTCTATCATCAGCACTTCCAGCCCAGTCAGCATCACAAAACCCAGTGAGGATTGGTTCACAACCATGAGAGTACATTATGCCATAATCACAAGTACCATTTACATATTTCAAGATCCTCTTAACCTGGTTTAGATGGCTCACTTTTGGTTCATCTTGATACCTTGCACACACACCTACTGCAAAATCTATATCTGGTCTGCTAGCTGTAAGATATAGTAGACTTCCAATCATGCTTCTGTACAAGCTTTGGTCCACACTCTCACCTTTGTCATCCTTTGTCAGTTTTAAATGAGTGGGGGCAGGTGTTCTCTTGTGACTTGCATTGTCCATCCCAAACTTCTTGACAGTGTTCTTTGCATACTTGCTTTGGGATATGAACATGGAGTCCTCCATCTGTTTGATTTGCAGTCCAAGGAAGTAAGTTAGTTCTCCCACTAGGCTCATTTCAAACTCAGACTCCATTTGAGTCACAAAATGTTTAACCATCATGTCTGACATCCCACCAAACACTATGTCATCCACATATATCTGAGCAATCATAACGTTTCCCTCTTCATCCTTTACAAATAGGGTTTTGTCTATTCATCATTTCCTGTATCCATGTTTAATGAGAAAGGTGTTCAATCTTTCATACCATGCTCTGGGAGCTTGCTTTAGACCATACAGAGCCTTCCTCAGCTTATAAACATGGTCTGGACAGCTTGGATCAACAAATCCCTTTGGTTGCTCCACATATACTTCCTCATTAAGGTACCCATTTAGGAAGGCACTTTTAACATCCATCTGAAATAGTTTGAACTTTAGGATGCAAGCAATTCCTAGGAGTAGTCTGATGGTTTCAAGTCTTACTACTGGTGCAAAAGTTTCATCAAAATCAACCCCCTCAATTTGAGTATATCCTTGAGCCACAAGCCTAGCCTTGTTCTTTGTAACTACTCCCTGCTCATTAGACTTGTTTTTGTACACCCACTTAGTGCCAATCACATTAATGTCATCAGGCCTAGGAACAAGATCCCATACTTCATTCCTTGTAAACTGGCCTAATTCTTCCTGCATAGCAGAGATCCAGTACTCATCATTCAGAGCTTCCTTGATGTTCTTAGGTTCTAACTTTGAAACAAAGCAGGAGCCTGAGATCATCTCTCTTGATCTAGTGATGACACCACTGTTGAGATCACCAATTATCAGTTCTTTAGGATGATCTTTCTGGATTCTGATGGAGGGAGGTTTGTTGGATTGCTCTGACCTTGCCTCAGTTAAAGTGAAGTCAAGATTATCACTTTCTATTTCAACTTCAGTTTGATTATCAGCAGATGTTCCAACATCATCAGCAACATCTGTCTTTGCATAGGTATCATCAATAATCACATTTATTGACTCCATTATAACCTTGGTTCTAGAGTTAAATACTCTGTAAGCTCTGCTATTTATGGAGTATCCAAGAAATATCCCTTCATCACTCTTAGGGTCCATCTTCCTTCTTTGATCCCTATCAGCCAGAATGTAGCACTTACTTCCAAATACATGAAAGTACTTGACTGTAGGTTTTCTACCCTTCCAGACTTCATAGATGGTGGATAGAGTTCCCTTTCTTAGTGTGACTCTATTGTGGATGTAGCATGTTGTGTTCATAGCTTCAGCCCAAAAGTACAGGGGTAACTTCTTGGCATGAATCATGGCTCTAGCTGATTCCTGAATAGTTCTGTTTTTCCTTTCTACAATCACATTCTATTGAGGGGTGATGGGAGAAGAGTACTCATGGTTGATCCCTTCTGATGAACAGAAGTCTGAGAATTTTTTATTCTCAAACTCCTTTCCATGGTCACTTCTTATTCTGACCACACAGCTTGCCTTTTCTCTTTGGATCCTATGGCACAGATCTTTAAATACCTCAAACACATCTGACTTTTCTTTGATGAAGCTTATCCAGGTATATCTTGAGAAATCATCAACAACCACATAGGCATATCTTTTTCCACCAAGACTCTCTACCTGCATTGGTCCCATAAGGTCCATGTGCAATAATTCCAAGACTTTGGAGGTTGTCAGATGTTGAAGCTTTGGGTGTGACATCTTGGTTTGCTTACCTATTTGACACTCACCACACACTTTACTTTCATCAATCTTAAGTCTTGGGATCCCTCTTACAGCCTCCATAGATATGATCTTCTTTATTCCTCTGAGATGGAGATGACCCAGTCTTTGATGCCACGGCTTCACTTCTTCTTCTTTGGCTAAGGAACAAGTAGATGTGAGGCTGAAATCTTGGGGTTCCCACATATAGCAGTTATCTTTTGATCTGGATCCTCTCATGACCACTTTCTGCTCTTTATCAGAAACTATGCACTCAGCTTTGGTGAAGTTGACATTGTAACCTTGGTCACATAACTGACTTATGCTGATCAAGTTAGCAGTTAATCCTTTTACCAACAGCACACCATCTAGACTTGGTACACCTGAGCAGTCCAGGGTCCCAACTCCCTTGATTTCCCCCTTTGCTCCATCTCCAAAGATTACATAGCTGGATGAGTGTGACTTTAAGTCTATCGGCAGATTCTTCAGTCCAGTCATGTGCCTTGAGCAGCCACTGTCAAAATACCAGTCTTCCTTAGCAGAAACTCTGAGAGATGTGTGTGATATAGAGGCAACAACCTACTTGGACCATTTTTGCCTGTTGTGAGGTTTCCTTTGATGCATTTGCCCTGGGTCGTGTCCATCTCTAGAGTTCCAAGGTTGCCTGGTGAACTTGTTCTTCTGCTTGGGCATGTACTGGTAGCTTTGATCAATATAAAGTCTAGCTTTAGGTATCCAAATTTTCCTAATGACCTCTGTCTTCTGCTTAGGAAGGTGCTGGGAACTCTGATTGGGGTATCCATGTAGTTTGTAGCAAAGAGGTTTGATGTGACCAAACCTTCCACAGTGATGGCATCTCCACCTTTGATATTTCTTCTTCATCATGTTTTTCTCATGATGTTGAGACATCTGCTTGAACATCTTGTTTGACTTCATGGGATCTGGAGTTGTTTGGCTGGTGCTAGCCTCAGAGTTATGAGCTTTATTAAATCCCAACCCAGTCCTTTCCCCTGAGTGCTTGTTGTTGTTGAGAATGGCATCCAGTGTGTTTGAGCCACTGTTCATCATTCTGACAGATTTGGACATATGCTCCATTTTGGAGTTGAGTAGGCTGACTTCATTTTTCAAAGTGTCAATGATCTCTAGATGACTTACCTTTTCAGCCTTTAATTCCTCAATCTGCTTCTTCTGCTGTTTACTTTCCATGCATACTTCTGTGCTCCTTTCATACAGCATCCTGTAAGATGTTTCAAGCTCTTCAAATGTCAGATCCTCATCACTGGATCCCCCTTCAGTTTCACATACTCCAGCTAGAGCAGTGATGTGCTTTGCAGGATTCTTCTTCTGACTCACTACCGGAGTCTTCATCTGACCAGGACACAGAAAGACCTTTTTTTTGCTTCTTTAGATAGGTTGGGCATTCACTTCTAATGTGTCCATAACCTTCACATCCATGACATTGGATCCCTTTTCCTTGGTTATTCTTCTCATCATAGTTTGACCTTCTATTAGAGTCATAGGGTCTTTTATTCTCAGAGGTTGAGTTTCTTCCACTTGGTATGGGCCTGTTGTCCATTCTTTTGTGAATTTTGTTAAATTGTCTCCCAAGCATAGCAATTGAATCTGATAAGTTGTACTCAGAGCCTGTTTCATGACTTTTTCTTCCTTATCAGTGTTTGAGACTAGGGCTATGCTTTTGTTTTTCTTCACAATAGTATCATTCATTCTCATCTCAAAGGTTTGAAGGGAACCAATGAGCTCCTCAACTTTCATTGTACAGATGTCCTGAGCTTCTTCTATGGCAGTGACCTTCATGTCAAACCTCTTTGGCAGTGATCTGAGAATCTTCCTTACCAACTTTTCATCACTCATCTTCTCTCCCAAGGCACCAGAAGTATTAGCAATCTCCAGGATGTTCATGTAAAACTCATGAATGGTCTCATCTTCCTTCATCCTCAAGTTCTCAAACTTGGTGGTGAGAAGTTGAAGTCTTGACATCTTCACCTTTGATGTTCCTTCATGAGTAGTTTTAAGGGTGTCCCAAACATCCTTGGCTAGCTCACAGTGATGCACAAGCCGAAATATGTTCTTGTCAATGCCATTGAACAAGGCATTTAAGGCTTTGGAATTTCCAAGTGCTGACTCTTCTTCCTCCTTGCTCCACTCTTCTTCAGGCTTCATCACTTTTTCCCCATCCTTATTGTCTTTGACAGGGTACTCCCATCCTTTGTTAACTGCTTTCCAAGCCCTGCTATCAAGAGATTTCAAGAATGCTACCATTCTTGGCTTCCAGTAATCATAGTTGGATCCATCCAAGATAGGTGGTCGATTCATAGATCCTACATCTCTGTCCATGTTCCCAAAATTTGCAGTCCCTAGATCTCACCCAGTTATACAGGCAGGGTGCCTGCTCTGATGCCAATTGAAATTCTGGGATCAGATATGTGATGTCGAACCAGATGTTTAGACACTGAAATCCTAAACAAAAATTAATGAGCTAGTAAATTAAATAACACAGGAAATTGTTAACCCAGTTCAGTGTATCTCCACACTTACATCTGGGGGCTACCAAGCCAGGAAGGAAATCCAATATAAGTAATATTAATTATGGAGTTAAACCAATCAGTTTAATCCTTCACTTAATATCTACCCAAGGCAATTTCTACCTAAGACTCTACTTAGATATGAGTACCTACTCACTCCCCCTCAATCACACAGTGATCATTAACTTAAGATGATTAATAAAATTGAAGTCACACTTTATACACACCAAGTTGATCTTACTTAATAGTTTCAATCAAGACACAATTCACTTTTTGCTTAAAAGCTCATAAAGTGACTAACAAACAATTAAAACCTGCTAGCTTCACAAACACCCTTGACACTCTTCTTAAATTCGTGAGATTTTCTTGAGTGTTTCAGTTTCTTAAATAGATGCTTGGTTTGTGGGCTTTTTGCAAATTATCCAGACTTTGATAAATCCCACAGTCATCTCCTTGAATTAAGGTGAGTTAGTTTGTTATCTCCTTGAATCAAGGTGAGTTAGTTTTTCTGTTTCCTTTACACTGGAACCAGATAACTAAGCTTCCTAAAGATGCGCCTTGGAGTGCTTATCCTTTTACAATTAATTCCAGATATTTTCTCCTGATTTTAATCACTTTTGTTACGCATCATTTAAGTCAGATAGCAGATTTGCGATGTCACAACATCTGGTGTGACATCCTGATGTCCTGAACTAAGTTCATAACTTTTAATTTGTTTGTCAATGTCACAACATCTGGTGTGACATCCTGATGTCCTGAACTAAGTTCATCACTTATACTTTGTTTGTCAAAAATTCTGCCAATTTCTAACATCTACAGTTACCTTCCTGGTAGTGACCAGTTATCTATGTTATGTTTTGAAAATTGGATTTTTTTCTAAGATGCATACATTTAGACTTGGGTGCCCGATTGAAGTGTTCTTGGTACCGATGGGAAGCTTTGGAGACTTTTTATACAACGATTAGTATAGGGTAGGGGAACCCCGGTTAATATGTAAGCAGAGACAGTAAAGTTCTTCAAAAGAGTGTATTGTCTCAGTTTTCAAGTGTATGGGAAAACTCCTGTAAATTGGGAATGATCGGAGTGTTTGGAATTTATCTATAGTGGGATTAAGAATGTTATGTTTTTTTAATTCTCGCTAAGGAATTGAAGAGAGAGGAAAAAGTCATATGTTAGACATGAGATGTTCATTATCTTTTATTTACCTGATAAGGATTATGTGTTGGACCTTGTTTATGGACGAACCAAGTGTTGGTTGTGACTAAAAACCCTTTCAATGTCGTCATCATCATTTTTCACTATCGGTGTCGTTGTACGGGTGGAATCGAGCTATTCCATTGAATATTCGTGATGTGACTGTAACAGAATGGTAGTTCTACTTCGTCGCTTATTATAGTATGTAATCTGTATGTTGTATCTTGTTTTGTGTTACCTCGAGTTGTGAGCGGTGGGTGAATGTTATACGTGTTCAGAAACCGTGAGTGAGAATCATCTTGCAGGTTAGTGTGGGCTGGATTGGTAATTTTGAGTTGGATTGTTTGTCAACAAAAAGGAACATGTTTAGTTATGTTCGACCGTTTAGCCTCGGATAGGTAATTGGTTGACACATGACTTTTGTGCAGGACTTTAAAGAATCGTACTTCTGAACTGTAAGTTTGTTTTAGTTTCCGTTTGAAGTGTCAGAGAATGAAGTGTTGAACTTTCTTTTGAGCATGATTGGTAGATAGTAAATGATCTGAATTTTTGGTGTGTTGTCGTTGCGACTACTAAGGACCTAAATTGAGAAGTTATAAGAGATTCATGAAGTGTTGATCTTCCACGAAACATTTTTCTATCTAGATTATTGTGTGGATAAGAGATGAACAATTGGTCGGTTCTTGTATCGTTAATTCTTAACATCAAGTTATGGACTCCGTAAGAGTAATACTAGATTTATGCAGTTGAGCCGTACTCAGAGGTATGGATTTCTAAGTTACCTTCTGGGTAAGAGTGAGAGGTGAATGTTCCAAAGTTAAGCATGTAAGTTGGATCGTTGAGGAACGAGACCCTTGAGAAAGAAGGATTTGAACGAGAGTTTCGTGTGGTCTTCAAAGGTGAGTGTGTGGAATGTTGTATGCAATAGGCAAGTGTTATGGAAATCCGCAAGTGTACTAAGGATGATTTAAGTTTGGTACTGGTGACTCACTAATTATTGTAAGTTCTGAGACTTTACAACATTATTGTTAATAGGAGACCTTGTGTCAACAGGAACCTTGAGTGAATAGAATCTTGAGAGGAGGATTGACATGGAGTATAGTAACCAAAATTGTATTTGTTAAGCTTAATTGGACAGATTGCTTCGAGTTTGGAACGGAATTGAAATGGTATAAGTTATGATTGCAACCGTACAACCCTTGTACCTATGCCATGGGAGATTTTGGACCGATGTTATTATTATGTGATTGACACATAAATTGTTCTATCGTTGAATGTCTACAATTTTTGTTCCATTGGTTGGTGAGAACTCCAATGGATAAGTGTGTTCTTCGAAGACTATCGACTACTTGGTATTGTTTGAGAATTCGTGGTATCTCTACTGTTAGGCTTTGAATGCATAGTTGATGCGTGTTATTTTGTGTACGAACACGTCAGAGTAATATAAAAGATTGTCGAATCCACAAAGACCAAGTGTCAATCTATCGTACCTGTTGTTATGGTGTGTATCTAAGGCAACTGAATATAAGGGTTTTAAGGAGTGCGCAGTGGGAAATATAATAATAATTTTAAACAATTAATAAAGACAAGCTCGAATGTAATTCACATAATCAATTGATAATTCGGTACTTGTTAATAGAACTACTTATGGGCAATGTTTTCTGCTTTGAAAAGAACTAATTTAACAGGAACTGTCGCTTTCGCGTATCCAGAACCGGGTTGTACTCTCTAATCAACCCCTCCTATTGTCACGGATAAAAAGGTGCGTACTACGTTAGAGTAGTAAACCTATTTTTAAGAAATATAGTATCTTAACTAAGTTGAAAAGTACTTTAACCTGGATTTCTTAGCGAATAGAGGTTCTCACGAACCAGACTCTAAACTTCCTAATGCGTCCGAAAATCGTTTTAAAATCTCTTTTCTTTTTAATCTAAAAACTCCTAATGAACTAGACAAAGCACTTTTGGCTGTTTTTGAAATAGTTAAAAACAATTGAACTTAAATTGAAAGTTAAAATAGCCCTTAAGTGTTTCTACGAACAGTTGTACGGATTACTGGTTCAATTACGATCCTTACATTCTAACCTTTATGGATTTAGTTAGACATGGTAAAGTAAAAGTTCTTTTTATTATTTTTCATAAAAGTAATTAGTGCGAGTGCAGAAAGTAAATAAAAGTAGTGCGAGTGCGAGAAATAAAGGTATTTAAAGCGAGTGCGAGAAATAAAATAAAGTAAAGTGCGAGTGCGGATAGTAAATAAAGTAAAGTGCGAGTGCGGGAAATAAATAAAAGTAAAGCAATGGGGAAAGCAAATAAAATAAAGCGAATGCGGAAAAATAAAATATGAACTGGAATTAAAATGGCGGCAGGATTAACTTCCTCCAGAGTGCTCCAAAACTCGATCACACAGACGTATACAGACTCGATCACTCGATTGCAGTAACACCCCGATGTGGAATGATCACTACTTTAAAATTGATATATGCCTAAGAGATTCTAAGTTTGGATCATAAAAAAGAAATTCTAAAGTCCTATTTATAGGCAAACATTAAGTGGGAAAGGACCAGGATGCCCCCCTCCACTAAAAAGTGGAGGGAAGCCTTTTTGCCTTGTGGCGCCCGCCACAGGCCTGTGGCGCCCGCCATGGGTGTAAACTGGTGGAGAAAGTGGGGATCGTGGGTGCTTGGCAGTTGTGGAGTGGTCTTGAGACGTGGCCACGTCATAGCAGACCCCATGGCACCAGCCATGGTGGATGCCGTAAGTGTAAAAAGCTGAATTTCTTGGTTTTCGTCCATTTCAACTCCTTTTTCGCTCCCTTTCTCGATTTAGGCCTCGATTACATAGAAAACCTGAAAATAAAGAAAAACAAAGTAATAACATAACAAAATAACAATAAAACCTAAGAATGCATGCGAAATCGGAGTCAGAAATACGGTGAAATTTAGTGTTATCAATAGTGAAGGAGACAGATGAAAGAGTTCAGTCAGATTGTTGAGAATCAGAAGATAATTATTTATAAGTGTTAAAGTAAGAAAAAAATTCTAAGTGTGTTGTCTATTGTAAGATACCGAAAGGATGAAGCTTAAGAAGTAAATGGTTACAGTGTATGATGTCGGACCAAGTGGAATTGGTACGGAAGTTTTTGGATAAGTTTTGAAATGATTTTTGTAATTGAAGGATTTTTATAAGAGCTTCCGTTGGAAATTGTGCGTAGATAATATTTCACTAAGATACCTTGTGGAGTTTGGTCGAGTCTTTGTTATCCCCGAATCAAGTTGGAGTGTTATGCTTTTGTGTTGTGACTCAATGGAAGGAATTAGTATGGCATGTTTCTCCGAAGGAGGAATGAGACTAAGTGATTCAGTATGAAGCAATAGATGAATTTCGGAAAAGTGAGTTATAAGTTAACCTAATGTTGGAACAAGCATTTGAGTAAGGACGTGAAGTTTGATTTATTATGAAGCAAGGACTTTGAATCGCGAAGTCAAGAGTTATATTTGATTATGTCAGAATATGAAGGAGAAGTAAAGATAAGTGTGGATCTAAGACAGTGTTATGAATTGTGGTTATTATTACTGAGTAAATGCCCTTGATAATATTAATTAAATATTAATAAGGTTCTGGTGTGCTCTGAGAGTTTTCAATTAATATAATTAGAGCAACCGACGAACTTAAATTAATTAATTAGTATTATCTGACTCAGAGGTTTTATTAAATATTTGACTCAGAGACATTTTTTGGATACTCTCAATTTGGACCTGTGAGACAACTAACTAATAGTTATATCAGTACAGCTATTATTTGTTTGGTTAGAAAGAAAAGAAAAAGAAAGGTTTGTTATGAAAGGGGAAAAGAAGAGGAAGTTAGTAAGAAGGGAGAAAAGAAAAGAAAGAAAATAAGAAAGGTGAAAAGAGAAGAGAAAGAGAGAAGAAGAAAAAGAAACCCATGGAAGCTCAAGAACAAGAATCATCACCATTCTTCATCAATCAGCTTCATCTTCATCAAACTCCTCGTTGATTAGAGGTGGGTTCTAGTTAGATACCTTTTATTTCTAGAGTTATAGATTTTTGTGGTTAGGGAAAAAATGCTAGAAATTGTTAAATCGAAAGTTTAAACGGTTAAAAGTCGATAAAAATGCTTGATTATGCCGACTATTAGGTGTAGGAACCTTTGTTGAGATTGTTTTGATGTTGGGTAATGTTTTGGTTGAGTTATGAGTTTTATGAGTTTTAGGGTTTTGAGGTAACATCGATTAAATCGAGAGATTGAATGATTAGATATCGACTAAAATGCTTGGGTATGTTGCTAGTATGTATAGAAACATCTATTTGAAAACATTTTGGTGTTTGGAGTTGATTGGGTTTGATTTTGGAAAATTCTGCATTGTAAAAACGCAGTATTTTTGGCTGTTTTCTGGATGTAACCGGTTATCGCCTAGTGAGTAACCCGTTACCTGTTGAAAATCAGAATATAGAGAGCATTTTTAACGCATGTAACCGGTTATCGCCTGTTGAGTAACCCGTACCACTATTATGTACAGAAAAATATTAAATTGTTCCAACTTCAAAAATTCATAACTTTTTACTCGTTTATCCAATTTATGCGTTCTTTATATCGATTCGAAGCTAAAAATATGTACTATCTTATGATGCCGAGAAGTATTATTTTTATCCGACTTTTCTAATTAACTGTGTTTATATTAGTTAGGGAATTATGGTATTAATCGATTGTGGAATATGTGTGTAATCATGAGGATTTAATGAGAGTAGAGATAATGAGATCATTGTGAGAATTGTTTAATGGTGGTAATTGAACTAAAATGTTAGAATTATATTGAAACTATATAATTTAAAGGTATCAGGAATAGTGAAAGATTGAGGAAACCTTATCTTAAACCAATTGTATGGCCTAGTATTGTGACTAGGAATTGAGAGATGGTATAACTTGTGAGATAAGTAGGATTACCTGAGGTTGATACATAATTGTAATAGAGACGTGACATGCTTAGACATTGATACTCAAATTGTATCCTCGTGCTAAGTGGTTGTGAACAGATGGAGGTTATGTCCCCATCGTGTTAAAATCCTAATTTAATTATATCTAGCTCATGTCGAGGTCCCACGAAGCGGGGCGACCGGAGAGATATAATTAATTCGTGGATTCGAATCCCTTAATGGATGACCGTGACCCGTGCTCGTCCTGGTGTGGTTGTGCGGGGCAAGTATCCATTAAGATAAGTAACGAGTAACTCGTGTCGAGATCTCTGTGTGTGATATGGACGGGGAAAGTTACTTTATGGTAAGGTACCATGACCCGTGCTGAAGTTCCCTTGTGTGGCTGGGCGGGGAAAGTACCTTTGGTAGATAATAAGTGACCTGTGCTCGTCCTGGTGTGGCTGGGTGGGGAAAGTTATCTACACATTGAGGATCGAGTGACCCGTGCTCATCTGATACGACTATGGCTGGGCGGGGAAAGATGCCTCTAAGCACCTTGTGTGTGCTTTGTTTTGTTTACTTTGATGTCTCTAGTTTTATGTGAAATTGAATTCTAGGTTTTTCCCCGACTTGAGTATTATTTAGATTGAACCTTTAGAGCCTAGAGAACTCTAAGATAGGGAACCCACTGAGATGTTGTTATCTCAGCCCCATTATTTGTTGTTGCTTTCAGGTTTCTTTTGCAGGTTGATTTACAAGTGGAGCTATGCTCCGGATGTTTCAAGAGAAGCATAGATTTAGTCTTTCGTTGTGTATTTCAGTATCTTTGTACAATTATGGATATTGTATTGATCTTAGTGTTTTTATTTTAGTATGATTTCCATGTCTTGAACCATTGTTGTATAGAATTTTAGAATTGGTCAAGAATGTGAATTATACTAGTAGGCATTTATGATGGTATCAGTACCAAAATAAAACTTGTATGATATTATTCTAGATATATATTATATGGGTGTTACAAAGGTAAACAAAGAACACATGGATCCCTTGATTACATCCATTCCGATCTTTGAGGGACTGCAAGGAATCCTTCACATTCAGGTGCAAGGTATTTTCTATCCATAGTTGATGATTATTCCAGAAAGTAATGGGTATTCATTCAGAAGACGAAGAATGAAACTTTTGAGAATTTCAAGAGTTGGAAGGTTCTGGTCGAAACTCAAAAACTGGCAGAAAGGTCAAGAGGTTGAGGAGTGATAATGACCTTGAATTCTGCAATGAAGCTTTCGAAAGTTACTGTGTCGAGTCTGGGATTGCAAGGCATAAGACTGTAGTAGGTACTCCTCAGCGAAATGGTCTAGCTAAGAGATTCAATCGAACAATCCTCAAAAGGGTTAGATGCATGTTGGTTAGTGCTGGATTGAAGAAGGTGTTTTGGGCTGAGGCTGTTTCGATAGCAACATATATGATAAACAGATGTCCTTCGACTACATTAGATATGAAGACCCCTGAAGAAGTTTGGTCGGGACATCCACCAGATCTCGACAAACTGAGAGTATTTGGCTGTGTAGCATATGCTCACATTAGGCAAGACAAGTTCGAACGTAGAGCTCTGAAATGCATGTTCATGGGATATCTTGAAGGAGTCAAAGCTTATATGTTATGATGCCTAGAGCCAGGTCACAGGAGGTGTATCACCAGTCGAGATGTAGTTTTCAATGAAGCTGAGATGACTTTCAAGAAAACTCACAATGTTGTTGAAGATCTGGAACAGGGAGAAATTCTTGTTGAGGTGGAGCATAGTGATGTTGAATTGCATGACCCATATGAAGTCAAAGAAGAAGCAGAAACTGATGTTGAATATGAGGAGATTGATAATGACTACCTGCTGGTAAGAGACATGTCGAGAAGAGTCATCAAGTCACCTTAGAGACTTGGGTATGCATATCTTATAGCTTATTCCTTAATCTCTGCAAGTGAGGTTCTAGAAGAAGTACCTAGAGACTATAAGTAAGTTATGAGGAGTCGAAATAAAAGTGGATGGTTGAAGGTCGTGGATAATGATATGAAGTCTCTTCATGATAACAACATATGGGAACTAATCGAGAAACCTGTTGGAGCCAGGTTAGTCAGCTATAAATGGAGTTTCAAAGTTAAGGAAGGAATTGAAAGAGTGGAGTCAAAGAAATACAAGGAAAGGCTGGTTGCAAGGGGGTTCACTCAAAATTAAGGTGTCGACTTCAATGATGTGTTCTCTCCTATTTTGAAGCACATTTCCATTCGAATGTTGCTTGCCATAGTGGCACAGTTCGGCCTTGAACTGGAACAGATGGATGTAAAGATTGTGTTCTTGTATGGTGATCTTGATGAAACAATCCTGATGAGGCAACCTGAAAGGTATGTCAATGAGGGGAAAGAAGAGTATGTGTGCAAACTGAATAGATCTTTATATGGCTGAAACAATCTCCTCGATAGTGGAATATGAGATTCGACAAGTTCATGGCATGCATAAGTTTCATCATAAGTCAGTTCGACCACTGTGTTTACTTCATATTTCGACCTGGTAATTCACTTGGTATTTTATTGCTTTATGTGGATGATATTTTGATATCAAGCAACAATGTCGAAGATGTAATGAGGGTGAAGGCTGAACTCAATAAGGAGTTCAATATGAAGGATCTGGGAGTTGCGTCCAGGATTCTTGGGATTGACATTCAGAGAAATAGAAAGCAATCGAGATTATGCTTATCTCAATAGGCCTACTTGAAGAAGATTCTTGATAAGTTTGGTAGTGAAATTCAAAGCCTATTGTGAATCCAACAAACCCTCAATTCAAGTTGCGTATAGATCAGTGTCCTAGTACTGATGTCGAAAGATCTTATATGAATAGCATTCCATATGCTAATATAGTAGGTTATTTGATGTATTTTATGGTCTGTACTAGACCCGACATAACATATGTAGTAAGTCTTGTAAGCAGGTACATGTCGAATCCTGGAAAGGCTCTCTAGCAAGCATTGAAGTGGATTCTAAGGTACATAAATGGGTCTCTAAGCAGAGTCATAATTTTGGTAGAGCCTTGGGTGAAGATAGTAAAGCAACAATCGTAGGATATGTCGACTCTGATTATGCAGGTTGTATGGATTCCAGAAAATCTATTTTTGGATATGTTTTCACTATGTTTGGAACAACAATTAGTTGGAAAGCAACACTTCAGAAGGTTGTTGCCTTATCAACCACTGAAGTGGAATATATTTCTTTAATTGAAGTTGTAAAGGAAGCAATATGGCTTGAAGGTTTTGCAAAGGAGATAAAACTTCAAGGTTGAAGTATCACTGTTAAATGTGATAGTCAAAGTGCAATACACATGTCGAAGAACTCAGCTTACTATGAGCAAACCAAGCACATTAACGTGAGGCTGCATTTTGTCAGAGGGATAATCAAGGATGGAGAAGTCCAAGTGCTGAAGGTTTCAACAGATCATAATGTTGCTGATATGATCACCAAGACGTTGCCTAGTTGCAAGTTTTTCCACTGTATGCAGTTGATAAAGTTGTATGAAGAAAGATAGTTTGTTTCTTATTTGTATAAGGTGTGTTCCAAGGTGGAGATTTATGGAATATTAGAACAAACCCTTGTATGAATAGCATGTCGTCAAAGTCTGCTCACATGTTATTGTTTAATTGGGCCTTGTGTTATGGATCCAATTGTTTAAGTTAGC
Source organism: Lathyrus aphaca (assembly GCA_963966055.1). Lineage (NCBI taxonomy): Eukaryota > Viridiplantae > Streptophyta > Magnoliopsida > Fabales > Fabaceae > Lathyrus > Lathyrus aphaca. Next base: position 283,151,184 of record OZ014525.1, read on the forward strand.
TTGTAATGGGTTATTGTTAAAAAGTCCATTAGGTTAGTATGTTAGTTTTATTATAAAGAGCATACTAGTCTCTCATATTTTGTATAAGGGAAAATGGGAAGATAAAGCCCTAATTCAAAAGTGAGAGAGGTTATTTGTTACTCTTGTATACTTATAATATTGTTTTAAGATAAAGGAAAGAATAGCAGTTTATAACCAATCCTTGTTTTATCTTTGGTAACCCTAAACCCTAACCCTTGTGGGTTTCTTGATTATAAAGAAACCTATTATATTGTGTTTCTTAGGTATCCTATTCACAACAAAACATCTTGTACTTTTTCTTTGGTTTCTTCTGTAATACTCAATATTTCATTAAATGCTCTATATAATATTAATTGAGCTCAATTGGGTTCCGGTGTGCTTTGAGAGTTATCGGTTCATATAATTAGAGCAATTGTTGAGCTCAGATTGAATTAATTTATATTATTCGACTTTGAGGTTTTATTAATTAGTGCATTAAAGACATTTTTAGATACCCTCAATTTTTTACCAATTAGTTTTACTAATTGATAGTTATTTCTCTATATCTCTCACTTGGCCTCATTTCTAAAAATAGAAACAAAAGATAGTAAAAGAAAGAAGAGTTAGAGAGAAGGAAGAGCAAAGAAGGAAAGGAAGAAGACGAACCCTATAAGTGAAAGCAAGCTTGGATCATCAACTTCTTCTTCATTAAATCATCTCATCATAGACAAAGGTGGGTTCTAGATAGAAACACTAAGTTCTAGAATTTTTTATTTCTAGAGTTAGGTTCGAAATTGGTTAAAATGATTTAATCTTGATAATAGATGTTTCTAATGGTTAAAATGCTGAACAAATGGCATAGAATAGTCGGTATATGTGTGAATATGACCTATGATAATTGCTATTATGTTAGATTGAGTTTCCATGAAGTTTCTTTTGGTTTGTAATTGAAAAATGCAAGTTTTTGGCTTCTGCCCGACAGAGTAACTGATTATCCTATCTGGGTAATCTATTACCCTGTGTAAAAATGGTTGTTTTACGTGAAATTACAACTGAGTACCCGATCATCCTATTTGGGTGATTGATTACTCTGGCACAATTTTGAGAAAAATACTTAGAAATTCATATCTTTTACGTACGATCAAAGCGTTGTTGGTATCGTTGGAAAGCTATAGCAGCGTTCTATTCAATGAAAACAGAAAACATTGATATGGGATTATTTTATTTATGATATTTGATTGGAAATCATGATTATGTATTTGTGTTATGCCATATCAATATATGCAGGTTATCTAATAGTAATCATGAGACTACTTAATTAAAAAAGAGTTAAGTAGAGTGAGGAAAACTTACCACAAATCAATAGTAGGTCCTAGTATAGTGACTAGTAATTTAATAGAGAATTTAGATGGCGATGCTCGAGAATACGATGCCTAGTGTGCATCCTTGTAGAGTAGTGGTCTAGTGGTGAGTGAGACACTATATGGAAAATGTGTGAACCTTTGTGTTACTATTGTGATAAGGCGAATGTGGCCTTGAGGTTGTTGTGTGTAATACCTCAAAATTTGTCCTCTCATTTCCTCAACATTGTGCATATCATTTAGTATACATAAGTTCATAAAATAACCAAAAACATTGCATCATGTGTAGCATAGCTGAGGCATAGGTATGTGATCATTGGTTAGAGCAACTGAAGGCTATACAAAGGCAATCAAGAGGCCACAAAGCTCCTAAATCATGTACAAGGGGTCCACAACATCCCACAAGTCTCCATTTGAAGCCTCAAGTCTTGGAAAGAAGTGAATGGCTCCAAGGAAGGCAAGCAGTGCAACACCTCCTAATGAAATGATCCAAATTAGGGTTTCATTTGTGAAGGAATTCTCCGTGAATTCTTGAGAAAAAGTGGATTCTATTGTATTCTATATGACAAAAAGTGTATAGGTTTCAAATGTCATCCACAAATTCATTTTGTAAGAGGTTCAATTGGTCAGATGATTGAAAATCAGGAAATTGGGGAAAAGACAACCATGCTAAGGAAAAAGTCAACTCCTGACTTTTTGAGAGCAAAATCATGAAATTAGGGTTACAAGGATCCTATGGTCCAAATTTTATCAAGAAATTATGAAGGAATCAAGAGAAATCAAGAAAACCAAAACTTACCATTTTTGGAAAATTAGGGTTTCCAAAAATGGCAAGTTTTGGCTATTTTTGCAGCTACTTTGAATGAGGCCTTCTCCCAAAATATGAAAGATATGAAAATTCTACTTGGATCCAAATAAAGAGGGTATCTTGAGCTTCAAATACATGGGTGTAACTCTTACATAGCATTAAAAATGAGAGAGATATGATCTTGCAAAGTTGAAGCAAACTAGGGCAAAACTAGGCCATGGGCGAGACAATTGGCAGGTGTCGCTCCCGATAAATGGGAAAGGCCCAGATAAAGGTACAGACGCGAACGGTCGGCGAGAGGGACAGTGAGAACACACAGCCGTGAACTCACTGGAGATGAATAGAGTCGCCAGCTAGGCATTTTTATCCCGGAGGAAAGGTAATGCTGCATAAACCTAGAAAGAAATGGATAAGACGGTTGCGAACCAGAGAGACTGAGAAAGGGGGTTGGTTACAACCTGGGAAGGTATTAGCACCCAGATTGTCCGCCGTACTCGACGGGATCCACGCTTAAAAGATTTGTGTTTTAAAGGGGTAGTGTCAATGCAATTTGTGTGTAAAAGAGCTGGAAAGATGTACAGGTGTCAGTGTAAGAAGTGTGAAGTGTAATAAATGAAGTGTCAGTGTAAGAACAAGAATAAGATGCTCAGGATCATGAGGCTAAAAGAATAAAGCTGGAAAGAGGGGGAATGTACAGAGACCTTTGTTCGATAATTGTTAAGTTATGCCTACGTATCCTCTCGTGCAATGAGGAAGTCAGAACACCGTAGTTCGACCCAAAGAGACTGAAAGATGAATTGACTTGTGAACTACTTACTTGCCTATGCTCAAGTGTATGATCTGTCTGGCACAGATGCAAACTGTCTTGCATTAGACGGAAGAAGCAAGTTCTCGTTTGTGAGTGAATGAGATGAGAAAAGAATCCCGAAGGAGACGATTATTGTTTGTTTTTGTGCTTTCAATCTTTTATTGCTTTTGAAAGTTTGTCATAGGAAAATGAGCTTAAGCCTAAACCAATGGATTTAGTAAACTCATCACATCTTCCCTCTGATTAGGGGTAATGAGAATACCTTAAGTGTGAAGTCAGATTCTCACACTTAAACACCTTTGGTGTAGGATTAAGATCATTAACCTACTTGTGATTATTTAGAAGTTTTTGTTGTTTTTGTTTAGTGTTGAGTAATGAGGTTAAGCCATAATCAAGGATTAAACAGACTCATTACACCATCCTAATAGAAGGAAAATAGATGAGAATGTTTAAGCTGAGGAAAGCTCCTCAACTTAATCCATGATTAGGGATTAAACTCATGACAAAACAAGCCTTTGATTAAGTGGGTTTTAGTTAATGACATGATGATGAAGTGGATTTTATGGTTTGTAAGACAACTTGAGGGGGACTTGTCCATTAACACTAGGGTTAGTCCTTCTTAACCAATTAAGGAAGAATTAGAACCCTAATGCAAGGCCCAAGTTACAAGTGTGATGTCTTGATGATTATTAAGTGGATTGATTAAGAGACTTAAACACCTTAAGGGTTTAACACTTAGGATTAAAGTTATACACTCCATCCTAAGATAAGGATGCAGGCATAAGCTTAATCACAAAGCCTTAAAGCCTTTAGGGTTTAGTCCCTGATTATGAGATGAGAAGAGAGGACTCAAAGAGACACAAAGGTAAAACTAAGAGGGGAGACTAATCAAAACCCTAATCATTGTCATGCTTGGTTGTTCCTAAGGTTTGTGAGGTTTACAAGAAAAGTCTTCAATGGAACCATCGGGAAGCAAATGAAAGGATCAAGAGAAGCAAAGCAACTTGCTTCATTCAAGAAGTCAAGTCACTTGAAGAAAGAAAATGGGAAGAAGAAGAATGAGCAAACTCAAACTCAAACACACACAAAAATGCAGCAAGGATGCATAAAAGAGATGAAGAGAAGTTATGAGAAGTGAAGGCAAATTCACTTCTCAAAGTCACTTACCACCTGAAAAGTTAGAAAAGAAAATGCAATGCAATGCAAAATGAGATGAAATGGTATGATGCAAACCAAAACCAGAAGCATATATAGGATGATAATGATGCTATGAGATGCTTACAAACATGCAACAACACATGGGGATGATCATACAAACTTATGGATGCAAATGAAGCAAGTTAAGACACATGAACATACATGAAAGGTTATGAGATGCTTATGGCATACATCATGGCAAATGAAAGATGCAATGATCAAACATGCTTTCAATATGTCTTATGATGTTAAATGAATCATATGGAGGCATGGAATGTCATGGCAAGTCATGTTATGCAAGTAAATGCAAGGTGGATGCATATGAAAGCCCAAATTAGGGTTTATGAACAATGCATCAAACACAAACCAAAATCAGAAGCAAACAACATTATAAAAAATTTAAAATGCACTCAAAGGACCCCTAATCCTATACTAACCCACTGCCCAAAGGAGAGGTTTCAACTCTTAACCAAATTCAAGTTATGATTTTTCTAAGTTTTCTAGGGTTTTAGGGTTCCCAAACAAGAAAATTATCAAACAAATTGAAAATGAGAGATCAAATCATGGCCATTTAATCTCACAAACTACATGCTAAACACAATGCAATGCAAAAAAAATCAAGGTCCAACTCTTTAGGGTTAGGCAGAAATGATTTTTGGAAGTTTGGATCAAAATAATGCATAAAAATGATTTTAATTCAATGAAAAATTCTCAAAATGCATCAAGATCAAAAGAGAAATTTGGTTTGAGGGTTGGACAATGTTTCTAAATGGTTTTAAATGTTTCATGAATTTTTTGGTGATTTTTAAATACCTAAAAGTATTTTTAATAAATTAATTTTCATTAATCAATTAAAAATAAACTTTTAAATATTTAAAAATACTTTTTTAATGCTAAAAATGAAAATAAAAATATTTTGTGTTTTAAAAATTAATGAAACCCTCGGTAAAAAATTTCATAATTTTTAAAGCATTTTTGCTATTTTTAATAAATTGTATAAAAGAAATGAAATAACATGAAAATAAAATGAATTTTAAACTGAAAAAGGAAAAGTAATCAAATCCTAGGGACCAGATTCAAACTAAAACGCGCGCGTGTTGACTTGGCGCCAGATCCTACGGTCAAAATTCAAAATCAGCTAATTAATGCTTATGCCCTAATCCTGCCGTTAATGACCCTCAGGTGACCGGAACAGTGTTCCGGTCATCTTCTCCGTTCACCCCAAAACACCAACTCTCTCCACACGCATCTAAAATGAAATCTAGTTAAACAGAAATGATCCCCACTCACTCACGAATCAAAACCCCCAATCAAAACAAATTTATCACTCCTAAAATGGCTGAATCGAATCAATCTAGTTCTAGGGCAAACAGTTTCAGAGACTGATTAAACTCTCATCTCTCCACCATTTTCAAAACTAAAGACATATTCATGATCAGGAAAGCATGTAGAACAACTTAAGAACTTTAAAAATCATTTCTGGAAAAAAAGTTCTTGAGCTACCTGAGTTTCGAAGCTTCCAATCTTGCAACTTTCTGACCCCTTTCTTTGATGCAAGCCACTCCCTTTGGTCCCTAGGTGATGTCTGGATGCTTAGCAAGAGTTTATGTTGGCTAGTTTGGGAGATTGAACAAGTTCTGTTCAAGCTCAGGTGAGAACTGTGTTTGTGATTCAGGCAGTTTCAGGCAAGGGTGAGGGGTTCTTTGTGATCAGGATGATGATTTGAGAAGGTTTGTGAAGTTTGTTCAAGTGTTTGTGGCCTGTGGAATGAGTTTCGAAGGCTTTGGCTTTGAGAGTGAAAAATGGGGAAGTTGGGTTCTTGCTGGTTTCAGGCTTATGTCTTGTTGGTTTGGGTTCAATGAAGCATGGTGAGATGATTAGTGGAGTTTGTTTGAGTGTTTATGGCCTGTGGAATAAGATTCGAAGGCTTTTGCTTGAGGGAGTGAAAATGGGAATGTATTGCTATGGCTTTCTTCAGGCTTGCTTGTTGTGTGAAATGGCTGGCATTTGATCCACATAAACAAATCTTATTGGTCAGATGATGTGACTTGGCCTTTATTGATTGGTATGCCTACTTTTGCAAAATGTCCACTCTTGTGTAAGAGAAGCATGGGTCATGTTCTAGGCTAGTACAAGGGGTGTGGTCTGTGCAGCAAGGTGAGGGGAAAGGCTAGGGCTGGTTCAGCAGCCAAGGCAGCAAGTGGGTGAAGTGTGATGATGGTTTTTGCAACTTGACTTGTTTTGGTTCTTCATGAAAATATCTTGCTTTACAAGCCATGAAACATGAGAAACTCTTGGTCCATTCTGAACTTTAGGTTACATGTGATGTTTGTGAAATGGTTAGACATGAATTAGAAGTCACAAATTCCTTGGTACAAAGTTTTTGCAAGTTTCTCATTTGGTGCATATTTTGAAAATTAGTGATTTTTGCCAACTTTGACACACCATAACTTTTGATCCAAAATGAATTAGGTCATGTTCTTGTACTTTTTGAAAAGGGAAAGATCTAATCTACAACTTTCATGACCAAAGTTTTTCCATTTGAAGCATTTTTGGATCAAAAAGTAAGGGTTGAAAAAGTTGCATAAAATGACATTTCATTAAAAGTCAACCATGCCCAAAAAGGTCAACTTTGCAAAAACTTCAAATTCTTGAATTTGATGAACTTCAAACTTCTTCCATGATCAAATAAAGATCATATACACTCAAAATGAGGAAGATCACCCCTTGGTTGGGTCATTGGGGGTCTCAGATGCCCTGATTTTGCACTGACTTGTCTGAAAAGTCAACTCTTGATCAGATGACTTACCCATGGAATTTCTTCACGAAAATTGATATGCATACTCCCTATACCATATAGAAACCAATAGAAACAAGAATGACCAAAAAATTTGAGGTTATGGCCTCTGAAACCAAAACCCTAATTTTAGGTCATCTGTGCAGTTAAACCTGGCTCTGCATCCACACCATTTCCAGTTCTTGTGATTCTTTGACATTCTTGACTTTGAGAGGATATAATATGATGCTTGAACACACATGGACCCCTTTGAAGTGATTGATGACCCTTGGAGTGGCTCAAGAGGCTCTTGGATTGTTCAGATCACAAACCCTAGATGCAGATGACTTAGAACCAATGCAGTGGATCAAAAATGTGATATGAGATGGTATGATTGTGTTTATGCATATGAAATGATCACAAGCCATGGTGTGAATGGGTGAGGGCAAATTTGGGGTGTTTACAGCAGGCCAGTGCGCGCGCCCTTCTTGGCATATCATCAAACAGGTGGAGGGTCATTTCTCAATTCAATTTTTATCCATGGTAGAGGCCTCAAATGAATCTTCTTTGAACTACAAATTTGTTCATTGCCATGTTCCCAACAACTTTGATGTTCAAAGATTTTTCATTTGATCAATGGTTTGAAAGTTATGGAGAGGGGAAGTGTATGCTTCACAACTGATCAGGTGCATGCATCCATGGCACAAGGCAAGGAAAATCATGCAGGCCCACTATGAAGTCTCATGAGGTGGTTTTCAATGATTAATTTGAGTAGCTTACTGTTGCACCCCAAAATTTGCCCTCACAATACAAGACTTTGTGTGCAAAGAGGTTCACAAGGTTCACAAGGTTCACAAGACATCTTATGATGGTTCACAAGGTTCACAAGGTTCACAATTAGTCAGAAGATTTGACAATTCCCTCAGACAATGCATCCTCCTAAGCAGTGCATCCAAAACTAGGGTTTTGACTTTAATCAGGCTAAATGGACTTCCAAGACTTCAAGTGAGATTCATAATATCTTATATGTGTTTAAGAATCCCCATGACAAATTTCAGAACTTTTCTCAAAGGTTTGCTCAGTCAAATGATCAGATAAGTCAAAATCAGTCAAAGCAGTTAAAAAGTCAAACTGAGGTCAACTGTGGTCAAACCAAAGTCAAACTTCATGATTTTTTGCCAACATCAAGTATATGAAGTAAAATTCATCATTTGATCAAGGGTTGATCATGATTCATCAAGGAGATTTCAGATCATCAAGAATCAGGGGTTTCTAAATTAGGGTTTCCTCAGGAAAAGTCAACTGAACTTTGACTAGCTATAACTTTCACATGCTTCATCACATTTTTTCCATCCAAAGCTCATTTTGAAGGAAATTGAATTCTCTACAACTTTGTGTCTCACAAACCAAGCCCAAAAATGCTTCATTTGGAAGGTATGAGCTAAGACATTATAGGTCCTTTTGAAAGTCAACAAAAAGTCAACAACTTCAAAAGGGCATAACTTGAGAATGGTAAATGGTATGGACATGAAACCAATGGGGTTGGTTAGAGGACTCTTCTAGCTTTCCAAAAAGTCCAAGAACACCCTCATAGAATTTAAATTGAAGGATATGTGCCCTTGCAAAGTTGGGAAATTTTTGGGTGGTTTATGAAGAAAATAGGGTCTTAAAACCAAATATTTCTAAATGGGCTGAACATTTTGTGACCCAAAGTGTTCCATGACATCATGCACGAAATTTATTTGATATTTTCATAATTTTATTTTATTTAATTTATTTATTATGATTTTTTATATTAAAAATCATTTTAAATTTAAATAAAATATCAAATGTGAAAATTTAAAATATATTTTTGTTCTAGAAGGTCATTAACATGATTTAGATTAAATTGATTCACAATTGATGATGATTGACTTGAAATAGAAAGGTCTTATTCAAGAATATATGAAATTTAAGTTCTAATCTTTTTCAATCTCCAAAAATCAAAAAGACCATACAATGATCAAATCTTTTGACCTAATTTCATTCTACTATAAGTATACAAGTTATCCCAATGCATAGGCCACGAATTCCCTGCCTCAAAGAGTAAGTTTGCACATCAAAAAAATCACCAAAAACTTCAATTCGGATTCTCCATTACCAAGTGTTTCAAGGTATTTTAAGGACACTATCAGCTTCCTCAAGCATTCCTGAGTCGAAACCAATCATCATACACCTCTTAATCATGACATAATGCACAAACCGAATCTATGTTCATCTTAAAATTGAAATTTTCGATTTCATTCACACAAGCATTCTAACATGATTTTGGTTATTGATTCTTGTTTGTAATTGTATGTGGATGGTTTCTGGCATATTTGATTTCATTTTGGATGCAGGAACAAGGAATTGCCATTCTTAGGGTTTCGGCCAAGTTTTTAGGGTTCCATGATAAACCTAAAATAAATAAATTCTAAGGACATAGAATGATCATGTGAACTCTGGGGATCATAATACACCAATCAATTTTGAAAAATTTCATTGTTTTGATGGTATTCCAATTTCGTAGGTTTCTGTTTTGAAAAATTCGCAGGAAATTTCGTAAGGGATTTTGCAGGTGTTTTCGCAGGAAAAAGGTTGAAGACGAAGGCCTTTGGCGCCAAGTTCTTCATTCAAATAATTGATATAATATTTTTTGTTTTGTTGTTGATATTGTTTCACAACTGCAGTGTTGGCCCAGTGGTGTGGGATGCGTATATTATGCTTGAAGGCTTGTGTTCGAATCCTGGGCTCAGCAACTTTTTTTCTTATTTTTTCAGTTAATCATCAGACTTAATATATAATTAATTGTGTTGGTTATACTATCAGTTGCACCCTCCCGGCTGGATGGTAAGTATGCTTGCGTGTGGTGAGAAGGTCCTGGGTTCGAATCCCCCCCCAGGCCTTTTGTGTTATTTTCTTTTGCTTTGTCATGATTTTTTCCAGGTTAGCAACAAAACCTCATGGAGTTCTTTCCTTAACACCTGCGCGCGCATGGTCCAGTGGTTGGTGTGTTGTTCCTGAGGGTGGAAAGCTTAGGGACTGGGTTCAAATCCCAGCCCTGGTAAGTTTTTGTTTTTTCATTCTTTTTCTGTTTTTTCTTATTTATTTAATTTATATTTAAATAAACTCAAATAAAAAATATAGAATGTTTATATTATTATTATATTTTAGAATTCATTTTTTTTTTAAATCTTATTAGAAAAATTATTTATTTTTTTTGTAAATTATTAATATTGTAAAATTTCATATAGTTATTAATTAATCCTTATTTATTATTCTAAAAAGTATATAAACCCTAATATTTTCTAAAACCCTAAAATATTTTGTAAAACCTAATTATTTTTATAAACCCTAATTATAAATGTTAATTAATTTAGTAATTGTAACTTTTAATAAACTTTAATTATATGTATATATTTTGTAATTTGTTTATAATTATTATTCTTGTAGGTAAATAATTTTTAGTATATGTTTAAAAGTAATTAAAACTTGCTAATTTAATTTTTGTAAATATAATTTATTTTCATAATATGTTTATAATTAACCTAATTTTTATAACTTGTATATAATTTAAAACTTTATAATAATTAGTGTACAATTGTTTATATTTTCTTCTTAATCTTACAAAATAAATTGTTTATAATAAAAATTGAACTTTTAATTATTATGCTAATATTCTTGTTTATTTTATTATTAATTCTATTTATTTTCATATGATTTTTATTTTATTATTACTAACCCCATATATATATATATATATTGTGATTTATTATTATTTTTACTAACCCAATTATTTATTATTATTTATTTTGTTTATTTATTTAATTTGTTAATTATTATTATTATGTAATTGTCTCCTTTATGTAATATTTTAGTAGTAATGCTTAATATTTATTTTAAATGCTATGGTTAGTAAAATAGAGAGTGCAACGTATTTGTATTTAAAATTGGTTTAGATCATTAACTTAAAAGATAAATATTTAAAATTGTACACTCACACACGTAAGTCGATCTTTGATCGCCATCTCACTTTCTAGGGAGACCTCTCATGTTGCCTAAACCAAAGGTCAAGTAGGGTGTATAAAGCAAAGTCCCTCATTTTCACATCATCTAGTCCCTTAACAGATAAAAAGATCAAGTCCCTTCGAATGTTGCCTTCGTAATGATCTTGTCCCTTTCGAATAAAGATGATAAGTCCCTTCGAATTGCTTATACACCCCACAGTTGCCTAAATAAATAGATGTCCCTTCACTTGTCCCACACATCCAAGGTAATGACTACCTATTCCTTAATAATAGGGATAGTCTTACCATTTAAAGGATATTTAAGAACAGAAAAGACTTAACTTAGGGTAGGTTTCTCTTATGTACTTGCTCACTTTCCAAAAAATTTCCAAACACTTTACATTTTCAAACAAATTTTCAAAACAAAGTCTTTATATATATCCATACATGGATCATTATAAAGTACTTAAGAAAATTTTTAATCACACACTACACTTCCCAAAACATTTTAAAGTGAGCTAAGTAACTAAGAGCCCATGGATAACCATGGATGTAAAGGGTGCTAACACCTTCCCTTTACATAACCTACCCCCCGAACCCAAAAATCTTTTAAGGTCTTTCCTGTTCTTTTATGCCCTTTCCTTTTGGATAAAATAAAAGTCGGTGGCGACTCTTGCTATCCGCAACATTTAACTAAAGTCAGTTCTCCCACCGTGTTACAGAACTGGCGACTCTGCTAGGGATTTAATAAAAGAGGGGTACCCTTAGGAATTAGATCACTTTAAATTATTTGCTTTGTTTGCTTTATACTTACTTGTTGGGTGCTCTTATGTGTGAAAGATCCTAACCCGGATCTAGTATACCTTAGGTAAATGGCAATAGACCAAGGAAACTGTACGGCGTATACCGATATGGTTGATCTGGTGGCCATAGTTAGTGTGACTTCTTGGTTGGTGCTTATGTTCCTTAAGTCAAGTTGAGGATAATATGAGGCTGCCATATGTTGTCAATGCACTAACTAACTTTTAGAACCCTAGTTATCCCATCTTGGCCTTTAGAAAAGTAGTGAGATAACCGGCTTTGGTGCAGACTGAAGTTGGTTGATACTCGATACTACACTCATTGAGATTCTAAACTTGGAGGGTTTTGGTTGGCAAGTAAGTTGCCTACTGAACAACCACCCTGGTGAAGGATCAATGATATTGAGATCCCTTAGAACATGGTTACTTTTGTAGGACAGGATGAACCAACTAACTTCAGGGGAGGGTACTTACCTTTAAACCTCATGCAAGCCTTCAAACCTAGGGCTATTGTGTGACTTGTTTGTGTGTGCCACATGTTTGTGATTGAGCATAGCATCATAGCATCATCATGCATCATAAGCATAGCATTTTCACTAACCATTTAAAGGACCAAAGGATTTATCTTTGTTCTTTGTTGCAGGTCATGGCTTCTGCTCGTAGAAACACTATCCGGATCAACTTTGTAGGAATACCTCCTAAGCTTAAGGAGTTGGTTTCTCAAGTGTCTGAAAACTCCCAGTTCATCAAGAGACATGGTCACCTTCTGGATCTAGTCACCTCAGGGTTCAATGAAGACATGATGAGTGTTCTGTTTCAGTTCTTTGATCCTAAGCACCATTGCTTCACATTCCCCAACTACCAGCTGGTTCCTACCATGGAGGAATTCTCCAAACTTCTGGGCATACCTGTACTTGATCAGAAACCATTCACAGGCTTGGAAAAAGAGCCTAAACCTGAGGTTATTGCTGCAGCTCTACATCTGAAGAAGTCTGACATTGTTCTAGAAACGAGAAGTGGAGTAAAGGGTATTCTTGCTAAGGTGTTGATAGAAAAGGCTCAAGTGTTCTTGAAGGCTATGAGCTATGATGCTTTTGAGGAGATCTTAGCCTTGTTGATTTATGGCTTAGTGTTATTCCCCAATCCAGATCAGTTCATAGACGTTCATTCCATCAATATATTCCTAAGTCACAATCCAGTGCCTACATTGCTTGGAGACATACTGCACTCTCTCCAAACTCGTACTACAAAGGCACTGTCGCTCCCGATAAATGAGACCGGCTCAGATAAAGGTACAGACGCGAACGGTCGGCGAAAGGAGAAATGAGAACACACAGGAGTGAACTCACAGAGAAAGAAAGAGTCGCCAGCTAGGCATTTTTATCCCGAGGGAAAGGTAATGCTGCATAAACCTAAGAAAAGACATGGATAAGACGGTTGCGAACCAGAGAGACTGAGAAAGGGGGTTGGTTACAACCTGGGAAGGTATTAGCACCCAGATTGTCCGTCGTACTCGACGGGATCCACGCTTAAAAGATTTGTGTTTTAAAGGGGTAGTGTCAGTGCAATCTGTGTATAAAAGGGCTGGAAAAGGATGTACAGGTGTCAGTGTAAAAGAAGTGTGAAGTGTATAAATGATGTGTCAGTGTGAGAACAAGAATGAAATGCTCATGATAATGAGGCTTAAAGAATGATGCTGGAAGAGGGGGGATATGCAGAGACTTTTGTTCGATAACTATTGAGTTATGCCTACGTATCCTCTCGTGCAATGAGGAAGTCAGAACACCGTAGTTCGACCCAAAGAGACTGAAAGATGAATTGACTTGTGAACTGCTTGCTTGCCTATGCTCAAGTGTATGACCTGTCTGGCTCAGGTGCTAACTGTCTTGCATTAGACGGAAGAAGCAAGTTCTCGTTTGTGAGTGAATGAGATGAGAAAAGAATCCCGAAGGAGACGATTATTGTTTGTTTTTGTGTTTTCAGTCTTTTATTGCTTTTGAAAGTTTGTCATAAGTTAATGAGCTTAAGTCTAAACCAAGGGTTAGTAAACTCATCACATCCTCCCTCTGATTAGGGGTAATGAGAATACCTTAAGTGTGAAGTCATCTTCTCACACTTAATCACCATGGTGTAGGATTAAGATCATTAACCTACTTGTGATTATTTAGATGTTTTTTGTGTTTTTTTGTTTAGTGTTGAGTAATGAGATTAAGCCATAATCAAGGATTAAACAGACTCATTACACCATCCTAATAGAAGGATAATAGATGAGAATGTTTAAGCTGAGGAAAGCTCCTCAACTTAATCCATGATTAGGGATTAAACTCATAACAAAACAAAGCCTTTATTAAGTGGATTTTAGTTAATGATAAGATGATGAAGTGAGTTTTAGGGTTTGTAAGACAACTTGAGGGGGACTTGTCCATTAACACTAGGGTTAGTCCTTCTTAACCAGTTAAGGAAGAATTAGAACCCTAATGCAAGGCCCAAGTTACAAGTTTGATGTCTTGATGATTATTAAGTGAATTGATTAAAGGATTTAAATACATTAAGGGTTTAACACTTAGGATTAAAGTTATACACTCCATCCTAATAGAAGGATGCAGGCATAAGCCTAATCACAAAGCCTTGAAGCCTTTAGGGTTTAGTCCTTGATTATGAGATGAGAAGAGAAGACTCAATGAGACATAAAGATAAAATCTAAATGGGGGACTAATCAAAACCCTAATTATTGTCATGCTTGGTTTTTCCTAAGGTTTATGAGGTTTACAAGAGAAATCTTCAGAGGAACCACCAGGAAGCAGATGAAAGGAGCAATGAAAAGCAAAGTAACTTGCTTCAATTAAGAAGACAAGTCACTTGAGGAAAGAAAGTAAGAAGAAGAAGAAAGATCAAGCTCAATCTCAAACACAAGACAAAATGCAGCAATTATGCATAAGAGAGATGAAAAGAAATTGTGAGAAGTGAAGGCAAATTCACTTCTCAAAGTGACTTACCACCTGAAAAGTTAGCAAAGGAATGGAATGCAATGCAAATGGAATGCAATGTGATGATGCAAACCAAAACCAGAAGCATTAGTATGATGATAATGATGCTATGAGGTGATGCACATACATGACAAGAGATGGGAATGATCATATGAACATATGGATGCAAGAGGAACATGCTTAGAACCATGAACATACATGAAAAGTTATGGAATGCAAATGACATACAACATGTCAAATGAAAGATGCAATGATTAAACATGATTCTAAGATGTCTTAAGATGTCTAATGAATCAAATGGATGCACAAAATGTCATGGCAAGTCATGGTATGTAAGCAAATGCAAGATGAATGCATATGAAAGCTCAAATTAGGGTTTTTGATCAATGCACAAAACAAAAACCAAAACCAGAAGCATACATCATGATAAAAAATTGAAAATGCATTCAAAGGAACCCTAAACCCACACAAACTCACTGCCCAAAGGAGGGGTTCTAACTCTTAACCTAATGAGGGTTATGAATTTCTTAAGATTTCTAGGGTTTTAAGGTACCTTGTCAAGAAAAATGTCAATCAAATTGAAAATGAAAGATCAAATCATGCCAATTTAATCCTACAAACTACATGATATGCAAGACACAATGCAAAAAGAATCAAAGTCCAACTCTTAAAGACTAGGCAGGAATGAATTTTCAAAGATAGGATCAAAATAATGCCTTGAAATGAAATTAATTCCATGGAAAATTGTCAAAAGACATCAAGATCAAGAAAGAAATTTGGTTTGAGGGTTGGACAATGTTTCTAAATGATTTTAAATGTTTCATGAATTTTTTGGTGATTTTTAAATACCTAAAAGTATTTTTAATTAATTAATTCTCATTAATTAATTAAAAATAAACTTTTAAATGATTTATAAATAATTTTTAATGCAAAAAAATAAAAATAAAAATGTTTTTGGTTTCTGAAAATTAATAAAAGATTGTATAAAAATTTTCAGAATTTTTGAAAATGTTTTACTATTTTTAATAAAATGAAGAAAACAAATGGATTTTAATGAAAATAAAATTGAATAAAAATGAAAGTATGCTGATCCTAAGGCTGAGGTTTAAACAAGGAACACGCGCGTTGACTGGCGCCATATCTAAGGGTGGAGATTTAAACTGGACAGATTAACTTATAAACTTAATTAAAAGGATTAATGACGTGGATTAGGGTTTAATGAGTGGATCTGGACCCTCCAAACACGCGTCAGTCAAACAAAGTCAGCCTATCCTACGTACCAAATTCAAACTGCATTTAATTACATGGATTAGCCCTAATCACTTTCAGGTGGCCGGAGAAGACTTCCGGTCGTCTTCTCCGGCAAGACCCTCACCTGAAATTTGCTAAAATCCTCAAAACTCCATGAAAATGAAAACTAATGGCCAAGAAATCATCCCCATTCGACACTGAATCAAAACCCCCAAACAAAAATCATTTTTCATTCATCAATCATGTGAATCGAAGCAATACATGTTTAGGTCAGAAAAGTTTCAGAACACGATTAAATGCTTATTTCTCAACCATTTCAAAAAGTAATAACATCAGAGTGATCAGCAAAGCATAAGGAACAATTTAGAAACTTAAAAACTCATTTCTGGAAAAAAAGTTCTTGATACACCTGAGCTTTGAGCTTTCTCAGTTTGCAACTTTCTGACCCTCTTTCTTTGTGCAAACCACTCCTCTTAAGCCCCTGATGAAGTCTTGATACTTGGAGAAAGTTTATGGTGGCTGTTTTTTGAGATGGCAGAGGTTCTGTTCAAGGGGGGTGGAAATCGTATTCTTGATTCAGGGAGTTTCAGGAAATGGTGATGGGTGGTTTTTGATCAGTGAAGTGTGCTGAGTTGGTTTGTGAAGTTTGTTTGTGTGTTTGCAGCTTGTGGAGAAGGTTTCGAAGGCTTTTGCAAATGGAAGAAGTTTTGATAACTATGGCTTGTGGTGTATTTCAGCTTGGAATGAATGGTGTGTTATGCTGGCTTTGGTCCATGTATCAAAAGGGGATAGGTCAGAAAGTTGTTGGTGGCCTATGGTGATTGGTATGGGTCTTTGGCCAAAATGTCAACTTGATGTGTACTTGAGGTATGGGCTATGGTACAACTTGCTTTTTGGCTTGCTTTTGCTCAGCTTGAATCAAGGAATGCTATGAAAAAGGTTTAGAGGCAATGCAGCAAGTGGTTTGTAACTTGTGATAGGTTTTGCAAGTTGGTTCAAGTTTGGTTCCTTTGAGATTTCTTGAGTTTCAAGGTATCAAAGTGCAAAGTTCTTTGGCCCATTCTGAATTTTATAGGTCATATGACCATGTTGTGAAGAAATGATACACATTTGAGTCCTTTAGAACACTTGAACAAACCATTTTGCAAAATGTCTCTTTGGTAGAAAACTTCAAATTTTGTGATTTTAGCCAACTTTGACAAGCCATAACTTTTGATCCAAAATGAATTAGGTCATGTTCTTGTACTTTTTGAAAAGGGAATGATCCATTCTACAACTTTCATGACCAAAGTTTTTCCATTTGAAGCATTTTTGAATCAAAAAGCAAGGGTTGAAAAAGTTTCCCAAAATGGCAATTTCATTAAAAGTCAAACTTTCCCAAAACGTCAACTTTGCAAATGACTTGAAATTCTTAAATTTTGTGAACTTCCAACATCTTCTATGATCAAATAAAGATCATACACAATCAAAATGATGAAGAACACCCTTTGGTTGGGTCATTGGGGGCCTCAGATGCCCTGATTTTACACTGACTTGCTTGAAAAGTCAACTCTTGATCAGATGACTTCCCCATGGAATTTCTTCATGGAATTTGATATGCATGCTCCCTATACCATATAGAAACCAATGGAAACAAGAATGACCAAAAAATTTGGAGTTATGGCCTCTGAAACCAAAACCCTAATTCTAGGTCATCTGTGCAGTCAAACCTGGCCCTGCTTCCATACCATTCTCAGTTCTTGTGATTCTTTGACATTCTTGACTTTGAAAGGATATAATATGATGCTTGAACATACATGGACCCCTTTGAAGTGATTGATGGCCTTTGGAGTGGCTCAAATGGCTCTTGGATTGCTCAGATCACAAACCCTAGATGCAGATGACTTTGAACCAATGCAATGAATCAAAATGCAATATGAGATGATATGATTGAACTTATGCACATGAGGAGATCACAAGCCATGGTGTGAATGGGTGAGGGCAAATTTGGGGTGTTTACAGCTGCCCCTATTCAAACATGAGTTAGCTGTGCAGGATGTAAGCAGCGGCTTAACAGGCTAACAAGATAACTTGTGGTTGAATACCAAAGACAGTCCAAAATTTGCACTCACAGAATGAAGAAGAAAAAGGGATATAGATTGTAAAAGAAAATAAAGTATATTATAAAGTGTGGGCGACGGAGGACGGCCGTCGAGCAGAGGACGACTGCCGAGGAAAGAGCAATGACGGGGACGGCCGACATGCTGGGGAGAGTGTGCGAAGTAAAGCAATGACGGGGACGGCCATCATGCTGGGGATATAGGAGATTATGATGGGGACGGCCATCAAGTAAATCTGTAAGATTCTCTGGGGAATATATGAAAGTAAATGATGAGGTACGGTTATCAGGTTCATAAAGTAATGCAAACAACGATGGGGACGGCCATCGGGCTAAACTGATGAACGACGATCATCAGGAAAAGGAAAAGGGACCACGACGGGGACGGCCATCGGGTTAAAGAATAAATGAAATAATGATGAGGGACGGTCATCAAAGGTGAAGGACGATCACCTAGCAGGGGACGGCTGCTCTGTTGGGGATAAGATGAGGGACGGTCATCTATGGTGAAGGACGATCACCTGGCAGGGTACGGCTGCCGAAAGTATCGCGACATAGGACGAATGCCGGATAAAAGGTCAACGATGGGGACGGCCATCGGACGAGCATGATGAAGGACGATCATCAAGAGGTGAAGGACGATCACCTAGCAGGGGACGGCTGCTCTCAAGGTTTATCATGACATAGGACGAATGTCAGATAACAAGATCAACGATGGGGACGGCCATCGGATAAAATGATGAAGGATGATCACCTAGCAGGGGACGGCTGCTAAATATCACGACATAGGACGAATGTCGGATAAAAGGTCAACGATGGGGACGGCCATCGGATGAGCATGATGAAGGACGATCATCAAAAGGTGAAGGACGATCACCTAGCAGGGGACGGCTGCTAAATATCACGACATAGGACGAATGTCGGATAAAAGGTCAACGATGGGGACGGCCATCGGATGAGCATGATGAAGGAAGATCATCAAGAGGTGAAGGACGATCACCTAGCAGGGGACGGCTGCTCTCAGGGTTTATCATGACATAGGACGAATGTCAGATAGAAAAGAAATTGTTTTGCTGGCGATCTACTGGGGAATAGTAAACACGGACGAGTGTTTATATCCAAGAACAAAAGGTATAAGTGTTTGGACGTTGTGTATAGATTAAAGATGCGGACGAGCATCCCTAAGACTACGATACGGACGAGTATCGGGTAGAAACAAATACTGACACGTGTTCAGAGATGATGATATGGACGAGTATCAATTGGTTAACAAAGAATACGGACGAGTGTTGATCCTGAGGAGACTCTTCTGGGGAAAAGTGGACTCAGACGAGCGTCTAAATTCAGGAAGACAAGAGTGTCTGACACGTGTATGGATTAAAGATGCGGACGAGCATCCCTAAGACTTTGATACGGACGAGTATCAGGTAGAAACAAACGCTTGACGCATGCTCTGAGATGATGGTACGGACGAGTACCAACTGGTTAACAAAGAACACGGACGAGTGCCGAATCTGAGGAGTAATAAGTAATATATACAATATACAAACGAGTATCTGTATGAGTGAAAACAGGAGTAATAAGTATGAGTGGTGTTTAGACGGGTATTTAACCTGCTGGGGAGAGTGACACGGACGAGTGTCAAGATGGGAAAAGTATAGTATAATCAAGTATCTGATATACAAAGTGTTTAGGTTACTGTGCTGGGGAAGGTGACACGGACGAGTGCCAGGGAATTGTGTATGTATGTATCTGTGAGTGCAAAGAGGATGCTCTGGCTTTCCGCTGGGGGTATGACACGGAAGGGTGCCACAAGGAGTATGTACTGGTGTTTGGGAGTGTAAGGCAACTGTCTTAGCTCTTTGCTGGGGAATCTGGGGAGTATTCTGTATATTGTTGATGGATTGTCAGTATTTACAAGTGCTTGATTCAGAACATGGCTTATGATTATGCAACATGTTTGATTTTTGCCGTAATGCTTCGTATTAGACGGAATGCTACGCTTTGTGGGGTGAATATGATGCGAATGCTATGATTATGCAAAAGATACCGATCCGGGATTCGAATCCCGTTGCCGCGAAGATCTCTAGTCGATCTGTTTGAAGTGGACATCCCAGCTGGGGATGAGACCATTGAGATGTATCTGCTTGGAGGAATAGGTCACTGATAGACCCATTCTTGGTAATGAGGGACCCAGCTAGGGTTTGTAGAAGCCTTCGTCACTCTGTTGTGATTCTTTCGTGTGTTGTTTTTCCGGGTAGAGATTGACACTCTGTGGGGAGATGGTTCCCTGGCTTGACTGTGGAGGAATAGTAAATGGTAACTCGGCTGGGGAGAAACAACAAGTGGCAACTCAGCTGGGGAGAAAACATTTCTGGTGCTAAGGCTGAGTGAGTATTGATTTGCCAGCTTGCTGGAAGCGAAGTTTTCATGCCCCATGTTGTGCTTTGAATGCCTGCAATCCTGAAAAGATAGAGAAACGCACAAGTAATCCCGAGGTATCCCTTACCGGATTCCGTCATAGGAGTTTAGACACACCTGGGAGTAAGTATATTTCCTGTAAGCATGCATTCTTTAGAAAGGAAACATCTGTGTTTATGCAATCAGTATCTCTAAAGACATCAGACATTTTGCAAATGGAAATAAAATGTACGAGACGAGACATGACTGAAAATCTGATTTTATTAATTCATATGCCCTGAATTGGCAAGATACAGTCAAAGAAACATATCTACTAAAATGAGGAGATTGTTACAAATTGAGAAACAAAATGTTGGCAATGTTGACGACGCTTTAAGGAGCTTCCGTTTTTTGCTATGACTCGTATGACTTTTGACGTTCTTCTTGTCTTGCTTTCTGAAGAAGGTTGATTCTGATATAAACTTGATCCTTTCGAAGCTTACCAAGTTGTAAGTGACACAGATGTATTCAGAATGCAGTTGTTCGCTTATTCCCTTATTTTGCATGGATCGCCCTTTCGGGTTTTCAATCCATCGGGATACCCTTTTTTTGCCTGAGTTGTCCGATGTGGCTTTTCAACTCAGCGGGTGTACATTTTTTTGTTTATTTCCCTTATTTTTGCCCGAGTCTTTTATTCTGTTTTTGACTCGCCGGGATGCCCTATTTTTGCCTGGACTTACATTCTGTTTTTATGTCCAGCGGGTCATTTTTTACGCGAAGTATTTTTTAACTGCATCTGAATTCACAGGGGACGGAAAGTCTTCACCATCCATAGTACTGAGCATGAGTGCTCCACCGGAGAAAACTTTCTTTACTATGAATGGTCCTTCATAGTTCGGAGTCCACTTGCCCCTGTGGTCTGTATGAGGAGGGAGGATTCTTTTCAGCACAAGATCTCCTACTTGGTACTCTCGGAGCCTAACTTTCTGATCGAAGACTTTCTTCATTCTTTTCTGATACAACTGCCCATGACAGATTGCAGCCAATCTTTTCTCTTCGATCAGACTTAGTTGTTCGTATCGGGATCGGACCCATTCTGCTTCGTTTAGCTTAACATCCATCAGTACCCGCAGGGAGGGTAATTCAACTTCAACAGGTAAGACCGCCTCCATACCATACACAAGCTGATATGGTGTTGCCCCAGTGGATGTTCTGATTGACGTGTGGTACCCATGCAAGGCGAACGGTAGCATCTCATGCCAGTCTTTGTATGTGACTACCATCTTCTGCACAATCTTCTTGATATTCTTATTAGCCGCCTCAACAGCGCCATTCATCTTTGGCCTGTAAGGAGAAGAATTGTGGTGTTGGATTTTGAAGTCCCGGCACAGCTCTGCCATCATTTTATTGTTCAAGTTGGAACCATTATCAGTAATGATTCGCTCGGGGACTCCATACCGACAGATGATGTCTCTCTTCAGAAATCGGGCTACCACCTGCCTTGTAACATTTGCATAGGAAGCTGCTTCGACCCACTTGGTGAAATAGTCAATGGCAACCAGGATGAATCTGTGGCCGTTTGAAGCAGTAGGTTCAATCTTGCCAATCATGTCAATGCCCCACATGGCAAAGGGCCAAGGCGAAGATATCACATTCAAAGGATTGGGAGGCACATGCACCTTATCCGCATAAATCTGGCATTTATGGCATTTTCTGGCGTAGGCGCAACAGTCGGCGTCCATTGTGATCCAGTAATATCCTGATCTTAACAACTTTTTAGCCATTGCATGCCCTCCAGCATGGGTACCAAAGGATCCTTCGTGCACCTCGTGCATCAACAAATCTGCTTCTGTTCTATCAACGCATCTGAGGAGTACCATATCAAAGTTTCTCTTGTACAGGGAACCATCAGTGTTCAGAAAGAAACTTCCAGCAAGCCTTCTCAAAGTCTTCTTATCATTGGGAGATGCCCCAGGTGGGTATGTTTGATCCTCCAAGAAGCGCTTAATGTCATGGAACCAAGGCTTATCATCTTTGACAACGTCTGCTGCAAATACATATGCTGGTCTGTTAAGTCTGGATACTGAAATCCGAGGTACGAAGTTGGCAGCTTGAACTTTGATCATGGATGAAATGGTAGCCAGAGCATCTGCAAACTGATTCTCGTCCCGAGGGATATACTCAAGTTTGACCGTTGTAAAGTAAGTCAGTAACCTTCTTGTATAATCCCTGTAAGGTATCAGATGATCCTGGTGGGTGTACCATTTGCCGTTGGTTTGATTAACTACCAGAGCTGAATCTCCGAATACAGTCAATGTCTTGATCCTGAGGTCAATGGCTTCTTCAAGACCCATAATGCAAGCTTCGTATTCAGCTTCGTTGTTAGTGCAGTTAAAGGTGAGTTTTGCCGAGAAAGGCATGTGAACTCCCTTAGGTGTAATGAGTACTGCACCAACACCACGACCATTCATATTAACAGCCCCATCAAACATCATAGTCCATTATTCCTCCGGGTCAGGCCCTTCAGTGTGAATAGGCTCTTCATGATCTTTTGCTTTTATGAACATGATGTCTTCATCAGGGAAGTCAAATCTCATAGGCTAGTAATCATCAATAGGTTGCTCAGCAAGATAGTCAGACAGTACACTGCCCTTGATGGCTTTCTGAGATGTGTACTGGATGTCATATTCTGTGAGGGTCATTTGTCATCTTGCAACCCGTCCAGTAAGTGTTGGCTTCTCAAAAATGTACTTAACTGGGTCCATTTTGGAGATCAATAAGGTAGTGTGAGTCAACATATACTGTCTCAGTCGGCGAGCAGCCCACGCTAAAGCACAGCAAGTTTTCTCGAGCAGTGAATAACATTGTTCACAGTCGGTAAACTTTTTGCTCAGGTAGTAAATTGCATACTCTTTTCGACCAGACTCGTCATGTTGGCCCAGCACACACCCCATCGACTCTTCTAATACTGTCAAGTACATTATCAGAGGTCTTCCTTCAACTGGAGGCATAAGGATTGGAGGCTCTTGTAAGTATTCCTTGATCTTGTCAAAAGCCCTCTGGCAGTCTTCGTTCCACCTGACCGTCTGTTCTTTTCTTAACAGCTTGAACAAGGGCTCACAGGTTGCTGTAAGGTGAGATATGAACCGTGAAATGTAGTTCAATCGTCCTAAGAACCCTCGAACTTCTTTTTCTGACTTTGGTGCAGGCATTTCTTGAATGGCTTTAACTTTATCAGGGTCCACTTCAATCCCTTTCTCGCTCACAATAAATCCCAGCAGCTTACCCGATCGCACCCCGAATGTGCACTTGTTGGGGTTCAATTTTAGTTGGTATTTCCTCAGACGCTTGAATAACTTCAGCAGATTTACCAGGTGGTCTTCTTCGGTGAGGGACTTGGCGATCATGTCATCCACGTAACATTCGATTTCTTTATGGATCATATCGTGGAATAATGTTACCATAGCCCGTTGATATGTTGCACCAGCATTCTTCAGTCCGAATGGCATCACCTTGTAACAGAACGTGCCCCAGGGTGTGATGAAAGTTGTCTTCTCCATGTCTTCAGGTGACATTTTGATCTGATTGTATCCTGAAAATCCGTCCATGAAGGAGAATACCGAGAACTGAGCCGTATTATCAACCAATACGTCAATGTGAGGTAATGGAAAATCATCTTTCGGGCTGGCTCTGTTCAGATCCCGGTAGTCCACACACATCCTCACTTTGCCGTCTTTCTTAGGCACAGGTACTATATTAGCAACCCACGCTGGATAGCTAGTTACAGCAAGGAAACCGGCGTCCCACTGCTTTTGTACCTCTTCTTTAATCTTCATTGCCATATCTGGGCGAGTACGGCGCAGCTTCTGTTTTACCGGTGGGCAGTCTTCTCTTAAAGGCAGCTTGTGCATGACGATATCGGTGTCCAACCCTGGCATATCCTGATAAGACCAAGCAAACACATCCACATACTCCTGTAGCAGGTCAATCAGTTGTCTCTTCACTGAGTCTTGTAAACAGGCCCCGATTTTAACTTCTTTCACATCTTCAACTGTACCAAGATTAACCGTTTCAACCTCCTCCTGATGAGGGGTGATAACCTTCTCCTCTTGCCTTAACAACCTAGTTAGCTCTTCAGGAAGCTCATAACCTTCTTCAACCCCTTCATCAGCTTGATTGATTGGATTGTCAAAGTCATACGAAGTCATAGTCGTGTTGTTGTCGGTGCGGTCTGGAAGGCACTCTCTGCAAGGGTTCAGTTTGTTCATTTTAGTGATTGATTTTAATCTTGTTTAAAAAAGAGTGAAATGAAGTTATCATTTTGAAAACATTGCCATTTATTTTTGTACAAAAAGAAAAATGGAAAAACAGTGAGCGGAAAAGAAAAAAGACTCATTTGCAAAAGATGTCTGATTATCATTGATTGATCTGTTTGCACAAAATTACAGATGGCCCGATTACAAAATGAGTCTTGTCATCTTGGGCAAGATGCAAGACTTGATGCATGCTTAAAATATATAGGAAATAATAATTACTCTGCGGGAGTAACCCTTATAATTTCCTGGGAAGACCAGTTTGAGATACAGCTCCCCGGGATCCTTGGACGTATCCAGCTCTCCAGGTTGCGCTCATCTTCCGACTCATCTTCCAAGTTGTTTACTGCATCGGGGGTGAGCATCCCCCCACTGACAAAATTGGGCTTCTTAGCAGCCTCTGCTTGATCTTGTTGAGTTGGTTTGTAACCCAACCCAAATTTGTCTTCTTTCTTCTCCACAGGCAACAGCTTGCCCCAGCCTTGGGCAGTCCCTTCTTCAACAACCTTCTGGGCTTGCTGATAAGATGTCATTGAGGTTCCAGGTATAGCAGATGCTTCATTTATGTTCAAGGCCTCAAACCCTTGACTCATAGTTTCATGGATCTCCCCATCCATCTCAATGTATTTGTATGTAGCCAGATGGCTAACAAAAATATCTTCTTCACCACAAATGGTGATGATCTGGCCCTCCCACTCGAATTTTAACTTCTGGTGAAGGGTAGACGTAACTGCGCCAGCGGCATGAATCCAAGGTCTACCTAACAAACAGCTGTAGGCCGGCTGAATGTCCATCACATAGAAGGTTATTTTAAAAGTCTGTGGGCCAATCATCACTGGCAGATCAATCTCTCCTAGCACTGATCTCTTAGAGCCGTCAAATGCTCTCACTACCAAATTACTTGGACGTAATGCCAAGCCATCATACTCCAGCTTCACCAAGGCCTTCTTTGGTAAGACATTGAGTGAAGACCCAGTGTCTACCAGTACATGTGATAGGACAGCACCCTTGCATTCGAGAGTGATGTGTAAAGCCTTATTGTGGTTACAACCCTCAGCCGTTAAATCAGCATTGGTAAAACCCAATCCATGGCTGGTATTGACATTTGCTACCATGGTCTCCAGCTGATTAACGGTGATCTCCTCCGGCACATATGCTGCATGCAAGACTTTTAGTAATGCATTCCGGTGAGCTTCGGAACACATCAGCAAGGACAGAATGGATATTTTTGAGGGAGTTTGGTGAAGCTGATCCACCACTTTGTAATCACTCCTCTTGATGATTCTCATAAACTCGTCTACATCTTGTTCAAAAGATGTCTTCTGTGTTTCTTTGAGAATGGGCTCTTCAGCTATTACACTCTTTCCCTTTGCTTTGGCAGCAGCTTCTGCTTCGGCATTAGGTCTTTGTGATTGCGAGGCAAAAAGGCGTCCGCTTCTGGTGAAGCCTCCGCCTCCCCCGACATTGTCAACCTGTGGAGAAGAGGTTGAAGAGTCAAGAGTGATTTTCTCCCCATTGCAGTAAAAGTCAGAGCCATAATGCCAAGGGATGGCATTACTGCTTTCATATGGAACAGGCCCAGGTACCGTGACGGTAACCGGGCTGACTGCAGTAGAGGAGGGTGTTGAAATAGTGTGTGGATCGTAGTAGATAGTAACTGGTGATATGGCAGGAGATGCCACTGCTTGTTGTTGAAAATTGTTGTTCGGAGGGATACTTGACGGATCATAATAAATAGTGACTGCTGAGATATTTGCTGGTGTTGTAGGAGAAGATTCTGAATAGAGGGGTGCTGACGTTGTAGAAGTAATGTTTGTTGATATCTGGCTTGTTGACGTGATATTTGAAGCATTTGTTGATGAAACTGAAGAATTGTTTGGAATAATTGTTGTTGCAGTTGTAGGAGACTCTGGAACTGTTGTCGGAGGGATTGCCGGATTTGAAGGTATTGATGGTGTGATTTGAAGTAGACCATTCTGGATAAGACTGTCTATGCCGCTTCTCAAATTATCACATCCATTTACCGAAATGTTGCAATAACCACACCCGAGCTCACACCCAGGGAAAATCTGGCATTCAAGGATTTGAGCTTTAATCTCTACCATGGGTGTCCGGATCTGCCCAACGCTGGTTATCAAGAAAGACGGCTTATCTTCCTCAATAGCATTGATTCTGGGCCCTCCATGGTTGGGCATGGGGTTTTTTTTGACATTTGGCGGGGGTGCAAAGTTTAGAGCTTTGGAATCTATCAGGTCTTGCACCTTCATCTGTAAAGCTCTGCACTTCTCTGTACTGTGGCCAGGTGCGTTAGAGTGAAAAGCACATCTGGCATTGGCGTCATAATTTCTTGGCAGACTGGAAGGATCTGGTGGCGCCAACGTCCTTAACTCAACCAAGTTGAGCTTCAAGAGCTGCGGCAGTAGAGCGGCATAAGGCATAGGGATCAGATCAATCACCCTATTGGCCTGAGATGGTCTCTGTTGAAATGGTCTTTGCTGATTGTTGTTGTTGTTGTTGTAGTTTCTCTGAGGAGGATACTGAGTTTGTTGCTGGTAATGGGGTTGTTGCTGTGGTTGATATGCTGGTTGTTGAGGAATTAGAGCGGGAATGGTGACTGCTGCCACTGACCTATGAACATATTGTGGTCTGCCCCTGCTGGCCTGAATAGCATTAGTCTCACCGGTTCTTCTTGGACCTACAAAAGGTTTTCTGGGGTTGCTGGACGAGCTCGCACCGTTATCAGAAATTTTGCCCATCTTTAATAGGCTTTCAATCCTTTCTCCAGCTATGACTACGTCAGCGAAGCTGGTGGAAGAAAAGGCAGCTAGCCTATCAATGTATGCCCCTTGGAGGGTGTTCATAAACATTTCGGCCATTTCCCTCTCCGACATGGGTGGTTGGACAGCAGCAGCAAGCTGTCTCCACCTTTGGGCGTACTCCCGGAAGCTTTCCCTGGACGATTGAGACATTCCCATCAGGAGGATCCTATTAGGAGCCATATCCAAGTTGTACTGGTATTGTCTAATGAAGGCCTCATCCAGGTCTTTCCAGCATCTGATGGTTGCTCTGGTCAAGTGAGAGTACCAATCCCTTGAAGCCCCTGTTAAGCTATCTTCAAAATAAAACATCCATAGCTTTTCATCCATGGTATATGCCTTCAGCCTCCCCAGAAAAGATTGTAAATGGGTTCGGGGATAGGAAGTTCCGTTGTACTTCTCAAAGCACGGAGGTTTAAACTTGTGGGGAATCCTTACCCCGTCCACTAAGCCCATGTCCATAACATCAAAGCCCAAGGAATTCTGGGACTCCAAGGATCTCAATTTCTCAGCAATTTCATCTAACCTTCTGTCATAGGCTTCATCCCCAGCTCCCATCACAGTGAATTGATCCTCTTGGGGGTCTTCTTATAGTACTCTGCCTGTAGTAGCATTCCCTTGCACATTAGCAGGGATGTTGATCTCTGGGTGAAGGTGAGGGCCATACACAGGTGGGTTGACATGAGGCTGAACCCTCTCATTATTGCTTGTTCCCCCAGTCCCTAGATGGGGTTCCTCTTGGGTCTGCCTTTCTACTAGTGCCCTTAATCTCTCTTGGCTCTGTGCCAATCCATTCATCACCTCCATAAACTGGGTCATCTGATTTCTCATTTTCAGTCTCTCATTGGCCATTTGAGCCCTGACCTCTGTAAGATCCTGTTGTACCTGGTCCATCTGTATACCCGGAAGGTTGTTGCGGGTAGGATATCTGTGTGGATGGTTGAGTGGGAACACCTGACGCCGAGCAATAGTTCCTGAACCACAACAGAGTTAGTAACAAAAACAAAACAAAACCTACAAAACAAAACAAAAGGTTAGTATGCAATGCAGTATGCTTATTTGTTTCCAAGGTATCCGGCTTGGCATTTGGTTTTGACCTTTCCAGACCCCGAGGAAGATGCTGTTTGATGATGCTTAGGAGAGAGAGATTCAAATGAAACAAACTAGTGAATATATTACAAAAAAGTGAATGATACGTAGTTTGTTTTTTACAATACATGCCCTCTGAGGGGTCAAAATACAACATAAGAAAAAGAAAAGTACATGAAATGAAAGCAACAACAAGCAAAAGTCAGACACCAAGACCGAACTCATCCTCCTGGACTTCCTTCAAAAGTGCTTCAGTTACAGGATTAGCTGGATGCTCTGTGAGGTTCCTGATGAGAAGGTTCCTGGTGGTGATAGCAGTGGTTAGCTTCTTGTGTCTGCCCTGGTCCTTTGACCTCTTCACACCAGCCCTAAGCTTCAATTCTGAGATCTCCTTCTGGGCTGCTAACAGGGCTTCCTGTTGCTCCTTTGCATTAGCCTCCAACTGCTCAATCTTGTCCTGAGTTCTCTTATCTTCATGAGTGCGAGCTTCAGTGATCCTGACCCACCTAGCTTGACTCTCTTTCAGATAGAGATCAGTCCTAGCCTTCTGGAACTGGGCCTCTTTACAGGCATTCTTCAAAATCTGCTCTCCTGCCCTTGACTTCTTGATGTAGTCTTCTGACTTCTCAATCCTGGCTAGATGCTCCACCCTTAGCTTTTCTAACCTCTCAATGTCCAGACGACCGTCACTCCTCTCCCAGAGGGTCTTCTGCAGAGATTGAGTCAAATTCTCATTCCTCTCTTTCAGTTTCTCAAACTCTTCCAAGCTGACAGTGGCTGGAGGTGGTGTTGTGGATGGCCCAGGTGCATCCTCAATGGTGAAGGGCATCCCAGAAATTTGAGCCCTGGCATGAGACCACTCATAATACTGAGCTGAGGCCACATTGTTGCATCTCCCAAGAATGGTTACCCCTTTAGTCTGGACGTTATCCCAAGCCCAGGATGATTGCCTGATAATAGCCAGATTAGGCTTGATCTCACAATAAAGGGTCTCAGCTAGATCTTGTACTCTAGGAGGGTGGACCAATGCATAGCCCAGTTGTCTTTTGAATAGAAGAGGGTTGTAGTTGATGCAACCCTTCACTCCTATCAGAGGTACATTGGGGAACTGCCCACAACTAGTAATGATGTCCCTGCCCTTGGTGCTCTGAGTGCACCCCCTGATGTCAGCTGAGGTTAAAGCAATGAGTCTTCTAGCCCAATTCTTTTGCTGGTGAGGATTCAAGAATGCATCAGTCTTGGGCAAGTGCTTGAGCAGCCAGGTATGGAATAGGGGAGCACAGCATCTCACCAATCTTCCTCTTTGCTTTTCATTCCTTTGGTGAACAGAGTAGTAGAAATCTCCCAGTAAGGTGGGCACTGGGTTCCTCAGAATGAAAAGGTGAATGGCATTCTTGCTAATAAACTTAGGCTCATCTGCAAATAATATAACCCCATATATGCTAGTGTAGACCAGAGAGGTCAAGATAGCCTGAGAGGTCAAGAAATCCAAGTGTAGACCAGAGATTCCTGCCTTGGTTGTCATGTTCTGCTCAATCAGAACTGGTTCCAGATACAATGCCCTTGCCACCTCTTCATTACTAGGAAAGGCCATCTCAGGGTTGAAGGGGACTCCACCCCTGATAGGTACACCAATCAGTGATGAATACTCTTCCAACAAGGGTCCCAACTGAAAATCCTGGAAGGTGAAGCACCTCAGAGGGGGATCATAGAACTGCAGGCAAGTATGAATCAAGCTCCTCTGGGAAGGGTCCAAATCCATAACCACATCAAGGATGCCTCCATAATGTTCTCTGAATAGTGGTATATGGTCTGGAGTAATCAGGGCCTGGACCTTCCTGATGCCAGCCAGCTCAGGCTCAAGGAAATGGTAGGAGATGATGCTCTTCTTGGGTGCCATGTTGCTGAAGAAGAGCTGAAACAGATGCTGATGATGGAGAAAAATACTGAAGATGGGCCACTGACAGGATGATACTGGTGATGCAGGTGACTAAAGCAGGTAGCTGATGAGGATAGCTGAAGAAGATACTGGTGAAGATAGGTCTATGCAGATGAAGGGGTCAAAACCAAGCCAAAATATAGTATGGATACCCTGAAAAACAAATAAGCAAATGTTAAATGATGCAATGATGATGTATGCAAATGATATGCAAGGGTTTAGGATCAAGCTGGATCTGATTAACTGCCTTGATATAGGTCCATGTATGTTCAAGAAGTCCAGATGGAGGTTCATAAGTCCAGTAACCAAGGTGGGGGACTCAAATAAAGAGTCACATGTCCATGGTTAAAAATCACAAGAACTGTTCCAAAATGGAGTACTCTTAATCAAAACAAAGTAATAGGGTATGTTGAGGTCAAGGGTACCTGCAAACCTGTAAATAGCCCAACCCCCTCACAGGTGGTGTTCTAAAACAAGGATCCTCAGACTTGGATCAGTTATGAGAAGTGTAAACACTTCTAACCCGGAGGTACAGTGTTTACAATAACCATAAAAGATCCTCCTCTAATTCACCTCAGTTTCTGAAGGTCATAGTAAAGGTCATCCAGACTTAGCAGGCTTCCCAGATAGCCCTAGCACTACAGGAGATCTGTAGCACAGAGTTCTCAAGAAGAAACCCATATCTGAACCGTGTTTCATATTCCCGCACCAGACCGAAATGGAATGGGAAAGAACATGAACCACTCTAGCCTAGGTGTCACTCAGGTCCCAGGTATAGGACCTCAACTCTCAATAGAACCCCACCCACCAAAGCAACAAAACCAGATCCAGCCAAAACAGTATGACAGTATGGTGTATATAAAGCTGTAAAGAAAGCAATAAAACAACTGTACATAAAGCAATAAACAAAACAAATATACAAACACAGATAGCACATAACACCCCAGTAAACACAAATCAAACAAGCGCTAGGAGGAACCCACAAAAAGAACCAGAAGCCCTGGTTACAGTATAAGCTTCCCCAGCAGAGTCGCCAAGCTGTCGCTCCCGATAAATGAGACCGGCTCAGATAAAGGTACAGACGCGAACGGTCGGTGAAAGGAGAAATGAGAACACACAGGAGTGAACTCACAGAGAAAGAAAGAGTCGCCAGCTAGGCATTTTTATCCCGAGGGAAAGGTAATGCTGCATAAACCTAAGAAAAGACATGGATAAGACGGTTGCGAACCAGAGAGACTGAGAAAGGGGGTTGGTTACAACCTGGGAAGGTATTAGCACCCATATTGTCCGTCGTACTCGACGGGATCCACGCTTAAAAGATTTGTGTTTTAAAGGGGTAGTGTCAGTGCAATCTGTGTATAAAAGGGCTGGAAAAGGATGTACAAGTGTCAGTGTAAAAGAAGTGTGAAGTGTATAAATGATGTGTCAGTGTGAGAACAAGAATGAAATGCTCATGATAATGAGGCTTAAAGAATGATGCTGGAAGAGGGGGAATATGCAGAGACTTTTGTTCGATAACTGTTGAGTTATGCCTATGTATCCTCTCGTGCAATGAGGAAGTCAGAACACCGTAGTTCGACCCAAAGAGACTGAAAGATGAATTGACTTGTGAACTGCTTGCTTGCCTATGCTCAAGTGTATGACCTGTCTGGCTCAGGTGCTAACTGTCTTGCATTAGACGGAAGAAGCAAGTTCTCGTTTGTGAGTGAATGAGATGAGAAAAGAATCCCGAAGGAGACGATTATTGTTTGTTTTTGTGTTTTCAGTCTTTTATTGCTTTTGAAAGTTTGTCATAAGTTAATGAGCTTAAGTCTAAACCAAGGGTTAGTAAACTCATCACATCCTCCCTCTGATTAGGGGTAATGAGAATACCTTAAGTGTGAAGTCATCTTCTCACACTTAATCACCATGGTGTAGGATTAAGATCATTAACCTACTTGTGATTATTTAGATGTTTTTTGTGTTTTTTTGTTTAGTTTTGAGTAATGAGATTAAGCCATAATCAAGGATTAAACAGACTCATTACACCATCCTAATAGAAGGATAATAGATGAGAATGTTTAAGCTGAGGAAAGCTCCTCAACTTAATCCATGATTAGGGATTAAACTCATAACAAAACAATGCCTTTATTAAGTGGATTTTAGTTAATGATAAGATGATGAAGTGAGTTTTAGGGTTTGTAAGACAACTTGAGGGGGACTTGTCCATTAACACTAGGGTTAGTCCTTCTTAACCAGTTAAGGAAGAATTAGAACCCTAATGCAAGGCCCAAGTTACAAGTTTGATGTCTTGATGATTATTAAGTGAATTGATTAAAGGATTTAAACACATTAAGGGTTTAACACTTAGGATTAAAGTTATACACTCCATCCTAATAGAAGGATGCAGGCATAAGCCTAATCACAAAGCCTTGAAGCCTTTAGGGTTTAGTCCTTGATTATGAGATGAGAAGAGAAGACTCAATGAGACATAAAGATAAAATCTAAATGGGGGACTAATCAAAACCCTAATTATTGTCATGCTTGGTTGTTCATAAGGTTTGTGAGGTTTACAAGAGAAATATTCAGAGGTTTACAAGCTCAATCTCAAACACAAGACAAAATGCAGCAATGATGCATAAGAGAGATGAAAAGAAATTGTGAGAAGTGAAGGCAAATTCACTTCTCAAAGTGACTTACCACCTGAAAAGTTAGCAAAGGAATGGAATGCAATGCAAATGGAATGCAATGTGATGATGCAAACCAAAACCAGAAGCATGAGTATGATGATAATGATGCTATGAGGTGATGCACATACATGACAAGATATGGGAATGATCATATGAACATATGGATGCAAGAGGAACATGCTTAGAACCATGAACATACATGAAAAGTTATGGAATGCAAATGACATACAACATGGCAAATGAAAGATGCAATGATCAAACATGATTCTAAGATGTCTTAAGATGTCTAATGAATCAAATGGATGCACAAAATGTCATGGCAAGTCATGGTATGTAAGCAAATGCAAGATGAATGCATATGAAAGCTCAAATTAGGGTTTTTGATCAATACACAAAACAAAAACCAAAACCAGAAGCATACATCATGATAAAAAATTGAAAATGCATTCAAAGGAACCCTAAACCCACACAAACTCACTGCCCAAAGGAGGGGTTCTAACTCTTAACCTAATGAGGGTTATGAATTTCTTAAGATTTCTAGGGTTTTAAGGTACCTTGTCAAGAAAAATGTCAATCAAATTGAAAATGCAAGATCAAATCATGCCAATTTAATCCTACAAACTAAATGATATGCAAGACACAATGCAAAAAGAATCAAAGTCCAACTCTTAAAGACTAGGCAGGAATGAATTTTCAAAGATAGGATCAAAATAATGCCTTGAAATGAAATTAATTCCATGGAAAATTGTCAAAAGACATCAATATCAAGAAAGAAATTTGGTTTGAGGGTTGGACAATGTTTCTAAATGATTTTAAATGTTTCATGAATTTTTTGGTGATTTTTAAATACCTAAAAGTATTTTTAATTAATTA
This sequence comes from Lathyrus aphaca, assembly GCA_963966055.1. NCBI lineage: Eukaryota > Viridiplantae > Streptophyta > Magnoliopsida > Fabales > Fabaceae > Lathyrus > Lathyrus aphaca. The sequence continues at coordinate 283,185,394 of OZ014525.1, forward strand.
ATTCTCATTAATTAATTAAAAATAAACTTTTAAATGATTTAAAAATAATTTTTAATGCAAAAAAATAAAAATAAAAATGTTTTTGGTTTCTGAAAATTAATAAAAGATTGTATAAAAATTTTCAGAATTTTTGAAAATGTTTTACTATTTTTAATAAAATGAAGAAAACAAATGGATTTTAATGAAAATAAAATTGAATAAAAATGAAAGTATGCTGATCCTAAGGCTGAGGTTTAAACAAGGAACGCGCGCGTTGACTGGCGCCATATCTAAGGGTGGAGATTTAAACTGGCCAGATTAACTTATAAACTTAATTAAAAGGATTAATGACGTGGATTACGGTTTAATGAGTGGATCTGGACCCTCCAAACACGCGTCAGTCAAACAAAGTCAGCCTATCCTACGTACCAAATTCAAACTGCATTTAACATGGATTAGCCCTAATCACTTTCAGGTGGCCGGAGAAGACTTCCGGTCGTCTTCTCCGGCAAGACCCTCACCTGAAAGTTGCTAAAATCCTCAAAACTCCATGAAAATGAAAACTAATGGCCCAGAAATCATCCCCATTCGACACTGAATCAAAACCCCTAAACAAAAATCATTTTTCATTCATCAATCATGTGAATCGAAGCAATACATGTTTAGGTCAGAAAAGTTTCAGAACACGATTAAATGCTTATTTCTCAACCATTTCAAAAAGTAATAACATCAGAGTGATCAGCAAAGCATGAGGAACAATTTAGAAACTTAAAAACTCATTTCTGGAAAAAAAAGTTCTTGATATACCTGAGCTTTGAGCTTTCTCAGTTTGCAACTTTCTGACCCTCTTTCTTTGTGCAAACCACTCCTCTTAAGCCCCTGATGAAGTCTTGATACTTGGAGAAAGTTTATGGTGGCTGCTTTTTGAGATGGCAGAGGTTCTGTTCAAGGGGGGTGGAAATCGTATTCTTGATTCAGGGAGTTTCAGGCAATGGTGATGGGTGGTTTTTGATCAGTGAAGTGTGCTGAGTTGGTTTGTGAAGTTTGTTTGTGTGTTTGCAGCTTGTGGAGAAGGTTTCGAAGGCTTTTGCAAATGGAAGAAGTTTTGATAACTATGGCTTGTGGTGTGTTTCAGCTTGGAATGAATGGTGTGTTATGCTGCCTTTGGTCCATGTATCAAAAGGGGATAGGTCAGAAAGTTGTTGGTGGCCTATGGTGATTGGTATGGGTCTTTTGCCAAAATGTCAACTTGATGTGTACTTGAGGTATGGGCTATGGTACAACTTGCTTTTTGGCTTGCTTTTGCTCAGCTTGAATCAAGGAATGCTATGAAAAAGGTTTAGAGGCAATGCAGCAAGTGGTTTGTAACTTGTGATAGGTTTTGCAAGTTGGTTCAAGTTTGGTTCCTTTGAGATTTCTTGAGTTTCAAGGTATCAAAGTGCAAAGTTCTTTGGCCCATTATGAATTTTAGAGGTCATATGACCATGTTGTGAAGAAATGATACACATTTGAGGCCTTTAGAACACTTGAACAAACCATTTTGCAAAATGTCTCTTTGGTAGAAAACTTCAAATTTTGTGATTTTAGCCAACTTTGACAAGCCATAACTTTTGATCCAAAATGAATTAGGTCATGTTCTTGTACTTTTTGAAAAGGGAATGATCCATTCTACAACTTTCATGACCAAAGTTTTTCCATTTGAAGCATTTTTGAATCAAAAAGCAAGGGTTGAAAAAGTTTCCCAAAATGGCAATTTCATTAAAAGTCAAACTTTCCCAAAAAGTCAACTTTGCAAATGACTTGAAATTATTCAATTTTGTTAACTTACAACATCTTCTATGATCAAATAAATATCATACACAATCAAAATGATGAAGAACACCCTTTGGTTGGGTCATTGGGGGCCTCAGATGCCCTGATTTTACACTGACTTGCTTGAAAAGTCAACTCTTGATCAGATGACTTCCCCATGGAATTTCTTCATGGAATTTGATATGCATGCTCCCTATACCATATAGAAACCAATGGAAACAAGAATGACCAAAAAAATTGGAGTTATGGCCTCTGAAACCAAAACCCTAATTCTAGGTCATCTGTGCAGTCAAACCTGGCCCTGCTTCCATACCATTCTCAGTTCTTGTGATTCTTTGACATTCTTGACTTTGAAAGGATATAATATGATGCTTGAACATACATGGACCCCTTTGAAGTGATTGATGTCCTTTGGAGTGGCTCAAATGGCTCTTGGATTGCTCAGATCACAAACCCTAGATGCAGATGACTTTGAACCAATGCAATGAATCAAAATGCAATATGAGATGATATGATTGAACTTATGCACATGAGGAGATCACAAGCCATGGTGTGAATGGGTGAGGACAAATTTGGGGTGTTTACAAGCACGAGAAACTCTGATGTGTTGCATACCTTTGCTATCTAGGTGGTTTATTTCTCACCTTCATCGCTCAGTGATGAAGAATGAACAAGGGTTCAGGTGGTCCAAGAGGATCATGTCACTCTCCCATTCAGATATTCATTGGTGCTCCAGATCTATGGAGAATGTCACTATCATTGACCGTTATGGGGAATTTCCTAATGTGCCACTTCTAGGCATAAGAGGAGGCATTACCTACAACCCTTCACTAGCTTTACGACAGTTTGGTTACGCTCGGAGTGATGGTCCACATGACATGTTGATTCAGGGTATTGTGTTTGACTACGACAACGATCTGCAAGGTTACCGTCAGAGGTTCATACGAGCATGGGGAAAAGTGAACAAGGTTGATAGCAAGACTCTGGAGCCTAAGTACATTATTCCTATGGAAGCTTACCTCAGGTGGGTGCGATCTCGTGCTCAGACTCTCATGATGCCATATCCTGCTATCCTGCCAGTTACCATGGAACCTGTTGCTGAAGGGGATACTTCTTATACCATCCTTCACCCAGACATGCCTACTGACATGGAAGATTTACAGAGATCCTGGATCCAGTTGAAGGAGCAAATGGATACTTTTGAGGCTCATTACAAAGCAAGCCAAGAAAGGATCCTGGAACTAACAAAGCAACTTCACGAAGAGCGGAATCTCAACTCATACCTCAACACAAAGAGGAAACGTCCATGGGAGACTTAAAACCCCATCTCTTGTATTTATTGCATTTCATTTTCTGTAAGCCCAAGAGGCAAAACAAATTTATTACTAATAAAAGTTTACCTTCTTGTTTGTTTAAACAAATTTAAATCTTGCGGTCCTTGAAAACATTGCATACGCATTTACATTCCATATCATTGCATCACAGGTTTCTTGTGTACAGGTTTCTCACCTTCTCGCTGTTTATTTCAGCAATGGCTCTTGAACAAACAGTTAAGGATCTCCAGGCACAAAATGCACAGTTCCAAGAGCTGATCCTGAACTTGTCCAAGGGGCAGGATGAATTGAAGACACTGCTGGCCAAGAAGACTAAGAAGACTAGAAGGTCATGTGGCCTGATCAACATGGGAAGAAGGTTCAGAGGTCCTGTCAAGACCAAAGAACAGGTTGAAGACTATGAGTCTGAAGAGTCTGAGAAAGAGTGGGGCAGTTTCCACAACACAATGGGGGACTCTGATTCTGAGGCTAACTACTATCATGAGCCAAATAAAGATAAGTTCAAGATGCTGGTGGATAGAATGGATGCTATGGAATTACAAAAGTCTTTTGGGCTGGATTTTGAAGACCTGAGTTTGATATCTGGGGTAGTCATACCCATTGGTTTCAAGGTTCCTACCTTCGTAGTTTATGATGGTGTCTCTTGTCCCAAGCTGCATCTGAGGTCTTATGTCCGGAGAATCCAACCCCATACTACTGATAAAAAGTTGTGGATCCATTTCTTCCAAGAGAGCTTATCTGGAGCTCAACTGGAATGGTACTATCAGTTGGAGAGTGTCAACATCCGTGATTGGAATGATCTTGCTGAAGCCTTCTATAAGCAATATCAATACAATGCTGATTTAGCCCCTACTCGCATGCAACTTCAGAGCATGTCTATGGGTGCTAAAGAAAGCTTCAAGGAGTATGCTCAGAAGTGGAGAGACTTGGATAGAAGAGTGCAACCACCTCTAACTGACATGGAGTTAGTTGATATGTTCATGTGTACGTTGAATGGTTCTTTTTACAGTCATCTCATTGGAAGCTCATCATCTGGCTTCACTGAATTGATAATGACAGGAGAACACGTAGAAAGTGGTATAAGGAGTGGCAAGATTCAAGTGGGTGCTTCTTCATCGAGTACTACAAAGAAGCCCCCTAGTGGGAAGAAAGAGTCAAATGCTGTTTATGGTCAACATGATCGTAATAGAAGGCATCAGTCTATGAGTGCAGTTCATATCTCCAAACCAACTCCTACAACACCAGAGCAGCCACAGGGAAATCAATAGAGGGCTAGAAGGCAGTTCACTAAGATCAACATGTCAATGGCCCAAGCTTTGCAACACTTGTTGAAGGCTGAACTTATCACCCTGAAAGATCCTCCTCAGAATCCTAATGTTACCTCTCCCAGGTATAATCCTAATGCACGATGTGCATATCATTCGAATTGTCAGGGACATGATACCAATAGTTGCTGGATATTGAAGAACAAAATTCAGGATATGATTGATGCTGGAGAGATTGAGTTTGACCCTCCGGGTACTCCAAATGTGATCACTGCTCCCATGCCAAATCATGAGAAGACTGTCAATGCCATTGATGAAGATTCACATATTTCCTCAGTTGCAGATTTGACTACACCATTGTCTGTCATTAAGAAGAAGCTAGTACAAGCTGGGTTCTTTCCAGGTTGTCGTGAAGATTTTTTATATTGTACCTATAAGCCAGATAGCTGCTGGAGGTTGAGAGATGGAATTCAACGTCTCATGAATAATTACACCATAGTGTTTGAGAGGACTCCACCTTCTGTGGAGAGCATGGTTGATCATATAACTAAAGGTGTGAAGGTTGAAGAGGTGGATATGGTTGATAAAGTGCCGGTGAGGATTACTTCCAAGGGTCCTGTCAAAATCACTCATGAGGGTCCAATTAAGATTACTGTTGAAGGCCTTGTGAAGATTGTTGCTGAAGCTAGAGTGGCTCCTATGATCATTACCACTCCTGGTCCTATTCCGTATACTTCTGATAAAGTTGTGCCTTGGCATTATGGGTCTGATGTTTATATCCATGGTGTTAAGCAGGAGCCCTTAGTTGATATGCCTGTTGATGTTGATAATATTGTTGGATCTAGTAAGATCACAAGAAGTGGAAGAGTTTTCTCTCCTCCAGTTACCACCAAGAATGAAGTAACTCCAGCTGCTACCTCCACCACTGATGCTCGGGGCAAAGGTCCTGTTATTGAACCTATACCAACTGATGTGCCAGCTGCTGATGATCTTTCTAAGCAGATGGAAGAAGTATTGAAAATCATTCGCAAGAGTGATTATGACATTGTTGATCAATTGGGGCATACTCCCTCCAAGATTTCTATGTTGTCTTTACTATTGTGTTCTGAGGCGCATGCCAAGGCCCTGATTAAATTTCTGAAGACTGCTCATGTACCAAATGAAATTTCTGTGGACCAGTTTGAAAATTGTGTTGCACATTTGACCTATGATAACGAGTTAGGTTTCTCCGATGCTGATTTGACTCCGGCCAAGAGAGATCATAACAAGGCTCTACATATCTCTATCGAATGTAGGGGCACTACCCTGTCACATGTATTGATAGACAATGGTTCCTCTCTGAACGTGTTGCCCAAAGAGGTCCTGAATAAGCTTAGTCCTGAAGATGCTGTGTTGAAACCCAGTAATATAGTGGTGAAGGCTTTTGATGGCTCGAGAAGAGTGGTGCATGGAGAAATTGATCTCCCAATCAAAGTTGGTTCTCAGGTCTTCAAAACTACCTTTTATGTCATGGATATTCGTCCGTCGTATTCTTGTTTGCTTGGGCGTCCCTGGATCCATGGGGCAGGTGTTGTAACCTCCACATTACATCAAAAGCTGAAGTATCCAGTAGAAGGGAAGGTTGTTACTGTCTACGGAGAGGAAGGGTATATGATTAGCCATGTGAACACCTTTAAATATCTTGAAGTGGAAGGTGAATATGTTGAAACTCCGTGTCAAACATTTGAAGTGGTTCCTTGGATTGTTGATGATTATGAAGCTCCTCCTGTTGTCAAGAAAGTTCCCGTAGTCACCAGAGTACCTCCAACAATGGCCTCCCTCAAAGATGCTAGAGCTGTGGTGGACGAAGGTGGTTGTACTATTTGGGGTCAGCTTCCTGACATTCCTTACAAATCTGACAAGTTTGGTTTGGGTTTCACTGCAGAGTCTCAGAAGGCTGTTCGTCGTGCTCGTGCTGTTCGTATCACCAATCAGGGGATTATGAAGAACCAGATCAATGTTGTGAGTGACTATGATGAAGACTACAACTTGGATGCTTGGATTTTTCCTACTGTGGGTGCTGGGCTCAACAACTGGAAGGCTGAAGATGTTATTCCTATCTCCTTTAGTCATGAGTAAATACTATTACTGTGTTGTTACTTTTAAGTTTGTAATTTCTTGAACAATTAAAACTCTCAAGCCTTGTGCCTTACCCGGGGCACAATGGTGTGCTTGTTACGGGATGTCATTTCATTTGCATACTTCATTCAATAAAAATCAGTGGACGTTTCGTTTTCGTAAATATTGTGTTCCTTGTCTTTCTTTTCTTTTATTTTTGTTTTATCAGCTATGTGTTCTTACACACACCCACATCATTAAAATGTAGATCCTCATCCACTCTGGATCCTGTTGATAACAGTTCTACTATTGCCAATTATAATTTCGAGAATCTGATCTATCAAGCTGAAGACGGAAATGAGGACGATTGTGAAGTACCTGTAGAGCTTGCTAGGTTGTTACAACAAGAAGAGAAAGCTATACAGCCACATGAAGAGCCAATCGAAGTTGTGAATTTGGGAACTGAAGAAAACAGGAAAGAGGTCAAGATAGGGGCTGAATTAGAGGATAGTATCAAGAGCAGATTGATTCAGATGTTACGTGACTATGTGGAGATCTTTGCTTGGTCTTATGAAGATATGCCAGGGTTGGACACAGACATTGTGGTTCACCGCTTACCAGTAAAAGAAGATTGTCGTCCAAAGAAGCAGAAGGTTCGTCACATGCGTCCTGAAATGTCAGAGAAGATCAAAGCAGAGGTAATGAAACAGTTCGATGCAGGGTTCTTAGCTGTGACTTCTTATCCTCAGTGGGTTGAAAATGTGGTATCGGTACCTAAGAAAGATGGTAAGGTACGTATGTGTGTTGACTACAGGGATTTGAACAAGGCCAGCCCCAAAGATGACTTTCCACTTCCTCATATTGATGTTCTGGTAGACAACACTGCCCAGCATAAGGTATTCTCTTTTATGGATGGTTTCTCTGGTTATAATCAGATCAAGATGGCACCTGAAGATATGGAGAAGACAACATTTGTTACACAGTGGGGCACTTTTTGTTATAAGGTGATGCCATTTGGTTTGAAGAATGCAGGGGCAACATATCAGCGTGCTATGGTGGCTTTGTTTCATGATATGATTCATCATGAGATAGAGGTATATGTGGATGATATGATAGCCAGATCCCAGAATGAAAAGCAACATCTTGATCATCTGCATAAGTTATTTGAGAGGTTGAAGAAATACAAGTTGAGATTGAACCCAAACAAGTGTACTTTTGGAGTTAGGTCTGGTAAACTCCTGGGTTTCATTGTCAGTGGAAAAGGTATTGAAGTAGATCCCGCAAAAGTGAAAGCTATACAAGAGATGCCAGCTCCCCGTACTGAGAAGGAAGTTAGAGATTTCTTGGGACGATTGAATTACATTGCAAGATTTATTTCCCAATTGACTGCTACCTGTGAGCCAATCTTCAAGTTGTTGAAGAAAGATCAGGTAATGGAATGGAATGATGAGTGCCAGAGTGCCTTTGATGAAATCAAGAAATATCTCCTGGAACCTCCAATTTTGATGCCACCAGTTGATGGAAGACCCTTGATTATGTACTTAACAGTGTTAGACAACTCAATGGGGTGTGTATTGGGGCAACATGACGAGTCTGGTCGAAAAGAGCAGGCAATATACTACCTTAGCAAAAAGTTTACCAACTGTGAAACAAGATACTCACTGCTCGAGAAAACTTGCTACGCTTTGGCATGGGCTGCTTGCCGACTAAGACAGTATATGTTGACTCATACTACCTTATTGATTTCGAAGATGGATCCAATCAAGTACATATTCGAGAAACCTGCTCTCTCCAGAAGAATTTCCAGATGGCAAATGATCCTGACAGAATATGACATACAGTATACTACTCAGAAGGCCATTAAAGGAAGTGTTGTGGCTGATCATTTGGCTCATCAAGCAGTGGATGATTATCAGTCAATGAGTTTTAAGTTTCCTGATGAAGATATTATGATTATTACCAAAGAACCTGGACAATATGACGGACCTGAACAAGGATCCCGATGGACTATGGTTTTTGATGGTGCTTCCAATACACTTGGTAATGGTGTTGGTGTTGTGATCAGTTCCCCTGAAGGTTGTCATACCCCGATTACTGCCAGACTTTGTTTCTATTGTACCAATAACATGGTTGAGTATGAGGCATGTATCCTGGGTATCAAAGCTGCCATTGATATGAAGATTCAGTTCCTAGACGTGTATGGAGATTCAGCCCTGGTAGTAAGTCAGATTAAAGGAGATTGGGATACCAAGCATGATAACCTCATTCCTTACAGAGAGCATGTGTTGTCTTTGATCCCACATTTCAAAGAGATTACTTTTGGACATATTCCACGAAGAGAGAATCAGTTGGAAGATGCTTTGGCCACCATGGCATCCATGTTTGAGATCAGCTGGGATGATGAAGCTCCCAAGATTACTATTGATAGATTTGAAAAAACCTGCATACTGCAATGAGATTGACACTGAAGAGGCAGAGGAGAAACCTTGGTTCTATGAAGTGAAGAGATACCTTGAAGCTCAGGAGTTCCCTGAAGGGGCATCTGTCAAAGATAGGAAGTTTCTGAGGAGGTTTTCTGCTAAGTTCTTTTTGAGTAATGGGATTTTGTACAAGCGCAATCATGATTCAACTATGCTTCGTTGTGTGGATAAGAAGGAAGCAACAGAGATTATGGAAGACACGCATGATGGGATCTTTGGCACTCATTCTAGTGGTCATACTATGGTAAAGAAGATATTGAGAGCAGGTTACTATTGGTCTACCATGAAAGCTGATTGCTATCAACACTCCAGAACATGTCACAAGTGTCAAATCTATGCTGATAAAGTGCATATACCTCCATCACCATTGAATGTGTTGACTGCTCCTTGGCCTTTTGCTATGTGGGGCATTGACATGATTGGTGAGATCAAACATACTGCTTCTAATGGGCATCGTTTCATCCTAGTTGTTATTGATTACTTCACGAAGTGGGTGGAGGCAGCTTCATTTGCATCTATTACTAAGAATGTGGTGGCTCGATTCATTAAGAATAATCTTGTATGTAGGTATGGCATCCCTGAAAGGATTATTACTGACAATGGCTCTAATCTAAACAACACTATGATTACTGATCTCTGCACGCAGTTCAAGATTAAGCATCACAACTCTTCTCCGTATCATCCGAAGATGAATGGGGCAGTTGAAGCTGCTAATAAGAATATTAAGAAGATTATACAGAAGATGACTGTTACTTACAAGGATTGGCATGAGATGTTACCATTTGCTCTTCATGGTTATCGTACTACAATACGTACTTCAACAGGGGCAACTCCATTCTCCTTAGTCTATGGTATGGAAGCAGTTCTGCCCATTGAAGTTCAGATCCCTTCTTTAAGAATCATGAAGGATGCAGGCTTGGATGAAGATGAGTGGATTCAGACTCGACTTAACCAGATAAATTTGATTGATGAGAAGAGGTTAGCAGCAATTTGTCATGGCCAGATGTACCAGAAACGGATGATCAAAGCTTTTAATAAGAAGGTTAAGCCAAAGGTATATCAGGCTGGTGATTTGGTAATCAAGCATATCATATTACCACAGGGTGATCCTAGGGGCAAGTGGACTCCTACATATGAAGGACCATTTGTAGTCAAGACAGTATTCTCAGGAGGTGCCATGATACTTACTACTATGGATGGTGAAGACTTCCCACAGCCTGTAAACACAGACATAGTTAAAAAATACTACGCATAAAAAGAGACCCGCTAGGTTGACTGGCCTAGGCAAAAATAAGGGCATCCCGGCGAACCAAAAAGGTTCGGGCAAAAATTAGGGATATATATATAAAAGAATGTACACCCGGGAAGTCGAAAACCTGAAAAGGAGGCTTGGGCAAAAAAGGGTATCCCGGTGGATTGAAAACCTGAAAGGGCAATCCAGGCAAAAGTAAGGGATTAAAGCGTATGACTATGTCTCGTTTGGATCACCCATGAAACTACAACCAATTGTGTTACTTACTCAAGTTTGAACAGATAAAGCTCAATCCAATCATCTTCGTCTCGACAGCAGAAGATGAGATACTTGAAGATAATGGCAATAGTAGAATTGAAACTCAATAGGATTATTTCCCACATAGCTGATTTTCTTTGTTTTGTAAAATTTTATGACGAATTCCTCTTACCAGGACTTCTGTCTCCTTGTATAAACTTACCCATGTATAGGTCACTTTTTGATATAAATAAAATTCCATCTTTGAGTCCTGATTTACTTTTACCCTATTTACATAAGTGAAACGTCCATTGGTTGTGTTTGAATGTGTGTATGCTTTTGAATATGATTGATGTTTACCAGAAATGCATGAAAATGCAGTAATAGTATTTACTAAGGACGAACGAGAGAAGGAGTTCAACGAGGCTTCGCTGGTTCATTCCCACAAGACAGCTACAAAACCCCCAGTAGGGCAAATCCATCTTCATAAATACTTCAAGTCACATCTCCCCTGGAATTTATATCCATCTCTTTTATCCTCATACGGATAGTCGGGAATTCATTCTTCCAATAGGAGTACGACGAACAAAGACGGGAGGTTATGTATACCTTACTATCGAACGAAGACGGGAGGTTATGGATACTATATTATCAAACGAGACGGGAACAAGTTCCTTATATTCTTCAGCAACAAATCAGGATTTATTTTCCCTGGCCAGCAGTTGTTATACAAAGATATCCAGGCGCTTCAAGCTGCATGATGCATACATACATCATTTACATCATATCATACATATCCATAAATACATAATACATTACTTAAGTGCATCATATTATACATGCATACATAATGCATAAACTAATATTATCATACGAAATGTTATAATCTTGTTTTTCAGATTAATTCTCCAGCAGGCAAACTTCATCAACAACTTGTGACTATTGGGCCGTTGTTTATCTTCCCAAGAGTTATACTTATACCTCAGGACGTCGTTTATCCTCCTGAAAGCATATCATGACTTTGGGCCGTTGTTTATCTTCCCAAAGGCTACTTCATACCTCAGGACGTTGTTTATCCTCCTGAAAGCTATCATCATACCTCAGGACGTTGTTTATCCTCCTGAAAGCTATCATTACCTCAGGATGTTGTTTATCCTCCTGAAGGTTATACCTTTACCTCAGGACGTTGTTTATCCTCCTGAAAGCTATCATCATACCTCAGGACGTTGTTTATCTTCCTGAAAGTTATCATCACACCTCAAGACGTTGTTTATTCTCCTGAAAGCTATCATTACCTCAGGACGTTGTTTATCCTCCTGAAGGTTATACCTTTACCTTGGGCCGTTGTTTATCCTCCCAAAGGTTATCTCACTATCATGGGACGTTGTTTATCCTCCCAGAAAATTATATCTTCATATCTTGGACTGCTTTATCCTCCAAGGGACATATTTGAAGAACTTTTATCCAAGTGGCATCTTTAAGCCCACTCAAAGCATATACAACAAGTCATCAGTATCACTTTATGCACCGGTTAGTGCAAATTTTTGGGCTTTTGTGTTCAATCCCCTTCAACCTTCCAGGTCACGACTGGCACATATACCAATCTAACCCCTCAAGTTTCAGGAAATTGAACAGGGGCAGCTGTTGCACCCCAAAATTTGCCCTCACAATACAAGACTTTGTGTGTAAAGAGGTTCACAAGGTTCAGAAGGTTCACAAGACATCTTATGATGGTTCACAAGGTTCACAAGGTTCACAATTAGTCAGAAGATTTGACAATTCCCTCAGACAATGCATCCTCCTAAGCAGTGCATCCAAAACTAGGGTTTTGACTTTAATCAGGCTAAATGGACTTCCAAGACTTCAAGTAAGCTTCATAATGTCTTATATGTGTTTAAGAATCCCCATGACAAATTTCAGAACTTTTCTCAAAGGTTTGCTCAGTCAAATGATCAGATAAGTCAAAATCAGTCAAAGCAGTTAAAAAGTCAAACTGAGGTCAACTGTGGTCAAACCAAAGTCAAACTTCATGATTTTTTTGCCAACATCAAGTATATGAAGTAAAATTCATCATTTGATCAAGGGTTGATCATGATTCATCAAGGAGATTTCAGATCATCAAGAATCAGGGGTTTCTAAATTTGGGTTTCCTCAGGAAAAGTCAACTGAACTTTGACCAGCTATAACTTTCACATGCTTCATCACATTTTTTCCATCCAAAGCTCATTTTGAAGTAAATTGAATTCTCTACAACTTTGTGTCTCACAAGCCAAGCCCAAAAATGCTTCATTTGGAAGGTATGAGCTAAGACATTATAGGTCCTTTTGAAAGTCAACAAAAAGTCAACAACTTCAAAAGGGCATAACTTGAGAATGGTAATTGGTAGGGACATGAAACCAATGGGGTTGGTTAGAGGACTCTTCAAGATTTCCAAAAAGTCCAAGAACACCCTCATAGAATTAAAATTGAAGGATATGTGCCCTTGCAAAGTTGGGAAATTTTTGGGTGGTTTATGAAGAAAATAGGGTCTTAAAACCAAATTTTTCTAAATGGGCTGAACTTTTTGTGACCCAAAGTGTTCCATGACATCATGCACGAAATTTATTTGATATTTTCATAATTTTATTTTATTTAATTTATTTATTATGATTTTTTATATTAAAAATCATTTTAAATTTAAATAAAATATCAAATGTGAAAATTTAAAATATATTTTTGTTCTAGAAGGTCATTAACATGATTTAGATTAAATTGATTCACAATTGATGATGATTGACTTGAAATAGAAAGGTCTTATTCAAGAATATATGAAATTTAAGTTCTAATCTTTTTCAATCTCCAGAAATCAAAAAGTCCATACAATGATCAAATCTTTTGACCTAATTTCATTCTACTATAAGTATACAAGCTATCCCAATGCATAGGCCACGAATTCCCTGCCTCAAAGAGTAAGTTTGCACATCAAAAAAATCACCAAAAACTTCAATTCAGATTCTCCATTACTAAGTGTTTCAAGGTATTTTAAGGACACTATCAGCTTCCTCAAGCATTCCTGAGTCGAAACCAATCATCATACACCTCTGAATCATGACAGAATGCACAAACCGAATCTATGTTCATCTTAAAATTGAAATTTTCGATTTCATTCACACAAGCATTCTAACATGATTTTGGTTATTGATTCTTGTTTGTAATTGTATGTGGATGGTTTCTGGCATATTTGATTTCATTTTGGATGCAGGAACAAGGAATTGTCATTCTTAGGGTTTCGGCCAAGTTTTTAGGGTTCCATGATAAACCTAAAATAAATAAATTCTAAGGACATAGAATGATCATGTGAACTCTGGGGATCATAATACACCAATCAATTTTGAAAAATTTCATTGTTTTGATAGTATTCCAATTTCGTAGGTTTCTGTTTTGAAAAATTCGCAGGAAATTTCGTAAGGGATTTTGCAGGTGTTTTCGCAGGAAAAAGGTTGAAGACGAAGGCCTTTGGCGCCAAGTTCTTCATTCAAATAATTGATATAATATTTTTTGTTTTGTTGTTGATATTGTTTCACAACTGCAGTGTTGGCCCAGTGGTGTGGGATGCGTATATTATGCTTGAAGGCTTGTGTTCGAATCCTGGGCTCAGCAACTTTTTTTCTTATTTTTTCAGTTAATCATCAGACTTAATATATAATTAATTTTGTTGGTTATACTATCAGTTGCGCCCTCCCGGCTGGATGGTAAGTATGCTTGCGTGTGGTGAGAAGGTCCTGGGTTCGAATCCCCCCCCAGGCCTTTTGTGTTATTTTCTTTTGCTTTGTCATGATTTTTTCCAGGTTAGCAACAAAACCTCATGGAGTTCTTTCCTTAACACCTGCGCGCGCATGGTCCAGTGGTTGGTGTGTTGGTCCTGAGGGTGGAAAGCTTAGGGACTGGGTTCAAATCCCAGCCCTGGTAAATTTTTGTTTTTTCATTCTTTTTCTGTTTTTTCTTATTTATTTAATTTATATTTAAATAAACTCAAATAAAAAAATATAGAATGTTTATATTATTATTATATTTTAGAATTCATTTTTTAAAAAAAATCTTATTAGAAAAATTATTTATTTTTTTTGTAAATTATTAATATTGTAAAATTTCATATAGTTATTAATTAATCCTTATTTATTATTCTAAAAAGTATATAAACCCTAATATTTTCTAAAACCCTAAAATATTTTGTAAAACCTAATTATTTTTATAAACCCTAATTATAAATGTTAATTAATTTAGTAATTGTAACTTTTAATAAACTTTAATTATATGTATATATTTTGTAATTTGTTTATAATTATTATTCTTGTAGGTAAATAATTTTTAGTATATGTTTAAAAGTAATTAAAACTTGCTAATTTAATTTTTGTAAATATAATTTATTTTCATAATATGTTTATAATTAACCTAATTTTTATAACTTGTATATAATTTAAAACTTTATAATAATTAGTGTACAATTGTTTATATTTTCTTCTTAATCTTACAAAATAAATTGTTTATAATAAAAATTGAACTTTTAATTATTATGCTAATATTCTTGTTTATTTTATTATTAATTCTATTTATTTTCATATGATTTTTATTTTATTATTACTAACCCCATATATATATATTGTGATTTATTATTATTTTTACTAACCCAATTATTTATTATTATTTATTTTGCTTATTTATTTAATTTGTTAATTATTATTATTATTATGTAATTGTCTCCTTTATGTAATATTTTAGTAGTAATGCTTAATATTTATTTTAAATGCTATGGTTAGTAAAATAGGGAGTGCAACGTATTTGTATTTAAAATTGGCTTAGATCATTAACTTAAAAGATAAATATTTAAAATTGTACACTCACACACGTAAGTCGATCTTTGATCGCCATCTCACTTTCTAGGGAGACCTCTCATGTTGCCTAAACCAAAGGTCAAGTAGGGTGTATAAAGCAAAGTCCCTCATTTTCACATCATCTAGTCCCTTAACAGATAAAAAGATCAAGTCCCTTCGAATGTTGCCTTCGTAATGATCTTGTCCCTTTCGAATAAAGATGATAAGTCCCTTCGAATTGCTTATACACCCCACAGTTGCCTAAATAAATAGATGTCCCTTCACTTGTCCCACTCATCCAAGGTAATGACTACCTATTCCTTAATAATAGGGATAGTCTTACCATTTAAAGGATATTTAAGAACAGAAAAGACTTAACTTAGGGTAGGTTCCTCTTATGTACTTGCTCACTTTCCAAAAAATTTCCAAACACTTTACATTTTCAAACAAATTTTCAAAACAAAGTCTTTATATATATATATCCGTACATGGATCGTTATAAAGTACTTAAGAAAATTTTTAATCACACACTACACTTCCCAAAACATTTTAAAGTGAGCTAAGTAACTAAGAGCCCATGGATAACCATGGATGTAAAGGGTGCTACCACCTTCCCTTTACATAACCTACCCCCCGAACCCAAAAATCTTTTAAGGTCTTTCCTGTTCTTTTATGCCCTTTCCTTTTGGATAAAATAAAAGTCGGTGGCGACTCTTGCTATCCGCAACATTTAACTAAAGTCACTTCTCCCACCGTGTTACACTTACAAGCTTCAGCTTCACTTGCCACAAACACTAAAAATATTGTATGAAGCCTTCCCTTTAATTTGGGCACAAGAAGTTCATGTTTTAATGCCTTGTGCTTGAAGTTTCATCTCATCAAAGTGCAGCACTTCACATCTAGTTTTCTTGAGTGCCAAGGCATAGGATATTGGTTGTGACAAGGCTTGATCCATTCCACCCAGTTTGCAGACCTCATGCAACTTCAATATGATGACAAAGCATTGCACTTAGGGATTCAAATTATCACATGCTTATATGTACACCATGTTGCATTACACCTGATGAAAATTCAAGCAAGTGAGAAGATTCAATAACCATCCAAGTTTCATTGTTCTGATAAGCTTCTCCATACATCACTCAGCCTTATGGTAAGCAACATGAACATTACCATACACAATCAAATTCGAGCCAAGCAAAATCAGCATTGCACTATTGTATTTCACACCCTAGGTTGCTCAATTCACCATCAGTTAGAACTAACCATAGTTCTAACTGTTAACTGTGGTTAATAACTATCAACCATGGATATAAAAGCTTGAGCATAACTGAATTGCAGTCACCACTTCCATTTTCAATAATCACATCCAAATTCTTTGATCTCTCTCTCTCTCTCTCTGCACCTTCACTGCATTTTTCTTCGAGCAACTTCCACCTTCATCATTCCAACCTCAATCATCTTCAATTCATCTTCATCATCACCTCAAGCATGACTTTCATGGAGGACTGAGCTTGAATCTTCAAAAATCGCATACTGCAACTTTGTGATTGCACTGCATTTCTGAGTGAAACTTCATAATCTTCATCTCTCAAGCATTGATCTTCATCTATCCATCATCAACACCATGTTTTGTTCAATTTATGTGATGCTCATTGCTTGAAGCTCCTAGGTTTCATCTCTGCATAACACTGATCAGCATTGTATCTCTATTGGTTTCTCAAGATTCACACCTCATTGAGTATTCATTTCACTCTGGTTGATCAAGAACAAGATCAAGCAATTCAAGGAACCTTATCTCTGGCCGTCTAGAAACAATTTGTTATCTCTGCAATTCAGGTATGTCCTGAATTTCAACTGGTTCGAATTGCACATTTCTGAGTGTTTTCATGTTATTTGAGGCCTGATAGAGGTTATGGTTTGGCTGGCTAGTTGATAGGCATCATAGATGCATAGATTCAATTTTCTCTGTTTTTGTTTAGGTCTTCGATTCTGGAAATTTAGGAACCTTAAGTGATTTTTGAGGCCATATTTATGATCAGTGTAGAGAGGCGAACCCAGTCATGGTCTTGATTTTCATTTTAGTGAGTTTTAGAGGTTTGCCCTACCGGAGCTTGAACGGAGAAGATGACCGGAATTCATCCCGGTCATTTGAACAGTGCCCTAATTTATTTCCCAACTTTAAGTCGTGACCATTGATCCCATCTGATCCAACGCTTGTGAAACTGCCAGCACATAAATGAACCCGTGCCCTGCACATGTCACAAAGTCAACTCAAAAAGTCATCAGATTGCTTTTCACACCCCCTGCACATTTGCTTTAGGCCCAGCTATGTTGTTTTCTTCACTCTTTGCACCCCCAAGGCCCATTTCAGTTTTTTTTTCATTTTAATTCTTTTTATTATTTTATTTTAGTTTCGTTTCTTATTTTAAAAAATAGAAAAAAGCCTCAAAAAATTCCAAAATAATTCATGGGCACTCTTCATAATATTCTTTAATTTTCCATAACTTTAGATCCTTTTTGAGTCCATTCTTTCACTTGTATGTTCAAAAACCCTAATTGAGTTCTACCTTTCCATTAACCATTCAAAAATATGAATTTTAATGAGATTTTTTGTACATATGTTACTATCTGGATCTTTATTCTAAGTACCAACTTTTATAATTTTTTAAGGTCATTTGGTATTTTTCTTGAATTGTTTGATTTCTAAGTCATTTTTGGTCCTTCGTGTTGTCTTCTCTTACTCCAAATAAATAAGGAATTCATGTCATTGCTATGAGGTCTTAATTCTGAGTTTTGTAGGTTATATTATAGGTCCTCTAACATTGAAAGCTATCCTTGAGTCTTTACTTTTGTTTTTTTAGGGTTTACTTGAACCTTAAGTCACCATTGTCTTCATTTTGACCTAATTCTCCTTCATCTTTCATCTTAACCACTCAAAACTTAATGAATACTCCAAATAAATTTTCCCAAGTCTTGTTTTGTGTCCTATAAACAGGTTTAGATCGTTCCTCTATGTTCACTTCACTTGTATAAAGCTTTGCCTCTCTTTATGTTTCATTTGCCATTAAGAAAGTAAAAAAAAAAACTAATTTGAGATACCTAGTTTTAGAACATTTCATGCCATTTCATTTGCCATTGTTTGTGAGTTTAATTTCCATCTTGATTCATGTTAAGCCCCTGTTTTTTGTATGGAGATTTCAAACCCTTTTGTTCATGTTTGAGTCCTACCTTAAGATCTTTCTTCTCTTTGAAGTTTCACTTGCATTCTCTCTCATGTTCACACCATCACTCACATAGTTTGCATTTCTTTTACTTAGGTCTATTCATCCCTTGTAGAATGACCTATTAGGAGACTTTGATAAGATGATTAGCCCCTGGATTTTCCATTCACTTTAGGGTTTAAGCTTTTTTAGAATACTTAATCCTTTAGGTTTCCCCATGTAACTTTACCTTAGATCTCATTAGGGTTTAGATTTTTTTAGGGCATAGTTTGAGGTTGTCCACCTTTGTAGCTTTAGAAACTTTGGAATTGATTTAGCTACTGACTTTTTAAGTTTGTCACCTTATAAGATGCTTTGGGCTTAGGTATTAACCTTAGAAGTTCACTAACATCTTTCCTTAGCTAGTATGGGTTGTTATTGAAATTTGCCATGTAATAATTGGGCATACTTCTCCATCATGCTAACACTTGTTTTGTAGGGGGGAAGATGAGGTAATTACTTCATTCCTTGTATCTTATGCATGCATTTGTTATTGCCTTAGCACCTTTGTGCTTTGTTCATAGGTTCCCTTTTGTTATTTAGATTCAACTTAACTTCCTTAGAAAGTAAGTGGAATTCTAACTTGTTCTTTCTTCTCCTTAGGTTAGAATACCTCATTAACTATAGGATCACACTTTGTACATAATATGATGACTTAGGGTTGTGTATTAGTCCCCCATTAGCTTTGACCTTTGCCTCTTGAGTCTTCTTTTCTCATCTTCAAATAAAATCAAAAACACTTAATAAATGCATGAAAGGATCCCTTGTGTATAGCCTTATTCCATGGGGCACTTACATTCATTCCATCTTGGAATGGTGTAGGCCTGTCTAACATGATGTACAAGTCTTATCAAGGGGTTGTTTCACAAAGAAAAATCTAAAAGACATTTCTTCACAAAAGCTACAAAAACACTTAATAAATTTCAACAAACTAGTGAACTTAAACCCTAATCCTTGGAAACAAGTCTTGGATAAATTCTCCTTGCTTGTTGTGCTTGTTATATTATTCCATCTTGGAATGTAGTAGTAAGTACACATTCCATGGGAAAGAGTTTGAATTCACTTCCTTGTGCCAAATTCATACAAAACTCATAAAAGACAAAAATAAACAATAAGCGACTATCCTGCGGGAACTTCTTTTCTCACCTCACTCATTCTAAACGCGAACTTGCGATGATTTGTCTCGCATGCAAGACGGTAAAAGCAATCGTACCAGACGAGCCTGCAACACCTGAGCATAGACATACACAGTTCCAGTCATAAAAAATACAAACAAATAGTTCCCGCCTTAGTTAGGCGAACTATGTCGACTCTGATCCTCATTATCCCGATGAGGTACGTAGGCAGTGGGGTAGGGCCCATTCGAGCACATTCTTTATTTTCCCTACATTTTCCCCATTCTTTATTTTTGTTCTCTTTTCCAATTCCCTTTCCCATTTCCTTTCCCATTCCAGTTAGCAGTTCATTTGTTCAGCAACACTATTTTTCTCACCCTTTGAAACAAACAAACAAGCGTGGATCCCGTCGGGTACGGCGGACGGTCTGGGGTGGTAATACCTTCCCAGGTCGTAACCGACTCCCGAACCCATATCTTTGGTTCGCAAGGCCTTGTCCTTTCCTTCTTCCTTAGGTTTGTGCAACATTACCTTTCCCATTCATTCGGGATAAAAATGCATGGCTGGCGACTCTACCTTTTCTGCGCCACCTTCGCGTTTGTACTAGGATGAAAATCCCGGGAGCGACATCGTGTACAATTATGTTATATTTAGTGTTTAGTGCGAATGGAGCCTACGGGTAAAGAGACTTGTGATGGTTAACAGGCCATGTGAAGTGACGATTCGTAAGGTGGATGATATATCCCTTAGAATCTGAACTCATTCGACATTATGTTATGTTATCATGTAATCGGAATCGTTTTTCCTAAGAATTTCGTTTCATGAGCTTTGAGCTACTCAGGAATGTATGTATAATTACTTGGTAGGTTTGATTCTCGCGTTTAGTACGAAAGGAGCCTACGGGTAAAGAGACTTGTGATGGTTAACAAGACATGTGAAGTGACGAGTCATAGGTTAACAGACCTAGAATTCGAATCTATTTCGTATGTCAAGTAAATTACAAGGATCCATGACTTGTGTCGACTCTTAGACGTAGGAGAGGACGGGAATAAAGGATACCTTTGTGAGGTTTCCTATTAGTGATTTTTTAGTTGGTGAACTCCTGAACATGTTTCCATATGAGTGAGATTGTGACCTCAAGGTTTTATCCCTTCCCTTTTATTTGAGTTGGGTTTGATTAGAACCTTGTAAAGCCAAGAGAACCCATAAGATAGGGAACTCAATGAGATTTGTTATCTCACCCCATTATCGTTGTTTTTTCCAGGTTTTGTTTGCAGATTTGATTTATAAGTGGAGTTATGCTTGAATATTTCAAGAGAAACTTAGATTGGGTTTTCTGCTATGTTTTCATTTCTTGTACAAAGAAGGATTATTGTACATTGATCTTAGAGATTTATTGTTTTTGGTATAATTTTCATGTCTTGTACCATAGATTGTATTTTGTTTTAATTTTGGTCAAGTATGTGAATTATGTCATTAAACACTTATGATGATATCAGTACCAAATAAACATTTGTATGATATTATTCTATGTATATATATTATACAGGACATTACATCTTCCGTCTTCATGTGCTAGTCATTTCTTTGTTTCATTATCGTAACTTTCAGAGGAAAATATTATAAAAGTTATCTTTATAGAATGATTTCAACTTGTTTTGATCTTTCCCATTAATCTTGGATGTCTTTATTAAAAACCTACGAAACAGAAATGCATTAATAATAAAACTATTTAAATTACAAAATTAAATGCTAAAGATATTATGTGATGGACTGTTCCCAGCTTTTACAACTTATTCAGATTATACAATACAAATGCACATTAGATGCTTGCTCGGTTTCTACCTTCCAAACTAGACCAACACATAATGAGTGATATGAATGGAGCAAAACCAATATAACAAACCATTATAACATACAATATAGAATGTTCAAGAGTCACACTATTTTTGCATTCATCCAAATTATGTTTGAAATTAATTGATTATTATATTTCCATTTTTGTAACATAAATTTCGTATTTCAGATAAATTTTTGGTATAATCTGGAAAGAAGGAAAAAAGTGGTGAGCACGAGTTCTATTTCTTAGCCTGAGATATATTTATATAGTTTGAATTCTAAAATCCTAATGCTTAAAAACACACTTGGAATTATAATATTTCAGATTTTGAGAAATTTTAAGACTCTATATGATAATAAAAGATTCATAGTTTATTATAATAAAAGTAAATTGGTTTGATTAATCTTTTATCACATAAGCTCATTTCTTTTCCACGAACTTGCATTTTATTTTTAAAATATACTATATTTTGTTTGAGCTTATAACTTATATTAGTGTGATATTTTATTTTTAACTTTGTTAAACATTCAAATATTAATGATTTTTTACAGCAATTATATAAATTAATTATATGTTTTATAGATAATTTTATATTTATGAGCTGGTTATAATTTTATTATAAAACAATTTAACCTTAATCAACTAGTCTATCTAAAATCAACTAATTTTAACTGATTTTATGGGGGAAAATTATACATTTGATAAGGATCCCTGATTCTTTTTATCTTAATACAATTGATCTGTAATATCTTTTATTTTGACGAGTTTGTCTCGGTTTTCACTTTTTATATTCAGGTGGAGTACGTTTTATACTCATTTAATTTTATCCCTTGATTAAAAAAAACTAATTTTCTACTATTTACTGTGAATTAATTTGCCATCAGTTAACTAATGGGTCGTTTGCTATTTTTTATCAAACTAAGTTTAAATAGTATTTTAGGTTATAAAGAAATTTCTCTCAATTTATCCATTATTTTAATTGCATTTTTAAAATATTAATTAAAACTATTTTTATGTCAGATATTATTTATCAATTGTATCCACGACGATACTAAACAAATACAATCAACTAACTTATTTTATCGTTTATAAATGATCTACTTTCAACTAGTTTATCTTCCATCCTCTCCTTTTAACAAAATAAAACCTTTAAACAATTTATACAATTGATAAAAAAAATTATAAACTTTCTAATATAATATTATAAATCCTAAAGAAAAATAGTGACAAAAACTTAAATAAAATAGAGATGATGTAATTCTTTTTTAGAGATATGTAATTTTTTAAGTTAATGATCAAAACTAAAATACATTTCAAGATATATTTTGATAATATTAATTTATATTTAATTTGTATAATTTAATTAAGATCTATTTATTGAAATTGTTCTACTAATAAAATTAAAATTTTGAAAAAATCCTCTTTAATTACCTACATTTTACCAACTAACCTAACTTTGTAACTTTGATACTACTCCCTTAGTTTTTAATTGTCACTTTTGAGATTCAAACTAATATTAATTTTAAGATTCAAACTAATATTAAGTGCACCTTTGTCAAAATTATCCTTAGGTATTTATAGGTATTTATTAGAAGAGACAGAAAAAATAAAATAAATATAATAAATAATTAGAGTATTACAAATAAAAAGATAGCTATTGTTTGAAAAATAATAATATTGATTAATATATTTAAAATGAAATATAAATGAAAAAGTAAAAAAGTGATATATACTTAGAGTGAAATGGAATTGCTGATGAGAAAAGAACATATCCAAGCAGTAGAGGAGTGAGTGTTATTAAAGCTTCGTCCGCATAGACAAGTATGTGGTGTCTCGTATTAATGTTAAGCCGTCCGCATAGACAAGTATGTGGTGTCTGGTATTAATGTTAAGCCGACTGCATATTGGCGTACACAAGTTGAAATGGAATTGCTAAGGATTTACTAACCAGGTGTATGAATGGTTCATGGGGCAGAAGGCCTAATGGAGTAAATAAAGTGAGCCTAATGGGACAAAGATGAAATGGAATTACTAAGGATTTATAAAGTGAGCCTAATGGGACAAAGATAGTTGTGACTGGATATGAGGTGTTAGGCTGTATGCATATATGATTAGGAGTATGGAGAGCTACTAAACACTCCATAGTAACTCAGCTCAGCTATGTGACCCTAGATTCTTTAATCTTGTAAATCTGTTTCAATCATTTCTCTTTTTATTTACTGTTAAAATGTTAAATCAATTATTACTTCAAATTCTCTTCTCAGTCCTATTTTAAACATTTCACATGAATTAAAAAGACATGATCAATTGATCTCGTATTGTATGAGAGAGAGAAATTATACATAACTTTATAATATTGTCCTTTTGAAATTTAAAAATCGAAAGAAAAGGTAATAATAAATGATATCATTAATGTTGCATTGAAATTGTAAATTGACTTATAATTTAAAACAAAAATTTTGTCAACTTGACTTATAATTTAAGACAGAGTAATATATTTTTCTCCTAAATCAGGTGTAAGAATGATTTTGAGTTGACTTTATGTGCAACTTATTTGAATTTGTCTACTATAATTAAGCTTGTGTCTTAAGATTCAGAATAATTTATGACATATTTATAAATTATTTTAAACTTGTTTCAAAAGAACTTTTCTAAAATAGCCTAGGAAAACATTTTGATCTTGATTATCAAAACTTAACCACATTTATACTTAACCACATTTTCGCTCTCACCATATAAATGACTTATACATAAGTAATTGAGGATAAATGATTATTGAGTAAGTGCTTATTAAGTTGTTTTCAAATGCATCACAAGGCAAATATCATAACTTAAATAAGTTAAGCATTGTTGAATGAGTAAAACACAAACTGTTCACAAGAAGCAATTTCTGTGCCTTTCATCTTTCTTTGCTCTCACCATGAAAGTGGGAAGGATTTTTGTTGAGGATGAAATCTTTACACTTGTTGATTTTCAAAGACGTCACAAAATTGCGAACACCCTCGTCTAGAGCACTCTGCAGCGTCTGCAAGGAAAACGTCTGTGGGTTTTCAACAGCTGTTATGGCTGAGGTAACTCCAAGATTTATCTGCAGAAAAATGTGGGCTGTGTAAGCTAAATGATAGAGTAACAGTTCTACCTAAATCAATGTGCCGCAAGGGTAAAATACTTGTCAATAATTAGTTAACTGATGAAACATTCTCATATTCTAACATGTACAGTTCATCACAATAAGGCAATTTCATAGACTGTACTCAACTTTCATAGGACAATAAGGCAATTTCATAGACTGTACTCAACTTTCACCAACTCTAGACGAAAAGGAGTCAGGTCCCTAAGGTTATTAAGTTATATTATGAAATTTCTAATGATGCATTGATTCTAAAAATTCTTGATGTCCCTTACCATGGAAAATGACTTCTATTATTTATAGCACCACTCTAAAGAGTCTTACATAGCACAATGTGGTGTTCACAAAGTTGAGGCATATAAACTAGGTATTGCATGATGAATCAATCAAACTCACTGTAAACCTTCTTTTATAAAGGAGCACAGGGGATATACTCCAAACCCACATACACACCATATATATACACACACCCAATTGAACATGCACATAATTTATTTATATTTAAGAAAAGTCATGTTAGTTGTGTCTTTTAAGATGAGAAAATCTGAAAACCCATTAAGAATATCAGAGATTACTTATAAAAACTTACAACTATAAGGGAAAGAAGTAAATATACAAGCTATAAGAAGTACAAATGAAAAAGTTCATGGCAAAAACAAAGTATGTAATAAATTGATAGCTACAAAAAATTCATGGAGAAAAATAGAACAGAGAGTAAACAGTGAAAATCAAAGAAACACATCTAACAATGATAAAATTCATCATACCGATTGTGAGGTCATCTGCACCAAACTTTTGGCAAGTGGGAGTATGCAAAACCTTTCACAAGGATAAATAAAGTAAAACAGTTAGTAATTTCAAAAGAGAATTTGTTATTTAGCTGCATTAGGTGATGCCGCAGAAATGCCAGAGAAAGAGAAGTATAATTCATATTCTTATCATTTCTTTAAGAAACAGTCTACCCAGTGAACTGCAGAAGGCTTAAAAATATGTGGTAAGCGTCTCTTTTTTCTAAGTCACATTGTCTTGTTAATTAAGATACTAGATAAAAAGATGTAAAAGAACAGGGAAATATCTTACATTCCTCGGCCACCATCAAGTGCTTCCTCTGCTGGATGTTTCCATTCATCAATTCTGTTAGATAGTAAGCAATAGTGAATCACCATAATACTATTTATCAAATATAGTAGCAACAAGATTAATAGATACGAGAGAAAGAGAGAAAGAGAGGGATTACACCCATCCGTAGCGTCGGTCAAACAGAAGCCGCTTTGATGATTGTCTAGAGCTTTGAACATTGACTCTGGAACTTGTGGATTCCATCTTTCTTTATTCTTTTCGGTACTGGTTCTAGGAAGGACTTAAAGATAAAATAAACTATTGTGCTGATAGCAAGAAGCAAAGGTCACCTACACCTGAAAACCATTTCCAACTTATAGTGTTTATTTTCAAAATAAATGGCAACCTGGTAATATAAACTCTTAAATGGTACAAAGATTACAAATATAAAAAAAGAAGATAAAATACGCATTCTTATTAAAACGATATCAATTTAAAGTCTTGTTGAACTAACAATTTTACTCATGTGTGGTTAGAATACATAACTATGCTTAAAGTTATCACCCTACCTATGAATCACAGAGAGTAAAAAAGTATCGGAAAAGTCAGATAAGTGTCTCCAAAAAAATTGATTTCTTTCTTTGCTTCGACACTCTTTGAACCGGAGTCTGACACCCGTATAACACTCATACAACATGTGTTTGACAATATAGACAAGTTTTTCTTTGCTTCAACACAACTTATATATTTTTTGGACAAATCTCACATATCTTAAAGGCTTAAACATGTATTGAAGCAATGTTATCAATTAAATAAAACATTAAGTATAATTAGAATATTTTCAACTCTTTTAATTATAGATGGATAACGAAAGTCAAATACAATCATATATGTAGTGGCGTCGGTATCTTGTATTTTTTACATAATCGATGTTGGAAACTAGGAGTGTCCGTATCGTGTCCCAGTGTCCATCTAGGAGTCCGTACTTCATAGCACCCTACTGTTAACCTTTGACACTATAATTCTTCAAAATGACCCACTTAACCAATAATTTTGCAAACAAAGCATGGTATGATGCAAAAATGCTATTCTATACATGAGTTAAGAAACCAACACATTTCAGCTTAGTAAATACTACAAGATATTAATGAATATTTGCTCTACCATTTTTCTCGACTCAGCCACAGAATATTTAGCAAAGAAACTTAAACAATGAAGATAATTTAACATTTAGCACATGCCAGTTCCAGCCTCATACAGAATTCAAACAAACAAAAAAGCCGCAACCGTATCTTTGTGACAAAGATCTGATTTTTCCATAATTTGGTTCAGTCAATTTTACAAACACCTTACACTCGTTCGTGAAGAAAGCTCATACCAATCAAAGAGTTACAGTTTAAAGCTACCAAACATAAATAATTCTTGTGCATATTTCAATACCCTTTCTTTATGGCAATCTGACATTGACATTTAAGCAAAAAAAAAAACTACTTCATGATAAAAGAATTGCAAAAAACGAAAGTTAAGCAAGAAAAATGGTACCTTTGATTAAACAGTAGACGGTTGGTGTACAGATTGAAGATATGAGAAGAAAGATGTGAGGAGATTACACAATGACGTGATGCTACTATTTGGGATTTAGTCGGGTTTTAGTTTTTGTCGAAGAAATTTGAAAATGGGTCAATTTCATAATAACACTATTAATAAAACTAGACAATTGAAATTTTTACCAAAGTAACCTAGAACACCTATAATATTACCCAAAGTACCCTACTTTGAGTGATAATTCACCCAAAGTACCCTACTTTGAGTGATAATTCCAAAATACCCAACTTTCAAAAAAAAGTGTTTTTTTTATAAGGGTGCGCCAATAGAATTGGAGTCTCCCTTAAAAAATAAAGGAGGGCGCCAATTGAGTTGAAGCCTCCAAAAAAATTATAGGGGCGCCAATTGGGCTGGAGCCTCCTTTATTTCGAATTTTTTTTAATAATTAAATAATAACCATAAATTATAAATAATATTTATTAATAATATTTGTTAAAAAATTAATAATGATAATATATAATTAATTTATATTAAAAAATAATATAAAATAATAATAATAAAAATAATAATATTAATATATATTATAATTGTTTACATTGATATAATAACCATAAATCATAAATAATATTTATTAGTAATATTTGTTAAAAAATTAATAATGATAATATATAATTAATTTATATTAAAAAATAATATAAAATAATAATAATAAAAATAATAATATTAATATATATTATAATTGTTTACATTGATATAATCTAAAAATTAATGTCTACGATTTGGTCTTCCGATTTGACCACAAGTGTCGCAGTCCCTTGGTCGGATGTCTCTTCGTGGTCGTTCATGTTGTTGCGTTGGTTGCACATGTGGCGTTTCAGAAGTAATTGTTGTCGATGGAGTTGGAAGATCACTTTCAAGTAATTGGCGCATGGTGTCCCAAGAATGTTGGGTAAATTCATCAAAGTCGTCCAAACTGAAAGGGTTGCCCATGCCTTCAAAGTTATGTTGGGGTGGTTGGGATGACGAGCCAATCTCTGGACGGTAGCCTGGTTGGTTGAGTGGTGATAATGGCGTGAATGATTGAGTGGGAAAAAATGGTTGTGGCGTTTGGAATGGTTGGTAGAATGATTGGTTTGGTCTTTGGGTTGATTGGCATGCTTGGTGGTATGACTGAGAGTATGATTGGTTGGGTAGTGGGGTTTGTTGGAATGGGGTGGATTGGTAGTGGGTTTGTTCGTTGTATTGTGGTTGTGTGTGTGGCATTGGTGGTTGACTTTGAATGTATGGTTGTTGGGTATATGAAGATGAGGCTCGTTGGCGTGGGTCAACCAAGTATCTAGGATTTGACAAGAATCCAATGGAAACTGATCTATACAATTAAGGTATTCCCTAGTTGGTTTCATCTCGAATAGATGCACTGTGTCCCTCAAGACTGTATCACGTCGATGCCTCCATTCTCGATTCTCTGTCCTTGCATATTTTGTCCACGGTTTGTATTCCCATTGGTCTGACACTTTACTACCGTGATGTTGCTTGAAACATCTTGGCGGCGGAGGAATTTCTTGTCGCATTCCAAACTGAAGTTTGACTCGGTCAGTATTATGCATCTCCACCACGGTGAAGTTAATAATTGGTGTCTTTGAACTCCATACGGCAGCATCTCCTTGATTTACTTGATGGTCACCTTCCAAATCAAGATATGGTCTCCAGATAAATTGCGGATGAAATAAATATTTGTTAGTAAATGCTAAATATAATGTCTTTAAAATAAAAATAATTTCGTAAAAATAAAATAGAATAACACTCCATTATATATCTCCATCATATATTTTTCAATACCAAATTTCACTAGAAAAATGTCTACAACAAATCATGAAGTACATAGTCACTATCCGGATTCCCAAACTTTTGGCGATTCGCAAGTGATACATCAATCACAGCTATTTGATCAACCTTCTACAATGGAGCCAGATGAAGTTGACGTGGTAGATAACGAGGAAGAAGAAAATGAGGCCATGGTCAATCACATGTTGGATTTATTTGGAACAGGAGATTATACATCAGTCACCCCACTTGAAGACGCTGAGGTTGATACAGAGGCCATACCGTTGAATTATATTTATTGTCCTCCCCAACACATGTCTAACTTGGAGCTGGATGGAGACGAACCATCATCAGATCTTTTCTACAATCCTTCTCAACAGACTGAGGGGGTTTTAAAAGTGGGTAACCAATACCCCACTAAAGCCGATTGTGTGAAAGTTGTCATCAAGTTTCACATGGATAATTCTTGTGATTTTGATGTAGATCGCACTGATGCAAATCGTTATGTGGTGGTATGTCGTAACAAACCTTGCAAATTTCGGTTAGCAGCATCCTTTCGAAAGAGAAGTAATTGTTGGGAGATAGGTTCAATGGAACTACCACATAGTTGTACAACAACCATGCTTCGTCAAGATCATTCAAAATTAAGTTCCCAATTTATGTTTGATTTCCGACAGACATGCGGCTATCGTGAGTGCTTACAATAATCCTGCAAATGGTTGGCACACTCCTCCTTCTGTCCATGTTTTTTGTATACGTCACATTGCTCAAAACTTCATGCGGGAAATCAAAGACAAAAATCTACGAAAAAAAGTTGTGAATACGGGGTATGCCTTGAACCAACCATCATTCATGTACTACCGTGAGGAAATAAGAATGTCAAATGGGGACGCGTTAAAATGGGTTGATAACATTCCAGTGGAGAAATGGACAAGGGCATTTGATGGAGGACGTCGATGGGGCCACATGATGACAAATCTTGTGGAATCCATGAATGGTGTATTGAAGGGAACTAGAAACCTTCCCATCACTGCATTAGTGAGAGCAACCTATTATAGGCTGGGAGCTGTATTCGCGAAAAGGGGTAAAAAATGGAGTTCGGTCTTGGATTCAGGGCAATTATTCAGTCAAACATGCATGAAATTTATGAAAGAGGAAACTGTTAAAGCAGCCTCACATCGAGTTCGAGAGTTTGACCGTCATGGTAGCTGCTTCATTGTTGAGGAGACAAAGGATCACAACGAAGGTCGACCAATGGGACACTATCGGGTGGAAATTAATAAAAATTGGTGTGACTGCGGAAAGTTTCAAACATTTCGTATACCTTGTTCCCATGTCATTGCGGCTTGTTCGAGTGTTAGTCATGATCTGTTCTACCTATTATCAGACGTTTACAAGGTCGTTAACTTATTTGGTATCTACAACAACAGCTTTCCGGTGGTAGCCAATGAGGATTATTGGCCAACATATCAAGGAGACATCATTTGCCATAATGAAAATATGAGAAGGAACAAGAAAGGTCGCCCGAAAGGCTCGCGAATAAGGACCGAAATGGATACATATGAGAAAATGGAAAGATTATGTGGATTATGTCGTCTTCCCGGTCATACACGGAAACGTTGTCCCAATGTTGGCTCAAGTTCTAGATAAATTTATTTATGGTTTTTATAATTTTTGTAACCTTCAAATTTAATATATGGATAACAACTTTTGGTTACAAAATAACATACTGATAACAACAACTAACACGTCATAAAAACTAAGAGATAACAACAATTAAAACAATATCATCAGCTCCGAACATCATATCCCTAGCGTCGTTATCATTTTTTATTCGAACCCAGTCCCGCCTTATATTACCATCTTCTAGCGAGAAGTACGAGACAAGTCTTTCCATACTTCTAATTCTTTCTCCATCTGGAATCTTTTCATCTAACCAACGCTTCAAATTCATTTCTAGTTGCTCTAAACTTTGGATATTCCAAAATAGCACCCGTATCGGAGGCTTGACTGGTGAAAAAAACACATGCCCATATCTTCTAACATACATAATAGCAGATACAGAAAAATATAGAAATTGGATCAGAAGAGTTGTGAGCAAACTTGAAAATAAATCTTGCCTATTTATACAAAAAATTAACCAATTTAAATAATAATATAATTAATAACTTAATTTTTTTTTTAAAAAAATACGTAAAAGGGTGGCTGTAGTTCTATTGGCGCCCCCAAAAAAATTTAAATAGAGGCTCCAGCCCAATTGGCGCCCCCCTATAATTTTTTTTGGAGGCTTCAGCCCAATTGGCGCCCTCCTTTATTTTTTAAGGGAGGCTCCAATCCTATTGGCGCCCCCCTTATAAAAAAAAACATTTTTTTTTAAAGTTGGGTATTATGGGAAATATTACTCAAAGTAGGGTACTTTGGGTAATATTATAGGTGTTCTAGGTTACTTTGGTAAAAAAAACTCCTAGACAATTTATTATTGTTCTTTTTTTAAGATAATGTTCCTGCTGTGATAATTGTCTCTGTTTGGTTGGAGGGATGACTATTTTCGGTCTGGTCCGGATTGGGTATACAGGGTTCCGAGAGTTTGACCGAAATCTTTATTGGATAAATCAGTACCAGATCCAAACAGCACCGGTTAAATTTTAGGAATTGAAACCCGACCGAATAATAGTTTATCGGAAATAAATATCCGAGACTGGACCGATGTTTTTCGGTTCGGGTACCCGACCCACCCGATATGAAAGGCAAAAAATGAATTAAATTATTTATTTCCAAAAATTTACAATAAATTTGAATTATCTTTTAACTTCATATTCAAAATTACCGAACTTCATTGACATTACATTGTTAAAATCATTCACATTAGTTATAAGAATGAAATTTAAAACATTAATTTTGTTAAAAAAACGTAAAGAAAATTTTACCCAGATCCATGCAATTATACTCATACTATGATAAATTATTTTGGACCAAACTATCCTTCATATAAATAGTTATAACTTTACAAATTTTACTTTCCATTTCATTCCGTAAAAAAGTCTTCCAAGAATGCCAAAACCACAATAACAAATCGAAAGACTTATAACAACTCTTCCGGTTTTGATTATACATACCAGAAAACACACAGTAAGTCTTCCGATTTATGGTCTATATGTTTCTTCACCGGAAGAGTAATTGAATGTCTTCCGGTTTTGGGCTTAGCAATATACCGGAAGAGTTCTTGATTGTCTTCCAGTTTTCATTAGTTTCAGCACACCGGAAAAGTGTTTCATTATCTTCTGGTTTTGTTTTTTATTTTTATTTTTGTTATTTATATATATTTTTTAATTTTTTAATTTTTATTTAAATTTTTTAAGTTTTTTTATTTTTTTTTAATTTATTTATTTTGTCAGTGGCGCGCACACGAGGCGGTAGGATTCCTGATCGTGGTTTAGGACGGGGAGAATCATCAAGATTGGTTGAGGATGACCATACTGGTGGATCATCAGCACAACCTGTTGGATTTCCAGGAGGACCGTACGATACCTCGGTTTTGGTTAAGTACGAACATCATATTGCTAGACATGTATGGTATGGTGAGGTAAGTAAACGAGAATTACTTCATATTAAATAAATTGTGAATTTTAATGTTATATTTTATAATATGCTTACCTTTAATTATTTTCAGGAGAAAGGTTCGAAGAAAGAGTTGAAGGTCGCAGCACATGGGTTGAAGCTGAGTCATATGGTTCCATAACAGCTTCCACGAGAGATGAAGATTTAGGTATCTAGGTCTGATTTATCTTTATTGCAGAGAACCAGTTTGTCAAAGATAGACGTAAACCTGGTTACCGCATTTGCTGAGAGATGGCATCTAGAGACATCTTTGTTCCACATGTCGTTTGGTGAGATGACCATTTGTCTGGATGATGTGGCTTGTCTGCTTCACTTGCCCATTAGGGGAGTCTTTTGGAGCCCTCAAGATATCAGTGAAGGGTTTGTTGTTGAATGGGTTGTTGATTACTTATGAGTGTCACAGAGTGTGGCACAAAAATATGTTCGTGATTGCATGAGTTCATACTACAAATTCAAATGGTTATATGATCGCTTTGTAGAGCATAGAGTTGTTTCTAGATGGGCATATGCGACTAGAGCGTATTTGTTGATGTTAGTTGGTTGCACCATTTTTGCTTACCTTTCATTATTTATTTACTTGGATGGCTTATCATGATACAGTTGGGGAGCAGTTGCTTTGGTTACTCTCTACATATATCTCAGAGATTCTTTCATGTTCAGTTGTAAGCAGCTCGGTGGTTATCCAACTCTCCTACATGTCTTTATTTTAATTTAGTTTAGTATATTAATTTAATTTTATTTAGTATATTAATTTTATTATGTTATAATTAATTATATTGTGTTAATTTTGTAACAGTGTTGGATGAGTATTTTCCAACTCATGGGAAAAAATGAGAGAATTGGATACTAGCTAATAATTATGGTCTCCCTAGAGCAATGAGATGGTCCTACAGGCAAGGTATCCTGAAGGTGGATGACTTGGGACTTATACTAGACGAGCTGACACATGTCGATGTCATATGGAAGCCATTTGAGGATCATAGAGTTCACCGTCAATTTGATGAGATATGTATATATAGGGCGTGTCTGAGGTGGGGTAACATTATTGTTCCATACTTGCCTGACAGGTGTATTCGACAATTTGGGTACCGTCAGTATATTCCACCTCCACCTCTTGATTATACGATGGCCGGTGATATCGATGTTGAGTGGATTAGTTACATTCAGAGCGTTGGGGAGGTGATTCGTTAGACAGTACTGGCCACCACCCCATTTGAGACAGATGATGGATATCTCCAATGGTATTATCGTGTTTCGCATCCTAGTCTGGTACCGCCCTGTTGTGATGCGCTGAGAGTGGTGCTTATTCCTGTTTATGAAGCAGGACCATCTAATCCTATATGGGCTCGTGTTTCTATATTGATGCATTGTCATCTTCAACATGCTGATGCTGAAGAGGATGATCCATAATTTGCTGATTTGTGCGAAGCTTTATGTATTGCTCGTTCACAATGACTTATATTTATGTTTATCTTTATGTGTTAACTTGTAGACTTATTGACTTATGTTTATGTTTATGTATTAACTTTTAGAATTGTGACATAATTGAGATATGTTTATCTTTATGTAGTAACTTATAGACATATGTTTAGTTTTGAATCCAGATATGTGTTACTGAAAATTAAAAATGAGTAACATAATTTATAATTTATAATGTGTTGTAAACATATAATATAATTCATGATTAATGTTTTGAAATTAAAAATGAATAAAATAATTTATAATTCATAATGTGTTGCTGTTGGATAACGAAACTTCTTCCAATTTGTTGTCACTGATGGCAATGGAAAACCTTCTTTCATGTTTACCTGAATAAAAAAATAACTTTTTTTATACTAAAAATGTAAGTTCTGTAAAATTGACATTAATTTTGTAAAACAAATATAGGAGCAATGTATGTTTGTACAGGATCTTTGCAAATAAAGGAATATATTAAGAAAAGAATCCATTTGTGTGCGCCCAAACATGTTGTGTTGAAATGTTTCAACATCTGGAAAGCATGTCGAAAAAGATGTCAAGACAGTTCATTCGACATCATGAACTGCTGAAGATGGATTGAAGTTTCTGTTTTGGTTTCAACGGAAACAGAATATTTTGAAGATTTAAATCAATCCAATGACAATGATTGTAAAAGATCTTGAAGACTCAAATTTAAATTGAAGACAAATATTAAAAAATATAGAGTTTCTATATTTAGAGATATTTTAGGAGTTTTTAGATTTGAAGATCTTTTGTATATTTGTAAGCATATTTTTTCTGCATATTTGTAGCAGCTATTGCTGTGATTGTTTAGGCCCAAATCCAGTTGTGAATAAGTTATAAAAGAAACCTTGTAACCTAGTTTAGAACCAACCAACCAACCAACTGATCAAAATGTAAACATCATTAGGGTTGTGTTCTTGTAGCAGCCGTACGAACCCTATTGTGGCTGTTTATTTGTAAACCTCGAAGCTGCTAATCAAGAGGTGGATTGTACTTAACTGAAGCTGCTAAACAAGGTTAAGTTGTTGTCATGGAAGTGTGACTTCTTGTGGTGAATTGTTGGTAGGTAACAAGCCTTCAATAACAACAACTAACTGTTGAGGACTGTGAGACATCACTGAGGTGATTGGAAGTGAGGATGAGTTTCTCATATTTAGGAGTTCCTAAGTAGAAGTTGCACAGGTAGTGATTAAGTGAGAAGACTGTAAACTTTAGGTGTTTGCTGAGAAGTCTTTGAATTGATACTACATAATAGATTTCCTTCCTGGCTTGGTATCCCCCAGAGTAGATGAGTTAGCATCGAACTGGGTTAACAATTATGTTGTGTTCTTTACAGCTTTTTTGTTTTATGTTTAATGCAGTACCTGAACTTAATGTTCTATCAGATGTCAAAACATCCTGAAGCATGTTTGAATCTGATTAATCATAATTTTTAAGTACTAATGTGTATGCCTTACCATGTTTATAAGTAACAGATAAGATGTCTCAACATCATATTCGACATCTGAGACTGTTATACCAGAATTTCAATTAGTATCAGAGCATGCATCCTAGTCTATTTCTGGATGAGATCCAAGGGGGACACTTTCTGGTTAATGGTCAAGGTAGAAGGGTTCTACTAAAAAGTTGTTTAGATGTGTGAATGGTCCCTAGAAGTGGAGGATGGGTTGTTCTGTAGTTATAGCATTGGGTTCATGCTACTACTGTGATAGGTTTGATTTATTTTCAAACTTATGGTTGCTGGTGTCACCTGGAGATAATTGCTAGGGCTAATTTTTGACACTTGAAGCTTCTAAGGAGTTTGTTATTCGCTTCTTATCTATCTGATAACTCCTTTGTGTGAGAAGGTTGCTCTTCTCTGGAGATATATCCTATGGTGTTGGGGATATATGTATATCTGCTTTTGTCAACTGTGTTAATGATACTTGAAGACTCTTTTTCAAGTCCACTCAAGGCACTGTGAAGAGAAGTGGTTGTTTGGAGATCCGAAAACTGTTATCACTACAACAAAAATGACATTTAACAGCACACCTTAGACAACACTTTATTAAGGAAGCACTGTCTAAGGTTAAAATTAATAGCAAACACGAAAACTGTTCAAAAAAAAATTAAAAAAGCGCTGTTAAAAGTCTTACCTTAGACAGCGCTTTTGAAAAAGCACTTTCTAAGGTAGGCCTCAGACAGCGGTTTTAGAAAGCACTTTTAAAGGTATGCCTTAGACAACGCTTTGTTTAAAGCGCTGTCTAAAGTCTTTCAATTTTAAAAAAAAATTAAAACCAAAAGCGCTGTCTAAGGGGGGCTTAGACAACGCTTTTCAAAAGTGTTGTCTAAGGCCTACCTTAGAAAGCTCTTTTATCAAAAGCATTGTCTAAGGTCTAATTATATTAAAAATATACAGTTATATTTTCATTTCTTCCTTTCCCTCTCTTTTGCGAACGACGAACAGAAATCGCCATTTTCGCCCTAACGAGCTTCAACAGTCTTACCTCCACCGTCGTCCACCACATTCTACCTCCGTGAAGTCCACCGTCGTACAACCGTCGTCTTCCGTTCAAAAAGTTAAGTTCTTGATCATGGTACTGTTCTTGTTCTTGTTCTTGCTTGTTTTTTTGCTGAAAAGTTGCATTTTCTTGACATTTTATTGCTTGTAGTTACTATGTATATACAGTATGAACCATAAGATTCATTGATGGATAGTGTTCTTGTTCTTGTTCTTTTGTAGTTATTGTGTATATACACTGAGTTTTTTTTCCGTCCATTTTCTTGACTGAGTTCGTCCGAGTTTGTCCTCTACTGAGGTACATTGTTGTTGTTATGTTCGATAAGTCATAATATTTTTGTTATTTTCTTGACTGAGTTTTTGGTTATAATCTATGAAGCACAGATAAAACATTTAGGATACGGAGATACGTTAGTCATTGAAAAATTTAGGATACGATACGATTAAAATACGTATATAAAAAATTAAGATTAAACATTAGTGTTATGTTCGATAAGTCTAATATTTGATCATGCATGGTTTCTTTATTTTTTTATTTTCAATTGCTTTGATTACAAGTTATATTTGATCATGCATGGTTTCTTTATTTTTGTGTTTTCAATCGCTTTGATTATAAGTTATATTTGATCATGCATGGTTTCTTTATTTTTGTGTTTTCAATCGCTTTGATTATAAGTTATATTTGATCATGCATGGTTTCTTTATTTTTGTGTTTTCAATTGCTTTGATTATAAGTTATATTTGATCATGCATGGTTTCTTTATTTTTTTGTTTTCAATTGCTTTGATTATAAGTTATATTTGATCATGCATGGTTTCTTTATTTGATCCTCCTTGGTTTCTTTATTACAGGTTAGACATGGCCACTAATGATGATAACCCACATGATGATCATTCGACACATGAAAGAGGTAGTAAAAGAGTATCAACTGAAGAAGAGATTCGAAGAGGTATAACGGTTATGAGAAGAGTGGTCAATGGTAGATCTCGAGGCATCATTCTAGATGTGAATTGGAGCCATCAGGGGCAGCTTATAGAACCTAATGGGCACACCTTAACTAGTTTCATCGGTGCACTAGTAAGGAATGAAGTTCTCATTACTTGTGATGATTGGAGAAACAAAGATCTGAATGACTCCAAAGAAAGAATTTGGAGTGAGATAAAGGTACAATAATTATGTCTTTAATTATGTGAATCAATTATGTTTTTTCGATTACCTGTACTAACACACAATCTGTATGTTTTTCTTAGCGGTGTTTTAACATCGAAGAAGAAAAAAGAGGTTTTTGTATGAAATTGGCCGGAAAGCTTTTACAAGGGTTTAAAACATTTTTATCATCCAAGTTCCTTAAGGATACGGATGATAATTATGTTGATGCGGAGCTTCCTAAAAAATATGAAAGTTTGATATCAGCAGAAGAATGGGAAGCCTTCAAATCCAAACGACATGACCATGTATTTAAAAGACTAAGTGCCACAAATCGGGAAAGAGCATCAAGTCCCGCATATCCGTACCGAAAAGGACGTGTCGGATATGGACGCATAGAACAATCCATGGTAAGTATTTATAAATTGCGATAACATATTTGTTCATCATATATTAGTTTTATTTGATCATATTGTATGATTTAATGTGTAGCTGCAGAAGGAGAAAAGTTCTGAAACATCTATTCCTGCACATGTTTTGTGGAAGGAAGCCCGTGTGGGAAAATCTGGAGTTCCTAAAGAAGATGTTTTACAAGTATACGAGAAATGTGTAAGTATAACATTTTTTCTTTAATTAAATAAAAACTTTATAAACAAATATTTGACAAGTATACCGTATTCATCTGATTTTCAGGAGGCGCTATCTCATTCTTTACCTCCAGATGATACTAGGAGCATACTTAGTCGGGCATTAGATGTCCGTGAGTATTCTGGTCGGGTGAGGGGTAAGGGATTTGGAATCACTCCGACCTCCCTGAGTATTAAAAAAGGAAAGGCTCCTATTAATCGGGAGCTTCATGCAAAATTGGAAGCAATGCAAGCTGAGCTTGATGCGTTAAGGAGAGAAAGAGAGGCTAGCGCCTCATCATGTTTCAGAGATGCTTCGGACAAAGATAGTATCAACTGTACCTTTAAGTCGAACATTCCAGAGGTAATTACATATAATTGTCTTAAATTGAACTGTTTGCTTAAATTATGTATTTTACATATATACACATTAACAATTTCATTTTATTATTGGTTTTAGGGCATTTCCCATTGTCAGCTCTATTTATCGTCACCATATTATCGGATGGTTGGCAATGGAAAAGTGCATAACATTAACGGAGTATTACTACACACCAGAGAGCTCACTGCTGTATGTTTGAAAGTATTGGTTGATATTGCAGTTGAGCCGAATGCATCATTACCATATCCTAACGATGGTTCGGATACAACAACGGTGGACGAAGTAGTAGGTTCGTTTGTTGCATGGCCGACAAACCTCATTAGCATAGGATATGAGGTATGCCTAAAAACTTTGTTAACCTTAATGTGTATATTCAAAGTTTTTACGGGCATTTTACGTACATTTTTTACTTGGTTATGTTAAATAGACTCCCACAAGATCCAAATCAAAAGATAATGTTATTCCGCGGCATACCGAGTCTGTGGTTTAAAAAAAACAGGAAAAATACAATTATATGACATATATGCATGGAAGTTGTTAAATTCTTAATTTCATCTAACTATTTATATGATATGTAGCTTCAAGAAAAATAGGTTAGCAACGTCTCCGCACAACAAAAAAAGTAGGTTAGCAAAGCCTCCGCACAACAAAAAAAGGAGGTTAGCAACGCCTCCGCAAAACAAAAAAAGGCTGGTGCTAAGAAGACCGTAGCTAAGAAAAAAACTACCACCAAGTATAGGATGTGCCTCCAAACATTTCTAGAGATGACAGATATACCGACCAAAGGTGTTCGTCTTGTGCATATGGAGGAAGGTATTTTCGGCTTTGATTACAAACAAATGATTGGTAATGAAGACTTCATGCAAGTTTTTGGTTGTGAAGAAATTGGCGTCAGTGTTGTCAATACATATATCAGGTAAATCCGGTATACTTTGTTATATTAATTGAACAACTTATTTACTTTATGTTTCAAATGAGGCGTCTAATGTTAATGATGTTTTTATTTAAGGTTTTTGTATGACAAATTGATGCGCCCCAATGGATTGGACGTAACATTTGGATTCTTAGCACCTGCGTCCGTCAACTTAAGTTTAATCATAAGTAGACCGGATACCGTGACGGAGTACGTTCTCAGGATCCTCGTGGCCAACAAAGATGTGGAGAAATTGTTCTTTATACCCTTTAATATCGGGTTAGAATTTCATTCTAAATTCATCTATTATAATTATTTTGTATTTTGATGTCGGGTAGAAAATTTACATCTAACATTTGTTTAATCGTACAGTGGACATTGGTTGTTGCTCGCAATCAATCCTATCAGAGAAATCGTTTATTATCTTGACTCGTTAGGAAATGATTTGACAACATACCCGGATATGAAGGACACAATTGACACGTAAGTGAGATTGTTCTAAATTTTCTTGTGTGTATTTATTAATTTATGTGAATTGTTCTAATTACTTCATTTTTATTTTATTAGCATCCTATAAGCTTTTCGAGCCCAACGAGATATCCAAACATCAAAGAAGAGAGCCAACTGCATTACATGGATAAAAGTGGCGGTATATTATTAATTATCACATTTTTTATTATATTAGTGATGATACTTATATTTTCTTTTCATCTGTAGTGTCCTCGACAACGTAATCAAATAGATTACGGATATTTCATGTTGAGGTTTATGCGAGATACTCTTGTTTTTGGCCGAATAGAGATTCCCACCGATGTATGTATTTCTAACTTATGAGTTATTTTAATATTTACACATATCTCTCATATAATTAAATAGTTGAAATTAAATCAAACTATGTTATATTATTATGTAGTACTTTGATGAATTCAAGTGTGCATATTATACAAAAGATCAAGTGAACGAAATCAAAGAGGAATGGAGTCAATTCATTATAGAGCCAGGTGTTATGTGAGGTAAAATATTGTACTCTTACTTTAATTGATGAGAATTAAAATATGTGTAACGTTGTAATTTCTATAATATTGTTTATTAATTGAATTACAATCTTTGTGTTGTTTCAGGACCTATGTATATTTGAAGCAATGCTTTGGATGGATTAGATATGTGTAATTATAATATGTACATTTGTAGTAAAATGCAATGACATGTAATTATAATAGGCCAAAATGGTTTGAATTGGTGTGTATATATATATATATATATATATATATATATATATATATATATATATATATATATATATATATATATATATATATATATATATATATATAATATATATATATATATATATATATATATATATATATATATATATATATATATATATATATATATATATTGGTTTGAATTGCCAATTTTGGTTTTATAATTTTGCTGCATAAATTGATATATAATTTGTGATATTTGTCTGCCAAAATTTGGTTGAAAACAGGTCAAAATTCTGGTTTAAAAACCTGGTAAAAAAAGTGGTTTCAAAAAAATTATTCAAAAATTTTCGTATACCTGTTGCACCCCAAAATTTTCCCTCACAAGATAAGACTTTGTGTGCTAAGAAGGTTCACAAGGTTCACAAGTCCTCAACACTTACAAGACCTTTCATGAGGTTCATGAAGTCCACAAGTTACTTCTTGAAGGTTCACAAGGTTCACAAGTTCTCAATGCTTACATAACCTTTCATGAGGTTCATGAAGTCTACAAGTTACTTCTTGAAGGTTCACAAGGTTCACAAGCTTCTCAACATTTCCAAGACCTTTCATGAAATTCATGAAGTTTACAAGTCACTTCTTGAAGGTTCACAAGGTTCACAAGATTCACAATGATTACAAAGCTCTCCTGAGGTTCATGAGGTCTACAGAGCCACTTCATGAGGTTCACAAGGTTCACAAGCTTCACAATACCTCCCATGAGGTTCAAAAGACATTTTATGATGGTTCACAAGGTTCACAAAGTTCACAATTGGTCAGAAGAGTTGACAAATCCCTCAGACAATGCACCTCCTAAGCAGTGCATCCAAAACTAGGGTTTTGACTTTAATCAGGCTAAATGGACTTACAATACCTCAAGTGAGTTTCATAACATCTTATATGTGTGTAAGAACCCCCATGTCAAGTTTCAAGACTTTTCTCAAAAGTTTGCTCAGTCAGATGATCAGATAAGTCAAAATCAGTCAATGCAGTTAAAAAGTCAAACTGAGGTCAACTGTGGTCAAACCAAAGTCAAACTTCATGATTTTTTGCCAACATCAAGTATATGAAGTAAAATTCATCATTTTATCAAGTGTTGATCATGATTCATCAAGGAGATTCCAGATCATCAATAATCAGGAGTTTCTAAATTAGGGTTTCCTCAGTAAAAGTCAACTGAACTTTGACCAGCCATAACTTTCACATACTTCATCACCAAGTCTCCATACAAAGATCATTTTAAAGGAAATTAAATTATCTACAACTTTTATGTTGAAAGTTAAGCCCAAAAATGCTTCATTTGAAAGATATGAGCTAAGACATTATAGGTCATTTCAAAAGTCAACAAAAAGTCAACAACTTCAAAAGGGCATAACTTGAGATTGGTAAATGATATGGACCTGAAACCAATGGGGTTGTTTAGAGGACTCTTCAAGCTTTCCAAAATGTCCAAGAATACCCTCATACCTTTAAAATTGAGGGAGATGTGCCCTTGCAAAGTTGGGAAATTTTGTGATGGTTTATGTTGAAAATGGAGGTCTAAAAGCAATTCTTTCCAAATGGGCTGGCCAAATCATGACCCAACCCATACAACAACATCATGCACGAAATTTCCATCATATTTTCATAATTTTTATTTTATTTAATTAATTTATTATGATTTTTTATTCTTAAAATCATT
The DNA here is from genome assembly GCA_963966055.1 of Lathyrus aphaca. Taxonomy (NCBI): domain Eukaryota; kingdom Viridiplantae; phylum Streptophyta; class Magnoliopsida; order Fabales; family Fabaceae; genus Lathyrus; species Lathyrus aphaca. The sequence continues at coordinate 283,228,068 of OZ014525.1, forward strand.
TTAAATTTAAATAAAATATTAAATGTGAAGATTTAATTGATTTATTGATTCTAGAATATTATAAAGTCAGCATGGAACAAATTGGTGCAAGAAAGATATGGAATGGCTTGAAATAGAAAGCATTGGTACAAAAATATTGAACTTTCATGGCATGATCTTTCTCAATCTTAAAATATCAAAACTTCCACATAATCAATCAAGTTTTTGACCTAGATTGATTCTCCTATAAGTACTAAACCTAATGCTATCATTCAAAGACGAATTCCAGCAGCCCATAGGTAAGTTCAAAAACTCAAAATTCAAGCAAAAAGTGAGATTCAGATTCTTCAATCCAAGGCACTAGAAGGTAAAATAAAGACATGGCTAGCTTCCCTGGACATCACTGATTGTAAAGCATCAATCATATGCATCAATACCATCTCATATTGCCCTACCCGAATCAAACTTTGCCTTGAATTTCAAATTTTCGATTCTGTTTATTTGTGCATTATTAATGAATTTTGTTTGTGCTTTTGTGTTTGTGATGATCCAAGGAACGATTCTGGACAAATAGCTTGAAGTTTCATAGCCTAATGGACCAAATGCCATGGTTAGGGTTTAGAGGTCGAAAATGGGGTTTTGTGATTCATTAAACCTAAACGAATTTTAAGAACATAGGAGTGTTCTATGAGACACAAGGATCATAAAACTGTAATTAATTGTAAGAATCGTTACTGTTTGGTGCAAGTTTCGTTTTTCGTAGGTTTGAAGTATGAAGAACTCGCAGGAAAATTTGAAGCTGGATTCGCAGGTAAAAGAGAAGAAAAATTCGCAGGTACAAGGTTGAAGAAGAAGCTGATGGCGCGCAGCTGGAAATTTGAAAATTGGTTATAATATTTTATTATATTGTTTCTAATATTATTCACCAACATATGCTTGGTCCAGTGGTGAGAGTAACGCGCATGTAACCCAGGGGGCCTGAGTTCGAATCTTGGGCTCGCACATCATTTTTTCTATTTTTTCAGGATAATAAGAAGATTCAATATATTATATTATGTTGTCACTATACTTTCAGATTGGCTTTTCCAGCCGGGTGGTGATGCGCATGCTTGAATATTCAAAGGTCCTGGGTTCAATCCTCCCCCAGGCCTTTTTGCTCCTATTATTTTTCTTGATTTTTCAGGCAAGACACAAAACTCTTTTCTCTCTTTATGATGACACGCATGTGAGGGCAGCCCAGTGGTGTGTTTGGTTGATTGCAAGCATAGGGGACTGGGTTCAAACCCCAGCCCCACCAGGTTTTGATTTTTTATTTTATTTTATTTTCTTAATTTAATTACTATTATATATAAAATAAAATTAAAATTAAAATTTTCTTATATTGTAATATATATATAGTATGTGTTATAATTTTTGAAATTGTTTGTTTTTTTCTAAAAAAATTCTAAAACTCTCATTTGTACCTCAATTTAAATTCTTATTATTATTCATGTAATTATAGTATAGGTATATTAATTCACATATTTTGGTATATTATAAATCAAAACCCTAAAAAATATTTTTCTAACAAAACCCTAATTTTTTTTAAAACCCTAAAAATATTTTCTAAAATAAAATCTAATTCTATTTTTTTTTTCTAAATAATTTTATTTTCTAATTATTAATATAATTATAATGTATATTTATTTATTTATTTAGTATGATTCATGTAAATATTGTAAATATAATTATAAATTATTTTTCTCATATAAGATATAAATATATTTCATGCTATTAGAAATTAAATCTTGTAAATTAAAATAATTGTTTGTGCATATTTTTTTTTTCTAAATATAATTGTTTATATTAAAAATTGTTAATCTCTTATTATTATAATTTTGGTTAATTTTATTTATTATTATTACTAACCATATTATTTATTTTTCTTTATTAATTTTATATATTTCATTAATCTTTATTATTTACTAACCATGCTATTATTTATTATTATATTTTTATTATTATGTTTCTAACCTTGTTTATTATTTCTAATTATTATTATTATTATTTTGTTATCACTAACCCTTATTATTTATTTTTTTATTATTTATTGCTTATTTATTTATATTTTATTTATTTTTGCTATTTATCTACTTTACTTATTATTTTGCTTATTATTATAATGTAAATGCTCCTGGATGTAAATTTTATAATTATTTAATTATTTTTGCTATGGTTAGTAATTAGGGAGTGCAAAACATATATGTTATTTAAAATTAATTTAGATCATGTTAATATAAGATAATTAAATTAAACACTCACACACGTAAGTCGATTTTAATCGCCATCTCACTTTCTAAGGTTATCCCTCAAGTTGCCTACTAATAAGGTCAAGTGGGGTGTATAAAGCAAGTCCCTTTAAAAAGAAAAATCATCAAGTCCCTCATGGTTGCCTTTACGAATCGAGTCCCTTCGAATGATGATGATAGTCCCTCCTATATGCTTATTACACCCCACAGTTGCCTTCATAAAACAGAATGTCCCTCACATGTCCCTTTACATCCAAGGTAATGACTACCTACTCCTTAATAGTAGGGATAGTCTTACCAATGAAAGGATAAAGAACAAGAAAGACTTAGAACTTTAGGGTAGGTACCTCTTAGTTGCTTGCTCACTCCATTTTTTCAAACACTTAACAAATTTCAAACAAATTTTCAAAAACAAGTTTTTACACATCCGTACATGGATTATTATTAACTATTCTGAAAATTTTTCTATTCACACACTACACTTTCAAAAACAATTCAAAAGTGAGCTAAGTAACTAAGAGCTCATGGATAACCATGGATGTAAAGGGTGCTAACACCTTCCCTTTACATAACCTACCCCCCGGACCCAAAAATATCTCTTAAGGTCTTTCCTGTTCTTTTATACCCTTTCCTTTTGGATAAAATAAAAGTCGGTGGCGACTCTTGCTATCCGCAACATTACTTAAAGTCAGTTCTCCCACCGTGTTACAGAACTGGCGACTCTGCTGGGGATCTATTTTAAGAGGGGTACCCTTAGGAATTAAGATCACTTTAAATTGTTTGCCTTGTTTGCTTTATATTACTTGTTGGGGTGCTCTTATGTGTGAAAGGTCCTAACCCGGATCTAGTGTACCTTAGGTAAATGGCAATAGACCAAGGAAACTGTACGACGTATATCGATACGGTTGATCTGGTGGCCATAGTTAGTGCGACTTCTTGGTTGGTGCTTATGTTCCTTAAGTCAAGTTGAGGATAATATGAGGCTGCCATATGTTGTCAATGCACTAACTAACTTTTAGAACCCTAGTTAACTCATCTTGGCCTTTAGAAAGTAGTGAGGTAACCGGCTTTGGTGCAGACTGAAGTTGGTTGACACTCGATACTACGCTCATTGAGATCTTAAACTTGGAGGGTTTTGGTTGGCAAGTAAGTTGCCTTCTGAACAACCACCCTTGTGAAGGATCAATGATATTGAGATCCCTTAGAACCCGGTTACTTTTGTAGGACAGGATGAACCATCTAACTTCAGGGGAGGGTACTTACCTTTGAACCTCATGCAAGCCTTTAAACCTAGGGCTATGGTGTGACTTGTTTGTGTGTGCCACATGTTTGTGATTGAGCATAACATCATGACATCATCATGCATCATAAGCATAGCATTTTCACTAACCATTTCAAGGACCAAAAGATTTATCTTTGTTCTTTGTTGCAGGTCATGGCCTCTGCTCGTAGAAACACCATCAGGATCAACTTTGTGGGGATACCTCCCAAGCTTAAAGAGTTGGTTTCTCAAGTGCCTGATCATTCCCAGTTCAACAAGAGACATGGTCACTTATTGGATCTAGTTACTTCAGGGTTCAGTGAAGACATGATGAGTGTGCTGTTTCAGTTCTTTGACCTTAAGCACCATTGCTTTACGTTCCCCGACTATCAGCTGGTTCCAACCATGGAGGAGTTCTCTAAACTTCTGGGTATACCTGTTCTTGATCAAAGACCTTTCACAGGCTTAGAGAAGGAGCTTAAACCAGAAGTTATTGCTGCAGCTCTACATCTGAAGAAGTCTGACATTGTTCTAGAGACGAGAAGTGGAGTCAAGGGTATTCTTGCCAAGGTGTTGATAGAGAAGGCTCAGTTGTTCTTGAAGGCCATGAGCTATGATGCTTTTGAGGAGATCTTAGCCTTGTTGATATATGGCTTAGTATTGTTCCCCAATCCAGATCGGTTCATAGATGTTCATGCAATCAACATTTTCCTGAGTCACAATCCAGTGCCTACATTGCTTGGAGACATCCTGCATTCTCTTCACACCCGTACTACAAGGGCACGAGGAACTTTGATGTGCTGCATACCTTTACTTTCTAGGTGGTTTATTTCTCACCTTCCTCGCTCAGTAATGAAGAATGAGCAAGGGTTCAGATGGTCCAAGAGGATCATGTCACTTTCTCACTCAGATATCCATTGGTGCTCCAGATCTATGGAGAATGTCACCATCATTGATCGTTGTGGGGAGTTTCCTAATGTGCCACTTCTAGTCATAAGAGGAGGCATCACCTACAACCCCTCTCTAGCTTTACGACAGTTTGGTTACGCCCGAAGTGATGGTCCACATGACATGTTGATTCAGGGCATTGTGTTTGATTACGACAACGATCTTCAGGGTTACCGTCAGAGATTCATACGAGCTTGGGGAAAGGTAAACAGGATTGACAGCAAGACACTGGAGCCTAAGTACACTATTCCTATGGAGGCTTATCTCAGATGGGTACGATCACGTGCTCAGACACTCATGATGCCATATCCTGCCGTCCTACCAGTTACCATGGAACCTGTTGCTGAAGGAGACACAGCTTATACCATCCTTCACCCAGACATGCCTACTGATATGGAAGACTTGCAGAGATCATGGATCCAACTGAAAGAGCAAAGGGATACTTTCGAGGCTCATTACAAAGCAAGCCAAGAAAAGATCCTGGAGCTAACAAAGCTACTTCACGAGGAACGAAACCTCAACTCATACCTCAATACAAAGAGGAAACGTCCATGGGAGACTTAAAACCCCATCTTTTGTACTTATTTCACTTTCATTTTTTGTAAGCCTAAAAGGCAAAACAAAGTTATTACTAATAAAAGTTTACTTTCGTGTTTGTCTAAGCAAATTTAAATCCTACGGTCCTTGAAAACATTGCATATGCATTCACATATCATTTCACTGCATCACAGGTTTATAATTGTGCACAGGTTTCTCATCTTCTCGCTGTTTATTTCAGCAATGGCTCTTGAACAATCAGTTAAGGATCTTCAGGCACAGAATGCACAGTTCCAAGAGCTGATCTTGAACCTGTCCAAGGGGCAAGATGAATTGAAGACACTGTTGGCCAAGAAGACTAAGAAGACTAGAAGGTCTGCTGGGTTGCTCAACATGGGGAGAAGGTTCAAGGGTCCTGTCAAGACCAAGGAACAGGTTGAAGATTATGAATCTGAGGAATCTGAGAAAGAGGGAGGCAGTCTCCACAACACTATGGGGGACTCTGATTCTGAGGCTAATTACTACCATGAGCCTAATGAAGACAAATTCAAGATGCTGGTGGATAGAATGGATGCTATGGAATTACAGAAATCATCTGGGCTAGATTTTGAAGATTTGAGTTTGATATCTGGGGTTGTGATACCCATTGGTTTCAAGGTTCCTACCTTTGTTGTTTATGATGGGGTCTCCTGTCCCAAGCTGCATTTGAGGTCTTATGTCAGAAGGATCCAACCCCACACGGCTGACAAGAAGTTGTGGATCCACTTTTTTCAAGAGAGCTTATCTGGAGCTCAGTTGGAGTGGTATTATCAGTTGGAGAGTGTTAACATCAGAGACTGGAATGATCTTGCTGAAGCTTTCTATAAGCAGTATCAATACAATGCTGACTTAGCTCCCACTCGCATGCAGCTTCAGAGCATGTCTATGGGTGCCAAAGAAAGTTTTAAGGAGTATGCTCAGAAGTGGAGAGATTTAGCTGGAAGAGTTCAACCCCCTTTGACTGACAGGGAATTGGTTGATATGTTCATGTGTACGCTGAATGGTCCGTTTTACAGTCATCTCATTGGAAGCTCATCATCTGGCTTCACTGAGTTGATTATGACAGGAGAGCGGGTAGAGAATGGTATCAAGAGTGGTAAGATCCAAGTGGGCACTTCTTCATCAGGTGCTGCAAAGAAGCCTCCCACTGGGAAGAAAGAATCCAATGCTGTTTATGGTCAACCTGATCGTAACAGAAGGCATCAGTCTGTTAGTGTAGTTCATATTTCAAATCCAACTCCTGCAACAACAGAACAGCCTCAAGGAAACCAACAGAGGGCTAGAAGACAGTTCACAAAGATCAACATGTCAATGGCTCAGGCATTGCAACACTTGTTGAAGGCTGAACTTATTACCCTGAGGGAGGCTCCTCAGAATCCCAATGTTACCTCTCCCAAGTACAATCCCAATGCACGATGTGCATATCATTCAAACTGTCCAGGACATGATACTAATAATTGCTGGGTCTTGAAGAACAAAATTCAAGATATGATTGATGCTGGAGAAATTGAGTTTGATCCACCAGGTACTCCAAATGTGATTACAGCTCCAATGCCAAATCACGAGAAGACTGTCAATGCCGTTGATGAAGACCTGCATGTCTATTCAGTAATGGAGTTGAGTACACCATTGTCTGTTATCAAAAAGAGGTTAGTACAAGCTGGGATCTTTCCAGGTTGTCGTGAAGATTGTCTGTATTGTACCTATAAGCCGGATAGTTGCTTCATTTTGAGAGATGGGATTCAACGTCTCATGGATAAGTATACTATAGTGTTTGAAAGAAGACCAGCATCTGTAGAAAGTATGGTGGATCATCTGACTCGGAGTAAGAAGATTGAAGAGGTTGATATGGTTGACAAAGTACCGGTAAGAATCACTTCAAAGGGTCCCATTAAAATCACTCATCAGGGACCAATCAAGATTACTGCTGAAGGTCCTGTGAAAGTTGTTGCTGAAGCCAGAGTAGCTCCTGTGGTCATTACTACTCCTGGTCCTATCCCATATACGTCTGACAAGGCTGTGCCTTGGCACTATGGGTCTGATGTTTACATCCATGGTGTTAAGCAAGAGCCTGTACCTGATGTGCCTGTTGACATTGATAATATTGCCGGATCTAGCAAGATCACTCGTAGTGGAAGAGTCTTCTCTCCTCCAGTTGCTTCCAAGAATGCAGTTACTCCTGCTGCTACCTCCACCACTGATGCTCGGGGCAAGGGTCCTGTTGTTGAGCCTGTATCTACTGATGTGCCAGCTGCTGATGACCTCTCTAAGCAGATGGAAGAAGTATTGAAAATCATTCGCAAGAGTGATTATGACATTGTGGATCAGTTGGGGCATACTCCCTCAAAGATTTCTATGCTCTCCCTATTATTATGTTCTGAGGCTCATGCCAAGTCATTGATCAAGTTTCTGAAGATGGCTCATGTACCCAGTGCAATTTCTGTTGACCAATTTGAGAACTGTGTTGCCCACCTGACCTATGACAACGGGTTAGGGTTTTCTGATGCTGATTTGACCCCTGCCAAGAGGGATCATAACAGGGCCTTGCATATTTCAATTGAATGCAGGGGCACTACCCTGTCACATGTGCTGATAGATAATGGTTCCTCTTTGAATGTGTTGCCTAAGGAAGTCCTGAACAAGCTGAGTCCTGAAGATGCTGTGCTGAAGCCCAGTAATATTGTGGTAAAGGCTTTTGATGGTTCTAGAAGAGTAGTACACGGAGAAATTGATATTCCAATCCAAGTTGGTTCCCAGGTGTTTACTGCTACATTTTATGTGATGGATATTCGTCCTTCATACTCTTGTCTGCTTGGTCGTCCCTGGATCCATGGGGCAGGTGCTGTAACATCTACATTGCACCAAAAGTTGAGATATCCGGTGAATGGAAAGGTTGTTACTGTCTATGGAGAAGAAGAGTACTTTGTCAGCCATGTAAACACTTTCAAGTATCTGGAAATGGAAGGTGAATACATTGAGACTCCGTGTCAGTCATTTGAAGTAGTTCCCTGGGTTGTTAATGATTATGTAGCTCCTCCTGCTGTGAAGAAAGTTCCTGAGATCACCAGAAAACCTCCAACAATGGCAATGGCCTCCCTCAATGATGCTAGAGCTGTGGTGGATGAAGGTGGTTGTACTATTTGGGGTCAGCTTCCTGATATTCCATACAAGTCTGACAAGTTTGGTTTGGGTTTCACTGCAGAGTCCCAGAAGGCTGTTCGTCGTGCTCGTGCTGCTCGTATCACCAATCAAGGGGTTATCAATGCTGTGGGAGACTATGATGAAGACTACAACTTGGATGCATGGATTTTTCCTACTGTGGGTGCTGGACTCAATAATTGGAAAGCTGAAGATGTTATCCCTATCTCCTTTAGTCAGGAGTAAATACTATTACTGTGTTGTTGCTTTTAAATTTGTAATTTCTTGAACAATTAAAACTCTCAAGCCTTGTGCCTTACCCGGGGCACAATGGCGTGCTTGTTACGGGATGTCATTTCATTTGCATACTTCATTCAATAAAATCAGTGGACGTTTCGTTTTCGTAAATATTGTGTTCCTTGTCTTTCTTTTCTTTATTTTTGCTTTATCAGCTATATGTTCTTACACACACCCACATCACTAAAATGCAGATCCTCATCCACTCTGGATCCTGTTGATAACAGTTCTACTATTGCCAATTATGATTTCGAGAATCCGATCTATCAAACTGAAGACGGAAATGAGGACGATTGTGAAATACTTGTAGAGCTTGCTAGGTTGTTACAACAAGAAGAGAAAGCTATACAGCCACATGAAGAGCCAGTCGAGGTTGTGAATCTGGGAACTGAAGAAAACAGAAAAGAGGTCAAGATAGGGGCTGATTTAGAGGACAGTGTCAAGAGCAGGTTGATTCAGATGTTATGTGACTATGTGGAGATCTTTGCCTGGTCTTATGAAGATATGCCAGGGTTGGATACGGACATTGTGGTTCACCGTTTGCCAGTAAAAGAAGATTGTCGTCCAAAGAAGCAGAAGGTTCGTCGTATGCGTCCTGAAATGTCAGAAAAGATCAAGGCAGAGGTAATGAAACAGTTCAATGCAGGGTTCTTAGCAGTGGCTTCTTATCCTCAGTGGGTTGCAAATGTGGTACCAGTTCCTAAGAAAGATGGTAAGGTACGTATGTGCGTGGACTACAGAGATTTGAACAAAGCTAGCCCCAAAGATGACTTTCCACTTCCTCATATTGATATTCTGGTAGACAACACTGCTCAGCATAAAGTATTCTCTTTTATGGATGGTTTCTCTGGTTACAATCAAATCAAGATGGCACCTGAAGATATGGAGAAGACAACATTTGTGACACAGTGGGGCACCTTTTGCTATAAGGTGATGCCATTTGGTTTGAAGAATGCAGGGGCAACATATCAGCGTGCTATGGTGGCTTTGTTTCATGATATGATCCATCATGAGATAGAGGTATATGTGGATGATATGATAGCCAGATCTCAGAATGAAGAGCAACATCTTGATCATCTACACAAGTTGTTTGAGAGGTTGAAGAAATACAAGTTGAGATTGAACCCAAACAAGTGTACTTTTGGAGTTAGGTCTGGTAAACTCCTGGGTTTCATTGTCAGTGGAAAAGGTATTGAAGTGGATCCTGCGAAAGTGAAAGCTATACGAGAGATGCCAGCTCCCCATACTGAGAAAGAGGTTAGAGGTTTCTTGGGACGATTGAACTACATTGCAAGATTTATTTCCCAATTAACTACCATTTGTGAGCCAATTTTCAAGTTATTGAAGAAAGATCAGGTGATGGAATGGAATGATGAGTGCCAGACCGCCTTTGATGAAATCAAGAGATATCTGCTGGAACCGCCAATTTTGATGCCACCAGTTGATGGAAGACCCTTGATTATGTACTTAACAGTGTTAGACAACTCAATGGGGTGTGTGTTGGGGCAACATGACGAGTCTGGTCGAAAAGAGAAGGCAATATACTACCTTAGCAAAACGTTTACCGACTGTGAAACAAGATACTCACTGCTCGAGAAAACTTGCTGCGCTTTGGCATGGGCTGCTCGCCGACTAAGACAGTATATGTTGACCCATACTACCTTGTTGATTTCAAAAATGGATCCAATCAAGTACATATTTGAGAAACCTGCTCTCTCCGGAAGAATTGCAAGATGGCAAATGATCTTGACGGAATATGACATACAGTATACTACTCAGAAGGCCATTAAAGGAAGTGTTGTTGCTGATCATTTGGCTCATCAAGCAGTGGATGATTATCAGTCAATGAATTTTGAATTCCCTGATGAAGACATCATGATTATTACCAAAGAACCTGGACAATATGACGGACCTGAACAAGGATCCCGATGGACTATGGTTTTTGATGGTGCTTCCAATGCACTTGGTAATGGTGTTGGTGTTGTGATTAGTTCCCCTGAAGGTTGTCATACCCCGATTACTGCCAGACTTTGTTTCCATTGTACCAATAACATGGCTGAGTATGAGGCATGTATCCTGGGTATTAAAGCTGCTATTGATATGAAGATTCAGTTCCTTGATGTGTATGGAGATTCAGCCCTGGTAGTAAGTCAGATTAAAGGAGATTGGGATACTAAGCATGATAACCTCATTCCTTACAGAGAGCATGTGTTATCTTTGATCCCACAATTCAAAGAGATTACCTTTAGACACATTCCACGAAGAGAGAATCAGTTGGCAGATGCATTGGCCATCATGGCATCTATGTTTGAGATCAGCTGGGATGATGAAGCTCCTAAGATTACCATTGATAGATTCGAGAAGCCTGCATATTGCAATGAGATTGACACAGAAGGGGCAGAGGAGAAGCCTTGGTTCTATGAAGTGAAAAGATATCTTGAAGCTCAAGAGTTCCCTGAAGGGGCATCTGTCAAAGATAGGAAGTTTCTGAGGAGGTTTGCTGCTAAGTTCTTTTTGAGTAATGGGATTATGTACAAGCGTAATCATGATTCAACTATGCTTCGTTGTGTGGATAAGAAGGAAGCAACTGAGATTATGGAAGAGATGCATGATGGGACCTTTGGCACTCATTCCAGTGGTCATACTATGGCAAAGAAGATATTGAGAGCAGGTTACTATTGGTCTACCATGGAAGCTGACTGCTATCAGCACTCCAGAACATGTCACAAATGTCAAATCTATGCTGATAAAGTCCATGTACCTCCATCACCATTGAATGTGCTGACTGCTCCTTGGCCTTTTGCCATGTGGGGCATTGATATGATTGGTGAGATCAAGCCTACTGCTTCTAATGGGCATCGTTTCATCCTGGTTGCTATTGATTATTTCACAAAGTGGGTGGAGGCAGCTTCATTTGCATCTGTTACCAAGAATGTTGTGGCTCGGTTCATTAAGAATAATCTCATATGTAGGTATGGCATCCCTGAGAGGATTATCACCGACAATGGCTCTAATCTGAACAACACTATGATTACTGATCTCTGCACGCAGTTCAAGATTAAGCACCACAACTCTTCTCCTTATCGTCCAAAGATGAATGGGGCAGTTGAAGCTGCTAATAAGAACATTAAGAAGATTGTACAGAAGATGACTGTTACTTACAAGGATTGGCATGAGATGTTACCATTTGCTCTTCATGGTTATCGTACCACAATACGTACTTCAACAGGGGCAACCCCATTCTCCTTAGTCTATGGTATGGAAGCAGTTCTACCCATTGAAGTTCAGATTCCCTCCTTAAGAATTATGAAGGATGCAGGCTTGGATGAAGATGAGTGGATTCAGACTCGACTGGACCAGATAAATTTGATTGATGAGAAGAGGTTAGCAGCAGTGTGTCATGGCCAGATGTACCAGAAACGAATGATCAAAGCTTTTAACAAGAAGGTTAAGCCAAAGGTATATCAGGCTGGTGACTTGGTAATCAAGCGTATCATATTACCACAGGGTGATCCTAGGGGCAAGTGGACTCCAACATATGAAGGACCATTTGTAGTCAAGATAGTATTCTCAGGAGGTGCCATGATACTGACTACAATGGATGGTGAAGACTTCCCACAGCCTGTAAACGCAGACATAGTTAAAAAATACTACGCATAAAAAGAGACCCGCTAGGTTGACAGGCCTAGGCAAAAATAAGGGCATCCCGGCAAACCAAAAGGGTTTGGGCAAAAATTAGGGATATATATGAAAAGATGTACACCCGGCAAGTCGAAAACCTGAAAAGGCGGCTTGGGCAAAAAAGGGTATCCCGGTGGATTGAAAACCTGAAAAGGCAATCCAGGCAAAAGTTAGGGATTAAAGCGTATGATTATGTCTCGTTTGGATCACCCATGAAACTGCAACCAGTTGTACTACTTACTCAAGCTCGAACAGATAAAGCTCAATCCATTCGTTTCCGTCTCAACAGCAGAAGATGAGATACTTGAAGATAATGGCAATAGTAGAATTGAAGCTCAAATAGGATTATTTCCCACATAGCTGATACTCTTTGTTTTGTAAAAACTTTATGACAAAATCCTCTTACTAGGGTTTATGTCTCCTTGTACAAACTTACCCGTGTATGGGTCACCTTTTGATATAAATAAATTCCATCTTTTGAATCCAGATTTACTTTTACCCTATTTACATAAGCGAAACGTCCATTGGTTGTGTTTGAATGTATGTATGCTTTTGAATATGATTAATGTTTACCAAAAATGCATGTGTGCTTTTAATATGATTGATGTTTACCAGAAATGCATGAAAATGCAGTAATAGTATTTACTAAGGACGAACGAGGGAAGGATTCCAACGAAGCTTCGCCGGTTCACCTTTACAAGACAGTTACAAACTCTCAGTAGGACGAATCCATCTTCATAAAGTCTTATCTCCCCTGGAATTTATATCCATCTCTTTTATCCTCATACGGATATTCAGGAATTTGCTTTCCAATAAGGGTACGACGAACGAAGACGGGATACTATCTCTACCCTACCATCAAACGAAGACGAAGGTTATATATACCTTGCTATCCCAGCATACGGGAGGTGATATCTATCCTTACTATCCCCAGCCTACGGGAAGTTATCTATACCCTGTTATCCCCAGCAGACGGAGGGTTATATATTCTTCAACAACGAATCGGGATTTATTTTCCCTGGCCAGCAGTTGTTATACAAAGATATCCAGACGCTTCCGGCAGTATCATATCATACATACATCATTTACATCATACCATAACATACATATCCATAGACACATAGTACATTACTTGAGTACATCATATCATACATGCATACATAAGGCATAAACTAATGTTATTATACAAAATGCTGCCTTGTTTTCAGGTTAATTATCCAACAAACAAACTTATGATCTTCGGGACTGCTTTATTGTCACCTCAGGGTTACTTTATCCTCCTGATAAGCTCCTTATTACTTTGGGACTGCTTTATCGTAACCTCAGGGTTACTTTATCCTCTTGATAAGCTCCTTATTACTTTGGGACTGCTTTATCGTAACCTCAGGGTTACTTTATCCTCCTGATAAGCTCCTTATTACTTTGGGACTGCTTTATTGTCACCTCAGGGTTACTTTATCCTCCTGATAAATTCTCATGACTTCAAGACTGCTTTAGAGTTATCATTATTGATTGCTCTATCCTCCTGAAATCACATTATTATTTCAAGACTGCTTTAGAGTTATCATTATTGATGGCTCTATCCTCCTGAAATCATTACTTCAAGACTGCTTTAGAGTTATCAGTATTGATTGCTCTATCCTCCTGAAATCATATTATTACTTCAAGACTGCTTTAGGGTTATCATTATTGATTGCTCTATCCTCATGAAGACATGCTGTTACATCAGTATTACTCCAGTATCCTGAAAGCATATCATCAATACCTCAAGACTGCTTCAGACTCCTGACAGCTTTCATTATACCTCCATATTTTGGACTGCCTTATCTTCCAAGAAATATATCTGAAGAACTTTCTCCTAGTGGCATCTTTAAGCCCACTCAATCATATCACTCTAATGCACTGGTGAGTGCAAATTTTTGGGCTTTTGTGTTCAATCCCCTTCAACCTTCCAGGTCACGACTGGCAAATATACCAATCTAACCCCTCAGGTTTCAGAAAATTGAACAGGGGCAGCTGTTGCACCCCAAAATTTGCCCTCACAAGATAAGACTTTGTGTGATAAGAAGGTTCACAAGGTTCACAAGTCCTCAACACTTACAAGACCTTTCATGAGGTTCATGAAGTCCACAAGTTACTTCTTGAAGGTTCACAAGGTTCACAAGTTCTCAATGCTTACATAACCTTTCATGAGGTTCATGAAGTCTACAAGTTACTTCTTGAAGGTTCACAAGGTTCACAAGCTTCTCAACATTTCCAAGACCTTTCATGAAATTCATGAAGTTTACAAGTCACTTCTTGAAGGTTCACAAGGTTCACAAGATTCACAATGATTACAAAGCTCTCCTGAGGTTCATGAGGTCTACAAAGCCACTTCATGAGGTTCACAAGGTTCACAAGCTTCACAATACCTCCCATGAGGTTCACAAGACATTTTATGATGGTTCACAAGGTTCACAAAGTTCACAATTGGTCAGAAGAGTTGACAAATCCCTCAGACAATGCACCTCCTAAGCAGTGCATCCAAAACTAGGGTTTTGACTTTAATCAGGCTAAATGGACTTCCAATACCTCAAGTGAGTTTCATAACATCTTATATGTGTGTAAGAACCCCCATGTCAAGTTTCAAGACTTTTCTCAAAAGTTTGCTCAGTCAGATGATCAGATAAGTCAAAATCAGTCAATGCAGTTAAAAAGTCAAACTGAGGTCAACTGTGGTCAAACCAAAGTCAAACTTCATGATTTTTTGCCAACATCAAGTATATGAAGTAAAATTCATCATTTGATCAAGGGTTGATCATGATTCATCAAGGAGATTCCAGATCATCAATAATCAGGAGTTTCTAAATTAGGGTTTCCTTAGTAAAAGTCAACTGAACTTTGACCAGCCATAACTTTCACATACTTCATCACCAAGTCTCCATCCAAAGCTCATTTTAAAGGAAATTTAATTCTCTACAACTTTTATGTTGAAAGTTAAGCCCAAAAATGCTTCATTTGAAAGATATGAGCTAAGACATTATAGGTCATTTCAAAAGTCAACAAAAAGTCAACAACTTCAAAAGGGCATAACTTGAGATTGGTAAATGATATGGACCTGAAACCAATGGGGTTGTTTAGAGGACTCTTCAAGCTTTCCAAAATGTCCAAGAATACCCTCATACCTTTAAAATTGAGGGAGATGTGCCCTTGCAAAGTTGGGAAATTTTGTGATGGTTTATGTTGAAAATGGAGGTCTAAAAGCAATTCTTTCCAAATGGGCTGGCCAAATCATGACCCAACCCATACAACAACATCATGCACGAAATTTCCATCATATTTTCATAATTTTTATTTTATTTAATTAATTTATTATGATTTTTTATTCTTAAAATCATTTTAAATTTAAATAAAATATTAAATGTGAAGGTTTAATTGATTTATTGATTCTAGAATATTATAAAGTCAGCATGGAACAAATTGGTGCAAGAAAGATATGGAATGGCTTGAAATAGAAAGAATTGGTACAAAAATATTGAACTTTCATGGCATGATCTTTCTCAATCTTAAAATATCAAAACTTCCACATAATCAATCAAGTTTTTGACCTAGATTGATTCTCCTATAAGTACTAAACCTAATGCTATCATTCAAAGACGAATTCCAGCAGCCCATAGGTAAGTTCAAAAACTCAAAATTCAAGCAAAAAGTGAGATTCAGATTCTTCAATCCAAGGCACTAGAAGGTAAAATAAAGACATGGCTAGCTTCCCTGGACATCACTGATTGTAAAGCATCAATCATATGCATCAATACCATCTCATATTGCCCTACCCGAATCAAACTTTGCCTTGAATTTCAAATTTTCGATTCTGTTTATTTGTGCATTATTAATGAATTTTGTTTGTGCTTTTGTGTTTGTGATGATCCAAGGAACGATTCTGGACAAATAGCTTGAAGTTTCATAGCCTAATGGACCAAATGCCATGGTTAGGGTTTAGAGGTCGAAAATGGGGTTTTGTGATTCATTAAACCTAAACGAATTTTAAGAACATAGGAGTGTTCTATGAGACACAAGGATCATAAAACTGTAATTAATTGTAAGAATCGTTACTGTTTGGTGCAAGTTTCGTTTTTCGTAGGTTTGAAGTATGAAGAACTCGCAGGAAAATTTGAAGCTGGATTCGCAGGTAAAAGAGAAGAAAAATTCGCAGGTACAAGGTTGAAGAAGAAGCTGATGGCGCGCAGCTGGAAATTTGAAAATTGGTTATAATATTTTATTATATTGTTTCTAATATTATTCACCAACATATGCTTGGTCCAGTGGTGAGAGTAACGCGCATGTAACCCAGGGGGCCTGAGTTCGAATCTTGGGCTCGCACATCATTTTTTCTATTTTTTCAGGATAATAAGAAGATTCAATATATTATATTATGTTGTCACTATACTTTCAGATTGGCTCTTCCAGCCGGGTGGTGATGCGCATGCTTGAATATTCAAAGGTCCTGGGTTCAATCCTCCCCCAGACCTTTTTGCTCCTATTATTTTTCTTGATTTTTCAGGCAAGACACAAAACTCTTTTCTCTCTTTATGATGACACGCATGTGAGGGCAGCCCAGTGGTGTGTTTGGTTGATTGCAAGCATAGGGGACTGGGTTCAAACCCCAGCCCCACCAGGTTTTGATTTTTTCTTTTATTTTATTTTCTTAATTTAATTACTATTATATATAAAATAAAATTATAATTATAATTTTCTTATATTGTAATATATATATATAGTATGTGTTATAATTTTTGAAATTGTTTGTTTTTTTCTAAAAAAATTCTAAAACTCTCATTTGTACCTCAATTTAAATTCTTATTATTATTCATGTAATTATAGTATAGGTATATTAATTCACATATTTTGGTATATTATAAATCAAAACCCTAAAAAATATTTTTCTAACAAAACCCTAATTTTTTTTAAAACCCTAAAAATATTTTCTAAAATAAAATCTAATTCTATTTTTTTTTTCTAAATAATTTTATTTTCTAATTATTAATATAATTATAATGTATATTTATTTATTTATTTAGTATGATTCATGTAAATATTGTAAATATAATTATAAATTATTTTTCTCATATAAGATATAAATATATTTCATGCTATTAGAAATTAAATCTTGTAAATTAAAATAATTGTTTGTGCATATTTTTTTTTTCTAAATATAATTGTTTATATTAAAAATTGTTAATCTCTTATTATTATAATTTTGGTTAATTTTATTTATTATTATTACTAACCATATTATTTATTTTTCTTTATTAATTTTATATATTTCATTAATCTTTATTATTTACTAACCATGCTATTATTTATTATTATATTTTTATTATTATGTTTCTAACCTTGTTTATTATTTCTAATTATTATTATTATTATTTTGTTATCACTAACCCTTATTATTTATTTTTTTATTATTTATTGCTTATTTATTTATATTTTATTTATTTTTGCTATTTATCTACTTTACTTATTATTTTGCTTATTATTATAATGTAAATGCTCCTGGATGTAAATTTTATAATTATTTAATTATTTTTGCTATGGTTAGTAATTAGGGAGTGCAAAACATATATGTTATTTAAAATTAATTTAGATCATGTTAATATAAGATAATTAAATTAAACACTCACACACGTAAGTCGATTTTAATCGCCATCTCACTTTCTAAGGTTATCCCTCAAGTTGCCTACTAATAAGGTCAAGTGGGGTGTATAAAGCAAGTCCCTTTAAAAAGAAAAATCATCAAGTCCCTCATGGTTGCCTTTACGAATCGAGTCCCTTCGAATGATGATGATAGTCCCTCCTATATGCTTATTACACCCCACAGTTGCCTTCATAAAACAGAATGTCCCTCACATGTCCCTTTACATCCAAGGTAATGACTACCTACTCCTTAATAGTAGGGATAGTCTTACCAATGAAAGGATAAAGAACAAGAAAGACTTAGAACTTTAGGGTAGGTACCTCTTAGTTGCTTGCTCACTCCATTTTTTCAAACACTTAACAAATTTCAAACAAATTTTCAAAAACAAGTTTTTACACATCCGTACATGGATTATTATTAACTATTCTGAAAATTTTTCTATTCACACACTACACTTTCAAAAACAATTCAAAAGTGAGCTAAGTAACTAAGAGCCCATGGATAACCATGGATGTAAAGGGTGCTAACACCTTCCCTTTACATAACCTACCCCCCGGACCCAAAAATATCTCTTAAGGTCTTTCCTGTTCTTTTATACCCTTTCCTTTTGGATAAAATAAAAGTCGGTGGCGACTCTTGCTATCCGCAACATTACTTAAAGTCAGTTCTCCCACCGTGTTACAATACCTTAGACAGCGCTTTACACAAAAAGCGCTGTCTAAGGGGGGCTTAGAAAGCACTTTTGGCAAAAGCGCTGTCTAAGGGGGGGGGCTTAGACAACACTTTCCAAAAGTGTTGTATAAGGTATACCTAAAAAAATTAAAATAGGAGGGGATTAAACAGCGCTTTCACCAAAAGCGTTGTTTAAGGTATACCTACAAAAATTAAAATATGAGGGGATTAGACAACGCTTAAACCAAAAGCGTTGTTTAAGGTATTCCTAAAAGTGTTGTCTAAGGGTACCTTAGACAGCGCTTTTAAGATTTTAAAAAGTGTTGTCTAAACCTTTAGCAGCGGAGGTTTAGACAGCGCTTTAAAGCGATGTTTAAGTGGAAAAAAAAAGTGTTGTCTAAGGTCTTGTTTGGTATAGTATATTAGCAGACCTATCTTCTGTCTGTAGATCTCTTTGTGATCCTTGGAATGGTGTTTTATCCCATGATAGACCATCACATCATAATTAGGCATGATTGTGGTGTTCAAGGAATGGATATATAGATGCTTGGGTGTTAAACTACAGTTTTTAGAACCTACTCCTGATCTGGAAGAGAAGGCATATGTATGGTGTGTCTAAGAAGGTTTTGGCCCTAGAATGTTTCTTAGCTATGCGTGTTGATCAAGGAGTGATCCACATGTGTTTTCTCCTAAGGACAGTTTCTGGTCCTTGCTGCAGGAGTGAAGTACCTGAGCTTCAAGGAGTATTATTTCAGAGAGATTCCTTGTACATGAAGGTCAAGCTATGTCAACTAGTGGAGTTAACTGATGTGGATATAGCTGATCAGTAGCTATATTGTGTGTGAAGACATCTCAAATCAGACAGTCAGAATACTGGGTCTGAAGAAGAAGTCTATTGGAATGTCCCAGTTGCCATACCCCAAATTTGTCCTACCATTTTAAAATTCTCAGTTATTCGATTTTATTTTCAATTTGCAACATAACATGTTTTTCATCATAAAGAATGTTTAAAATATCAACCAGAATGAAATCTCGGATATACAGACAGATCGGTTGAATTAATTTTTAACTGTGCGTATAATTAGTAGACAGAAAATTTCAAAATCGAGCTTGCAGACGTCAGTATTCCTGATATATGTTTCGTGTAGTCCAGCCTGGCGTGCTCATTTTATTTTTTGTCAACTTTTTCAGTCGTATTTTCTTGATCAGCTGAGCCATCAACCGTTTTATTTATTTCAAAATTTGGCAAAAAGCTGTATTTTTTTAGTCATATATTTTGCGCTGATCATTTTAATGCATTCATTTTAATTTTTCGGGAACTTACGTATCCAAATTTTGTTTTTATTCTTAATTCTTTTAACCAAATTGATCATTTAATTTAAATATATTAATTACTTATTCTATTTGGATTAATTCATTTTTATTTTCATAATTCATTTTTAACTACTTGTTACCATTCTTGTGCACCAAGTTTTTAAAAGATTCCTCCCTATCAACAAAAGACACACGTCCTTCATGTCATGGAAAAGAAAAATGGATTCCCACTACAATTCCACTCTCAATTTTTTTTTTCAATCTGACAACTAGCACAAAATTACCACTTACCATATTTCACAATGGCACCTTTTTTTCAGACACAGGAAAAAAATGATATTCTCTTTTTCTTCTCTCTCCATGCTGCATAAAGAGACCCACTCAATAATATGGTAGGAGAACACCCACATTTCATTTTTTCCTCTCTTTCTCTTTCGTTACACACTCACCACCATATGAACCTTTTTTTTCTCTTTCATAAAAACAGCCAAACAATAATCACTCCCACCCTCCAACGAGTTCTCCCACTCTCTGCATAAAATTCTTTTCATTCTCTACCATTAAACGATTCACCATGTGAGTATGAAAACTCAATATTCATCCACAACCATGTATCATCATCACCATCAGAACCATACACTCATACTCCATAGCTCACCTTTATTTTCTCATCCTTTCCTCTTTCTTTAAGTCTGCAACATAACCACTTGTAGGACCTTTTAACACCACACACAAATCTCACACCCTTTCACCACCGTCTCATAAAAACCATTAAATTACCTCATTTCCTCCATCAAATATTCAAACAAAAGCACCAAGAACTGCAGTCTCCAACTATATTCCACCATTTCCGGACCATAACTGTCTTCTTATTTTTCTTCAGATTCTCACACAAACAACACAACCAAAACTTGCATCGAAATCGTGACCACTGTTGTGTTGACAATTATGCTTGTTCTTCGATCGCAATAAACTCCCCCACAGTACACCACGCCGACAACTTGCCTACAACAACAACAAAACTGCTGCACTGCTCACAGTTTGGTTACACGCTTTCGGTTCAAAATCAGAACAACACCTCATCACGTCAACTAGCTACAATACTCAGCTTTAATTTGAGCAATGACCAACACAACACAACAACAACGACACCAACAATCACATCTACAACTCAACAGCAAATTTAGCACGACATCTACAACGGTTTGTCGACGGTATATAATTTCGTTTCGATGCTATATTGTTATTTGTTCTACTGTTGTTTCATGTTTGTTTACAGTTTCAATGTTATGTTGTTTATTTTGATGGATTGTGTTGGTGCATTTATGCTATAATACATTTGTTTTGCATAACATTGTTCCGTTATCTCGTTGCATTGTGATTTCGAGAGTTTGAACTGAGTTTTTCTCTTGAACACGCATTGGACGCATACATTATGTCAAGTTGTGCGGAATCCTTTTTCGGTAATTTGCTTTGATAAGAATCGGTTGTTGTGAGAAATTTGAGTTTATGTCTTTGTCCGGAAACGTCGGCAAGTTGAGGGAGTAAACCGAAAACGATGATGTCTTGTTTGTCTCTTTGCTTTTCAATTCATAGTATGACATAAAGGAGGATTACTGTGAAGTTGTAGTTCTTCTTATTAGCATTCCATTTTGATTTGCATTACCATGCTAATGTAGGAAATTTATTTATTTATTTAAATAAAGAAAGGGCTGAAGTTGTGTTAGTGAAATATTTCTGTTGTTGCGTGTTGGTTGTTGATGTGTTTATCATGAAAAAGTGGTTATATCTTTTATGTTGCTCGATCTTTGGTGTAGTTTGTTTTATTTACATTTTTTTGTCATGAGGATGATGAATAATGCCCATGGTACATGTTAGAGCACTTGTTTTAATTGACTAAATTTGGATTTAATCTGCAGCATGAGTATGTGTTCTAGAATAATATAGGATGCATTCATTTGGAAAGAAGATAATTTTATGAAAATAATGAAACAACCATGTTTGTAATTTGAAAATTGGAAATCATGTATTGCGTAGACAATTGAAGCCACACGATCCTACTTCTCACGTAGCTATTTTTTTTTCTTTGTTTACTCATTTATGACCCTTTTTATTTATTTATTTATTTTTTATATGTTATTTATATAGTTAGAATTTTATTGATTTGGTAATGGGTCTGTCCAATTAAAATAACACCTCTTTGTTCATGTACACACTATCTATGTTTATTTCTTTTTCACTATTATTTTCTTCACTTTCTTAATTTAAGTAGTAGTTAATTAGTTGGATTCTTTAATTAATTAATTAATTTTAGTTGATTAAATTATTAAATGATTGTTTGGTTATTCACTCAGTCATTGCATTGCAATTTCGGAGCATAAATCGATTGTGCTTTCGAGAACCGCAGGGATGCATAAATTCTCGCTCGACTTCTCATAGAATGATTCTAACAATGAATCGTTTCTAAGGTAGTTAACGAACCAAATTTCGACGCATCCGAAAAGGTCCAATGCCTCCGAATAGTTGCCTCCGAATAAAAAGGCTGAACGCCTCCGAACAGTTCGAAAACACTTTACACACGCTTCCTCTTGGGCAAACTACGACGATACCCTTTATTTCTCGCAATCCCCTGTAATTTATTTTGTATCCCTCCCCCATTTTATGTACGCATTTTATTTTCTGTTTATCGTTTCGATCGCTAGGAGCACCCTCAGGGACTAGTATAGATCTTTCGTTTAGTTCGTGAACCCTTGGTCCAACGCCAAGTGGTTGAACTCACACACACTTGCACTTTATTTTTCAGTTATCGTGTCGTTTATTAGGATCCACTTCACCTTGAGAGTCGAGCGCATTGTGCCTCGCTAACAAACCACAAAATAAACCTCCATTTGCATTCACCCATAAACCTAAAAAAAACCAAAATGTTTCGATTAGATCCAGACCCTTGATCCAACGTCAAGCGGACGTAAGTTAATAAAACACATTAATAATACGAGAATAAATTGTACACCACGAGCCTTAAGCGGTAGAAAGGAGGATAACGAGCTATCGTTACTCGCTCCGATTATTTCGACGCAAGACGCTCGTCTTGTTGGACGGAATAAATTATCCATAGTCTTTAGTGCAATTCGACTCCTAAACCCTTTCATCGAAGAAAGGTAATAAAATCAACAACCATCTGTTGCACCCCAAAATTTGCCCTCACAATACAAGACTTTGTGTTCTTGAAGGTTCACAAGGTTCACAAGTCCCACAATACTTTCAAAGACCTTTCATGAGGTTCATAAAGTCTACAAGTCACTTTATGAAGGTTCACAAGGTTCACAAGTTTCTCTATGTTTATATAACCTTTCATGAGGTTCATGAAGTCTACAAGTCACTTCTTGAAGGTTCACAAGGTTCACAAGTTTCTCAACATTTCCATAACCTTCCATGAGGTTCATGAAGTCTACAAGTTACTTCTTGAAGGTTCACAAGGTTCACAAGATTCACAATGATTACAAAGCTTTCCTGAGGTTCATGAGGTCTACAAAGTCACTTTATGAGGTTCACAAGGTTCACAAGCTTCACAATACCTCCCATGAGGTTCACAAGACATTTTATGATGGTTCACAAGGTTCACAAAGTTCACAATTGGTCAAAAGAGTTGACAATTCCCTCAAACAATGCACCTCCTAAGCAGTGCATCCAAAACTAGGGTTTTGACTTTAATCAGGCTACATGGACTTCCAATACCTCAAGTGAGCTTCATAACATCTTATATGTATATAAGAACCCCCATGACAAGTTTCAAGACTTTTCTCAAAAGTTTGCTCAGTCAGATGATCAGATAAGTCAAAATCAGTCAATGCAGTTAAAAAGTCAAACTGAGGTCAACTGTGGTCAAACCAAAGTCAAACTTCATGATTTTTTGCCAACATCAAGTATATGAAGTAAAATTCATCATTTGATCAAGGGTTGATCATGATTCATCAAGGAGATTCCAGATCATCAATAATCAGGAGTTTCTAAATTAGGGTTTCCTCAATAAAAGTCAACTGAAATTTGACCAGCCATAACTTTCACATACTTCATCACCAAGTCTCCACTCAAAGCTCATTTTGAAGGAAATTGAATTCTCTACAACTTTGATCTTGCAAGTTAAGCCCAAAAGTGCTTCATTTGGAAGATATGAGCTAAGACATTATAGGTCATTTCAAAAGTCAACAAAAAGTCAACAACTTCAAAAGGGCATAACTTGAGATTGGTAAATGATATGGACCTGAAACCAATGGGGTTGTTTAGAGGACTCTTCAAGATTTCCAAAATATCCAAGAACACCCTCATACCTTTAAAATTGAGGGAGATATGCCCTTGCAAAGTTGGGAAATTTTGTGATGGTTTATGATGAAAATGGGGGTCTAGAACCAATTCTTTCCAAATGGGCTTGCTAAATTGTGATCCAATCCATATCATATCATCATGCACGACCCAAATGACCAAAATTCAGAATTTTTATTATTTTATTTTTATTTATTTTTGATTTAATTCATAAAAATCATTTTAAATAAATATAAAATATGAAAATATATTATTAAAGGGAGATTTGGTTTCTAGAATATTTTAAATATTGATTGGAATTAAAAAAGAAGGAAATCATGAGATTGGTACAAAAATAGCAAGCTTTCATGAGAAAATATTTGAATTTCAAAGCATGATCAATCTCAATCTTTCTAAATCAAATCTTGCATATAATCAATCAATTTTTTTTGACCTAATTGAGTCTCCTATAAGTACTAAACATAATGCAAACATCCATTCACGAATTTCCAGCAGCCAAAGGTAAGTTCACAAAGTCAAAAAATCCTCCAAAACTCATATTCGGATTCTTCAATCTAGGGCATTTGAAGGTAAAGTAAGAACATAGAGATGTTCTTTGGACATTGTTGAAGCTAAACCATCACCCATATGCATCAATATCATCTCATATTGCTCTACCCGAATCAAACTTTGTCTTGAATTTATTTTTTTCGAATTCGATAACATGTGCATTATAAATTGTTTTTGATGACTGATATGTGTTTATCTTGATGCCTAGCACGATTCTGGACAAGAAACTTGAAGTTTCATGACCTAATGGACAAACGGCCATAGTTAGGGTTTCGAGTTCAAAAATGGGATTATTCGATTCACCCAATATAAATGTATTTTCTGGACATAATTGAACTGTACAGGTTGTAAGGAACTCAAAGGAGTCCTTGATTTGACAAAATGATGTTGTTTGATGGTAGTTCAAAAAACACAGGGTGCGTGTGCATGAAAATCCGCAGGTGAATTTGTATGTGAAATCGCAGGTAAATTCGAAGGGTACAAGGAAGAAGATGACCTCTTCCCGCGCGTGATTTGAATTCAAATTATTTGTATTATATTTTATTGATTGTTTATTGTTTAAAAGCACAACAACTTGTGTTGTCCCAGTGGTAAAGCTGATGCGCGTATGTTGTGAGGGCACTAGTTCGATTCCTGGCTGGTGCATTGTTTTTGCTCTTATTTTTCAGGATAAAAGAAGACTTAATATATTATGGTTTCTTGCCATTATATTATCAGAAGGGCTCTCCCAGCCAGGCGGTTAAGCGTGTGT
This sequence comes from Lathyrus aphaca, assembly GCA_963966055.1. Lineage (NCBI taxonomy): Eukaryota > Viridiplantae > Streptophyta > Magnoliopsida > Fabales > Fabaceae > Lathyrus > Lathyrus aphaca. Next base: position 283,253,516 of record OZ014525.1, read on the forward strand.
GTTATTGATCAAAGGTCCTGGGTTCAACATCACCCCAGGCCTTTTTATTTCTTTTATTTTCCAGGTTTTTCAGGCAAAACACAAAACAAATTAAACCTCCTCCATTGTTGCTTGCGCGTGTGGTAGCCTGGTGGTGTTCCTTCTTGCTGGAAACTAAGCTGACCTGGGTTCAAACCCCAGTCAGGTAAGTTTTCACATTTTTTTCTTTTATTTGTTTTAAGTATTATATTATTAAATTAAATCTTATGTATATGCTTTCTAAATAATAAATAATAATAATAAAGCATGGTTAACATTTTCTAAAATTCCAAAATATATAAATTTTCTAAAATTATTTTCTTTATTATATGTAAATATAATATATGTATATTATTGAATAATTTTTATAGTTAAATTAGAAAACCCTAAAAAATATTTTTCTAAACAAAAACCCTAATTTTGTGAAAACCTAATTTTATTTTCTTAATTATTTTTACTTTCTAATTCTTTACATAATTATAATATATATTTATTTAGTATAATTTTTGTAAATATAATAATTAGTAGAAATTAAATTTTGTAAACATGATTAATCTTGTGAATATGATACTTAAAATTTATTTTCTTCATATAATGTGTAAATATTGTTTTTTTAAATAATTGTTGATATATATTTAGAAATAATTAAATTTTGTAAATGATTAAAATTTATAATTATATTATGTTTAAAAATTTTATATTATAGTAATTATTTAATTATTCATGTTTCTAAATAAATGCTTATATATTAAAATCCTATTTTGTGTTTATCATTCTAATCATGTCATTATAATATTTTTTATTTAATTCTATTTATTTTAATTATTGTTGCTAACCATATTATTATTTATTATTTTTGTTTATTATTATCTTACATTTTTACTATTATTTCTCTAACCTTGTTTATTTTTCTAATTATTATTATTTCACTAAATTTAGTTATTTTATTTTTACTAACCCTATTTTTTAATTCTCATTATTACTAACCCCTATTTATTTATTTACTGCTTATTTATTTTTGCTTTTATATTTATATTTTGCTATTTATTTATTATTATTATAATCATGTAATTGCTTCTTGGTGTAATTTTGTAAATATTTAAATATTTAACTTTTATGTTATGGTTAGTAATTTAGGGAGTGCAAAACATGTATTCTATTAAAAATAAATTTAGCTCATTTTAATTAAAGATAATTAATATTACACACTCACACACGTAAGTCGATTTTTAATCGCCATCCTACACTTTCTAAGGCTATCCCTCAATGTTGCCTACTAATAAGGTCAAGTGGGGTGTAAAAAGCAAGTCCCTTAAAAAGAAAAATCATTAAGTCCCTAATGGTTGCCTTTAAAAATCAAGTCCCTTCGAATAATGATGATAGTCCCTCCTATATGCTTAATACACCCCACAGTTGCCTTCATAAAAACAGATGTCCCTCACATGTCCCTTATATCCAAGGTAATGACTACCTATTCCTTAATAATAGGGATAGTCTTACCATTTAAAGGATGAAGAACAAGAAAGACTTAAAACTTTAGGGTAGGTTCCTCTTATGTACTTGCTCACTTCAAAAACTTTTCAAACTCTTCACAATTTCAAACAAATTTTCAAAAACAAGTTTTTACGCATCCGTACATGGATCATTATCAACTATTATGAAAATTTTTCTATTCACACACTACACTTTCAAAAACAATTCAAAAGTGAGCTAAGTAACTAAGAGCCCATGGATAACCATGGATGTAAAGGGTGCTAACACCTTCCCTTTACATAACCTACCCCCCGGACCCAAAAATATCTCTTAAGGTCTTTCCTGTTCTTTTATACCCTTTCCTTTGGATAAAATAAAAGTCGGTGGCGACTCTTGCTATCCGCAACATAACTAAAGTCAGTTCTCCCACCGTGTTACAGAACTGGCGACTCTGCTGGGGATTTAATTTAAGAGGGGTACCCTTAGGAATTAGATCACTTTAAATTGTTTGCCTTGTTTGCTTTATATTATCTTGTTGGGGTGCTCTTATGTGTGAAAGATCCTAACCCGGATCTAGTGTACCTTAGGTAAATGGCAATAGACCAAGGAAACTGTACGACGTATATCGATACGGTTGATCTGGTGGCCATAGTTAGTGCGACTTCCTGGTTGGTGCTTATGTTCCTTAAGTCAAGTTGAGGATAATATGAGGCTGCCATATGTTGTCAATGCACTAACTAACTTTTAGAACCCTAGTTAACTCATCTTGGCCTTTAGAAGGTAGTGAGGTAACCGGCTTTGGTGCAGACTGAAGTTGGTTGACACTCGATACTACGCTCATTGAGATCTTAAACTTGGAGGGTTTTGGTTGGCAAGTAAGTTGCCTTCTGATCAACCACCCTTGTGAAGGATCAATGATATTGAGATCCCTTAGAACCCGGTTACTTTTGTAGGACAGGATGAACCATCTAACTTCAGGGGAGGGTACTTACCTTAAACCTCATGCAAGCCTTTAAACCTAGGGCTATGGTGTGACTTGTTTGTGTGTGCCACATGTCTTTGATTGAGCATAACATCATGACATCATCATGCATCATGAACATAGCATTTTCACTAACCATTTCAAGGACCAAAGGATTTATCTTTGTTCTTTGTTGCAGGTCATGGCTTCTACTCGTAGGAACACCATCAGGATCAACTTTGTGGGGATACCTCCCAAGCTTAAAGAGTTGGTTTCTCAAGTGTCTGATCATTCCCAGTTCATCAAGAGACATGGTCACATATTGGATCTAGTCACTTCAGGGTTCAATGAAGACATGATGAGTGTGCTGTTTCAGTTCTTTGACCCTAAGCACCACTGCTTTACATTCCCTGACTATCAGCTGGTTCCAACCATGGAGGAGTTCTCTAAACTTCTGGGCGTACCTGTTCTTGATCAAAGACCCTTCACAGGCTTAGAGAAGGAGCTTAAACCAGAGGTTATTGCTGCAGCTCTACATCTGAAGAAATCTGACATTGTTCTAGAGACGAGAAGCGGAGTCAAGGGTATTCTTGCCAAGGTGCTAATGGATAAGGTTCAAATGTTCTTGAAGGCCATGAGCTATGATGCTTTTGAGGAGGTCTTAGCCTTGCTGATATATGGCTTAGTATTGTTCCCCAATCCAGATCAGTTCATAGATATTCATGCCATCAACATTTTCCTGAGTCACAATCCAGTGCCTACATTGCTTGGAGACATCCTACATTCTCTCCATACCCGTACTACAAGGGCAAGAGGAACTTTGATGTGCTGCATACCTTTACTTTCTAGGTGGTTTATTTCTCACCTTCCTCGCTCAGTAATGAAGAATGAGCAAGGGTTCAGATGGTCCAAGAGGATCATGTCACTTTCTCACTCAGACATCCATTGGTGCTCCAGATCTATGGAGAATGTCACCATCATTGACCGTTGTGGGGAGTTTCCTAATGTGCCACTTCTAGGCATAAGAGGAGGCATCACTTACAACCCCTCTCTAGCTTTACGACAGTTTGGTTACGCTCGGAGCGATGGCCCACATGACATGCTGATTCAGGGCATTGTGTTTGATTACGACAACGATCACCAGGGTTACCGTCAGAGATTCATACGAGCTTGGGGAAAAGTAAACAGGATTGACAGCAAGACACTGGAGCCTAAGTACACTATTCCTATGGAGGCTTATCTCAGATGGGTACGATCACGTGCTCAGACTCTCATGATGCCATATCCTGCCGTCCTACCAGTTACCATGGAACCTGTTGCTGAAGGAGACACAGCTTATACCATCCTTCACCCAGACATGCCTACTGATAAGGAAGACTTGCAGAGATCATGGATCCAACTGAAGGAGCAAAGGGATACTTTCGAGGCTCATTACAAAGCAAGCCAAGCAAGAATCCTAGAGCTAACAAAGCAACTTCATGAGGAACGGAACCTCAACTCATACCTCAACACAAAGAGGAAACGTCCATGGGAGACTTAAAACCCCATCTTTTGTACTTATTTCATTTCATTTTTGTAAGCCTAAAAGGCAAAACAAAGTTATTACTAATAAAAGTTTACTTTCGTGTTTGTCTAAGCAAATTTAAATCCTGCGGTCCTTGGAAACATTGCATATGCATTCCCATATCATTTCATTGCATCACAGGTTTATAATTGTGCACAGGTTTCTCATCTTCTCGCTGTTTATTTCAGCAATGGCTCTTGAACAATCAGTTAAGGATCTCCAGGCACAAAATGCACAGTTCCAAGAGCTAATCTTGAACCTGTCCAAGGGGCAGGATGAATTGAAGGCACTGCTGGCCAAGAAGACTAAGAAGACCAGAAGGTCTGCTGGTTTGATCAACATGGGAAGAAGGTTCAAAGGTCTTGCCAAGACCAAAGAACCAACTGAAGACTATGAATCTGAAGAATCTGAGCAGGAGGTAGGCAGTCTCCACCATACTATGGGGGACTCTGATTCTGAGGCTAATTACTACCATGAGCCTAATGAAGACAAATTCAAGATGCTGGTGGATAGGATGGATGCTATGGAATTGCAGAAGTCATCTGGGCTGGATTTTGAGGATTTGAGTCTGATATCTGGGGTTGTTATACCCATTGGTTTCAAGGTTCCTACATTTGTTGTTTATGATGGGGTCTCTTGTCCCAAGCTGCATCTGAGGTCTTATGTCAGAAGAATTCAACCCCACACTGCTGATAAGAAGTTGTGGATCCACTTTTTTCAAGAGAGCTTATCTGGAGCTCAGTTGGAGTGGTATTATCAGTTGGAGAGTGCCAACATCAGAGACTGGAATGATCTTGCTGAAGCTTTCTATAAGCAGTATCAATACAATGCTGACTTAGCCCCCACTAGCATGCAGCTTCAGAGCATGTCTATGGGTGCCAAAGAAAGTTTTAAAGAGTATGCTCAGAAGTGGAGAGATTTAGCTGGAAGAGTTCAACCCCCTTTGACTGACAGGGAATTGGTTGATATGTTCATGTGCACACTGAATGGTCCATTTTACAGTCATCTCATTGGAAGCTCATCATCTGGCTTCACTGAGTTGATCATGACAGGAGAGCGAGTAGAGAATGGTATAAAGAATGGCAAGATCCAAGTGGGTGCTTCCTCATCAGGTGCTTCAAAGAAGCCTCCCACTGGGAAGAAAGAATCTAATGTTGTTTATGGTCAACCTGATCGTAACAGAAGGCATCAGTCTGTTAGTGCAGTTCATATTTCAAATCCAACTCCTGCAACAACAGAGCAGCCACTGGGCAACCAACAGAGGGCTAGAAGACAGTTCACGAAGATCAATATGTCAATGGCACAGGCATTGCAACACTTGTTGAAGGCTGAACTCATTACCTTGAAAGAGGCTCCTCAGAATCCTAATGTTACCTCTCCCAGGTACAATCCCAATGCACGATGTGCATATCATTCAAACTGTCAGGGTCATGATACTAATAACTGCTGGATCTTGAAGAATAAAATTCAAGATATGATTGATGCTGGAGAAATTGAGTTTGATCCTCCGGGTACTCCCAATGTGATTACTGCTCCAATGCCAAATCACGAGAAGACTGTCAGTGCCATTGAGGAAGATCTACATGTCTATTCAGTTATGGAGTTGACCACACCACTGTCTGTTATCAAAAAGAGGTTAGTACAAGCTGGGATCTTTCCAGGTTGTCGTGAAGATTGTTTGTATTGTACCTATAAGCCAGATAGTTGCTTCATATTGAGAGATGGAATTCAGCGTCTCATGGACAAGTATACTATAGTGTTTGAGAGGACTCCGTCGTCTGTAGAAAGTATGGTGGATCATCTGACTCAAGGTAGGAAGATTGAAGAGGTTGACATGGTTGACAAAGTACCAATAAGAATCACTTCAAAGGGTCCTATTAAAATCACTCATCAGGGTCCAATCAAGATTACTGCTGAAGGTCCTGTGAAAGTTGTTGCTGAAGCCAGAGTAGCTCCTGTGGTCATTACTACTCCTGGTCCTATCCCATATACGTCTGACAAAGCTGTGCCTTGGCACTATGGGTCTGATGTTTACATCCATGGTGTTAAGCAGGAGCCTGTAGCTGATGTGCCTGTTGACGTTGATAATATTGCTGGATCTAGTAAGATTACTCGTAGTGGAAGAGTCTTCTCTCCTCCAGATACCTCCAAGAATGCAGTTACTCCTGCTGCTACTTCCACTACTGATGCTCGGGGCAAGGGTCCTGTTATTGAGCCTGTATCTACTGATGTGCCAGCTACTGATGACCTCTCTAAGCAGATGGAAGAAGTATTGAAAATCATTCGCAAGAGTGATTACGACATTGTTGATCAGTTGGGGTATACTCCCTCAAAGATTTCTATGCTGTCCTTGTTGTTATGTTCTGAGGCTCATGCCAAATCCTTGATCAAGTTTCTGAAGACTGCTCATGTACCCAGTGCAATTTCTGTTGACCAATTTGAGAACTGTGTTGCCCACCTGACCTATGACAATGGGTTAGGATTTTCTGATGCTGATTTGACCCCTGCCAAGAGGGACCATAACAGGGCCTTGCATATCTCAATTGAATGCAGGGGCACTACCCTGTCATATGTGCTGATAGACAATGGTTCCTCTTTGAATGTGTTGCCTAAGGAAGTCCTGAATAAGCTAAGTCCTGAAGATGCTGTGCTGAAGCCCAGTAACATTGTGGTGAAGGCTTTTGATGGTTCTAGAAGAGTAGTGCATGGGGAAATTGATCTTCCAATCAAAATTGGCTCCCAGGTGTTTACTGCTACATTTTTTGTGATGGATATTCGTCCTTCGTACTCTTGTCTGCTTGGTCGTCCCTGGATCCATGGGGCAGGTGCTGTAACCTCTACATTGCACCAAAAGCTGAGATATCCGGTGGATGGAAAGGTTGTTACTGTCTATGGAGAAGAAGAATACTTTGTCAGCCATGTGAATACCTTCAAGTATCTGGAAATGGAAGGTGAATACATTGAGACTCCGTGTCAGACATTTGAAGTGGTTCCCTGGGTTGTTAATGATTATGTAGCTCCTCCTGTTGTGAAGAAAGTTCTTGTGGTCACCAGAAAGCCTCCAACAATGGCAATGGCTTCCCTCAATGATGCTAGAGCTGTGGTGGATGAAGGTGGTTGTACTATTTGGGGTCAGCTTCCTGATATTCCATACAAGTCTGACAAGTTTGGTTTGGGTTTCACTGCAGAGTCCCAGAAGGCTGTTCGTCGTGCTCGTGCTGCCCGTATCACTAATCAAGGGGTTGTGAAGGACCAGATTAATGCTGTGGGAGATCAAGATGAAGACTACAACTTGGATGCATGGATTTTTCCTACTGTGGGTGCTGGACTCAATAATTGGAAAGCTGAAGATGTTATCCCTATCTCCTTTAGTCAGGAGTAAATACTATTACTGTGTTGTTATATTTTAAATTTGTAATTTCTTGAACAATAAAACTTCCAAGCCATGTGCCTTACCCGGGGCACAATGGTGTGCTTGTTACGGGCTGTCATTTCATTTGCATACTTCATTCAATAAATCAGTGGACGTTTCGTTTTCGTAAATATTGTGTTCCTTGTCTTTCTTTTCTTTTCTTTTTGTTTTATCAGCTATGTGTTCTTACACACACCCACATCACTAAAATGCAGATCCTCATCCACTCTGGATCCTGTTGATAACAGTTCTACTATTGCCAATTATAATTTCGAGAATCCGATCTATCAAACTGAAGACGGAAATGAGGACGATTGTGAAATACCTGTAGAGCTTGCTAGGTTGTTACAACAAGAAGAGAAAGCTATACAGCCACATGAAGAGCCAGTCGAAGTTGTGAATCTGGGAACTGAAGAAAACAGAAAAGAGGTCAAGATAGGGGCTGATTTAGAGGACAGTGTCAAAAGCAGGTTGATTCAGATGTTACGTGACTATGTGGAGATCTTTGCTTGGTCTTATGAAGATATGCCAGGGTTGGATACAGACATTGTGGTTCACCGTTTACCAGTGAAAGAAGATTGTCGTCCGAAGAAGCAGAAGGTTCGTCGTATGCGTCCTGAAATGTCAGAAAAGATCAAGGCAGAGGTAATGAAACAGTTCAATGCAGGGTTCTTAGCAGTGACTTCTTATCCTCAGTGGGTTGCAAATGTGGTACCAGTTCCTAAGAAAGATGGTAAGGTACGTATGTGTGTGGACTACAGAGATTTGAACAAGGCTAGCCCTAAAGATGACTTTCCACTCCCTCATATTGATATTCTGGTAGACAACACTGCTCAGCATAAGGTATTCTCTTTTATGGATGGTTTCTCTGGTTACAATCAAATCAAGATGGCACCTGAAGATATGGAGAAGACAACATTTGTGACACAGTGGGGAACCTTTTGCTATAAGGTAATGCCATTTGGTTTGAAGAATGCAGGGGCAACATATCAGCGCGCTATGGTGGCTTTGTTTCATGATATGATTCATCATGAGATAGAGGTATATGTGGATGATATGATAGCTAGATCCCAGAATGAAGAGCAACATCTTGATCATTTGCATAAATTGTTTGAGAGGTTGAAGAAATACAAGTTGAGATTGAACCCAAACAAGTGTACTTTTGGGGTTAGATCTGGAAAGCTCCTGGGTTTCATTGTCAGTGGAAAAGGTATTGAAGTGGATCCTGCAAAAGTAAAAGCTATACGAGAGATGCCAGCTCCCCGTACTGAGAAGGGGGTTAGAGGTTTCTTGGGACGATTGAACTACATTGCAAGATTTATTTCTCAATTAACTACCATCTGTGAGCCAATCTTCAAGTTGTTGAAGAAAGATCAGGTGATGGAATGGAATGATGAGTGCCAGACTGCCTTTGATGAAATCAAGAGATATCTGCTGGAACCACCAATTTTGATGCCACCAGTTGATGGAAGACCCTTGATTATGTACTTAACAGTGTTAGACAACTCAATGGGGTGTGTATTGGGGCAACATGACGAGTCTGGTCGAAAAGAGCAGGCAATATACTACCTTAGCAAAAAGTTTACCGACTGTGAAACAAGATACTCACTGCTCAAGAAAACTTGCTGCGCTTTGGCATGGGCTGCTCGCCGACTAAGACAGTATATGTTGACCCATACTACCTTATTGATTTCAAAGATGGATCCAATCAAGTACATCTTTGAGAAACCTGCTCTCTCCGGAAGAATTGCAAGATGGCAAATGATCTTGACAGAATATGACATACAGTATACTACTCAGAAGGCCATTAAGGGAAGTGTTGTTGCTGATCATTTGGCTCATCAAGCAGTGGATGATTATCAGTCAATGAATTTTGAGTTCCCTGATGAAGACATTATGATTATTACCAAAGAACCTGGACAATATGACGGACCTGAACAAGGATCCCGATGGACTATGGTTTTTGATGGTGCCTCTAATGCACTTGGTAATGGTGTTGGTGTTGTGATTAGTTCCCCTGAAGGTTGTCATACCCCGATTACGGCCAGACTGTGTTTCTATTGTACCAATAACATGGCTGAGTATGAGGCATGTATTCTGGGTATTAAAGCTGCTATTGATATGAAGATTCAGTTCCTTGATGTGTATGGAGATTCAGCCCTGGTAGTTAGTCAGATCAAAGGAGATTGGGACACCAAGCATGATAACCTCATTCCTTACAGAGAGCATGTGTTGTCTTTGATCCCACATTTTAAGGAGATTACCTTTGGACATATTCCACGAAGAGAAAATCAGTTGGCAGATGCATTAGCCACCATGGCATCTATGTTTGAGATCAGTTGGGATGATGAAGCTCCCAAGATTACTATTGATAGATTTGAGAAGCCTGCATATTGCAATGAGATTGACACTGAAGGGGCAGAGGAGAAACCTTGGTTCTATGAAGTAAAAAGATATCTTGAAGCTCAGGAATTCCCTGAAGGGGCATCTGTCAAAGATAAGAAATTTCTGAGAAGGTTTTCTGCTAAGTTCTTTTTGAGTAATGGGATTTTGTACAAGCGCAATCATGATTCAACTTTGCTTCGTTGTGTGGATAAGAAGGAAGCAACTGAGATTATGGAAGATATGCATGATGGGATCTTTGGCACTCATTCTAGTGGTCATACTATGGCAAAGAAGATATTGAGAGCAGGTTACTATTGGTCCACCATGGAAGCTGACTGCTATCAACACTCCAGAACATGTCACAAATGTCAAATCTATGCTGATAAAGTCCATGTACCTCCATCACCGTTGAATGTGTTGACTGCTCCTTGGCCCTTTGCCATGTGGGGCATTGATATGATTGGTGAGATCAAGCCTACTGCTTCTAATGGGCATCGTTTCATCCTGGTTGCTATTGATTACTTCACGAAATGGGTAGAGGCAGCTTCATTTGCATCTGTTACCAAGAATGTTGTGGCTCGATTTATTAAGAATAATCTCATATGTAGGTATGGCATCCCCGAAAGGATTATCACTGACAATGGCTCTAATCTGAACAACACTATGATTACTGATCTCTGCACGCAGTTCAAGATTAAGCATCATAATTCTTCTCCGTATCGTCCAAAGATGAATGGGGCAGTTGAAGCTGCTAATAAGAACATCAAGAAGATTGTACAGAAGATGACTGTTACTTACAAGGATTGGCATGAGATGTTACCATTTGCTCTTCATGGTTATCGTACTACAATACGTACTTCAACAGGGGCAACCCCATTCTCCTTAGTCTATGGTATGGAAGCAGTTCTGCCCATTGAAGTTCAGATTCCCTCTTTAAGAATTATGAAGGATGCAGGCCTGGATGAAGATGAGTGGATTCAGACTCGACTTGACCAGATAAATTTGATTGATGAGAAGAGGTTAGCAGCAGTTTGTCATGGCCAGATGTACCAGAAACGAATGATCAAAGCTTTTAATAAGAAGGTTAAGCCAAAGGTATATCAGGCTGGTGACTTGGTAATCAAGCGTATCATATTACCACAGGGTGATCCTAGGGGCAAGTGGACTCCAACATATGAAGGACCATTTGTAGTCAAGACAGTATTCTCAGGAGGTGCCATGATACTGACTACAATGGATGGTGAAGACTTCCCACAGCCTGTAAACGCAGACATAGTTAAAAAATACTACGCATAAAAAGAGACCCTCTAGGTTGACAGGCCTAGGCAAAAATAAGGGCATCCCGGCAAACCAAAAGGGTTTGGGCAAAAATTAGGGATATATATAAAAAAAGATGTACACCCGGCAAGTCGAAAACCTGAAAAGGCGGCTTGGGCAAAAAAGGGTATCCCGGTGGATTGAAAACCTGAAAGGGCAATCCAGGCAAAAGTTAGGGATTAAAGCGTATGACTATGTCTCGTTTGGATCACCCATGAAACTACAACCAGTTGTACTACTTACTCAAGCTCGAACAGATAAAGCTCAATCCAATCGTTTCCGTCTCAACAGCAGAAGATGAGATACTTGAAGATAATGGAAATAGTAGAATTGAAACTCAATAGGATTGTTTCCCACATAGCTGATTCTCTTTGTTTTGTAAAAACTTTATGACAAAATCCTCTTACTAGGGTTTATGTCTCCTTGTACAAACTTACCCATGTATGGGTCACTTTTTGATATAAATAAATCCCATCTTTTGAATCCAGATTTACTTTTACCCTATTTACATAAGCGAAACGTCCATTGGTTGTGTTTGAATGTATGTATGCTTTTGAATATGATTAATGTTTACCAAAAATGCATGAATGCTTAATATGATTGATGTTTACCAGAAATGCACGAAAATGCAGTAATAGTATTTACTAAGTACGAACGAGGGAAGGATTTCAACGAAGCTTCGCCGGTTCACCTTTACAAGACGGTTACAAACCCTCAGTAGGACGAATCCATCTTCATAAAGTCTCATCTCCCCTGATATTTATATCCATCTCTTTTATCCTCATACGGATATACGGGAATTTACTTTCCAATAAGGGTACGACGAACGAAGATGGGAGGTTATATCTACCCTACTATCAAACGAAGACGAAGGTTATGTATACCTTACTATCCCCAGCATCCGGGAGGTGATATCTATACCTTATTATCCCCAACATCCGGGAGGTTATCTATACCTTATTATCCCCAGCATCCGGGAGGTTATATATACCTTATTATCCCCAGCAGACGGAAGATTATGTATAATATATTCTCCAGCAACGAATCGGGATTTATTTTCCCTGGCCAGCAGTTGTTATATGAAGATATCCAGACGCTTCCGGCAGTATCATATCATACATACATCATTTACATCATACCATAACATACATATCCATAAATGCATAATGCATACATAATGCATAAACTAATACTATCATACAGAATGCTACTTTGTTTTCAGGTTAATTATCCAACAAACAAACTTATGGTCATCAGGACTGCTCTATCCTCCTGAAAGCTTATAATCTCATCAGGACTGCTCAATCCTCCTGAAGACATGCTGTTACATCAGGATTACTCCAGTCTCCTGAAAGCATATCATATTATTACCTCAGGATTACTCCAGTCTCCTGACAGCTTTTATTACATCAGGATTGCTTCACCCTCCTGAAATCATATCATTACCTCAAGATTGCTCCATCCTCTTGACAGCTATCATCATTGCTTATGGACTGCTTCATCCTCCAAGACGTATTTCAGAAGAACAAATCCTGACGTTCTTTTGATCACTAAGAGCAAATCCTGACGCTCTTTTAACCCATTGTTCAAGACATCTTTCAGAAGAGCTAATCTTGACGTTCTTTTGATCCTTAAGAGCAAATCCTGACGCTCTTTTGGTCCCTTGTTCAAGATACTTTTCAGAGGAACTAATCCTGACGTTCTTTTGATCCTTAAGAACAAATCCTGACGTTCTTTTGGCCCTTGGAGAATAGGCAAATGGTCTGGACAAAGATCCATTCCCTAATCCAAAATATTTTCAACTCAAATCATGTTACATAAATGATTCAGAGACGGCCTATACAAAGACCTAGTACTGATATCCAGTATCAACATAAAGACATCATCATATTCTGATACTTTAGATGGCATCTTTAATCCCATCACCAGTTCCTCCAAGTGGCATCTTTAAGCCCACTCAAGCATATACAACCAACCATCAATATCACTCTATGCACTGGTAAGTGCAAATTTTTGGGCTTTTGTGTTCAATCCCCTTCAACCTTCCAGGTCACGACTGGCAAATGTACCAATCTAACCCCTCAGGTTTCAGAAAATTGAACAGGGGCAGCTGTTGCACCCCAAAATTTGCCCTCACAATACAAGACTTTGTGTTCTTGAAGGTTCACAAGGTTCACAAGTCCCACAATACTTTCAAAGACCTTTCATGAGGTTCATAAAGTCTACAAGTCACTTTATGAAGGTTCACAAGGTTCACAAGTTTCTCTATGTTTATATAACCTTTCATGAGGTTCATGTAGTCTACAAGTCACTTCTTGAAGGTTCACAAGGTTCACAAGTTTCTCAACATTTCCATAACCTTCCATGAGGTTCATGAAGTCTACAAGTTACTTCTTGAAGGTTCACAAGGTTCACAAGATTCACAATGATTACAAAGCTTTCCTGAGGTTCATGAGGTCTACAAAGTCACTTTATGAGGTTAACAAGGTTCACAAGCTTCACAATACCTCCCATGAGGTTCACAAGACATTTTATGATGGTTCACAAGGTTCACAAAGTTCACAATTGGTCAAAAGAGTTGACAATTCCCTCAAACAATGCACCTCCTAAGCAGTGCATCCAAAACTAGGGTTTTGACTTTAATCAGGCTACATGGACTTCCAATACCTCAAGTGAGCTTCATAACATCTTATATGTATATAAGAACCCCCATGACAAGTTTCAAGACTTTTCTCAAAAGTTTGCTCAGTCAGATGATCAGATAAGTCAAAATCAGTCAATGCAGTTAAAAAGTCAAACTGAGGTCAACTGTGGTCAAACCAAAGTCAAACTTCATGATTTTTTGCCAACACCAAGTATATGAAGTAAAATTCATCATTTGATCAAGGGTTGATCATGATTCATCAAGGAGATTCCAGATCATCAATAATCAGGAGTTTCTAAATTAGGGTTTCCTTAGTAAAAGTCAACTGAACTTTGACCAGCCATAACTTTCACATACTTCATCACCAAGTCTCCACTCAAAGCTCATTTTGAAGGAAATTGAATTCTCTACAACTTTGATCTTGCAAGTTAATCCCAAAAGTGCTTCATTTGGAAGATTTGAGCTAAGACATTATAGGTCATTTCAAAAGTCAACAAAAAGTCAACAACTTCAAAAGGGCATAACTTGAGATTGGTAAATGATATGGACCTGAAACCAATGGGGTTGTTTAGAGGACTCTTCAAGCTTTCCAAAATGTCCAAGAACACCCTCATACCTTTAAAATTGAGGGAGATATGCCCTTGCAAAGTTGGGAAATTTTGTGATGGTTTATGATGAAAATGGGGGTCTAGAACCAATTCTTTCCAAATGGGCTTGCTAAATTGTGATCCAATCCATATCATATCATCATGCACGACCCAAATGACCAAAATTCAGAATTTTTATTATTTTATTTTTATTTATTTTTGATTTAATTCATAAAAATCATTTTAAATAAATATAAAATATGAAAATATATTATTAAAGGGAGATTTGGTTTCTAGAATATTTTAAATATTGATTGGAATTAAAAAAGAAGGAAATCATGAGATTGGTACAAAAATAGCAAGCTTTCATGAGAAAATATTTGAATTTCAAAGCATGATCAATCTCAATCTTTCTAAATCAAATCTTGCATATAATCAATCAATTTTTTTTGACCTAATTGAGTCTCCTATAAGTACTAAACATAATGCAAACATCCATTCACGAATTTCCAGCAGCCAAAGGTAAGTTCATAAAGTCAAAAAATCCTCCAAAACTCATATTCGGATTCTTCAATCTAGGGCATTTGAAGGTAAAGTAAGAACATAGAGATGTTCTTTGGACATTGTTGAAGCTAAACCATCACCCATATGCATCAATATCATCTCATATTGCTCTACCCGAATCAAACTTTGTCTTGAATTTATTTTTTTCGAATTCGATAACATGTGCATTATAAATTGTTTTTGATGACTAATATGTGTTTATCTTGATGCCTAGCACGATTCTGGACAAGAAACTTGAAGTTTCATGACCTAATGGACAAACGGCCATAGTTAGGGTTTCGAGTTCAAAAATGGGATTATTCGATTCACCCAATATAAATGTATTTTCTGGACATAATTGAACTGTACAGGTTGTAAGGAACTCAAAGGTGTCCTTGATTTGACAAAATGATGTTGTTTGATGGTAGTTCAAAAAACACAGGGTGCGTGTGCATGAAAATTCGCAGGTGAATTTGTATGTGAAATCGCAGGTAAATTCGAAGGGTACAAGGAAGAAGATGACCTCTTCCCGCGCGTGATTTGAATTCAAATTATTTGTATTATATTTTATTGATTGTTTATTGTTTAAAAGCACAACAACTTGTGTTGTCCCAGTGGTAAAGCTGATGCGCGTATGTTGTGAGGGCACTAGTTCGATTCCTGGCTGGTGCATTGTTTTTGCTCTTATTTTTCAGGATAAAAGAAGACTTAATATATTATGGTTTCTTGCCATTATATTATCAGAAGGGCTTTCCCAGCCAGGCGGTTAAGCGTGTGTGTTATTGATCAAAGGTCCTGGGTTCAACACCACCCCAGGCCTTTTTATTTCTTTTATTTTCCAGGTTTTTCAGGCAAAGCACAAAACAAATTAAACCTCCTCCATTGTTGCCTGCGCGTGTGGTAGCCTGGTGGTGTTCCTTCTTGCTGGAAACTAAGCTGACCTGGGTTCAAACCCCAGTCAGGTAAGTTTTCACATTTTTTTCTTTTATTTGTTTTAAGTATTATATTATTAAATTAAATCTTATGTATATGCTTTCTAAATAATAAATAATAATAATAAAGCATGGTTAACATTTTCTAAAATTCCAAAATATATAAATTTTCTAAAATTATTTTCTTTATTATATGTAAATATAATATATGTATATTATTCAATAATTTTTATAGTTAAATTAGAAAACCCTAAAAAATATTTTTCTAAACAAAAACCCTAATTTTGTGAAAACCTAATTTTATTTTCTTAATTATTTTTACTTTCTAATTCTTTACATAATTATAATATATATTTATTTAGTATAATTTTTGTAAATATAATAATTAGTAGAAATTAAATTTTGTAAACATGATTAATCTTGTGAATATGATACTTAAAATTTATTTTCTTCATATAATGTGTAAATATTGTTTTTTTAAATAATTGTTGATATATATTTAGAAATAATTAAATTTTGTAAATGATTAAAATTTATAATTATATTATGTTTAAAAATTTTATATTATAGTAATTATTTAATTATTCATGTTTCTAAATAAATGCTTATATATTAAAATCCTATTTTGTGTTTATCATTCTAATCATGTCATTATAATATTTTTTATTTAATTCTATTTATTTTAATTATTGTTGCTAACCATATTATTATTTATTATTTTTGTTTATTATTATCTTACATTTTTACTATTATTTCTCTAACCTTGTTTATTTTTCTGATTATTATTATTTCACTAAATTTAGTTATTTTATTTTTACTAACCCTATTTTTTAATTCTCATTATTACTAACCCCTATTTATTTATTTACTGCTTATTTATTTTTGTTTTTATATTTATATTTTGCTATTTATTTATTATTATTATAATCATGTAATTGCTTCTTGGTGTAATTTTGTAAATATTTAAATATTTAACTTTTATGTTATGGTTAGTAATTTAGGGAGTGCAAAACATGTATTCTATTAAAAATAAATTTAGCTCATTTTAATTAAAGATAATTAATATTACACACTCACACACGTAAGTCGATTTTTAATCGCCATCCTACACTTTCTAAGGCTATCCCTCAATGTTGCCTACTAATAAGGTCAAGTGGGGTGTAAAAAGCAAGTCCCTTAAAAAGAAAAATCATCAAGTCCCTAATGGTTGCCTTTAAAAATCAAGTCCCTTCGAATAATGATGATAGTCCCTCCTATATGCTTAATACACCCCACAGTTGCCTTCATAAAAACAGATGTCCCTCACATGTCCCTTATATCCAAGGTAATGACTACCTATTCCTTAATAATAGGGATAGTCTTACCATTTAAAGGATGAAGAACAAGAAAGACTTAAAACTTTAGGGTAGGTTCCTCTTATGTACTTGCTCACTTCAAAAACTTTTCAAACTCTTCACAATTTCAAACAAATTTTCAAAAACAAGTTTTTACGCATCCGTACATGGATCAATATCAACTATTATGAAAAATTTTCTATTCACACACTACACTTTCAAAAACAATTCAAAAGTGAGCTAAGTAACTAAGAGCCCATGGATAACCATGGATGTAAAGGGTGCTAACACCTTCCCTTTACATAACCTACCCCCCGGACCCAAAAATATCTCTTAAGGTCTTTCCTGTTCTTTTATACCCTTTCCTTTGGATAAAATAAAAGTCGGTGGCGACTCTTGCTATCCGCAACATAACTAAAGTCAGTTCTCCCACCGTGTTACACCATCAACCGTAGTAGGCCGAACTACGAGGCTCTGACTTTCCCATTGCACGCGGGAGTACGTAGGCATGAGGATCTCAATCCTTGCCGAGCACCTAGGATCAATCTAACTTATAATTTAAACTCATTTCCCTCTAGCAAGTAACTCATTAAGCATAGACATCCTTTCGCGCGTGACAACTTAGATGGTTCCCATCGAGTACGATGGATGTAGGGGGTGCTAATACCTTCCCCCTACATAACCGACTCCCGAACCCAGGCAATGGTTCCATTGACCTTTGTCCTTATCTCTCTCTTCCCGGGTTGTATCTATATCTTCCCTTTCCCTCTTAGGGAATAAATAGAATTATGTGGTGACTCTCATGTCTGCCCAGCGCGCGACTCTGTCTTTTCGGATTGCGTAAGGTCGTATTTTTCGGGGTGCGACAGCTGGCGACTCTGCTGGGGACTGGTTCACCCCTATGCGAGTCAAGCCTAGTCTAGGTTCCCACGCTTGTTTGGATGTTTGCTTTTATGTCTTACTTGTCTTTTTATTGGTTTCTTTATCGCATTCCATATTATATATCTTGTGGCTCCTTGGTACTGTAATTTGGATCGATACTTTGATCGCAAAAGAACTTGAGGGAAAGGCTCTATATCCGGGCTTACGATTACAAACATAAGTTAGCGAGGTTGTGTAGTATGGGCTCCCGAGGGAACCTCTCTCGTGGGTTGTCGATACGAAAACCTCACTTGGAGTAGATTCTAATGAGAATACTGACGACCGTCAAGCTCTTGGCATGTGTGCTCAGTTGTTTTCATTAGAGTCATCGACTCTGAGGACCTTTAGAACCTTTTGGTTAAAACATCGATTGATGGTCGCTTAGTATTGGCTCCTGAGAAATTTGCTCTCGTGGGTTGTCAATACGAAGACCTCACTCAGAATAGATTTTCTTAATGGAGTTTATTGACTGTCAAGAGCTGACATGTGCATCAAACATTTGAGCAAAGTCCATAACTCTGAGACCTTTGTTTAAACCTCGTGTCGATGATCGCGTAGTATGGGCTCCCGAGAAAATTTTCTCTTGTGGGTTGTCGATACGAAGATCTCACCCAAAATAGATTCATATGGGGGAGTCAGTCAACCGTCATGCTTATGGCGTGTGTGATGAACAGCCATATGAATTGACAACTTTGGGGTCCCTAAAACCTTAGAGTATACCCAGTGAGTTTCGGATCGGAGTATCCTTCATCCGTATCTCGGACTCATGAATTCCTGTTATCAAAATTCTGGGTTGATACCAGACCCTGATCTCGCGATCCTGGATTCTGACATTGCATATCATTTCATTTGCATTATTTATTCATATTGCATTTCATTCCAAAGTCGAGAACTCATTTCATGTTCCTCCATCTTCAGTAAATCAAGCTGGTTTCCCGACGCCCGTATCGTGCTAGACGCCCATACCTAACTCGAGCCAACACTAGAAGACTAATGGACGTGATTCAAGAAGTGCAAGCTGCTATGAGGGAAGAGATTGACTCGGTCAAGAGCAAGATCGATCAGATTTTTGAGACTTTACAAGCTTTGGCCAGAATGGAAGAACGTCGCGAAGCTGCTGCTGCAAGGAACAATGTTCTCGTGCAAGGATCTTCCTCGCACACAATGCCTTCAGTTCCAATTCCAAATCCTTTGGTCTATTGTTTGCCTCCAGGCTTCACTCCTACTGTTGAATAAGTCACTTCCCAACCAATACCTACCTCTGGTGTTACTATTGGTGCTATTCCTCAAACTCAACCTACTATTCCTCAAGCTCAACCTGTTGTTACTCAGGTTCATATTCCTCATGCTGAAGAGGATCAACAAGTTGAGTATGAGATGCATACTACTATTCCAATCACCAATCCTCATGTTGTTCAAGAATCCGAAGCTATGAAGATGTGTCGTGAGTTAGCTGAGAAACTCCGAATCATGGAAGGACACAATTCAACTTCTCTGAGTGCCTCAGACATGTGCTTAGTTCCAGACATTGTGATCCCTGCTAAGTTCAGGTTGCCGGAATTCGAGAAATACAAAGGCCTCAGTTGTCCTGAACTCCACTTAAGGATGTATTGCAGAAAAATGGCCGCTCATGCCAAAGACGACAGACTCATGATCCATTTCTTCCAAGACAGTCTGTCTGGAGCGTCTCTAGAATGGTACATGCAACTTGAGCGCAACAATGTTCGTACTTGGCTTGATCTATCTGATGCATTCAAAAAGCAGTATAAGTACAACACTGACCTTGCTCCTAACTGTACTCAACTTCAGAGTATGACTCAAAAGGAGAACGAATCCTTCAAAGAGTATGCACAACGCTAGAGGGAGCTAGCTGCCAGAGTGCATCCTCCATTGGTTGACCTTGAATTGATTGATATCTTCATGGGTACCTTGCAAGGACAATACTACGAAAAGCTGATCAGCAGTGTATCTTCTGGTTTCTCAAACATGGTGATTGTCGGGGAAAGAATCGAAGAAGGTCTGAAAAGTGGAAAGATCCAAGGAGGTTTTAGTAGCCAAGCCAATGGCAAGAAACCTTTCAATCGATACAAGAAGAAGGAAGGCGAAACAAATTCCATTTCTGCTCAAAGTAGGAATCCTCAACAGAGTGCACCTACTTCACTTCCCTACTACCAATATCCTTATGTTGCTGCTGCACAATACGCTTCTGTGACATATCAGCCAGTTCCTCCAATGCCTTATCAGCCGGCTATTCAAGCTCCATTTCCACCTCAGATGGCTTATCAACCACGTCCATATCCTCTGATTGCTAATGTTGCACCTAATCCATATCAGCAACCAGCTTATCCACAACAACCTGGTCAACAACAGCAACGCGCTCCTCAACAGCGCCAACCATATCAACAAAGAAGGCCTGAAAGAAACTTTGATCCACTGCCTATGTCATATGGAGAAATCTTTAATAGGTAAAATCAACGTTGAAGCATTTGTCAACTTCTTCTTCAACTCTACAAAACTCTTTTCACACGTAACATCCATACATAAGCTTGACGCTTTTGAGTCAATTGAGTCAAAGGTAGCGCCAACTTCGAAAATCCCTCAATAAACTTCTTGTAATAACATGTTAAACCCAAAAAAATTCTAATCCCAGTAACAGATTTAGGAGTCTCCCACTGTAACACTGCATCAATATTCGACGGATCTACAACAATTCCACTACTAGAAATTACATGTCCAAGGAAACTCACATCTTACAACCAGAACTCACAATTTGACAACTTCACATACAACTTCTTCTATTGCAACACTTGCAGCACAATCCTCAAATTCCTTGCATGTTCCTTTTCTATCTTGGAATAAATCAGAATATCATCAATAAAAACTACCACAAATTTATCCAAGTACTCATGGAAAATTCGATTTATGTATTCCATGAACACATCGGGTGCATTAGATACACCAAACGACATCACCGTGTACTCATAATGACCATATCTTGTCCTGGAAGTTGTCTTCGAAATATTATCAGACTTAACATGAATCTGATGCTAACCAGATTTTAAATCAATCTTGCTGAACACACAAGCTCCCACCAACTGATTCATCAAGTCGTCAATTCTTGGAAGTAGATTCTTATTCTTGATAGTAACCTTGTTCAACTGTCGATAATCAACATACAACCTCATACTACCATCTTTCTTCTTGACCAACAACACAGGAGCACCCTATGGAGAAACACTAGGTCGAACAAACTTCTTTTCTAACAATTTTTCTAGTTGCTTCTCCAACTCACTCAATCCCACAACAAACATCTGATATGGAGCCATAGACACATCATTTGTACCAGGAAATAAATCCATTACAAATTCAATTTCACTTTCTGGAGGCAAATCACTTATGTCCTCCGGAAACACATCTAGAATCTCTTGAACAACCGGTAACTTAATACTTGAAGTCTTCCCTTCGACTTGCAATGATGCAAACATTGCAAACATCTGAGCTTCGTCTTCTAATAGCTCATCTACTTTCTTAGCCATCAAGAACATCAATTCACCATGATCACCAAGTTCAGGAAACTCTACAGTCCTCGCATAACAATTGATATGCATAAAATTGAACTCTAGCCAATTCATTCCAAGAATAACATCAATTTGGTGCAAAGGCAAGCACACCATATCCATCAAGAAGTCCTTCTCAAAAATAGTCAAAGGATATTTCAAACACACATATGTAGTAGTAACAGAACCATTAGCTAGATTTTTATTACCATACCACCATTCATACTAGACAACGTTAAACCCAACTTATTAGCACATTCAAGAGAAATAAAAGAATGTGTAGCACCGGTATTAATAATTGCAATAAACTCAACACCATTAATAAAACATGTACCTCGGATCAAGTTGTCTTTCTTAGGAACTTCATAACCACTCAAAGCGAACACTCTGCCATTGGTCTGAGCAGCAGTAACAGTCTTCTTAGGCTACTGACATTGGATGATGATATGTCCCTGTTCACCATAGTTAAAACAAGTTGGACCTTCATTCGGACAATTACCAACCCAATGATCTCTCTTACCACACCTGTAGCATCTCACTAATGGATTGTTGTACACATCAGACTTGTGACCAGATTCTCTACACTTGTAGCACTTGGGAGGAATGGAACCTGCTCCCCCACTTGGCTTCTTCCCATCTGAACCCTTATGCTTCCCCTTCTCAGCTGGGTCACATAAGGCTTTCCTCTAAACTGACATTTATCTTTCTTCTCACTCATTTTCTTATAGTGAGCAGATCGAGCTCGACTGTCTTCATCATAGATTCTGCTTTTTTCCACCAACTCAGCATACCTACGGATCTACTGGCATCCAATTCCCTATTTGATATGTGGTCTCAGCCCATTATCAAACTTGATACACTTAGATAGTTCAACGTCAGCATGATTGTAGTGAGGATAATACTTCCATAGACTCTCGAACTTAGCAACATACTCTGCCACCGTCATGTTTCCTTGCTTCAAGTCAAGGAACTCCACCTTCATCTTACCAAGAGCATCTTCCAGAAAATACTTCCCCAGAAACTCCCTCCTAAACACTGTCCAGGTCACCATAGTACCAGCATCCTCCAAACGCTAACGAGTATTATTCCACCAGTCTTAAGTCTCCTCAAACAACATATGGGTACCAAACTAGACCTTATGTGTATACATACATACCATCACTCTAAAAATATACTCAATCACCTTGAGCCACTTCTGTACACTATACGGGTTATGTTCTCCTTCAAAAATCGGCGTACTGTTACTCTAAAACTTCTCCAAAGCACGAAACTCATCTGGTTCATTGTTTCGAGCCGTAGCCTTAGCAAGCACCGCCACAGCTTCCGCAAGAGCACTCGTGATGTTTCTAGCCATTCTGCACAACACTCACAACATCAGAAAGACATAATCATTAACAAGTAACGGCCGATAACAGACTGGCAACAATGACACACGACCAGACAGACCGACCTGCTCAGATACCACTAATGTAACACTCCTTTTTACCCCACAACATAATCAACATAGTATAAAATTCAATTGTTATTTCAAACATCATCATCATCAGATTAAAACAGAGAAAAAGACAATAAAACATCCAAGTGTTCCTGATGTTACACGACACATAGCAGGACACCACCTAGACTCTATAAACGACAAAATAAACATACTTCAAACTACGTCCAAGCACCAAGCTATTCTTGAATATTTGCAGGATGGCATAATAGACCATCATAAAAGGCAAACAGGGTGAGTAAATCCATATTCAATATAAAATAATATAAAGAAGGAATTATAAGACAATAAGCATTAATAGATCAACTACATCAAATCTCACCCATGTACACCAAAATCAATCACATCATCACAGAAACAAATGCAATCATGTTATGCCACCAAGAATGAAACGCAATCCTCATAATATGCATGTGGTACCGAAACATCATCATGGTTAGACATTGGGTCATCAACCCTCCACAAGGGAGCACAACATAAGCAACATATCACTTTAATCCACACGATGGGATTGAAGCTACCAACGGACCGAAACCCCATATAATTATGTCATGAATGCAAGACGCAATACAATCATACATCATCAAAACCATCAACTATTGCATTTGCATTCATCATTATTCATCATTCATCATTCATACATCTACTACTTTGTCTACTCATGTCATAAATACTATATATCATCATAATACAACATAATGATTTAAACATCATTTCATCACAAATTCTTACACATTAGTATATTATAGCATGGCAAGAATTCATAGTAACATCATGGTAACATAAGGCAACAAAACAATTCACTACAAATCATTTGGGACAAGAAAACATTTTTCAAAATATGTCAGGTCTCGCTAAGCGGGCATCGCGCTCGCTAGGCGAGTTGGCTCGGGTTGCAGGATTCTCAAAGTTTCATTCACTCGCTAAACAAGACGGCGAATTTTGGCAAAAATCCTGCATTTTCAACACGACTCAACTGCTACCGATTCTTTAAAAACCATCATTTAACAGCAGAAAAACACAGATTTCATTCCTACAACCTATTATCATCATAAATTCATCAACTACAACATCTAACAACAAAAATTCATCAAACTCTACCAACAATTCTCCTAACCCTAAGGTTTCCCTCAAAAATCTCCTTTCTCATAGGACCTATCTCTACATTAAATATATCGAACAGAAATTACTCCCCATACCTTAGTCAATTGAGCTCTTCAATGGCTTTCTTGAACAATTCCCAACCTTAGCCTCCTTGTTCTTCATAGCACTCTCTTAATCTTCACCAAAACACGTGTTATGAGAAAACTCTATTCCCTTCTCATAACCTTCTCAAATGACAATACTACTCCTAAGACCTCCAACTCTTTATTTTATTTGTAATAATAATATTTAAATAATATTCAATAATTATTCTAATATCACTATTTAAATAAAACAATTTCACCACAACACCACAAAATACCACCAATTGTCAAATTATCATAATAAAAATAAATAAATAATTAAATTATGAAATCGGGGCGTTACAGCCTCAACCTAGGAAGAGTCTTAGGTAGAAATATAGCACGCGTAGTGATTAAGTGATAAGTTGGAAACCAACGGTTGTTTCACTTTGAATTAATTGTATTTAGTGTATTTCATTCATGGATTGATATCCCCCAGAGTAGGTGACTTGCACCGAACTGGGTAAACAGTTGATTGCGTGTCCTTTACTTTCTACATTTATAATTTTTCGTTTTCATCTTGTTTATTGTGTGAAAAAACAGAGATCAGTTGTCTTGACATCTTATAGAACATATGTGATCTGCTACACCAGAATTTCACAAGTACACCCCCTCATCTCCTCGACAATTCAACACCGTCAACGAAGTTTGTGGTCCACTCAAGGTTCTGATCGCCCGTCAAGATCACAATCATATCCAACTTTGTATACTTTGTTTGAATTTTGAAACTCAATTTCATCACAACAATGTTGTCTCAAGCTTCTGCATAATTCTCTTTCTCTCTTTCTCTCTCTAATAAAGCAAATAACCATTTGGACATGCATATATCCTTACGTAATTCATACAAAGTTTTATGATTCATTTATTGATTTCATGGAACGGACTTGAAATATTTGCATATTCAAATGAATCTTTTAATAACTCTAAAATCATCGTCATTGTTATGTCACTCAATCCATATAAATAGTTGATATTGTATAAATTTACCATAAAAAATAAATTTGAAAATTTTCTACATTCTTCATATAAATGTTTTTCTCCTTCGCTAACCAATTTATAGTTCTCTTTAGCTTCATTTCTTTCCAAAGTTGCAATTGGCATCACACATTCTTCTCGATGAATTGAAATGCAGTGAGAATTTCATTTGCCTGATTCTTATCAATTCCAAATGAATCATTGATAATGTTTTGAATAGGATCTTCAACCACATTTAAAATAATACTAAGAAAGATGGTACTGAGTAGTATAAAGGACTCTCCATATAATAAATCCATATGGTGTATCCCTTCAAAAATGATAAACATATTAAGTGGCCGTGATTACTGATGTTCTAATATGTCATATTGGTGTATATCAAATATTCTAGTTATAATATGTTGTTTAGGTGTATATATAATGTTGAAGAACTCTAGTATCATGTAGTAAAAAGAGAAAGATCAAATCTTTTGGTCTAAGGTGCTTTATTGCATGTCATTTTTGTTGGTTGCAAATATTAAAAACAAAAGGGTTTAATGGTCATTCTTGTCATGCAAAGTGCACAGTTTATTTATTTTCAAATTAAAAAACCTACAACTATATTTTAAAGGACTATATTGCTTTAAATTTCCATTGCAGTTTAGGTGATAAATAGGCACACATATCCTTTGAAACTTTTAATACAAGCCAAACTTGTAAAATTTAGTAATATAGTCTTTGATCTTTTCTGAAATAGAGACTTTTAAAAACTTCACTTATTCTTCCAGTGAAAAGACATAGGTTTGGGAGAAGGTTCGGTTTGTTACGTTTTTCTGGCGTAAAAAATGTTAGAAGGATGCAACTTGCAAACTTTGATAAGGATTTCTTTGATCAATCTCACTTGAAGTTCAACCTTAAGCTGAAAACCAAAGACAACAACCCTCTAATTGGTACAACCAAGGTACAAAGAAGAAAAAAACGGACCAAAACCGAGAGAGACCGAAAAACAACTGAACAAAAAATAGCATACTATGTAACTTATAATAATAGATAGAATATAATTGCAAAACCCAAATCATGTAGAAGTAATAATTCAATAATGCAATCAAGTAAATGATCATAGAAATATATGAAATTCAAACAAATAAATCATTGTAGAAAAACTTAGTCTCAACAATACCAAACCAAACTTTCAACATAATTATAGCCACTCAACAAGAAGCTTTCATCCTTCGTCTCTACTCTATTGATTCTCTCCACTCTGTTATATCTTTGGTTACAGATAATTGCCTGGCTTTCATCATAGTTCATCAAATAAATTGTATCATTCTTCTCCAAATAGCATAATGGAAACAAATAAGTGTAATTATTCTGATAATGTACCAAAAGATTGTCGTAACAAATTTTAAGTAATTGAGTCCAAGATTCTTCAACTCCAAATTCCTTCATTTGCCATATTAGAAAATGAGTTTGTTTGAAATCATGAGAAAAACAAAGACAATCATTTAATACTCTTAGTTCTGGTTCAACAAATGGAACAGCATAGAAACCCTGAGGAGGCCGAAACAAAGAATGTGTCTCGGTGCCCAAATCAAGTGAAACAATTGCAAATGGCAAATCATCAAAATAGATGTTTTCGCCAATTGCCAACCAAAGAACACTACCCTTCATATGCACAAGATCCGCATGGAAATCATGTTTCAAAGGAGAATTTTGAATGCATCTCCAAACATTATTTCCCAGGGTGAGAACTCTTATCTGTTTTTCATAAGGAATGAAATACAATACCTTATAAGTGTTGCTTGAATTATCATAACCAAAACTCAAATTAACAGGTGAATCAACGATTCCATAACATGATATTTTTTCTGATATTGTCCTCGTGGCAGGGTTCCAAATACGGAGCCACTTGTTAAGGTTACAATCACCGAACAAGCAGAGTAACCCATTGCAGGAGCCAACTATATTGAAACAATATTTGTCCTTCAATTCATAGTAAGGATCTTCTGGAAGATTGAAAAACATTGTAGAGTTTTCAAACATACGAACAACTGTGAAGGAGACGGTTTTCCCTTTCGAAATGTATACACGTTTGAGTTCATCGTTTCGTGCGGATCGATTAAGATGCAAATTGATAAAGGAAGGATCAGAGATGAGAGAATTCCATGTCTTACTCACACACCTCAATCGAAACACCGATTTGACAGGAAGGAAGGAAAGCACGTCGGCAATAAGTTCGTAAGGGAGATAAACAGATGCGTTGGGAGGTTGCTTTAACGGAGGATTCATGTTGTTGTGTAATGAGAAAGTATAAGAAGAAAGTAGAAAAAGATGAACACAGATTATTATTTTTTTGATTCAAGGTTTTTATAAGGAGAAAGTATAAACCCTAATTACCCACAGTAAAATCAACGCAATACAACCCTAATTTCCCGTAAAAACAAAACAAAAAATTCTTTTATAAGGAGAAACTGTGAACCCTAATTACGGAAACTTTTGATAGTATTTTCATAACCGATTAATATCTTTTCAGGGTAAAACCAATTTTTTTAAAAATGCATCAAACCAAATCAAATTATTTAAATTTGCACGTTTTTTTTATCTTAACTTTTATTTTGTAAAAAATACTTAAGGAAAACTGAATAATAATATTTTATTTAATTCTTATGTGCATAGCTACTAGCTACCTACCACATATCTCATTGTAAGTTTATATATATATATATATATATATATATATATATATATATATATATATATATATATATATATATATATATATATATATATATATATATATATATATATATATATATATATATATATATATATCACTAGCGAGCCCAAATACATAAATTTTAGTGAGAGTTAAGAATTATTCTGAAATTTATAAAATTAATTTAATTGAAATATAATAAAAAATTTTACATGAATCATAGTTGTTAAATTTTTATAAATATTTTATTTTATCTTAAATCATATATAAATTATCACTTATAAATGATTGTGATACCCTGTATAAATTATTTTATATTAACGGTGCATAACAATTATTCTCTTATAAAATTATGGGTTAAACTGTTTTTAAATTTAAAAATTAATTGATTAAAATAAAATTTGTACATTTTTAATTTGCTACTTGCTAATAGAATTATGAGTGTTAGCGGATTGAGTGCTTCAAATTTGATCAAGATCAATATCATAATTAAAATCAGTAAAATTGAGAGGTTAGATCGGATTTTTTGTTGTTACCCCAAAAATATACCAATAGCACCAAAAATAACTACTTTTTTCTTGTAAAAATTAATTTATTGATTTAGATAACATGGAGTCATCTTTGTAGTATTACTACTTCAAACATAATCATTTTCACTTATGTATCAGTAAGATCAAAAAAAGAGAGGAGAAAAGACATAGAAGGTGAGAGGTTGAGAAAGTGATTATGTTTGAGGGTTTTTATTTATGTTTGAGATTAATTGATATATGTTGTCAGTATAAATATTTTTATACAGTCAGTACATCATAACTTAATATGTAATACTTTGAATGTGATTAAAGCAAAAATCAAACAATTATAAAAATCTGATGGTTATGATTAATTGACGGTGTAAAACTGTTTTACACCGTCAGTGTATCAATTAAATTATTTTTTATTTATATACAATGTTATATAGTTAAGTCTAGGATGAGGGAGCTATTAAATCTCTTACCGATGAGGGATATAAAAATAACCGTAAGATCAAACTAATGATTCAGATTTAATGGAAAAAAGAGTGAGAACACATGAAACTATCCACATGTAATTTATTTTTCACAATATTTTCTTATTTTTAATAAAATTTTAAAATAAATTAAAATTGATTTTTTTTAAATCAATATATTTTTTTAATTCTTCTTAGAAGTAAAATATCTAAGACTTCTTTAATCTTTGAAATTTCTATTTGAGAGGCAAACACCATATTCAGGCAAGCATCCTTGATGTTGAGTCTTGTTGACATTCCTTTGCTAATGTCACCAATAAAATTGTTGATTGGGTGATCTCTACAACTTCTCCATTATTAAGGAAGATCATTTTGGTTATTCTGAAGTTGAATGATTTCCTCTTGGTATTCATAGTTTTCAATATTATCATTTTTGGCAATGTTTTACAAAGGAACTTCTAAAATATCATCATCACAAGCAATTATATCCTCCTTAGAAGGGTTAGATTCATAAAAAAATACATTTATAGATTCTTCAATAGTTAAAGTTCTTTTATTATAAATTTTATGTCTTACTTGTGAGAGAGTAACCAAGAAAAATGCCTTCATCATATTTTTTGTTAAACTTACCAAGATTATCTTTGTCATTGTTGAGGAGAAAGCATTTACATCCAAATATATGAAAGTGAGACATGCTTGGTTTACTTCCCTTGAAATGTTCATATGGAGTATTTTCCAAAATTGGCCTTATGATAACCTAATTACTTACATAACATGTTGTGCTTACTGCATCCTCGCAAAAGTACTTTGGTAGATTTCAGTCACTGAGCATGGTTCTTGCAATTTCAACAAAGGATTAATTATTTCTTTCAACTACTTCATTTTGTCGAGGAGTCCTTGGTACTGAAAAATTATGAGAGATGTCATGTTCCTCACAAAAGTCTTCAAATGATGCATTATGAAAATATGCGGCAACGCACGTCCCGTGCGAACGCACGGGTCATCTACTAGTTCTAATTTGAAGCAATTCCAAAACCGTGCTGCCGAACACATCTCATTTTATTATTTCAACCTAGAAATTATTTATTAATTTTAAAATTCATATCTTTTGAATGCGCTGCAAAAACCATAACCGTGCTGCCGTGAATAATGCCTACACCAGAGGTAACATGGAGATTAGAAAATGTAACAAATATCATTATCCAATATAAAAATAACTAATGAGTAATAATTCAAGTTTCTCTAATCAGTATGGATGTATGTACGAGGTGTAAACACAATCAGAACATGAGCATTCTATTTATATTAATTTGCAATAACAGCAAAGCCATCATGAGAAAATGATCTTAGAAATTAAACCATTGTAAAAAACTTACTTTCAACAATACCAAACCAAGCTTTCAACATAATTATGGGGACTCAACAACAAGCTTTCATTCATTGTCACTACTCTATTGATTCTCTCTACTCTGTTAAATCTTCTGTGACAGATAATTGCTTGACTTTCAGTATAGTTCAACAAAAGCAGGCCATTCTTCGAATAGCATAATGGCGACAAATAAAAGTGTTGGAATGATGTTAATTTGGAGTAGAAGTTGGAATTATTTATTGACATTAAATGGGCAATAAATGCACACAAAGTAGAACTAATATTGAAGTGAATTTGAAAAGATTCATTTTAGTCCCACATAGGAGGGAATACAAATATTAGTAGTGTTTATATAATCCAACATGGACAATTGGGATTGGGCCCCAAGGGGCACCCAATTTTGTAAAAGGAGTGAGGAAACACCCATGAGCATCTAGACACGCGCCGCCGCCGTCCGTCCGGCCGGCTCGGCTCGGTTCGGTTCGTAACAAGAAGATTAAGAGACTTCGTAGTGATAGGGGAACTGAATATGACTCTAGTTTATTTAATGACTTTTATATTAAACATGGCATTATACATGAAACGACTGCTCCATACTCTCCTGAAATGAATGGTAAAGCAGAACTTGTTGTTGCAATTATGTTGAATTCTGGTGCTGCACCTCACTGGTGGGGGGAAATTTTATTGACTGTTTGCTATGTCTTGAATAGAGTTCCCAAGTCAAAAAGTAAGATCTCACCTTATGAGATATTAAAGAAAAGACAACCAAATTTGTCTTATTTGAGAACTTGGGGCTGTCTGGCTTATGTCAGGATTCCGGATCCGAAACGAGTTAAACTCGCTAGTAGAGCCTATGAATGTGTATTCATTGGGTATGCAGCAAACAGTAAGGCATACAGGTTTTATGATCTAAATGCCAAAGTGATCATAGAATTAAACGATGTTGAATTCTATGAAGACAAATTTCCTTTCAAATCGAGAAATAGTGGGGGCACCCTATCGAGTCACATTCCTGTGATAAAAAGTACTGAAAGCAGCGACAATGTAGAAACAGAACTTCGAAGAAGTAAAAGAGCAAGAGTTGCTAAAGACTATGGGCCCGATTATGCGGCTTATAATGTTGAAGAAGATCCAATAAATCTTCAAGAAGCATTGTCCTCTCTGGATGCGGATTTATGGCAAGAAGCTGTTAATGATGAGATGGATTCTCTAGAGTATAACAAGACCTGGCACTTGGTAGACTTACCTCCTGGTTGCAAACCAATTGGTTGTAAATGGGTTTTGAAAAAGAAACTAAAACCTGATGGAACTATTGATAAATACAAGGCTCGTCTTGTAGCCAAGGGTTTTAGACAAAAAGAAAATATAGATTTCTTCGACACATTTTCACCAGTCACTAGAATTACATCCATTAGGGTACTCATTTCAATAGCTACTATTTATAACGTATTAGTACACCAAATGGATGTTAAAACAGCTTTTTTAAACGGTGACTTAGAAGAAGAAATCTATATGGAACAACCAGAAGGTTTTGTGATCCAAGGACAAGAAACCAAGGTCTGCAAGTTAGATAAGTCTTTGTATGGACTAAAACAAGCTCCTAAACAATGGCATGAAAAGTTTGATAACTTAATGATTATTAATGGGTATAAAGTGAATGAAAGTGACAAATGCATTTATTACAAAGTAGAACTAATATGGAAGTGAATTTGAAAAGATTCATTTTAGTCCCACATAGGAGGGAATACAAATATTAGTAGTGTTTATATAATCCAACATGGACAATTGGGATTGGGCCCCAAGGGGCACCCAATTTTGTAAAAGGAGTGAGGACACACCCATGAGCATCTAGACACACACGTGCGCGCCGCCGCCGCCGTCCGTCCGGCCGGCTCGACTCGGCTCGGCTCGGTCTAAATGAATTAATTTTTTGAACCCGAATTTAATAATTATTAATGTTAATTAATAATTTCGGTGGAAATTAAATAATTTTTAATTATTTAATATTAATTAATTACAAATGCTGACGTGTCATATTCCAACCTAAGTTTTGACTAACGCCAACTTTGACTGGGCCGGTCCACTCTCCCACGTTTCTAGTAACCGCCAGTTTTGACTGGGCCGGTCCACTCTCCCATTTTTCTCTCCACGATCCACGATTCGCTGCCTATAAATACAGGCCTTCACTTCATTTGTCAAGTGCACCGAAACTTTGTTTTTCTCTCCTCTCTTTGCTCTCTTCATCTATAAATTTTTCTTTTCTTGACTGGTTTCTGAACCAGATACTACGACTGGTTTATAACCATCTAAGGTGTAATCTCTAAGATCGATTTATCAGCCTGCAACTGATAAATCGAATTTGACGGGCTGTTTTATCCTGGAGACGTCGTTGTAAATTCGACTGCATTGCATAATATTGGCAGTACGACGAAACGTCTTAAAGAAAGCGACCTAGTACGCGACTCGTCCCGATAATTTCTTTGTGCCATTTTAAATTTTTTTCAAAACCGAAAAACAACAAGTTTAAGACGTTTTAATAACTGCCATGGCAACTGAGGAAATTATCGGTACTAATGCGGTCGCCACTGTCTCTGACAAACCGTTTAAGTTTGAGGGATCCAATTTCAAACGTTGGCAAGCAAAGATGAAATTTTTCTTAACATTGAAAAAGGTTGCCCACGTTCTGACTGAGGATATCCCGGTTGTCCCTTCTGGATCTGCTGAACTACCTAATGGTAAGTCATTTGCAGAATCAGACGGGTCTTCCCAAACGCCTGAATCAGATGCTGCAAAAGCTAAGGCTGCAGCAGATGACTTACAGCTCAGGAAAGAGATCGCCATATGGCACGAGAATGATTATTTGTGCAAAAATCATATTCTGAACGGTCTTGTTGATGACTTGTACGACTACTACAGTAGCTACAAGACCGCTAAACAGGTTTGGGAGGCTTTGCAAAGGAAATATGATACTGAAGAAGCAGGTGCGAAGAAATATGTTGTCAGCCGCTATTTGAACTACAAGATGGTGGATGAAAAGTATGTGGAAGCTCAAAGCCACGAAATTCAGAAAATTGCTCATGAAATTATTACAGAAGGTATGCCCCTCAATGAACAATTTCAAATTGCTGTTATCATTGACAAACTGCCCCCTGGTTGGAAAGATTTCAAAATTTTACTTCGCCATAAAACAAAAGAATTTTCAATCGAGAGTCTGATTACTCGTCTCCGAATTGAAGAGGAAGCTCGGAAACAAGATCAGAAAGATGAAGTCTTAGTTGTTTCTAACAACAAAAAGAGATTCGGTGCGGTTCTGAAGCCTACGGGCAAACCTTTAAAGAATCAGAACCGCAATGCTGTGAACCGAATTAAGAATGGAAATCCCTCTAGGGCCCCATCTGCTCCATTTGTTAGGAAACAGCCTCCACCTCAAAGAAATGATGCTCCGGTTTTCTCTTGCTACAATTGTGGAAAACCGGGCCATATGGCAAAAAAATGTAAGAGCAGGCCTAAACCTGTTGCTGGCTCAAATGCTCAGGTTAACCTGACTGATGAGCAATTCATTGCTATGATCACTGAAGTCAACATGGTTGGTGGAAGTGATGGCTGGTGGATAGACACTGGCGCCACTCGTCATGTCTGCTATGATCGTGCTATGTTCAAGACATACATGATTGCTGAAGATAAGAAAGTGCTGTTGGGAGATGCTCACACCACTAACGTTGCTGGGATTGGAGATGTAGAGCTGAAGTTCACCTCTGGAAGGACTTTGATCTTGAAGGACGTCATGCACGTTCCTGAAATTAGGAAGAATCTTGTTTCTGGTTTTCTTTTGAATAAGGCTCGGTTTAGTCAAACTATAGGGGCAGATTTGTACACCATCACTAAGAATGGTATTTTTGTTGGGAAAGGGTACGCCACTGATGGCATGTTTAAGTTGAATGTTGAATTGAATAAAATTTCTCCTTCTGTTTACTCCTTGTGTGATTTTAATATTTGGCATGGTAGACTTTGTCACGTTAATAAGCGAATTATTTCTAATGCAAGCAACTTAAGCCTAATCCCTAAACTAAATGTCAATGATTCCAATAAATGTGAATTTTGTAGTCAAGCTAAAATAACAAAGACCTCGCATAAATCAATTATAAAAGAATCTGATCCCCTAGATCTTATACATTCCGATATATGTGAATTAGATGGAAGTTTAACTAGAAATAGTAAACGTTATTTTATCACTTTTATTGACGATTGCTCTGATTATACTTATGTATACCTAATGAAGAATAAAAGTGAAGCACTTGACATGTTTAAGATGTATGTAACCGAAATTGAGAATCAATTTAACAAGAAGATTAAGAGACTTCGTAGTGATAGGGGAACTGAATATGACTCTAGTTTATTTAATGACTTTTATATTAAACATGGCATTATACATGAAATGACTGCTCCATACTCTCCTGAAATGAATGGTAAAGCAGAAAGAAAGAATAGAACTCTTACTGAACTTGTTGTTGCAATTATGTTGAATTCTGGTGCTGCACCTCACTGGTGGGGGGAAATTTTATTGACTGTTTGCTATATCTTGAATAGAGTTCCCAAGTCAAAAAGTAAGATCTCACCTTATGAGATATTAAAGAAAAGACAACCAAATTTGTCTTATTTGAGAACTTGGGGTTGTCTGGCTTATGTCAGGATTCCGGATCCGAAACGAGTTAAACTCGCTAGTAGAGCCTATGAATGTGTATTCATTGGGTATGCAGCAAACAGTAAGGCATACAGGTTTTATGATCTAAATGCCAAAGTGATCATAGAATCAAACGATGTTGAATTCTATGAAGACAAATTTCCTTTCAAATCGAGAAATAGTGGGGGCACCCTATCGAGTCACATTCCTGTGATAAAAAGTACTGAAAGCAGCGACAATGTAGAAACAGAACTTCGAAGAAGTAAAAGAGCAAGAGTTGCTAAAGACTATGGGCCCGATTATGCGGCTTATAATGTTGAAGAAGATCCAATAAATCTTCAAGAAGCATTGTCCTCTCTGGATGCGGATTTATGGCAAGAAGCTGTTAATGATGAGATGGATTCTCTAGAGTATAACAAGACCTGGCACTTGGTAGACTTACCTCCTGGTTGCAAACCAATTGGTTGTAAATGGGTTTTGAAAAAGAAACTAAAACCTGATGGAACTATTGATAAATACAAGGCTCGTCTTGTAGCCAAGGGTTTTAGACAAAAAGAAAATATAGATTTCTTCGACACATTTTCACCAGTCACTAGAATTACATCCATTAGGGTACTCATTTCAATAGCTACTATTTATAACGTATTAGTACACCAAATGGATGTTAAAACAGCTTTTTTAAACGGTGACTTAGAAGAAGAAATCTATATGGAACAACCAGAAGGTTTTGTGATCCAAGGACAAGAAACCAAGGTCTGCAAGTTAGATAAGTCTTTGTATGGACTAAAACAAGCTCCTAAACAATGGCATGAAAAGTTTGATAACTTAATGATTATTAATGGGTATAAAGTGAATGAAAGTGACAAATGCATTTATTACAAAGTAGAACTAATATGGAAGTGAATTTGAAAAGATTCATTTTAGTCCCACATAGGAGGGAATACAAATATTTGTAGTGTTTATATAATCCAACATGGACAATTGAGATTGGGCCCCAAGGGGCACCCAATTTTGTAAAAGGAGTGAGGACACACCCATGAGCATCTAGACACACACGCGCGCGCCGCCGCCGCCGTCCGTCCGTCCGGCTCGGCTCGGTTCGGTTCGGTTCGGTCTAAATGAATTAATTTTTTGAACCCGAATTTAATAATTATTAATGTTAATTAATAATTTCGGTGGAAATTAAATAATTTTTAATTATTTAATATTAATTAATTACGAATGCTGACGTGTCATATTCCAACCTAAGTTTTGACTAACTCCACTACTGACCAACCCAGTAACCGCCAACTTTGACTGGGCCGGTCCACTCTCCCACGTTTCTAGTAACCGCCAGTTTTGACTGGGCCGGTCCACTCTCCCATTTTTCTCTCCACGATCCACGATTCGCTGCCTATAAATACAGGCCTTCACTTCATTTGTCAAGTGCACCGAAACTTTGTTTTTCTCTCCTCTCTTTGCTCTCTTCATCTATAAATTTTTCTTTTCTTGACTGGTTTCTGAACCAGATACTACGACTGGTTTATAACCATCTAAGGTGTAATCTCTAAGATCGATTTATCAGCCTGCAACTGATAAATCGAATTTGACGGGCTGTTTTATCCTGGAGACGTCGTTGTAAATTCGACTGCATTGCATAATATTGGCAGTACGACGAAACGTCTTAAAGAAAGCGACCTAGTACGCGACTCGTCCCGATAATTTCTTTGTGCCATTTTAAATTTTTTCAAAACTGAAAAACAACAATTTTAAGACGTTTTAATAACTGCCATGGCAACTGAGGAAATTATCGGTACTAATGCGGTCGCCACTGTCTCTGACAAACCGTTTAAGTTTGAGGGATCCAATTTCAAACGTTGGCAAGCAAAGATGAAATTTTTCTTAACATTGAAAAAGGTTGCCCACGTTCTGACTGAGGATATCCCGGTTGTCCCTTCTGGATCTGCTGAACTACCTAATGGTAAGTCATTTGCAGAATCAGACGGGTCTTCCCAAACGCCTGAATCAGATGCTGCAAAAGCTAAGGCTGCAGCAGATGACTTACAGCTCAGGAAAGAGATCGCCATATGGCACGAGAATGATTATTTGTGCAAAAATCATATTCTGAACGGTCTTGTTGATGACTTGTACGACTACTACAGTAGCTACAAGACCGCTAAACAGGTTTGGGAGGCTTTGCAAAGGAAATATGATACTGAAGAAGCAGGTGCGAAGAAATATGTTGTCAGCCGCTATTTGAACTACAAGATGGTGGATGAAAAGTATGTGGAAGCTCAAAGCCACGAAATTCAGAAAATTGCTCATGAAATTATTACAGAAGGTATGCCCCTCAATGAACAATTTCAAATTGCTGTTATCATTGACAAACTGCCCCCTGGTTGGAAAGATTTCAAAAATTTACTTCGCCATAAAACAAAAGAATTTTCAATCGAGAGTCTGATTACTCGTCTCCGAATTGAAGAGGAAGCTCGGAAACAAGATCAGAAAGATGAAGTCTTAGTTGTTTCTAACAACAAAAAGAGATTCGGTGCGGTTCTGAAGCCTACGGGCAAACCTTTAAAGAATCAGAACCGCAATGCTGTGAACCGAATTAAGAATGGAAATCCCTCTAGGGCCCCATCTGCTCCATTTGTTAGGCAACAGCCTCCACCTCAAAGAAATGATGCTCCGGTTTTCTCTTGCTACAATTGTGGAAAACCGGGCCATGTGGCAAAAAAATGTAAGAGCAGGCCTAAACCTGTTGCTGGCTCAAATGCTCAGGTTAACCTGACTGATGAGCAATTCATTGCTATGATCACTGAAGTCAACATGGTTGGTGGAAGTGATGGCTGGTGGATAGACACTGGCGCCACTCGTCATGTCTGCTATGATCGTGCTATGTTCAAGACATACATGATTGCTGAAGATAAGAAAGTGCTGTTGGGAGATGCTCACACCACTAACGTTGCTGGGATTGGAGATGTAGAGCTGAAGTTCACCTCTGGAAGGACTTTGATCTTGAAGGACGTCATGCACGTTCCTGAAATTAGGAAGAATCTTGTTTCTGGTTTTCTTTTGAATAAGGCTGGGTTTAGTCAAACTATAGGGGCAGATTTGTACACCATCACTAAGAATGGTATTTTTGTTGGGAAAGGGTACGCCACTGATGGCATGTTTAAGTTGAATGTTGAATTGAATAAAATTTCTCCTTCTGTTTACTCCTTGTGTGATTTTAATATTTGGCATGGTAGACTTTGTCACGTTAATAAGCGAATTATTTCTAATGCAAGCAACTTAAGCCTAATCCCTAAACTAAATGTCAATGATTCCAATAAATGTGAATTTTGTAGTCAAGCTAAAATAACAAAGACCTCGCATAAATCAATTATAAAAGAATCTGATCCCCTAGATCTTATACATTCCGATATATGTGAATTAGATGGAAGTTTAACTAGAAATAGTAAACGTTATTTTATCACTTTTATTGACGATTGCTCTGATTATACTTATGTATACCTAATGAAGAATAAAAGTGAAGCACTTGACATGTTTAAGATGTATGCAACCGAAATTGAGAATCAATTTAACAAGAAGATTAAGAGACTTCGTAGTGATAGGGGAACTGGATATGACTCTAGTTTATTTAATGACTTTTATATTAAACATGGCATTATACATGAAACGACTGCTCCATACTCTCCTGAAATGAATGGTAAAGCAGAAAGAAAGAATAGAACTCTTACTGAACTTGTTGTTGCAATTATGTTGAATTCTGGTGCTGCACCTCACTGGTGGGGGGAAATTTTATTGACTGTTTGCTATGTCTTGAATAGAGTTCCCAAGTCAAAAAGTAAGATCTCACCTTATGAGATATTAAAGAAAAGACAACCAAATTTGTCTTATTTGAGAACTTGGGGTTGTCTGGCTTATGTCAGGATTCCGGATCCGAAACGAGTTAAACTCGCTAGTAGAGCCTATGAATGTGTATTCATTGGGTATGCAGCAAACAGTAAGGCATACAGGTTTTATGATCTAAATGCCAAAGTGATCATAGAATCAAACGATGTTGAATTCTATGAAGACAAATTTCCTTTCAAATCGAGAAATAGTGGGGGCACCCTATCGAGTCACATTCCTGTGATAAAAAGTACTGAAAGCAGCGACAATGTAGAAACAGAACTTCGAAGAAGTAAAAGAGCAAGAGTTGCTAAAGACTATGGGCCCGATTATGCGGCTTATAATGTTGAAGAAGATCCAATAAATCTTCAAGAAGCATTGTCCTCTCTGGATGCGGATTTATGGCAAGAAGTTATTAATGATGAGATGGATTCTCTAGAGTATAACAAGACCTGGCACTTGGTAGACTTACCTCCTGGTTGCAAACCAACTGGTTGTAAATGGGTTTTGAAAAAGAAACTAAAACCTGATGGAACTATTGATAAATACAAGGCTCGTCTTGTAGCCAAGGGTTTTAGACAAAAAGAAAATATAGATTTCTTCGACACATTTTAACCAGTCACTAGAATTACATCCATTAGGGTACTCATTTCAATAGCTACTATTTATAACGTATTAGTACACCAAATGGATGTTAAAACAGCTTTTTTAAATGGTGACTTAGAAGAAGAAATCTATATGGAACAACCAGAAGGTTTTGTGATCCAAGGACAAGAAACCAAGGTCTGCAAGTTAGATAAGTCTTTGTATGGACTAAAACAAGCTCCTAAACAATGGCATGAAAAGTTTGATAACTTAATGATTATTAATGGGTATAAAGTGAATGAAAGTGACAAATGCATTTATTACAAAGTAGAACTAATATGGAAGTGAATTTGAAAAGATTCATTTTAGTCCCACATAGGAGGGAATACAAATATTAGTAGTGTTTATATAATCCAACATGGACAATTGGGATTGGGCCCCAAGGGGCACCCAATTTTGTAAAAGGAGTGAGGACACACCCATGAGCATCTAGACACACACGCACGCGCCGCCGCCGCCGTCCGGCCGGCCGGCTCGGCTCGGTTCGGTCTAAATGAATTAATTTTTTGAACCCGAATTTAATAATTATTAATGTTAATTAATAATTTCGGTGGAAATTAAATAATTTTTAATTATTTAATATTAATTAATTACGAATGCTGACGTGTCATATTCCAACCTAAGTTTTGACTAACTCCACTACTGACCAACCCAGTAACCGCCAACTTTGACTGGGCCGGTCCACTCTCCCACGTTTCTAGTAACCGCCAGTTTTGACTGGGCCGATCCACTCTCCCATTTTTCTCTCCACGATCCACGATTCGCTGCCTATAAATACAGGCCTTCACTTCATTTGTCAAGTGCACCGAAACTTTGTTTTTCTCTCCTCTCTTTGCTCTCTTCATCTATAAATTTTTCTTTTCTTGACTGGTTTCTGAACCAGATACTACGACTGGTTTATAACCATCTAAGGTGTAATCTCTAAGATCGATTTATCAGCCTGCAACTGATAAATCGAATTTGACGGGCTGTTTTATCCTGGAGACGTCGTTGTAAATTCGACTGCATTGCATAATATTGGCAGTACGACGAAACGTCTTAAAGAAAGCGACCTAGTACGCGACTCGTCCCAATAATTTCTTTGTGCCATTTTAAATTTTTTCAAAACCGAAAAACAACAATTTTAAGACGTTTTAATAACTGCCATGGCAACTGAGGAAATTATCGGTACTAATGCGGTCGCCACTGTCTCTGACAAACCGTTTAAGTTTGAGGGATCCAATTTCAAACGTTGGCAAGCAAAGATGAAATTTTTCTTAACATTGAAAAAGGTTGCCCACGTTCTGACTGAGGATATCCCGGTTGTCCCTTCTGGATCTGCTGAACTACCTAATGGTAAGTCATTTGCAGAATCAGACGGGTCTTCCCAAACGCCTGAATCAGATGCTGCAAAAGCTAAGGCTGCAGCAGATGACTTACAGCTCAGGAAAGAGATCGCCATATGGCACGAGAATGATTATTTGTGCAAAAATCATATTCTGAACGGTCTTGCTGATGACTTGTATGACTACTACTGTAGCTACAAGACCGCTAAACAGGTTTGGGAGGCTTTGCAAAGGAAATATGATACTGAAGAAGCAGGTGCGAAGAAATATGCTGTCAGCCGCTATTTGAACTACAAGATGGTGGATGAAAAGTCTGTGGAAGCTCAAAGCCACGAAATTCAGAAAATTGCTCATGAAATTATTACAGAAGGTATGCCCCTCAATGAACAATTTCAAATTGCTGTTATCATTGACAAACTGCCCCCTGGTTGGAAAGATTTCAAAAATTTACTTCGCCATAAAACAAAAGAATTTTCAATCGAGAGTCTGATTACTCGTCTCCGAATTGAAGAGGAAGCTCGGAAACAAGATCAGAAAGATGAAGTCTTAGTTGTTTCTAACAACAAAAAGAGATTCGGTGCGGTTCTGAAGCCTACGGGCAAACCTTTAAAGAATCAGAACCGCAATGCTGTGAACCGAATTAAGAATGGAAATCCCTCTAGGGCCCCATCTGCTCCATTTGTTAGGCAACAGCCTCCACCTCAAAGAAATGATGCTCCGGTTTTCTCTTGCTACAATTGTGGAAAACCGGGCCATATGGCAAAAAAATGTAAGAGCAGGCCTAAACCTGTTGCTGGCTCAAATGCTCAGGTTAACCTGACTGATGAGCAATTCATTGCTATGATCACTGAAGTCAACATGGTTGGTGGGAGTGATGGCTGGTGGATAGACACTGGCGCCACTCGTCATGTCTGCTATGATCGTGCTATGTTCAAGACATACATGATTGCTGAAGATAAGAAAGTGCTGTTGGGAGATGCTCACACCACTAACGTTGCTGGGATTGGAGATGTAGAGCTGAAGTTCACCTCTGGAAGGACTTTGATCTTGAAGGACGTCATGCACGTTCCTGAAATTAGGAAGAATCTTGTTTCTGGTTTTCTTTTGAATAAGGCTCGGTTTAGTCAAACTATAGGGGCAGATTTGTACACCATCACTAAGAATGGTATTTTTGTTGGGAAAGGGTACGCCACTGATGGCATGTTTAAGTTGAATGTTGAATTGAATAAAATTTCTCCTTCTGTTTACTCCTTGTGTGATTTTAATATTTGGCATGGTAGACTTTGTCACGTTAATAAGCGAATTATTTCTAATGCAAGCAACTTAAGCCTAATCCCTAAACTAAATGTCAATGATTCCAATAAATGTGAATTTTGTAGTCAAGCTAAAATAACAAAGACCTCGCATAAATCAATTATAAAAGAATCTGATCCCCTAGATCTTATACATTCCGATATATGTGAATTAGATGGAAGTTTAACTAGAAATAGTAAACGTTATTTTATCACTTTTATTGACGATTGCTCTGATTATACTTATGTATACCTAATGAAGAATAAAAGTGAAGCACTTGACATGTTTAAGATGTATGTAACCGAAATTGAGAATCAATTTAACAAGAAGATTAAGAGACTTCGTAGTGATAGGGGAACTGAATATGACTCTAGTTTATTTAATGACTTTTATATTAAACATGGCATTATACATGAAACGACTGCTCCATACTCTCCTGAAATGAATGGTAAAGCAGAAAGAAAGAATAGAACTCTTACTGAACTTGTTGTTGCAATTATGTTGAATTCTGGTGCTGCACCTCACTGGTGGGGGGAAATTTTATTGACTGTTTGCTATGTCTTGAATAGAGTTCCCAAGTCAAAAAGTAAGATCTCACCTTATGAGATATTAAAGAAAAGACAACCAAATTTGTCTTATTTGAGAACTTGGGGTTGTCTGGCTTATGTCAGGATTCCGGATCCGAAACGAGTTAAACTCGCTAGTAGAGCCTATGAATGTGTATTCATTGGGTATGCAGCAAACAGTAAGGCATACAGGTTTTATGATCTAAATGCCAAAGTGATCATAGAATCAAACGATGTTGAATTCTATGAAGACAAATTTCCTTTCAAATCGAGAAATAGTGGGGGCACCCTATCGAGTCACATTCCTGTGATAAAAAGTACTGAAAGCAGCGACAATGTAGAAACAGAACTTCGAAGAAGTAAAAGAGCAAGAGTTGCTAAAGACTATGGGCCCGATTATGCGGCTTATAATGTTGAAGAAGATCCAATAAATCTTCAAGAAGCATTGTCCTCTCTGGATGCGGATTTATGGCAAGAAGCTGTTAATGATGAGATGGATTCTCTAGAGTATAACAAGACCTGGCACTTGGTAGACTTACCTCCTGGTTGCAAACCAATTGGTTGTAAATGGGTTTTGAAAAAGAAACTAAAACCTGATGGAACTATTGATAAATACAAGGCTCGTCTTGTAGCCAAGGGTTTTAGACAAAAAGAAAATATAGATTTCTTCGACACATTTTCACCAGTCACTAGAATTACATCCATTAGGGTACTCATTTCAATAGCTACTATTTATAACGTATTAGTACACCAAATGGATGTTAAAACAGCTTTTTTAAACGGTAAATTAGAAGAAGAAATCTATATGGAACAACCAGAAGGTTTTGTGATCCAAGGACAAGAAACCAAGGTCTGCAAGTTAGATAAATCTTTGTATGGACTAAAACAAGCTCCTAAACAATGGCATGAAAAGTTTGATAACTTAATGATTATTAATGGGTATAAAGTGAATGAAAGTGACAAATGCATTTATTACAAAGTAGAACTAATATGGAAGTGAATTTGAAAAGATTCATTTTAGTCCCACATAGGAGGGAATACAAATATTTGTAGTGTTTATATAATCCAACATGGACAATTGGGATTGGGCCCCAAGGGGCACCCAATTTTGTAAAAGGAGTGAGGACACACCCATGAGCATCTAGACACACACGCGCGCGCCGCCGCCGCCGTCCGTCCGTCCGGCTCGGCTCGGTTCGGTTCGGTTCGGTTCGGTCTAAATGAATTAATTTTTTGAACCCGAATTTAATAATTATTAATGTTAATTAATAATTTCGGTGGAAATTAAATAATTTTTAATTATTTAATATTAAT
This sequence comes from Lathyrus aphaca, assembly GCA_963966055.1. Taxonomy (NCBI): domain Eukaryota; kingdom Viridiplantae; phylum Streptophyta; class Magnoliopsida; order Fabales; family Fabaceae; genus Lathyrus; species Lathyrus aphaca. The sequence goes on from OZ014525.1 coordinate 283,297,609, forward strand.
TAATTACGAATGCTGACGTGTCATATTCCAACCTAAGTTTTGACTAACTCCACTACTGACCAACCCAGTAACCGCCAACTTTGACTGGGCCGGTCCACTCTCCCACGTTTCTAGTAACCGCCAGTTTTGACTGGGCCGGTCCACTCTCCCATTTTTCTCTCCACGATCCACGATTCGCTGCCTATAAATACAGGCCTTCACTTCATTTGTCAAGTGCACCGAAACTTTGTTTTTCTCTCCTCTCTTTGCTCTCTTCATCTATAAATTTTTCTTTTCTTGACTGGTTTCTGAACCAGATACTACGACTGGTTTATAACCATCTAAGGTGTAATCTCTAAGATCGATTTATCAGCCTGCAACTGATAAATCGAATTTGACGGGCTGTTTTATCCTGGAGACATCGTTGTAAATTCGACTGCATTGCATAATATTGGCAGTACGACGAAACGTCTTAAAGAAAGCGACCTAGTACGCGACTCGTCCCGATAATTTCTTTGTGCCATTTTAAATTTTTTCAAAACCGAAAAACAACAATTTTAAGACGTTTTAATAACTGCCATGGCAACTGAGGAAATTATCGGTACTAATGCGGTCGCCACTGTCTCTGACAAACCGTTTAAGTTTGAGGGATCCAATTTCAAACGTTGGCAAGCAAAGATGAAATTTTTCTTAACATTGAAAAAGGTTGCCCACGTTCTGACTGAGGATATCCCGGTTGTCCCTTCTGGATCTGCTGAACTACCTAATGGTAAGTCATTTGCAGAATCAGACGGGTCTTCCCAAACGCCTGAATCAGATGCTGCAAAAGCTAAGGCTGCAGCAGATGACTTACAGCTCAGGAAAGAGATCGCCATATGGCACGAGAATGATTATTTGTGCAAAAATCATATTCTGAACGGTCTTGTTGATGACTTGTACGACTACTACAGTAGCTACAAGACCGCTAAACAGGTTTGGGAGGCTTTGCAAAGGAAATATGATACTGAAGAAGCAGGTGCGAAGAAATATGTTGTCAGCCGCTATTTGAACTACAAGATGGTGGATGAAAAGTATGTGGAAGCTCAAAGCCACGAAATTCAGAAAATTGCTCATGAAATTATTACAGAAGGTATGCCCCTCAATGAACAATTTCAAATTGCTGTTATCATTGACAAACTGCCCCCTGGTTGGAAAGATTTCAAAAATTTACTTCGCCATAAAACAAAAGAATTTTCAATCGAGAGTCTGATTACTCGTCTCCGAATTGAAGAGGAAGCTCGGAAACAAGATCAGAAAGATGAAGTCTTAGTTGTTTCTAACAACAAAAAGAGATTCAGTGCGGTTCTGAAGCCTACGGGCAAACCTTTAAAGAATCAGAACCGCAATGCTGTGAACCGAATTAATAATGGAAATCCCTCTAGGGCCCCATCTGCTCCATTTGTTAGGCAACAGCCTCCACCTCAAAGAAATGATGCTCCGGTTTTCTCTTGCTACAATTGTGGAAAACCGGGCCATATGGCAAAAAAATGTAAGAGCAGGCCTAAACCTGTTGCTGGCTCAAATGCTCAGGTTAACCTGACTGATGAGCAATTCATTGCTATGATCACTGAAGTCAACATGGTTGGTGGAAGTGATGGCTGGTGGATAGACACTGGCGCCACTCGTCATGTCTGCTATGATTGTGCTATGTTCAAGACATACATGATTGCTGAAGATAAGAAAGTGCTGTTGGGAGATGCTCACACCACTAACGTTGCTGGGATTGGAGATGTAGAGCTGAAGTTCACCTCTGGAAGGACTTTGATCTTGAAGGACGTCATGCACGTTCCTGAAATTAGGAAGAATCTTGTTTCTGGTTTTCTTTTGAATAAGGCTGGGTTTAGTCAAACTATAGGGGCAGATTTGTACACCATCACTAAGAATGGTATTTTTGTTGGGAAAGGGTACGCCACTGATGGCATGTTTAAGTTGAATGTTGAATTGAATAAAATTTCTCCTTCTGTTTACTCCTTGTGTGATTTTAATATTTGGCATGGTAGACTTTGTCACGTTAATAAGCGAATTATTTCTAATGCAAGCAACTTAAGCCTAATCCCTAAACTAAATGTCAATGATTCCAATAAATGTGAATTTTGTAGTCAAGCTAAAATAACAAAGACCTCGCATAAATCAATTATAAAAGAATCTGATCCCCTAGATCTTATACATTCCGATATATGTGAATTAGATGGAAGTTTAACTAGAAATAGTAAACGTTATTTTATCACTTTTATTGACGATTGCTCTGATTATACTTATGTATACCTAATGAAGAATAAAAGTGAAGCACTTGACATGTTTAAGATGTATGTAACCGAAATTGAGAATCAATTTAACAAGAAGATTAAGAGACTTCGTAGTGATAGGGGAACTGAATATGACTCTAGTTTATTTAATGACTTTTATATTAAACATGGCATTATACATGAAACGACTGCTCCATACTCTCCTGAAATGAATGGTAAAGCAGAAAGAAAGAATAGAACTCTTACTGAACTTGTTGTTGCAATTATGTTGAATTCTGGTGCTGCACCTCACTGGTGGGGGGAAATTTTATTGACTGTTTGCTATGTCTTGAATAGAGTTCCCAAGTCAAAAAGTAAGATCTCACCTTATGAGATATTAAAGAAAAGACAACCAAATTTGTCTTATTTGAGAACTTGGGGCTGTCTGGCTTATGTCAGGATTCCGGATCTGAAACGAGTTAAACTCGCTAGTAGAGCCTATGAATGTGTATTCATTGGGTATGCAGCAAACAGTAAGGCATACAGGTTTTATGATCTAAATGCCAAAGTGATCATAGAATCAAACGATGTTGAATTCTATGAAGACAAATTTCCTTTCAAATCGAGAAATAGTGGGGGCACCCTATCGAGTCACATTCCTGTGATAAAAAGTACTGAAAGCAGTGACAATGTAGAAACAGAACTTCGAAGAAGTAAAAGAGCAAGAGTTGCTAAAGACTATGGGCCCGATTATGCGGCTTATAATGTTGAAGAAGATCCAATAAATCTTCAAGAAGCATTGTCCTCTCTGGATGCGGATTTATGGCAAGAAGCTGTTAATGATGAGATGGATTCTCTAGAGTATAACAAGACCTGGCACTTGGTAGACTTACCTCCTGGTTGCAAACCAATTGGTTGTAAATGGGTTTTGAAAAAGAAACTAAAACCTGATGGAACTATTGATAAATACAAGGCTCGTCTTGTAGCCAAGGGTTTTAGACAAAAAGAAAATATAGATTTCTTCGACACATTTTCACCAGTCACTAGAATTACATCCATTAGGGTACTCATTTCAATAGCTACTATTTATAACGTATTAGTACACCAAATGGATGTTAAAACAGCTTTTTTAAACGGTGACTTAGAAGAAGAAATCTATATGGAACAACCAGAAGGTTTTGTGATCCAAGGACAAGAAACCAAGGTCTGCAAGTTAGATAAGTCTTTGTATGGACTAAAACAAGCTCCTAAACAATGGCATGAAAAGTTTGATAACTTAATGATTATTAATGGATATAAAGTGAATGAAAGTGACAAATGCATTTATTACAAAGTAGAACTAATATGGAAGTGAATTTGAAAAGATTCATTTTAGTCCCACATAGGAGGGAATACAAATATTTGTAGTGTTTATATAATCCAACATGGACAATTGGGATTGGGCCCCAAGGGGCACCCAATTTTGTAAAAGGAGTGAGGACACACCCATGAGCATCTAGACACACACGCGCGCGCCGCCGCCGCCGTCCGTCTGTCCGGCTCGGCTCGGTTCGGTTCGGTTCGGTCTAAATGAATTAATTTTTTGAACCCGAATTTAATAATTATTAATGTTAATTAATAATTTCGGTGGAAATTAAATAATTTTTAATTATTTAATATTAATTAATTACGAATGCTGACGTGTCATATTCCAACCTAAGTTTTGACTAACTCCACTACTGACCAACCCAGTAACCGCCAACTTTGACTGGGCCGGTCCACTCTCCCACGTTTCTAGTAACCGCCAGTTTTGACTGGGCCGGTCCACTCTCCCATTTTTCTCTCCACGATCCACGATTCGCTGCCTATAAATACAGGCCTTCACTTCATTTGTCAAGTGCACCGAAACTTTGTTTTTCTCTCCTCTCTTTGCTCTCTTCATCTATAAATTTTTCTTTTCTTGACTGGTTTCTGAACCAGATACTACGACTGGTTTATAACCATCTAAGGTGTAATCTCTAAGATCGATTTATCAGCCTGCAACTGATAAATCGAATTTGACGGGCTGTTTTATCCTGGAGACGTCGTTGTAAATTCGACTGCATTGCATAATATTGGCAGTACGACGAAACGTCTTAAAGAAAGCGACCTAGTACGCGACTCGTCCCGATAATTTCTTTGTGCCATTTTAAATTTTTTCAAAACTGAAAAACAACAATTTTAAGACGTTTTAATAACTGCCATGGCAACTGAGGAAATTATCGGTACTAATGCGGTCGCCACTGTCTCTGACAAACCGTTTAAGTTTGAGGGATCCAATTTCAAACGTTGGCAAGCAAAGATGAAATTTTTCTTAACATTGAAAAAGGTTGCCCACGTTCTGACTGAGGATATCCCGGTTGTCCCTTCTGGATCTGCTGAACTACCTAATGGTAAGTCATTTGCAGAATCAGACGGGTCTTCCCAAACGCCTGAATCAGATGCTGCAAAAGCTAAGGCTGCAACAGATGACTTACAGCTCAGGAAAGAGATCGCCATATGGCACGAGAATGATTATTTGTGCAAAAATCATATTCTGAACGGTCTTGCTGATGACTTGTATGACTACTACTGTAGCTACAAGACCGCTAAACAGGTTTGGGAGGCTTTGCAAAGGAAATATGATACTGAAGAAGCAGGTGCGAAGAAATATGCTGTCAGCCGCTATTTGAACTACAAGATGGTGGATGAAAAGTCTGTGGAAGCTCAAAGCCACGAAATTCAGAAAATTGCTCATGAAATTATTACAGAAGGTATGCCCCTCAATGAACAATTTCAAATTGCTGTTATCATTGACAAACTGCCCCCTGGTTGGAAAGATTTCAAAAATTTACTTCGCCATAAAACAAAAGAATTTTCAATCGAGAGTCTGATTACTCGTCTCCGAATTGAAGAGGAAGCTCGGAAACAAGATCAGAAAGATGAAGTCTTAGTTGTTTCTAACAACAAAAAGAGATTCGGTGCGGTTCTGAAGCCTACGGGCAAACCTTTAAAGAATCAGAACCGCAATGCTGTGAACCGAATTAAGAATGGAAATCCCTCTAGGGCCCCATCTGCTCCATTTGTTAGGCAACAGCCTCCACCTCAAAGAAATGATGCTCCGGTTTTCTCTTGCTACAATTGTGGAAAACCGGGCCATATGGCAAAAAAATGTAAGAGCAGGCCTAAACCTGTTGCTGGCTCAAATGCTCAGGTTAACCTGACTGATGAGCAATTCATTGCTATGATCACTGAAGTCAACATGGTTGGTGGAAGTGATGGCTGGTGGATAGACACTGGCGCCACTCGTCATGTCTGCTATGATTGTGCTATGTTCAAGACATACATGATTGCTGAAGATAAGAAAGTGCTGTTGGGAGATGCTCACACCACTAACATTGCTGGGATTGGAGATGTAGAGCTGAAGTTCACCTCTGGAAGGACTTTGATCTTGAAGGACGTCATGCACGTTCCTGAAATTAGGAAGAATCTTGTTTCTGGTTTTCTTTTGAATAAGGCTGGGTTTAGTCAAACTATAGGGGCAGATTTGTACACCATCACTAAGAATGGTATTTTTGTTGGGAAAGGGTACGCCACTGATGGCATGTTTAAGTTGAATGTTGAATTGAATAAAATTTCTCCTTCTGTTTACTCCTTGTGTGATTTTAATATTTGGCATGGTAGACTTTGTCACGTTAATAAGCGAATTATTTCTAATGCAAGCAACTTAAGCCTAATCCCTAAACTAAATGTCAATGATTCCAATAAATGTGAATTTTGTAGTCAAGCTAAAATAACAAAGACCTCGCATAAATCAATTATAAAAGAATCTGATCCCCTAGATCTTATACATTCCGATATATGTGAATTAGATGGAAGTTTAACTAGAAATAGTAAACGTTATTTTATCACTTTTATTGACGATTGCTCTGATTATACTTATGTATACCTAATGAAGAATAAAAGTGAAGCACTTGACATGTTTAAGATGTATGCAACCGAAATTGAGAATCAATTTAACAAGAAGATTAAGAGACTTCGTAGTCATAGGGGAACTGGATATGACTCTAGTTTTTTTAATGACTTTTATATTAAACATGGCATTATACATGAAACGACTGCTCCATACTCTCCTGAAATGAATGGTAAAGCAGAAAGAAAGAATAGAACTCTTACTGAACTTGTTGTTGCAATTATGTTGAATTCTGGTGCTGCACCTCACTGGTGGGGGGAAATTTTATTGACTGTTTGCTATGTCTTGAATAGAGTTCCCAAGTCAAAAAGTAAGATCTCACCTTATGAGATATTAAAGAAAAGACAACCAAATTTGTCTTATTTGAGAACTTGGGGTTGTCTGGCTTATGTCAGGATTCCGGATCCGAAACGAGTTAAACTCGCTAGTAGAGCCTATGAATGTGTATTCATTGGGTATGCAGCAAACAGTAAGGCATACAGGTTTTATGATCTAAATGCCAAAGTGATCATAGAATCAAACGATGTTGAATTCTATGAAGACAAATTTCCTTTCAAATCGAGAAATAGTGGGGGCACCCTATCGAGTCACATTCCTGTGATAAAAAGTACTGAAAGCAGCGACAATGTAGAAACAGAACTTCGAAGAAGTAAAAGAGCAAGAGTTGCTAAAGACTATGGGCCCGATTATGCGGCTTATAATGTTGAAGAAGATCCAATAAATCTTCAAGAAGCATTGTCCTCTCTGGATGCGGATTTATGGCAAGAAGTTGTTAATGATGAGATGGATTCTCTAGAGTATAACAAGACCTGGCACTTGGTAGACTTACCTCCTGGTTGCAAACCAACTGGTTGTAAATGGGTTTTGAAAAAGAAACTAAAACCTGATGGAACTATTGATAAATACAAGGCTCGTCTTGTAGCCAAGGGTTTTAGACAAAAAGAAAATATAGATTTCTTCGACACATTTTCACCAGTCACTAGAATTACATCCATTAGGGTACTCATTTCAATAGCTACTATTTATAACGTATTAGTACACCAAATGGATGTTAAAACAGCTTTTTTAAACGGTGACTTAGAAGAAGAAATCTATATGGAACAACCAGAAGGTTTTGTGATCCAAGGACAAGAAACCAAGGTCTGCAAGTTAGATAAGTCTTTGTATGGACTAAAACAAGCTCCTAAACAATGGCATGAAAAGTTTGATAACTTAATGATTATTAATGGGTATAAAGTGAATGAAAGTGACAAATGCATTTATTACAAAGTAGAACTAATATGGAAGTGAATTTGAAAAGATTCATTTTAGTCCCACATAGGAGGGAATACAAATATTAGTAGTGTTTATATAATCCAACATGGACAATTGGGATTGGGCCCCAAGGGGCACCCAATTTTGTAAAAGGAGTGAGGACACACCCATGAGCATCTAGACACACACGCACGCGCCGCCGCCGCCGTCCGGCCGGCTCGGCTCGGCTCGGCTCGGTTCGGTCTAAATGAATTAATTTTTTGAACCCGAATTTAATAATTATTAATGTTAATTAATAATTTCGGTGGAAATTAAATAATTTTTAATTATTTAATATTAATTAATTACGAATGCTGACGTGTCATATTCCAACCTAAGTTTTGACTAACTCCACTACTGACCAACCCAGTAACCGCCAACTTTGACTGGGCCGGTCCACTCTCCCACGTTTCTAGTAACCGCCAGTTTTGACTGGGCCGATCCACTCTCCCATTTTTCTCTCCACGATCCACGATTCGCTGCCTATAAATACAGGCCTTCACTTCATTTGTCAAGTGCACCGAAACTTTGTTTTTCTCTCCTCTCTTTGCTCTCTTCATCTATAAATTTTTCTTTTCTTGACTGGTTTCTGAACCAGATACTACGACTGGTTTATAACCATCTAAGGTGTAATCTCTAAGATCGATTTATCAGCCTGCAACTGATAAATCGAATTTGACGGGCTGTTTTATCCTGGAGACGTCGTTGTAAATTCGACTGCATTGCATAATATTGGCAGTACGACGAAACGTCTTAAAGAAAGCGACCTAGTACGCGACTCGTCCCGATAATTTCTTTGTGCCATTTTAAATTTTTTCAAAACCGAAAAACAACAATTTTAAGACGTTTTAATAACTGCCATGGCACCTGAGGAAATTATCGGTACTAATGCGGTCGCCACTGTCTCTGACAAACCGTTTAAGTTTGAGGGATCCAATTTCAAACGTTGGCAAGCAAAGATGAAATTTTTCTTAACATTGAAAAAGGTTGCCCACATTCTGACTGAGGATATCCCGGTTGTCCCTTCTGGATCTGCTGAACTACCTAATGGTAAGTCATTTGCAGAATCAGACGGGTCCTCCCAAACGCCTGAATCAGATGCTGCAAAAGCTAAGGCTGCAGCAGGTGACTTACAGCTCAGGAAAGAGATCGCCCTATGGCACGAGAATGATTATTTGTGCAAAAATCATATTCTGAACGGTCTTGCTGATGACTTGTATGACTACTACTGTAGCTACAAGACCGCTAAACAGGTTTGGGAGGCTTTGCAAAGGAAATATGATACTGAAGAAGCAGGTGCGAAGAAATATGCTGTCAGCCGCTATTTGAACTACAAGATGGTGGATGAAAAGTCTGTGGAAGCTCAAAGCCACGAAATTCAGAAAATTGCTCATGAAATTATTACAGAAGGTATGCCCCTCAATGAACAATTTCAAATTGCTGTTATCATTGACAAACTGCCCCCTGGTTGGAAAGATTTCAAAAATTTACTTCGCCATAAAACAAAAGAATTTTCAATCGAGAGTCTGATTACTCGTCTCCGAATTGAAGAGGAAGCTCGGAAACAAGATCAGAAAGATGAAGTCTTAGTTGTTTCTAACAACAAAAAGAGATTCGGTGCGGTTCTGAAGCCTACGGGCAAACCTTTAAAGAATCAGAACCGCAATGCTGTGAACCGAATTAAGAATGGAAATCCCTCTAGGGCCCCATCTGCTCCATTTGTTAGGCAACAGCCTCCACCTCAAAGAAATGATGCTCCGGTTTTCTCTTGCTACAATTGTGGAAAACCGGGCCATGTGGCAAAAAAATGTAAGAGCAGGCCTAAACCTGTTGCTGGCTCAAATGCTCAGGTTAACCTGACTGATGAGCAATTCATTGCTATGATCACTGAAGTCAACATGGTTGGTGGAAGTGATGGCTGGTGGATAGACACTGGCGCCACTCGTCATGTCTGCTATGATCGTGCTATGTTCAAGACATACATGATTGCTGAAGATAAGAAAGTGCTGTTGGGAGATGCTCACACCACTAACGTTGCTGGGATTGGAGATGTAGAGCTGAAGTTCACCTCTGGAAGGACTTTGATCTTGAAGGACGTCATGCACGTTCCTGAAATTAGGAAGAATCTTGTTTCTGGTTTTCTTTTGAATAAGGCTGGGTTTAGTCAAACTATAGGGGCAGATTTGTACACCATCACTAAGAATGGTATTTTTGTTGGGAAAGGGTACGCCACTGATGGCATGTTTAAGTTGAATGTTGAATTGAATAAAATTTCTCCTTCTGTTTACTCCTTGTGTGATTTTAATATTTGGCATGGTAGACTTTGTCACATTAATAAGCGAATTATTTCTAATGCAAGCAACTTAAGCCTAATCCCTAAACTAAATGTCAATGATTCCAATAAATGTGAATTTTGTAGTCAAGCTAAAATAACAAAGACCTCGCATAAATCAATTATAAAAGAATCTGATCCCCTAGATCTTATACATTCCGATATATGTGAATTAGATGGAAGTTTAACTAGAAATAGTAAACGTTATTTTATCACTTTTATTGACGATTGCTCTGATTATACTTATGTATACCTAATGAAGAATAAAAGTGAAGCACTTGACATGTTTAAGATGTATGTAACCGAAATTGAGAATCAATTTAACAAGAAGATTAAGAGACTTCGTAGTGATAGGGGAACTGAATATGACTCTAGTTTATTTAATGACTTTTATATTAAACATGGCATTATACATGAAACGACTGCTCCATACTCTCCTGAAATGAATGGTAAAGCAGAAAGAAAGAATAGAACTCTTACTGAACTTGTTGTTGCAATTATGTTGAATTCTGGTGCTGCACCTCACTGGTGGGGGGAAATTTTATTGACTGTTTGCTATGTCTTGAATAGAGTTCCCAAGTCAAAAAGTAAGATCTCACCTTATGAGATATTAAAGAAAAGACAACCAAATTTGTCTTATTTGAGAACTTGGGGCTGTCTGGCTTATGTCAGGATTCCGGATCTGAAACGAGTTAAACTCGCTAGTAGAGCCTATGAATGTGTATTCATTGGGTATGCAGCAAACAGTAAGGCATACAGGTTTTATGATCTAAATGCCAAAGTGATCATAGAATCAAACGATGTTGAATTCTATGAAGACAAATTTCCTTTCAAATCGAGAAATAGTGGGGGCACCCTATCGAGTCACATTCCTGTGATAAAAAGTACTGAAAGCAGCGACAATGTAGAAACAGAACTTCGAAGAAGTAAAAGAGCAAGAGTTGCTAAAGACTATGGGCCCGATTATGCGGCTTATAATGTTGAAGAAGATCCAATAAATCCTCAAGAAGCATTGTCCTCTCTGGATGCGGATTTATGGCAAGAAGCTGTTAATGATGAGATGGATTCTCTAGAGTATAACAAGACCTGGCACTTGGTAGACTTACCTCCTGGTTGCAAACCAATTGGTTGTAAATGGGTTTTGAAAAAGAAACTAAAACCTGATGGAACTATTGATAAATATAAGGCTCGTCTTGTAGCCAAGGGTTTTAGACAAAAAGAAAATATAGATTTCTTCGACACATTTTCACCAGTCACTAGAATTACATCCATTAGGGTACTCATTTCAATAGCTACTATTTATAACGTATTAGTACACCAAATGGATGTTAAAACAGCTTTTTTAAACGGTGACTTAGAAGAAGAAATCTATATGGAACAACCAGAAGGTTTTGTGATCCAAGGACAAGAAACCAAGGTCTGCAAGTTAGATAAGTCTTTGTATGGACTAAAACAAGCTCCTAAACAATGGCATGAAAAGTTTGATAACTTAATGATTATTAATGGGTATAAAGTGAATGAAAGTGACAAATGCATTTATTACAAAGTAGAACTAATATGGAAGTGAATTTGAAAAGATTCATTTTAGTCCCACATAGGAGGGAATACAAATATTTGTAGTGTTTATATAATCCAACATGGACAATTGGGATTGGGCCCCAAGGGGCACCCAATTTTGTAAAAGGAGTGAGGACACACCCATGAGCATCTAGACACACACGCGCGCGCCGCCGCCGCCGTCCGGCCGTCCGGCTCGGCTCAGTTCGGTTCGGTTCGGTCTAAATGAATTAATTTTTTGAACCCGAATTTAATAATTATTAATGTTAATTAATAATTTCGGTGGAAATTAAATAATTTTTAATTATTTAATATTAATTAATTACGAATGCTGACGTGTCATATTCCAACCTAAGTTTTGACTAACTCCACTACTGACCAACCCAGTAACCGCCAACTTTGACTGGGCCGGTCCACTCTCCCACGTTTCTAGTAACCGCCAGTTTTGACTGGGCCGGTCCACTCTCCCATTTTTCTCTCCACGATCTACGATTCGCTGCCTATAAATACAGGCCTTCACTTCATTTGTCAAGTGCACCGAAACTTTTTTTTTCTCTCCTCTCTTTGCTCTCTTCATCTATAAATTTTTCTTTTCTTGACTGGTTTCTGAACCAGATACTACGACTGGTTTATAACCATCTAAGGTGTAATCTCTAAGATCGATTTATCAGCCTGCAACTGATAAATCGAATTTGACGGGCTGTTTTATCCTGGAGACGTCGTTGTAAATTCGACTGCATTGCATAATATTGGCAGTACGACGAAACGTCTTAAAGAAAGCGACCTAGTACGCGACTCGTCCCGATAATTTCTTTGTGCCATTTTAAATTTTTTCAAAACCGAAAAACAACAATTTTAAGACGTTTTAATAACTGCCATGGCAACTGAGGAAATTATCGGTACTAATGCGGTCGCCACTGTCTCTGACAAACCGTTTAAGTTTGAGGGATCCAATTTCAAACGTTGGCAAGCAAAGATGAAATTTTTCTTAACATTGAAAAAGGTTGCCCACGTTCTGACTGAGGATATCCCGGTTGTCCCTTCTGGATCTGCTGAACTACCTAATGGTAAGTCATTTGCAGAATCAGACGGGTCTTCCCAAACGCCTGAATCAGATGCTGCAAAAGCTAAGGCTGCAGCAGATGACTTACAGCTCAGGAAAGAGATCGCCCTATGGCACGAGAATGATTATTTGTGCAAAAATCATATTCTGAACGGTCTTGCTGATGACTTGTATGACTACTACTGTAGCTACAAGACCGCTAAACAGGTTTGGGAGGCTTTGCAAAGGAAATATGATACTGAAGAAGCAGGTGCGAAGAAATATGCTGTCAGCCTCTATTTGAACTACAAGATGGTGGATGAAAAGTCTGTGGAAGCTCAAAGCCACGAAATTCAGAAAATTGCTCATGAAATTATTACAGAAGGTATGCCCCTCAATGAACAATTTCAAATTGCTGTTATCATTGACAAACTGCCCCCTGGTTGGAAAGATTTCAAAAATTTACTTCGCCATAAAACAAAAGAATTTTCAATTGAGAGTCTGATTACTCGTCTCCGAATTGAAGAGGAAGCTCGGAAACAAGATCAGAAAGATGAAGTCTTAGTTGTTTCTAACAACAAAAAGAGATTCGGTGCGGTTCTGAAGCCTACGGGCAAACCTTTAAAGAATCAGAACCGCAATGCTGTGAACCGAATTAAGAATGGAAATCCCTCTAGGACCCCATCTGCTCCATTTGTTAGGCAACAGCCTCCACCTCAAAGAAATGATGCTCCGGTTTTCTCTTGCTACAATTGTGGAAAACCGGGCCATATGGCAAAAAAATGTAAGAGCATGCCTAAACTTGTTGCTGGCTCAAATGCTCAGGTTAACCTGACTGATGAGCAATTCATTGCTATGATCACTGAAGTCAACATGGTTGGTGGAAGTGATGGCTAGTGGATAGACACTGGCGCCACTCGTCATGTCTGCTATGATCGTGCTATGTTCAAGACATACATGATTGCTGAAGATAAGAAAGTGCTGTTGGGATATGCTCACACCACTAACGTTGCTGGGATTGGAGATGTAGAGCTGAAGTTCACCTCTGGAAGGACTTTGATCTTGAAGGACGTCATGTACGTTCCTGAAATTAGGAAGAATCTTGTTTCTGGTTTTCTTTTGAATAAGGCTCGGTTTAGTCAAACTATAGGGGCAGATTTGTACACCATCACTAAGAATGGTATTTTTGTTGGGAAAGGGTACGCCACTGATGGCATGTTTAAGTTGAATGTTGAATTGAATAAAATTTCTCCTTCTGTTTACTCCTTGTGTGATTTTAATATTTGGCATGGTAGACTTTGTCACGTTAATAAGCGAATTATTTCTAATGCAAGCAACTTAAGCCTAATCCCTAAACTAAATGTCAATGATTCCAATAAATGTGAATTTTGTAGTCAAGCTAAAATAACAAAGACCTCGCATAAATCAATTATAAAAGAATTTGATCCCCTAGATCTTATACATTCCGATATATGTGAATTAGATGGAAGTTTAACTAGAAATAGTAAACGTTATTTTATCACTTTTATTGACGATTGCTCTGATTATACTTATGTATACCTAATGAAGAATAAAAGTGAAGCACTTGACATGTTTAAGATGTATGTAACCGAAATTGAGAATCAATTTAACAAGAAGATTAAGAGACTTCGTAGTGATAGGGGAACTGAATATGACTCTAGTTTATTTAATGACTTTTATATTAAACATGGCATTATACATGAAACGACTGCTCCATACTCTCCTAAAATGAATGGTAAAGCAGAAAGAAAGAATAGAACTCTTACTGAACTTGTTGTTGCAATTATGTTGAATTCTGGTGCTCACCTCACTGGTGGGGGGAAATTTTATTGACTGTTTGCTATGTCTTGAATAGATTTCCCAAGTCAAAAAGTAAGATCTCACCTTATGAGATATTAAAGAAAAGACAACCAAATTTGTCTTATTTGAGAACTTGGGGCTGTCTGGCTTATGTCAGGATTCCGGATCCGAAACGAGTTAAACTCGCTAGTAGAGCCTATGAATGTGTATTCATTGGGTATGCAGCAAACAGTAAGGCATACAGGTTTTATGATCTAAATGCCAAAGTGATCATAGAATCAAACGATGTTGAATTCTATGAAGACAAATTTCCTTTCAAATCGAGAAATAGTGGGGGCACCCTATCGAGTCACATTCTTGTGATAAAAAGTACTGAAAGCAGCGACAATGTAGAAACAGAACTTCGAAGAAGTAAAAGAGCAAGAGTTGCTAAAGACTATGGGCCCGATTATGCGGCTTATAATGTTGAAGAAGATCCAATAAATCTTCAAGAAGCATTGTCCTCTCTGAATGCGGATTTATGGCAAGAAGTTGTTAATGATGAGATGGATTCTCTAGAGTATAACAAGACCTGGCACTTGGTAGACTTACCTCCTGGTTGCAAACCAATTGGTTGTAAATGGGTTTTGAAAAATAAACTAAAACCTGATGGAACTATTGATAAATACAAGGCTCGTCTTGTAGCCAAGGGTTTTAGACAAAAAGAAAATATAGATTTCTTCGACACATTTTCACCAGTCACTAGAATTACATCCATTAGGGTACTCATTTCAATAGCTACTATTTATAACTTATTAGTACACCAAATGGATGTTAAAACAGCTTTTTTAAACGGTGACTTAGAAGAAGAAATCTATATGGAACAACCAGAAGGTTTTGTGATCCAAGGACAAGAAACCCAGGTCTGCAAGTTAGATAAGTCTTTGTATGGACTAAAACAAGCTCCTAAACAATGGCATGAAAAGTTTGATAACTTAATGATTATTAATGGGTATAAAGTGAATGAAAGTGACAAATGCATTTATTACAAATCTGATAATCGCATTTGTACTATCATATGTCTATACGTAGACGATCTACTCATATTTGGATCAAACATTCAGGCCATTAATGATACGAAATCATTGTTGTGTAATAACTTTGATATGAAAGACCTCGGAGAAGCAAGTGTGATCCTGGGTATCAAGATCACGAGATCTGAACAAGGAATTTCTTTGGATCAGTCTCATTATGTGGAGAAGATCTTAAAGAAATATAAATACTTCGACTGTAAACCTCCATGCACACCTTATGATCCAAGTGTGAAACTGTTTAAGAACACTGGAGAAAGTGTCAAACAAACAGAATATGCGAGCATCATTGGCAGTCTTAGGTATGCCACTGATTGTACTAGACCCGACATTGCATATGTCGTAGGATTGTTGTGCAGATTTACAAGTAAGCCGAGTAACGAGCATTGGCAAGCTATTGAGCGAGTCATGAGGTACCTTAAAAGGACTATGGACCTCGGCATACACTATCAGAAATTTCCTGCTGTACTAGAAGGGTATAGTGATGCAGATTGGAACACCTTATCGGATGATTCCAAAGCTACTAGTGGCTATATATTTAGTATAGCTGGATGAGCTGTATCTTGGAAATCAAAGAAACAGACCATCCTGGCTCAATCCATAATGGAGTCTGAAATGATAGCACTAGCTACGGCTAGTGAAGAAGCAAGTTGGTTAAGGTGTTTTCTAGCTGAGATTCCTTTATGGGAAAAACCTATGCCAGCTGTGTTGATCCACTGCGATAGTACCGCGACTATTGCAAAAGTTGAGAACCGTTATTATAATGGTAAAAGACTTCAAATTAGAAGAAAACACAGCACCGTTAGAGATTGTATCTCCAAAGGAGCAGTGAGAGTGGATCATGTACGCACTGATGAAAACTTAGCAGATCCTTTGACGAAAGGATTAGCTAGAGAGAAAGTCCATAATACATCCAAAAAGATGGGACTAATGCCTATAAAGAGATGATTTACTCATGATGGCAACCCGACCTAAATGACTGGAGATCCCAAGAACTAGGTTCAATGGGTAATAACAAGTTGTGAGTAATATGAAATTACCATGCAAGTGGAGCATGAATCCTGAAGTACGAAAAGGATGAGATAATAGAAACTCTTAATGAGATCTATACTCTGTATGAGGGAGTACCTAGGCTACAGGAGTACTCTTGATAGACTCACCTATGTGACTGTGGAACTGAGGCCGGTTCCTATGGAATTTCGAGGAAAAATTCCTAGAGCCTTCACTAAACCGGGATACACGTGCAGGGCCATTAAAGCACGGGCTATTAGAATACACCTTACGAAAAGGTTGTGTGCAGGTTTGATGTCTGAGATAGAGTTCAAGACAATAGTGTCACTCTTGTTGAATCAGAATCTAACTTGCTACGCTAAGGTTCAAGTCGTAGACACCTTTGTTTATGCACAATCTTAGAAACATCTGACGGACGTCTAAAATCGCCTTTTAAATTCAAGTGGGGGATTGTTGGAATGATGTTAATTTGGAGTAGAAGTTGGAATTATTTATTGACATTAAATGGGCAATAAATGCACACAAAGTAGAACTAATATGGAAGTGAATTTGAAAAGATTCATTTTAGTCCCACATAGGAGGGAATACAAATATTAGTAGTGTTTATATAATCCAACATGGACAATTGGGATTGGGCCCCAAGGGGCACCCAATTTTGTAAAAGGAGTGAGGACACACCCATGAGCATCTAGACACACACGCGCGCGCCGCCGCCGCCGTCCGGCCGGCCGGCCGGCTCGGCTCGGCTCGACTCGGTTCGGTTCGGTTCGGTCTAAATGAATTAATTTTTTGAACCCGAATTTAATAATTATTAATGTTAATTAATAATTTTGGTGGAAATTAAATAATTTTGGTGGCCAGGTGCGTTTGAATGGAAGGCACACCTAGCATTGGAGTCATAGTTCCTTGGTAGGCTGTTGGGATCCGGAGGTGCCAACGTTCTTAGCTCAACCAAGTTGAGTTTCAGAAGTTGTGGCAGCAGAGTAGCATACGGCATTGGGATCGGATCGATCACTCTGTTAGCTTGAGATGGCCTTTGTTGGAATGGCCTTTGTTGACTGTTGTTGCTGTTGTTGTTGTAATTTCTTGGAGGATACTGATTTTGCTGATGGTACTGAGGTTGTGGCTGATAGCTTTGTTGAGGAGGTTGATAGACTGGCTGAGGATGAACGGGAGCAGGGATGGTGACTGCTGCTATTGATCTTTGAGCATATTGGGGCCTACCCCTGTTGGTGTGGATGGCGTTGGTCTCGCCAGTTCTTCTCGGGCCTGCGAAAGGCTTTCTTGCGTTACTGGACGAGCTTGCACCATTGTCTGAAATCTTTCCCATTTTCAACAGGCTTTCAATTCTCTCCCCAGCTATGACAACATCTGCAAAGCTAGTGGAAGAGAAAGCAGCCAACCTGTCAATATAGGTGCCCTGAAGAGTATTCATAAACATGTCTGCCATTTCCCTTTCAGACATAGGGGGTTGAACAGCAGCAGCCAATTGCCTCCATCTCTGGGCATATTCTCGGAAACTCTCCCTTGAAGACTGTGACATTCCCATTAGGAGGGTCCTGTTGGGTGCCATGTCTAAGTTATATTGATACTGTCTGATGAAGGCCTCTGCCAAGTCCTTCCAGCATCTAATAGTTGCCCTTGTTAGGTGAGAGTACCATTCTCTTGAGGCCCCTGTCAAGCTATCTTCGAAATAGAACATCCAAAGCTTCTCATCCATTGTATAAGCCTTCAGCCTTCCCAGAAATGACTGTAGATGAGTCCGGGGGCATGAAGTCCCATTATACTTTTCGAAACAAGGAGGCTTGAACTTATGGGGGATCCTGACCCCGTCTACCAAGCCCATGTCCATCACGTCAAAACCCAAAGAATTTTGAGATTCTAAGGACCTCAACTTCTCAGCTATTTCATCCAATCTCCTATCATAAGCTTCTTCTCCAGCACCCATTACAGTGAACTGGTCTTCTTGAGGGTCTTCCTGAAGTACCCTGGCTGCAGTGGCTGTGCCTTGAACATTTGCAGGAATGTTGATCTCAGGATGCAAATGTGGGCCAAACACAGGGGGATTAACATGGGGTTGCACCCTTTCATTATTACTGGTGCCTGCAGTTCCTACATGAGGCTCCTCTTGATTTTGCCTCTCCACCATGGCCCTCAGTCTCTCCTGGCTCTGAGCCATGTTGTTCATAACTTCCATGAACTGCGTCATCTGCGTTCTCATCTCTAACCTTTCGTTTGCCATCTGATTTCTGACCTCCGCTAGGTCCTGCTGTACCTGATCCATTTGAATTCCCGGAAGGTTATTTCGGGTTGGATAACGGTGCGGCCGGTTGAGGGGAAATACTCGGCGCCTAGCAATAGTTCCTGAACATCACAACAGAGGTTAGCAACAATAAAACAAAAACCTACAAAACAAACAAAGGGTTAGCATGCAATGCAGTTATGCTTATTTGTTCTCAAGGTATCCGGTTTGGCCTTCAGTTTTGACCCTTCCAGACCCTTGAAGATGCTGTTGATGTTGATTCCGAAGTAAACTTGGATGGAACAAAACGAACACAAAATACATTATAGAAGGTGAAATAATACAAATTGTTCAATTTACAACACAAGCCCCCTAAGGGGTCAAAATACATCACAAAAAGGAAAAGTACATGGAACAGAAACAACAACAAGCAAATGGTCAAACACCAAGGCCAAACTCATCCTCACGAACTTCCTTGAGAAGTGCTTCGGTCACAGGATCAGCCGGACGCTCCGTAAGATTCCGGATAAGGAGGTTCCGGGTTGCAATAGCTGCTGCTAGCTTTTTGTGCTGAGTTTGGTCCTTGGACCTCTTCACCCCTGCTTTGATCTTCAATTCAGATATCTCCCTCTGGGCTGATGCCAGGGCTTCTCGCTGTTCTCTTGCATTAGCTTCCAGTTGATCCATCTTGTCTTGAACTCTCTTGTCCTCCTGGGTACGAGCCTCGGTGATCCTGACCCACCGGGCTTGACTCTCTTTCAAATACAAGTCTGTTCTTGCTCTTTGGAACTGGGCTTCTTTACAAGCATTCTTCAGAATTTGTTCACCGGCCTTAGACTTTTTGATATAATCCCCAGACTTCTCGATCTTAGTCAAGTGCTCCACTCTCAACTTCTCCAATCTCTCAACTTCCCTTGTACCTTCACTCCTCTCCCGGAGGGTCTTCTGCAAAGCCTGGGTTAGCTTCTCATTTCTTTCCTTCAAGCTCTCAAACTCCTCCAAACTGATGGTGGCAGGGGGAGGTGCTGAGGATGACTCAGGCATGTCTTCTACGGTAAAGGGCATCCCAGAGAATTGGGCCCTGGCACGGGACCACTCATAATATTGTGCTGATGCCACATTATTACACTTCCCCAAAACAGTGACTCCCTTGGTTTGAACATTATCCCAGGCCCAGGCAGCCTGCCTAACAACAGCCAAACTAATCTTGTTCTCACAATAGAGAGTCTCCACCAAATCCTGTGCCTTAGGAGTATGGACTAAGGCATAGCCCAGTTGTCTTCTGAACAGCAGAGGGTTGTAATTAATACTCCCCTTAACTCCTATTAAGGGCACATTGGGAAAATGCCCACAGCTGGTGATGATATCCCTGCCCTTGGTGCTTTGAGTACACCATCTGATGTCTGTTGAAGTGAGAGTAGTGAGCCTCTTAGCCCAGTTGCTTTGCTGATGAGGGTTTAGAAATGCATCTGTCCTGGGTAGATGCTTGAGAAGCCAAGTGTGGAACAAAGGAGCACAACACCTCACTAACCTCCCCCTCTGCTTTTCATTCCTCTGATGCACTGAATAGTAAAGGTCTCCCAATAATGTTGGTACTGGGTTCTTCAGGATGAACAGGTGGATTGCATTCTTGCTGATGAATCGAGGCTCATCTGCAAACAACACAATTCCATATATGCACAAGGCCAGCAGAGCACAAACAGCTTTCCATTCCCCCAGGGAAGCCTTCAAGGTAGCTTGAGAGATTAAGAAGTCTAGATGAAAACCAGGGATCCCAGCTTTAGAGGTCATATGCTGCTCAATTAGGACAGGCTCCAGATGTAAAGCTCTTGCTACCTCTCCATTAGTAGGAAAGACCATCTCAGGATTGAAAGGGATTTCTCTCCTGATGGGCAAACCAACCAATGATGAGTATTCTTCTAAAAGAGGGCCCAACTGAAAGTCTTGAAAGGTGAAACATCTCAGTGGGGGATCATAGAACTGAATGCAAGTGTGGATGAGGCTCCTCTGGGATGGATCCAGATCCACAACCAAGTCAAGTATATCTCCATAGTTTTCTCTGAACAAGGATATGTGATCTGGAGTGATCAGGGTTTGAACCCTCCTGATGTCTGATAACTCTGGTTGGAAGAAGTGATAGGTGATGTTGCTTTTCTTTGGAGCCATGATGCTGAGACTGAGTAGAGACAGGTGCTGAGGCTGATGCTGAAGTAATGAGCCACTGATTGGCTGGTGCTGGTGATAACTGAAGCAGATAGCTAAACTGAAGCAGGTACTGGTGAAGATGGGCCAATGCTGAGGATGGGGTCAAAACTGGCCAAAAATAAAGATGGATACCCTGAAACACAAATAAGCAAATGTCAATATGATGCAATGATTATGCATGCAAATGAAATGCAAGGGTCTGTGACTGAGCTGGATCTGGCCAAAATATTCTGATATAGGTCCAAGTGTGTTCAAGAATTCCAGATGGAGGTCTATAAATCCGGTAACCAAGGTGGGGGGGCTCAAATAAAGAGCCACATGTCCAGGGTTTTAGAATCACAAGAACTATCCAACATGTAGTACTCTTAACAAATCAAAGTGACAGGGTATTCTGAGGTCAAGGTACCTGCAAACCTGTAAACAACCCATCCCCCTCACAGGTGGTGTTCTAAAACAAGGATCCTCAGACTTGGATCCGTTATGAGAAGTGTAAACACTTCTAACCCGGAGGTACAGTGTTTACAATAACCATAACAATTCCTCCCCTAATTCACCTCAGTTTCTGAAGGTCAATACTAAAGGTCATCCAGACTTAGCAGGCTTCCCAGATAGCCCTAGCATTGCAGGAAATCCGCAACACAGAGTTCTCAAGAAGAAACCCATATCTGAACCGTGTTTCATATTCCCGCACCAGACCGAAATGGAATGGGAAAGAATATGATTCACTCTAGCCTAGGTGTCACTCAGGTCCCAGGTATAGGACCTTAACTCTCAATGAATTACCCACCCACCAAAGGAAAACCAGATCCAGCCAGCAGTACAATATGATATACACAGATGCAATAAAGAAAGCAGTAAAGCAAACTGTACATAAATCAAAAATAAAACATATACAAACACAAATAAACACATAACACCCCAGTAAACACAAATCAAACAAGCGCTAGGAGGAACCTACAAAAAGAACCAGAAGCCCTGGTTGCAATATAAGGGTCCCCAGCAGAGTCGCCAAGCTGTCGCTCCCGATAAATGAAGCAGGGTCAAATAAAGGTACAGACGCGAACGGTCGGCGAAGGGAACAGTGAGAACACACAGCCGTGAACTCACTGGAGAATGAATAGAGTCGCCAGCTAGGCATTTTTATCCCGGAGGAAAGGTAATGCTGCATAAACCTAGAAAAAGATGGATAAGACGGTTTGCGAACCAGAGAGACTGAGAAAGGGGGTTGGTTACAACCTGGGAAGGTATTAGCACCCAGATTGTCCGTCGTACTCGACGGGATCCACGCTTAAAAGATTTGTGTTTTAAAGGGGTAGTGTCAGTGCAATTTGTGTGTAAAATAGCTGGAGAAGAATGTACAGGTGTCAGTGTATAGTGTATAAGTGATATGAAGTATGAAAGTGTCAGTGTAAGAATGAGAATGAATTGCTCATGATCATGAGGCTAAAAGAATAATGCAGAAGGAGGGGGAATGTACAGAGACTTTTGTTCGATAACTGTTAAGTTATGCCTACGTATCCTCTCGTGCAATGAGGAAGTCAGAACACCGTAGTTCGACCCAAAGAGACTGAAAGATGAATTGACTTGTGAACTGCTTACTTGTCTATGCTCAAGTGTATGACCTGTCTGGCTCAGGTACAAACTGTCTTGCATTAGACGGAAGAAGCGAGTTCTCGTTTATGAGTGAATGAGATGAGAAAAGAATCCCGGAGGAGACGATTATCGTTTGTTTTTGAGTTTTCAGTCTTTTATTGCTTTTGAAAGTTTGTCATAAGATAATGAGCTTAAGCCTAAACCAATGGGTTAGTAAACTCATCACATCTTCCCTCTGATTAGGGGTAATGAGAATTACCTTAAGTGTGAAGTCAGATTCTCACACTTAATCACCTCTAGTATAGGATTAAGATCATTAACCTACTTGTGATTATTTAGATGTTTTTGTGGTTTTTGTTTAGTGTTAAGTAATGAGGTTAAGCCATAATCAGGGATTTAACAGACTCATTACACCATCCTAATAGAAGGATAATAGATGAGAATGTTTAAGCTGAGGAAAGCTCCTCAACTTAATCCATGATTAGGGATTAAGCTCATGACAAAACAAGCCTTTGATTAAATGGATTTTATTCAATGGTATGATGATGAAGTGAATTTTATAATTTGTAAGACAACTTGAGGGGGACTTGTCCATTAACACTAGGGTTAGTCCTTCTTAACCAATTAAGGAAGAATTAGAACCCTAATGCAAGGCCCAAGTTACAAGTGTGAAGTCTTGATGATTATTAGATGGATTGATTAAGAGATTTAAACACATTAAGGGTTTAACACTTAGGATTAAAGTTATACACTCCATCCTAAGAGAAGGATGCAGGCATAAGCTTAATCACAAAGTCTTAAAGCCTTTAGGGTTTAGTCCCTGATTATGAGATGAGAAGAGAAGACTCAAAGAGAGACACAAAGGTAAAAACTATGAGGGGAGACTAATCAAAACCCTAATTCATTATCATGCTTGGTTGTCCCTAAAGTTTGTGAGGTTTGCAAGAACAATCTTCAAAGGAGCCACCAGGAAGCAGATGAACAAAATCAAGAGAAGCAAAGTGACTTGCTTCATCCAAGAAGTCAAGTCACTTGAAGAAAGAAAGTGGGAGGAACAAGAATGAGCAAGCTCAAACTCAAACACATATAAAAATGCAGCAATGAATGCAAGGGAGATGAAAAGAAAAGTTATGAGAAGTGAAGGCAAATTCACTTCTCAAGTTTACTTACCACCTGAAATGTTAGAAAGAAATGCAATGCAATGCCAAATGAGATGAGATGACAATGATGCTAAACAAAACCAGAAGCATGTTGATGATGATTATGATGCTATGAGATGCTATGGACATGAGGCAGCATATGGAGATGTTCATACAAGGTCATGGATGCAAATGATGCAAGCTAAAGAGCATGAATGAACATGAAAAGTTATGAAACATACAAGGCAAATGACATGGCAAATATGAGATGCAATGATCAAGTATGCTTCCTACATGTCTTATGATGTCAAATGAAACACAAGAATGCACAAAATGCAAAGACAAGTCATGTTATGCAAGAGAAAGCAAGAAGGATGCAAATGAAAGCCCAAATTAGGGTTTATGAATCAAACAACAAACAAAAACCCAAAACAGAAGCAAACCCTAAGATAAAAAATGGAAAATGCTAACCAAAGAAACCCTAAACCTATACTAAACCAAGGTCCAAAGGGGAACTCTCAACTCTCAACCAAACTCAAGATATGAATTTTCTAAGTTATTAGGGTTTTTTAAGGTTCTTAACAAAAGAAATGCCAAACAAATGGAAAATGCAAGATCAAATCATGGCCATTTAATCCTAGAAACTACATGCCAAATAGAAAACAAAGCAAAAAGAATCAATGTCCAACTCTTCTCCAATAGGCAGAAATGAATTTTTGAACCCATGATCAAAATAATGCATAAAAAATGATTTAATTCAATGAAAAATTCTAAACATGCATCAAGATCAAAAAAGAAATTTGGTTTGAAGGTTGGACAATGTTTCTAAATGTCTTAGAACATTTCATGAATTTTTTTGTAATTTTTAAATACCTAAAAGTATTTTTAATTAATTAATTCCCATTAATCAATTAAAAATAATCTTTTAAATATTTAAAAATACTTTTTTAATGATAAAAAATAAAATAAAAATATTTTTGTGTCATAAAAATTATTAAAACTCAGAGGAAGAAGTTTCATAATTTTTATGTATTTTTTGCTATTTTAAAAATAATTGTACAAGTTTAATGAAATAAAATGAATTAAAAATCAAATAAAATGAAAGTAAGCAAGATGGAGGGCCAGGATGGAGCCTGAGTTTGAATGTGTTGACTGGCGCGTGAATGGAGGGTCCAGATGGCCTCTGAGTTAATTAATTAGGATTATCTTAATTAAATAAGATTAGGGCAAATGAGTGAATCTGAGCCTTCCATTCGCGCGGGGAGTCAAACAATTCAACGCAATCAATGGTCCAAATTCAAACTAACATTAATTATGCAATTAGGGTTTAATCACTCTCAGGTGGCCGGAGAAGACTTCCGGTCGTCTTCTCCGGCGAACCCCTCCCCTGAAAAACTCCCAATCCCCTCAAAACGTATCAAAAATGAAAACCAAAAACTGGGAAATGATCTCCAACCTCTCACGAATCAAACCCCTCTCTCAAAACACATTTCTTCTTCCTAAACAAACTGAATCGAAAGAAATAAAAACTAGGGCACGCAAGCTTCAGAGACAAATTAAATACTCAAATCAAAGCCATTTTCAAAACCAAGGACATCAGGATAATCAGTGAATCACATAGAACAAGTTTGTAACAAGAGAAATGATTTCTGGAAAAATGAATTTCAAGCTACCTGAGATTTGGAGCTTTCAACCTGAGAACTTTCTGGCCACCTCTCCTTGTGCAAACCACTCCTTAGGGCCTCTTGATGATGTTTGAATGCCTTAGAACAATTTATGTAGGCTGGTTGATGAGCTTCGACAGTTTCTGCTTCACCTCAGTCAAGAATGGCTATGATGATTCTGGTAGTTTCAGGCCATTGTGAATGGTGGTTTTGACTCCTTGTGGTATGCTTGACTTGTTGGTGAAGAAAGATGAGGTGTTTGATGGCTGAATAGTGAGATTCGAAGAGAACTGGTTTGGGAGGTGAGAAATGGTGGAGCTCAGGTCAGGCTTGTTTCAGGCTTGAGCTTTGGTGGTTTGAGGCCTATGGAGTATGGTGAGTTGAGTGGTGAAGATGGTTTGAATGTTTGCAAGCTGTGGAGGCAGATTCGAAGCAAGTTGCAATGTGGTGTGTTTTTGTGAATGTGATGGTTTGTAGTGTTTCAGGCTTGCTTAGTACATGGAATGGCTTGCAAAATGATATGTTATTTTAATCCAAGTGGCCAGAGGATGTGACATGGCCTGTGGTGATTGGGATGTTTACTTTTGCATAAAGTCCACCTTTTGTGTAAGTGAGGCATGGCTGGACTCTAGGCAAGTACAATGGGCATGGGCTGCGCAGCATGATGAGTGTGTGAGGCTAGCTTGATTCAAGGACCAATGCAGCAAGTTGGTGAAGCATGATCATGAGTTTTGCAACTTGTTGTAACTTTGGTTCACATGTGATTCTTTTGCCTAACCAAACATAAACCATAGGCATTCTTGGTCCAAATCTGATTTTCATGACTTAGAGAAAGTTTGTGTGCTGGTTTGAAGTGAATTAGAAGTCACATAATGCATTGGTTCATGATTTTGCAAAATTTCCATTTGAGGCATGCCTTAAAAATCAATGATTTTAGCCAACTTTGTCACACCATAACTTTTGATCCAAGAAGAGTTTGATCATGTTCTTGTACTTTTTGAAAAGGGAAATATGAGATCTACAACTTTCATGACCAAAGTTTTTCCATTTGAAGTCTTTTTGGATCAAGAATCAAGGCTTGAAAAATGACCTAAAATGATGCATTCTTGAAAAGTCAACTATGCCCAAAAAGTCAACATTTGCAAAAACCCTAAATTCTTGATTTTTATGAACTTTAACCTTCTTCCATGATCAAATAAAGATCATATACACTCAAAATGATGAAGATCACCCATTGGTTGGGTCATTGGGGGCCTCAGATGCCCTGGTTTTACGCTGACTTGTCTGAAAAGTCAACCTTTGATCAGATGACTTCCCCATGGGATTTCTTCATGAAAATTGATATGCATACTCCCTATACCATATAGAGACCAATGGAAACAAGAATGACCAAAAAATTTGGAGTTATGGCCTCTGAAACCAAAACCCTAATTTTCAGTCAACTGTGCAGTCAAACCTGGCTCTGCATCTACTCAAACCCTAGTTCTTGTGATTCCTCTGCATTTTTGACTTTGAGGAGATGGAATATGATATAAGAACACACATGGACCACTCTGAAATGATTGGTGGCCTTTGGAATGGCTCAAGAAGCATTGGGATTGCTCAGATCACAAACCCTAGGTGCAGATGCCTTAGAAACTATGCAATGAATAAAAAGTGAGATATGATATGATATGATTGTGCATATGAGAATGATCACAAGCCATGGTGAAATGAGTGAGGGCAAATTTGGGGTGTTTACAGCTGCCCCTATTCAAACATGAGTTAGCTGTGCAGGTTGTAAGCAACGGCTTAACAGGCAAACAAGATAACTTGTGGTTGAATACCAAAGACAGTCCAAAATTTGCACTCACAGAATAAAGAAGAAAAGGGATATAGGTTGCAAAGGAAAATAGAGTATATTGTAAAGTGTGGGCGACGGAGGACGACCGTCGAGCAGAGGACGACTGCTGGGTAAAGTGTGTGAAGTAAAGCGATGACGGGGACGGCCGACATGCTGGGGATAAAAGGTAAAGCTAAGGCGGGGACGGCCGACTAGCTGGGGAAAATAAAGTCATGATGGGGACGGCCATCAAGGTAAAGCTGTAAAATTCTCTGGGAACTAATGGAACATGACGGGGACGGCCATCAAGTTCATAAAGGCAAAGTAACCAACGATGGGGACGGCCATCGGGCTAAAAAGGAAAAGGGACCACGACGGGGACGGCCATCGGGTTAAAGAATAAATGAAATAAACAGATGATGGGGTACGGCCATCAAAGGTGAAGGACGATCACCTAGCAGGGGACGGCTGCTCTGTTGGGGATAAAAGAAATATGATGGGGACGGCCATCAAAGGTGGAGGACGACCACCTGGCAGGGGACGGCTGCCGAAAATATCGCGACATAGGACGAATGCCGGATAAAAGGTCAACGATGGGGACAGCCATCGGATGAGCATGATGGAGGACGACCATCAAGAAGTGGAGGACGACCACTCAGCAGGGTACGGCTGCTCTCAAGGTTTATCCTAACACAGGACGAGTGTCAGACAACCAAAATCAACAATGGGGACGGCCATTGGATAAAATGATGAAGGACGATCATCAAGAGGTGGAGGACGACCACCTAGCAGGGGACGGCTGCTAAAAGGATCAATGATGGGGACGGCCATCGGATGAGCATGATGGAGGACGACCATCAAGAAGTGGAGGACGACCACTCAGCAGGGTACGGCTGCTCTCAGGGTTATCATGACACAGGACGAGTGTCAGATAAAAGGAAATGCTTTGTTGGTGATCTACCGGGGATGTAGTGAACACGGACGAGTGCTCTCAACCAAAAAGGGAAAGTATAAGTGTTTGGTATTGTGTATAGATTAAAGATGCGGACGAGCATCCTTAAGACTATGATACGGACGAGTATCATGTAGAAACAAACTGACACATGTTCAGAGATGATGATACGGACGAGTATCGACTGGTTAACAAAGAACACGGACGAGTGTTGCATCTGAAAGAATTCTTCTGGGGGATAATAGACACAGACGAGTATCTATATTCAAGAAGACACAAGTGTTTGACACGGTGTGTGGATTAAAGATGCGGACGAGCATCCTTAAGACTATGATACGGACGAGTATCATGTAGAAACAAACACTAGACGCAATGTTCTGAGATGATGGTACGGACGAGTACCAACTGGTTAACAAAGAACAAGGACTACTGTCGAATCTGTGGGGATATAAATGGTGTATACAAGATACGGACGAGTATCTGTTATAAGTGTATCATGAGTAGTGAATGTATATAGATGAGTATTTATCTGCTGGGGAGAGTGACACGGACGAGTGTCAAGAGAGAAAAGTGTAATATGAACAAGTATCTGATATACAAAGTCTATGCGACTGCGCTGGGGATAGGACACGGACGGGTGTCAAGAAATGTATATATAGGTATATGTGAGTGCAAAGAGGATGTCTTCGGCTTTCTGCTGGTGATGTGACACGGACGGGTGTCATGAAGTATCTGCAATACGGGTGGTTCTGTTTGTAAAGAGTGTTCGGGCAACTTTACCAGGGAGTGTTGATACGGACGGGTATCAAGAGGAAATATACTGGTGTTTGGTGATCTGTGAGGCAGCTGCTTTTGCTGGGGTCCTGGTGGGGATTTTTCTGTATGTTGATGAACTGTAATTATTTACAAGCGTTAATTCAGACCATGGCTTATGACTATGCTATGCATTTGACTTTTGCCGTAATGCTCCGTGCTAGACGGAATGCTACGCTCTGGGGGATAATATGATGCGAATGCTATGATTATGCAAAGATATCAAACCGGGATCCGGGTCCCGTTGTTGCGGAGATCTCTGGTCGATCTGTTTGAAAAGGACATCCCAGCTGGGGATGAGATCAATGATAGATCTGAGAGACGTATCTGCTTGGGGAATAAGTCACTGATTGACATATCCTTATAATACGGGACCCAGCTGGGGTTTGTAGAAGCTTTTTGTACTCTGTTGTGATCTTCATGCATTGCTCTTCTGAAAAGAGGCTGAGACTTTGTGGAGAGATGATTCCCTGATTCCTGCATTCGGCTGAGGAAGGATGATTGGTACTACAGCTGGGGAAAGCAATGAGAGGCAACTCAGCTGGGGATAGAGCATTCCGGATGCTGAGATCTTTTATTGATTTTCTGAGCCGCTGAGATGTAACTTGCATGCCCCTAGTTGCGTTCTGGATACCTGCAATCCTGCAAAGATAAGGAAACGCACAAAAGATCCCGAGGTAACCTATACTGGATTCCGTCATAAGAATTAAGTACCTTCGAGAGTAAGTATATTCCCTGTAAGCATGTTTTTATTATTATATATTTTGAGAGAAAAGCATCTGTACTTATGCAATTGATTTTTGGGACATCAGACATCCTTTGCAAATAAAATATACAAAACGAAACATGACTGAAAAATTCGATTTTATTAATTCATGTGCCCTGAATTGGCAAGATACAGTCAAGGAAACATGTCTCCTGAAATGAAGAGACTGTCACAAATTGAGAAACAAAGTGCTGGCGGTGTTGATGACGCTTTTGAGGAGCTTCCTCTCCCGCTATGACTCGTATGACAATGACGTTCTTCTCGTCTTGCTTTCTGGAGAGAGTTGATTCTGATCGGAGCTTGATCCTTTCGAAACTTACCAAGTTGCTGACAATACAGACGAATTCAGAATGCAGTTGTTCGCTTATTCCCTTGTTTTGCATGGATCGCCCTTTCGGGTTTTCGATCCATCGGGATACCCATTTTTGCCTGAGTTGTCCAATGCGGCTTTTCAACTCAGCGGGTGTACGTTTTTTTATTATTTATTTCCCTTATTTTTGCCCGAGTCTTTTATTCTGTTTTTGACTCGCCGGGATGCCCTATTTTTGCCTGGACTTACATTCTGTTTTTATGTCCAGCGGGTCATTTTTATGCGAAGTATTTTTTAACTGCATCTGAATTCACAGGGGACGGAAAATCTTCACCATCCATGGTGCTGAGCATCAGTGCTCCACCAGAGAAAACCTTCTTCACCACGAATGGTCCTTCATAATTAGGAGTCCATTTGCCCCTGTGGTCTGTATGAGGAGGGAGGATTCTTTTCAGCACAAGATCTCCCACTTGGTACTCTCGATGCCTGACTTTCTGGTCGAAGGTTTTCTTCATTCTCCTCTGATATAACTGCCCATGACAGATTGCAGCCAATCTCTTCTCTTCGATCAGACTCAGTTGCTCGTATCGGGACCTAACCCATTCTGCCTCACTCAGCTTGACATCCATTAACACCCGTAGGGAGGGTAATTCAACTTCAACTGGCAGGACTGCTTCCATACCATACACAAGCTGATATGGTGTTGCCCCAGTGGATGTCCTGATTGATGTGCGATACCCATGCAAGGCAAATGGTAGCATTTCATGCCAGTCTTTGTAGGTGACTACCATCTTTTGCACAATCTTCTTGATATTTTTGTTAGCTGCCTCAACAGCACCATTCATCTTTGGTCTGTAAGGAGAAGAATTGTGATGTTGGATCTTGAAGTCCCGGCATAATTCAGCCATCATTTTGTTGTTGAGATTGGAACCATTATCAGTAATGATCCGCTCGGGAACTCCATACCGACAGATGATATCTCTTTTTAGGAATCGGGCTACCACTTGCCTGGTGACGTTTGCATATGAGGCTGCTTCAACCCACTTTGTAAAATAATCGATGGCGACCAGGATGAATCTATGGCCATTCGAAGCAGTTGGCTCAATCTTGCCAATCATATCAATGCCCCACATGGCAAAGGGCCATGGTGAAGACATTATGTTCAAAGGGTTTGGAGGCACATGCACTTTATCTGCATAGATCTGGCATTTGTGACATTTTCTGGCGTAAGCACAACAGTCTGCATCCATTGTGATCCAATAATAGCCTGATCTTAACAACTTCTTAGCCATTGCATGTCCTCCAGCATGGGTACCAAAAGAGCCTTCATGCACTTCATGCATCAGTAGATCTGCTTCCGTCTTGTCAACACATTTGAGGAGTACCATGTCAAAGTTCCTTTTGTATAAAGATCCATCAGTGTTCAGAAAGAAACTTCCAGCGAGCCTTCTCAAAGTCTTCTTATCATTGGAAGATGCCCCAGGTGGGTATGTTTGATCCTCCAAGAAGCGCTTGATGTCGTGGAACCAAGGCTTGTCGTCCTTGACAACATCCGCTGCAAATACATATGCTGGTCTATCAAGTCTCGACACTGATATCTGAGGTACAAAGTTAGCAGCTTGAACTTTGATCATAGACGAAATGGTAGCCAAGGCATCTGCAAACTGATTCTCGTCCCGAGGGATATACTCAAGTTTGACTGTTGTGAAGAAAGTCAGTAGCCTCCTTGTATAATCCCTGTAAGGTAACAGATGATCTTGGTGTGTGTACCATTTTCCGTTGGTCTGATTGATTACCAAAGCTGAATCTCCGAATACGGTTAATGTCTTGATCCTGAGGTCAATGGCTTCCTCAAGACCCATAATGCAAGCTTCGTATTCAGCTTCGTTGTTAGTGCAGTTGAAAGTGAGTTTTGCCGAGAAAGGCATGTGAACTCCTTTGGGTGTAATGAGTACTGCACCAACACCACGGCCATTCATGTTAACAGCCCCGTCGAACATCATAGTCCATTCTTCTTCTGGGTCAGGCCCTTCAGTGTGAATAGGCTCTTCATGATCTTTTGATTTAATGAACATGATGTCTTCATCAGGGAAGTCAAACCTCATAGGCTGGTAATCATCAATGGGTTGCTCAGCCAGATATTCAGATAGTACACTGCCCTTGATGGCTTTCTGAGATGTGTACTATATGTCGTATTCTGTGAGAATCATCTGCCATCTTGCAACCCGTCCGGTAAGCGCTGGCTTCTCGAATATGTACTTGACCGGGTCCATCTTTGAGATTAATAAGGTAGTGTGGGTCAACATATACTGCCTTAGTCGGCGAGCAGCCCACGCTAAAGCACAGCAAGTTTTCTCGAGCAGTGAATAACGCTGTTCACAGTCGGTAAACTTTTTGCTCAGGTAGTATATTGCATACTCTTTTCGACCAGACTCGTCATGCTGGCCCAGCACACACCCCATTGACTCTTCTAATTCTGTCAAGTACATAATTAGAGGTCTTCCTTCAACTGGCGGCATGAGGATTGGAGGTTCTTGCAGATACTCCTTGATCTTGTCAAAAGCCCTTTGGCAGTCTTCGTTCCACCTGACCGCTTGCTCTTTTCTTAACAGCTTGAACAAGGGTTCACAGGTTGCTGTGAGGTGAGATATGAACCTTGAAATGTAGTTCAATCGACCTAAGAACCCTCGAACTTCCTTCTCTGTTTTCGGTGCAGGCATCTCTTGGATGGCTTTGACTTTATCAGGGTCAACCTCAATCCCTTTCTCGCTTACAATAAAGCCCAGCAGCTTACCGGATCTCACCCCGAATGTGCACTTGTTGGGGTTCAGCTTCAATTGATACTTCCTCAGACGCTTGAACAACTTGAGCAGATTCACCAGATGATCTTCTTCTGTAAGGGACTTGGCAATCATGTCATCCACATAGCATTCTATTTCCTTGTGGATCATGTCATGGAATAATGTTACCATAGCCCGTTGATAAGTGGCACCAGCATTCTTCAGTCCAAATGGCATCACTTTGTAGCAGAACGTGCCCCAAGGTGTGATGAATGTTGTCTTCTCCATGTCTTCAGGTGACATCTTAATCTGATTGTATCCTGAAAATCCATCCATGAAAGAGAATACCGAGAACTGAGCCGTATTATCCACCAATACATCAATGTGAGGTAATGGGAAATCATCTTTCGGGCTAGCTCTATTCAGATCCCGGTAATCAACACACATTCTTACTTTGCCGTCCTTCTTAGGCACAGGCACTATGTTAGCAACCCACGGCGGGTAGCTAGTTACAGCAAGGAACCCGGCGTCCCATTGCTTTTGTACCTCTTCCTTGATTTTCATAGCCATGTCTGGACGAGTACGGCGTAGCTTTTGTTTGACTGGAGGGCACTCTTCTCTCAAGGGCAGCTTGTGCACAACAATATCGGTATCCAACCCTGGCATGTCTTGATACGACCAAGCAAACACATCCACATATTCTTGGAGCAGATCTACCAGTTGCTTCTTCACTGAGTCTTGCAGGCAGGCCCCGATCTTGACTTCTTTCACATTTTCCTCTGTACCAAGATTAATCACTTCAACTTCCTCCTGATGAGGAGTAATGACCCTTTCCTCTTGTCTTAACAACCTGGCTAGCTCTTCAGGAAGCTCATATTCTTCTTCAACCCCTTCATCAGCTTGATTGATCGGATTGTCAAAGTCATACGATGTCATAGCCGTGCTGTTGTCGGTGCTGTCAGGATGGCACTCTCTGCAAGGGTTAGGTTGTTCATTTTAGTGATCTGATTTTAGTCTTATTTAGAAAAGTGAAATGAAGTTGTCATTTTGAAAACACTGCCATTTATTTTTTTGTACAAAAAAGAAAAATGGAAAAACAGTGAGCATAAAAGAAAAAGACTCGTTTGCAAAAAGATGTCTGATATTTCATTAATTGATCTTGTTTGCACAAAAGTACAGATGGCCCTGATTACAAAATGAGTCTTGTCATCTTGGGCAAGATGCAAGACTTTGATGCATGCTTATAAAATACAGGAAATAATAATTACTCTGCTCGAGTAACACTTATAATTCCCTGGGAAGACCAGTTCGAGACACTGCTCCCCGGGACCTTCGGACGAATCCAATTCTCCAGGTTGCGCTCCTCTTCCGGCTCGTCTTCCAGACAGTTGATAGCATCGGGGGTAAGCATCCCCCCACTGACAAAACCAGGCTCTCCAGCAGCCTTTGCTTGATGTTGAGTTGGTCTGTAACCCAACCCAAACTTGTCCTTCTTCTCTTCCACAGCTAAAACTTTGCCCCAGCCTAGGGCAGTTCCTTCCTCAACAACCTTTCGGGCTTGTTGGTATGATGACATGGAGATCCCAGATACAGCAGATGCTTCATTGACATTCAAGGCTTCAAAACCTTGGCTCATTGTCTCATGGATCTCCCCATCCATTTCAATGTACTTATAAGTAGCCAGATGGCTAACAAATATGTCCTCCTCCCCGCAGATTGTGACAACTTGGCCTTCCCACTCAAATTTTAACTTTTGGTGAAGGGTAGACGTTATTGCGCCGGCGGCGTGAATCCAGGGTCTACCCAACAAACAGCTGTAGGCGGGCTGAATGTCCATCACATAAAAGATAGTTTTAAAGGTCTGTGGGCCAATTGTCACAGGCAGCTCAATTTCTCCCAGCACCGATCTCTTTGAACCATCAAAGGCTCTTACCACCAGGTTGCTGGGTCTCAATGCCAATCCATCATATTCAAGCTTCACCAGAGCCTTCTTTGGTAAAACATTCAGGGATGAACCTGTGTCTACCAGCACATGAGAGAGGACAGCTCCTTTGCATTCCATGGTTATGTGCAAGGCTTTGTTGTGGTTGCGGCCATCCGCTGTCAAGTCAGTATTGGTGAACCCTAGCCCATTGCTAGCAGTAACATTTCCAACCACGGTTTCCAACTGGTTGACAGTAATCTCTTCAGGCACGTAAGCTGCGTGCAAGACCTTGAGTAGCGCATTCCGATGGGCTTCGGAGCACATAAGCAGTGAGAGGATAGAGATTTTGGATGGCGTTTGGTGAAGCTGATCCACAATTTTATAATCACTCTTTTTGATGATTCGCATAAACTCATCAACTTCTTGATCGAACGGTGTCTTCAAGGCTTCTTTAACAGCTGGATCTTCCTGCACCTGGCTCTTTCCTTTTGCCTTGGCAGCAGCTTCTGCTTCGGCAGTAGGTCTCTGCATTGGTGGAGCGAAGAGACGTCCGCTTCGGGTGAAGCCTCCGCCTCCGCCCACATTATCTACTTGTGGTGCAGATGTTGGTGTTTCAAGAGTGATTCTTTTTCCTTCGCAGTACACGTCAGAGCCATAGTGCCAAGGGATGGCTCTATTGCTTTCATATGGTACAGGTCCAGGCACCGTGACAGTGACTGGACTGATTGTTGCTGCTGAAGGGACTGTAATTGTTTGTGGATCATAAAAGATTGTAATTGGTGCTCTGATGGGAGCAGCACCTTCTGAATGGTAGGCAGAGTTGTTTTCAGGATCATAGAATATGGTGACAGTGGAGACATCTTCATGATTGATTGCTGGTGTTGTAGGAGATATTGGCGGGAGAATGGATGTTGTCGTTGTAGGAGTCTCAAAATGGAGTGAAGCTGATGTTGTAGAAGAGACATTTGTTGAAAACTGATTAGTTGAGAAGATAGATGAAGTACTCGTTGATGAAGCCGAAGAATTGTCAGGAACAATAGTTGCTGCAGTTGTAGGAGGTTCTGAAACCGTTGTTGATGAGGTTGCTGGATTTGTTGGAAATGATGTAGTGATCTGAAGTTGGCCACTCTGAATAAGGCCATCTATGCCATTCCTCAAATTATCGCACCCATTGACCGAGATATTGCAGTAAGCACAACCCAACTCGCAACCCGGGAACATTTGACATTCCAAGAGCTGAGCCTTGATTTCTACCAATGGTGTCCTGATCTGTCCCACACTGGTTATTAAATAAGACGGCTTGTCTTCTTCAATAGCGTTAATCCGGGGACCACCATGGTTTGGCATGGGGTTTTTATTGACATTGGGCGGCGGTGCGAAATTCAGAGCCTTGGAGTCTACCAAGTCTTGTACCTTCATATGCAGAGCCCTGCATTTTTCTGTACTGTGGCCAGGTGCGTTTGAATGGAAGGCACACCTAGCATTGGAGTCATAGTTCCTTGGTAGGCTGTTGGGATCCGGAGGTGCCAACGTTCTTAGCTCAACCAAGTTGAGTTTCAGAAGTTGTGGCAGCAGAGTAGCATACGGCATTGGGATCGGATCGATCACTCTGTTAGCTTGAGATGGCCTTTGTTGGAATGGCCTTTGTTGACTGTTGTTGCTGTTGTTGTTGTAATTTCTTGGAGGATACTGATTTTGCTGATGGTACTGAGGTTGTGGCTGATAGCTTTGTTGAGGAGGTTGATAGACTGGCTGAGGATGAACGGGAGCAGGGATGGTGACTGCTGCTATTGATCTTTGAGCATATTGGGGCCTACCCCTGTTGGTGTGGATGGCGTTGGTCTCGCCAGTTCTTCTCGGGCCTGCGAAAGGCTTTCTTGCGTTACTGGACGAGCTTGCACCATTGTCTGAAATCTTTCCCATTTTCAACAGGCTTTCAATTCTCTCCCCAGCTATGACAACATCTGCAAAGCTAGTGGAAGAGAAAGCAGCCAACCTGTCAATATAGGTGCCCTGAAGAGTATTCATAAACATGTCTGCCATTTCCCTTTCAGACATAGGGGGTTGAACAGCAGCAGCCAATTGCCTCCATCTCTGGGCATATTCTCGGAAACTCTCCCTTGAAGACTGTGACATTCCCATTAGGAGGGTCCTGTTGGGTGCCATGTCTAAGTTATATTGATACTGTCTGATGAAGGCCTCTGCCAAGTCCTTCCAGCATCTAATAGTTGCCCTTGTTAGGTGAGAGTACCATTCTCTTGAGGCCCCTGTCAAGCTATCTTCGAAATAGAACATCCAAAGCTTCTCATCCATTGTATAAGCCTTCAGCCTTCCCAGAAATGACTGTAGATGAGTCCGGGGGCATGAAGTCCCATTATACTTTTCGAAACAAGGATGCTTGAACTTATGGGGGATCCTGACCCCGTCTACCAAGCCCATGTCCATCACGTCAAAACCCAAAGAATTTTGAGATTCTAAGGACCTCAACTTCTCAGCTATTTCATCCAATCTCCTATCATAAGCTTCTTCTCCAGCACCCATTACAGTGAACTGGTCTTCTTGAGGGTCTTCCTGAAGTACCCTGGCTGCAGTGGCTGTGCCTTGAACATTTGCAGGAATGTTGATCTCAGGATGCAAATGTGGGCCAAACACAGGGGGATTAACATGGGGTTGCACCCTTTCATTATTACTGGTGCCTGCAGTTCCTACATGAGGCTCCTCTTGATTTTGCCTCTCCACCATGGCCCTCAGTCTCTCCTGGCTCTGAGCCATGTTGTTCATAACTTCCATGAACTGCGTCATCTGCGTTCTCATCTCTAACCTTTCGTTTGCCATCTGATTTCTGACCTCCGCTAGGTCCTGCTGTACCTGATCCATTTGAATTCCCGGAAGGTTATTTCGGGTTGGATAACGGTGCGGCCGGTTGAGGGGAAATACTCGGCGCCTAGCAATAGTTCCTGAACATCACAACAGAGGTTAGCAACAATAAAACAAAAACCTACAAAACAAACAAAGGGTTAGCATGCAATGCAGTTATGCTTATTTGTTCTCAAGGTATCCGGTTTGGCCTTCAGTTTTGACCCTTCCAGACCCTTGAAGATGCTGTTGATGTTGATTCCGAAGTAAACTTGGATGGAACAAAACGAACACAAAATAAATTATAGAAGGTGAAATAATACAAATTGTTCAATTTACAACACAAGCCCCCTAAGGGGTCAAAATACATCACAAAAAGGAAAAGTACATGGAACAGAAACAACAACAAGCAAATGGTCAAACACCAAGGCCAAACTCATCCTCACGAACTTCCTTGAGAAGTGCTTCGGTCACAGGATCAGCCGGACGCTCCGTAAGATTCCGGATAAGGAGGTTCCGGGTTGCAATAGCTGCTGCTAGCTTTTTGTGCTGAGTTTGGTCCTTGGACCTCTTCACCCCTGCTTTGATCTTCAATTCAGATATCTCCCTCTGGGCTGATGCCAGGGCTTCTCGCTGTTCTCTTGCACTAGCTTCCAGTTGATCCATCTTGTCTTGAACTCTCTTGTCCTCCTGGGTACGAGCCTCGGTGATCCTGACCCACCGGGCTTGACTCTCTTTCAAATACAAGTCTGTTCTTGCTCTTTGGAACTGGGCTTCTTTACAAGCATTCTTCAGAATTTGTTCACCGGCCTTAGACTTTTTGATATAATCCCCAGACTTCTCGATCTTAGTCAAGTGCTCCACTCTCAACTTCTCCAATCTCTCAACTTCCCTTGTACCTTCACTCCTCTCCCGGAGGGTCTTCTGCAAAGCCTGGGTTAGCTTCTCATTTCTTTCCTTCAAGCTCTCAAACTCCTCCAAACTGATGGTGGCAGGGGGAGGTGCTGAGGATGACTCAGGCATGTCTTCTACGGTAAAGGGCATCCCAGAGAATTGGGCCCTGGC
The DNA here is from genome assembly GCA_963966055.1 of Lathyrus aphaca. Classification (NCBI taxonomy): domain Eukaryota; kingdom Viridiplantae; phylum Streptophyta; class Magnoliopsida; order Fabales; family Fabaceae; genus Lathyrus; species Lathyrus aphaca. Next base: position 283,336,079 of record OZ014525.1, read on the forward strand.
ACGGGACCACTCATAATATTGTGCTGATGCCACATTATTACACTTCCCCAAAACAGTGACTCCCTTGGTTTGAACATTATCCCAGGCCCAGGCAGCCTGCCTAACAACAGCCAAACTAATCTTGTTCTCACAATAGAGAGTCTCCACCAAATCCTGTGCCTTAGGAGTATGGACTAAGGCATAGCCCAGTTGTCTTCTGAACAGCAGAGGGTTGTAATTAATACTCCCCTTAACTCCTATTAAGGGCACATTGGGAAAATGCCCACAGCTGGTGATGATATCCCTGCCCTTGGTTCTTTGAGTACACCATCTGATGTCTGTTGAAGTGAGAGTAGTGAGCCTCTTAGCCCAGTTGCTTTGCTGATGAGGGTTTAGAAATGCATCTGTCCTGGGTAGATGCTTGAGAAGCCAAGTGTGGAACAAAGGAGCACAACACCTCACTAACCTCCCCCTCTGCTTTTCATTCCTCTGATGCACTGAATAGTAAAGGTCTCCCAATAATGTTGGTACTGGGTTCTTCAGGATGAACATGTGGATTGCATTCTTGCTGATGAATCGAGGCTCATCTGCAAACAACACAATTCCATATATGCACAAGGCCAGCAGAGCACAAACAGCTTTCCATTCCCCCAGGGAAGCCTTCAAGGTAGCTTGAGAGATTAAGAAGTCTAGATGAAAACCAGGGATCCCAGCTTTAGAGGTCATATGCTGCTCAATTAGGACAGGCTCCAGATGTAAAGCTCTTGCTACCTCTCCATTAGTAGGAAAGACCATCTCAGGATTGAAAGGGATTTCTCTCCTGATGGGCAAACCAACCAATGATGAGTATTCTTCTAAAAGAGGGCCCAACTGAAAGTCTTGAAAGGTGAAACATCTCAGTGGGGGATCATAGAACTGAATGCAAGTGTGGATGAGGCTCCTCTGGGATGGATCCAGATCCACAACCAAGTCAAGTATATCTCCATAGTTTTCTCTGAACAAGGATATGTGATCTGGAGTGATCAGGGTTTGAACCCTCCTGATGTCTGATAACTCTGGTTGGAAGAAGTGATAGGTGATGTTGCTTTTCTTTGGAGCCATGATGCTGAGACTGAGTAGAGACAGGTGCTGAGGCTGATGCTGAAGTAATGAGCCACTGATTGGCTGGTGCTGGTGATAACTGAAGCAGATAGCTAAACTGAAGCAGGTACTGGTGAAGATGGGCCAATGCTGAGGATGGGGTCAAAACTGGCCAAAAATAAAGATGGATACCCTGAAACACAAATAAGCAAATGTCAATATGATGCAATGATTATGCATGCAAATGAAATGCAAGGGTCTGTGACTGAGCTGGATCTGGCCAAAATATTCTGATATAGGTCCAAGTGTGTTCAAGAATTCCAGATGGAGGTCTATAAATCCGGTAACCAAGGTGGGGGGGCTCAAATAAAGAGCCACATGTCCAGGGTTTTAGAATCACAAGAACTATCCAACATGTAGTACTCTTAACAAATCAAAGTGACAGGGTATTCTGAGGTCAAGGTACCTGCAAACCTGTAAACAACCCATCCCCCTCACAGGTGGTGTTCTAAAACAAGGATCCTCAGACTTGGATCCGTTATGAGAAGTGTAAACACTTCTAACCCAGAGGTACAGTGTTTACAATAACCATAACAATTCCTCCCCTAATTCACCTCAGTTTCTGAAGGTCAATACTAAAGGTCATCCAGACTTAGCAGGCTTCCCAGATAGCCCTAGCATTGCAGGAAATCCGCAACACAGAGTTCTCAAGAAGAAACCCATATCTGAACCGTGTTTCATATTCCCGCACCAGACCGAAATGGAATGGGAAAGAATATGATTCACTCTAGCCTAGGTGTCACTCAGGTCCCAGGTATAGGACCTTAACTCTCAATGAATTACCCACCCACCAAAGGAAAACCAGATCCAGCCAGCAGTACAATATGATATACACAGATGCAATAAAGAAAGCAGTAAAGCAAACTGTACATAAATCAAAAATAAAACATATACAAACACAAATAAACACATAACACCCCAGTAAACACAAATCAAACAAGCGCTAGGAGGAACCTACAAAAAGAACCAGAAGCCCTGGTTGCAATATAAGGGTCCCCAGCAGAGTCGCCAAGCTGTCGCTCCCGATAAATGAAGCAGGGTCAAATAAAGGTACAGACGCGAACGGTCGGCGAAGGGAACAGTGAGAACACACAGCCGTGAACTCACTGGAGAATGAATAGAGTCGCCAGCTAGGCATTTTTATCCCGGAGGAAAGGTAATGCTGCATAAACCTAGAAAAAGATGGATAAGACGGTTTGCGAACCAGAGAGACTGAGAAAGGGGGTTGGTTACAACCTGGGAAGGTATTAGCACCCAGATTGTCCGTCGTACTCGACGGGATCCACGCTTAAAAGATTTGTGTTTTAAAGGGGTAGTGTCAGTGCAATTTGTGTGTAAAATAGCTGGAGAAGAATGTACAGGTGTCAGTGTATAGTGTATAAGTGATATGAAGTATGAAAGTGTCAGTGTAAGAATGAGAATGAATTGCTCATGATCATGAGGCTAAAAGAATAATGCAGAAGGAGGGGGAATGTACAGAGACTTTTGTTCGATAACTGTTAAGTTATGCCTACGTATCCTCTCGTGCAATGAGGAAGTCAGAACACCGTAGTTCGACCCAAAGAGACTGAAAGATGAATTGACTTGTGAACTGCTTACTTGTCTATGCTCAAGTGTATGACCTGTCTGGCTCAGGTACAAACTGTCTTGCATTAGACGGAAGAAGCGAGTTCTCGTTTATGAGTGAATGAGATGAGAAAAGAATCCCGGAGGAGACGATTATCGTTTGTTTTTGAGTTTTCAGTCTTTTATTGCTTTTGAAAGTTTGTCATAAGATAATGAGCTTAAGCCTAAACCAATGGGTTAGTAAACTCATCACATCTTCCCTCTGATTAGGGGTAATGAGAATTACCTTAAGTGTGAAGTCAGATTCTCACACTTAATCACCTCTAGTATAGGATTAAGATCATTAACCTACTTGTGATTATTTAGATGTTTTTGTGGTTTTTGTTTAGTGTTAAGTAATGAGGTTAAGCCATAATCAGGGATTTAACAGACTCATTACACCATCCTAATAGAAGGATAATAGATGAGAATGTTTAAGCTGAGGAAAGCTCCTCAACTTAATCCATGATTAGGGATTAAGCTCATGACAAAACAAGCCTTTGATTAAATGGATTTTATTCAATGGTATGATGATGAAGTGAATTTTATAATTTGTAAGACAACTTGAGGGGGACTTGTCCATTAACACTAGGGTTAGTCCTTCTTAACCAATTAAGGAAGAATTAGAACCCTAATGCAAGGCCCAAGTTACAAGTGTGAAGTCTTGATGATTATTAGATGGATTGATTAAGAGATTTAAACACATTAAGGGTTTAACACTTAGGATTAAAGTTATACACTCCATCCTAAGAGAAGGATGCAGGCATAAGCTTAATCACAAAGTCTTAAAGCCTTTAGGGTTTAGTCCCTGATTATGAGATGAGAAGAGAAGACTCAAAGAGAGACACAAAGGTAAAAACTATGAGGGGAGACTAATCAAAACCCTAATTCATTATCATGCTTGGTTGTCCCTAAAGTTTGTGAGGTTTGCAAGAACAATCTTCAAAGGAGCCACCAGGAAGCAGATGAACAAAATCAAGAGAAGCAAAGTGACTTGCTTCATCCAAGAAGTCAAGTCACTTGAAGAAAGAAAGTGGGAGGAACAAGAATGAGCAAGCTCAAACTCAAACACATATAAAAATGCAGCAATGAATGCAAGGGAGATGAAAAGAAAAGTTATGAGAAGTGAAGGCAAATTCACTTCTCAAGTTTACTTACCACCTGAAATGTTAGAAAGAAATGCAATGCAATGCCAAATGAGATGAGATGACAATGATGCTAAACAAAACCAGAAGCATGTTGATGATGATTATGATGCTATGAGATGCTATGGACATGAGGCAGCATATGGAGATGTTCATACAAGGTCATGGATGCAAATGATGCAAGCTAAAGAGCATGAATGAACATGAAAAGTTATGAAACATACAAGGCAAATGACATGGCAAATATGAGATGCAATGATCAAGTATGCTTCCTACATGTCTTATGATGTCAAATGAAACACAAGAATGCACAAAATGCAAAGACAAGTCATGTTATGCAAGAGAAAGCAAGAAGGATGCAAATGAAAGCCCAAATTAGGGTTTATGAATCAAACAACAAACAAAAACCCAAAACAGAAGCAAACCCTAAGATAAAAAATGGAAAATGCTAACCAAAGAAACCCTAAACCTATACTAAACCAAGGTCCAAAGGGGAACTCTCAACTCTCAACCAAACTCAAGATATGAATTTTCTAAGTTATTAGGGTTTTTTAAGGTTCTTAACAAAAGAAATGCCAAACAAATGGAAAATGCAAGATCAAATCATGGCCATTTAATCCTAGAAACTACATGCCAAATAGAAAACAAAGCAAAAAGAATCAATGTCCAACTCTTCTCCAATAGGCAGAAATGAATTTTTGAACCCATGATCAAAATAATGCATAAAAAATGATTTAATTCAATGAAAAATTCTAAACATGCATCAAGATCAAAAAAGAAATTTGGTTTGAAGGTTGGACAATGTTTCTAAATGTCTTAGAACATTTCATGAATTTTTTTGTAATTTTTAAATACCTAAAAGTATTTTTAATTAATTAATTCCCATTAATCAATTAAAAATAATCTTTTAAATATTTAAAAATACTTTTTTAATGATAAAAAATAAAATAAAAATATTTTTGTGTCATAAAAATTATTAAAACTCAGAGGAAGAAGTTTCATAATTTTTATGTATTTTTTGCTATTTTAAAAATAATTGTACAAGTTTAATGAAATAAAATGAATTAAAAATCAAATAAAATGAAAGTAAGCAAGATGGAGGGCCAGGATGGAGCCTGAGTTTGAATGTGTTGACTGGCGCGTGAATGGAGGGTCCAGATGGCCTCTGAGTTAATTAATTAGGATTATCTTAATTAAATAAGATTAGGGCAAATGAGTGAATCTGAGCCTTCCATTCGCGCGGGGAGTCAAACAATTCAACGCAATCAATGGTCCAAATTCAAACTAACATTAATTATGCAATTAGGGTTTAATCACTCTCAGGTGGCCGGAGAAGACTTCCGGTCGTCTTCTCCGGCGAACCCCTCCCCTGAAAAACTCCCAATCCCCTCAAAACGTATCAAAAATGAAAACCAAAAACTGGGAAATGATCTCCAACCTCTCACGAATCAAACCCCTCTCTCAAAACACATTTCTTCTTCCTAAACAAACTGAATCGAAAGAAATAAAAACTAGGGCACGCAAGCTTCAGAGACAAATTAAATACTCAAATCAAAGCCATTTTCAAAACCAAGGACATCAGGATAATCAGTGAATCACATAGAACAAGTTTGTAACAAGAGAAATGATTTCTGGAAAAATGAATTTCAAGCTACCTGAGATTTGGAGCTTTCAACCTGAGAACTTTCTGGCCACCTCTCCTTGTGCAAACCACTCCTTAGGGCCTCTTGATGATGTTTGAATGCCTTAGAACAATTTATGTAGGCTGGTTGATGAGCTTCGACAGTTTCTGCTTCACCTCAGTCAAGAATGGCTATGATGATTCTGGTAGTTTCAGGCCATTGTGAATGGTGGTTTTGACTCCTTGTGGTATGCTTGACTTGTTGGTGAAGAAAGATGAGGTGTTTGATGGCTGAATAGTGAGATTCGAAGAGAACTGGTTTGGGAGGTGAGAAATGGTGGAGCTCAGGTCAGGCTTGTTTCAGGCTTGAGCTTTGGTGGTTTGAGGCCTATGGAGTATGGTGAGTTGAGTGGTGAAGATGGTTTGAATGTTTGCAAGCTGTGGAGGCAGATTCGAAGCAAGTTGCAATGTGGTGTGTTTTTGTGAATGTGATGGTTTGTAGTGTTTCAGGCTTGCTTAGTACATGGAATGGCTTGCAAAATGATATGTTATTTTAATCCAAGTGGCCAGAGGATGTGACATGGCCTGTGGTGATTGGGATGTTTACTTTTGCATAAAGTCCACCTTTTGTGTAAGTGAGGCATGGCTGGACTCTAGGCAAGTACAATGGGCATGGGCTGCGCAGCATGATGAGTGTGTGAGGCTAGCTTGATTCAAGGACCAATGCAGCAAGTTGGTGAAGCATGATCATGAGTTTTGCAACTTGTTGTAACTTTGGTTCACATGTGATTCTTTTGCCTAACCAAACATAAACCATAGGCATTCTTGGTCCAAATCTGATTTTCATGACTTAGAGAAAGTTTGTGTGCTGGTTTGAAGTGAATTAGAAGTCACATAATGCATTGGTTCATGATTTTGCAAAATTTCCATTTGAGGCATGCCTTAAAAATCAATGATTTTAGCCAACTTTGTCACACCATAACTTTTGATCCAAGAAGAGTTTGATCATGTTCTTGTACTTTTTGAAAAGGGAAAGATGAGATCTACAACTTTCATGACCAAAGTTTTTCCATTTGAAGTCTTTTTGGATCAAGAATCAAGGCTTGAAAAATGACCTAAAATGATGCATTCTTGAAAAGTCAACTATGCCCAAAAAGTCAACATTTGCAAAAACCCTAAATTCTTGATTTTTATGAACTTTAACCTTCTTCCATGATCAAATAAAGATCATATACACTCAAAATGATGAAGATCACCCATTGGTTGGGTCATTGGGGGCCTCAGATGCCCTGGTTTTACGCTGACTTGTCTGAAAAGTCAACCTTTGATCAGATGACTTCCCCATGGGATTTCTTCATGAAAATTGATATGCATACTCCCTATACCATATAGAGACCAATGGAAACAAGAATGACCAAAAAATTTGGAGTTATGGCCTCTGAAACCAAAACCCTAATTTTCAGTCAACTGTGCAGTCAAACCTGGCTCTGCATCTACTCAAACCCTAGTTCTTGTGATTCCTCTGCATTTTTGACTTTGAGGAGATGGAATATGATATAAGAACACACATGGACCACTCTGAAATGATTGGTGGCCTTTGGAATGGCTCAAGAAGCATTGGGATTGCTCAGATCACAAACCCTAGGTGCAGATGCCTTAGAAACTATGCAATGAATAAAAAGTGAGATATGATATGATATGATTGTGCATATGAGAATGATCACAAGCCATGGTGAAATGAGTGAGGGCAAATTTGGGGTGTTTACACTTTGTAAATTTTTTCAAAACCGAAAAACAACAATTTTAAGACGTTTTAATAACTGCCATGGCAACTGAGGAAATTATCGGTACTAATGCGGTCGCCACTGTCTCTGACAAACCGTTTAAGTTTGAGGGATCCAATTTCAAACGTTGGCAAGCAAAGATGAAATTTTTCTTAACATTGAAAAAGGTTGCCCACGTTCTGACTGAGGATATCCCGGTTGTCCCTTCTGGATCTGCTGAACTACCTAATGGTAAGTCATTTGCAGAATCAGACGGGTCTTCCCAAACGCCTGAATCAGATGCTGCAAAAGCTAAGGCTGCAGCAGATGACTTACAGCTCAGGAAAGAGATCGCCCTATGGCACGAGAATGATTATTTGTGCAAAAATCATATTCTGAACGGTCTTGCTGATGACTTGTACGACTACTACAGTAGCTACAAGACCGCTAAACAGGTTTGGGAGGCTTTGCAAAGGAAATATGATACTGAAGAAGCAGGTGCGAAGAAATATGCTGTCAGCCGCTATTTGAACTACAAGATGGTGGATGAAAAGTCTGTGGAAGCTCAAAGCCACGAAATTCAGAAAATTGCTCATGAAATTATTACAGAAGGTATGCCCCTCAATGAACAATTTCAAATTGTTGTTATCATTGACAAACTGCCCCCTGGTTGGAAAGATTTCAAAATTTTACTTCGCCATAAAACAAAAGAATTTTCAATCGAGAGTCTGATTACTCGTCTCCGATTTGAAGAGGAAGCTCGGAAACAAGATCAGAAAGATGAAGTCTTAGTTGTTTCTAACAACAAAAAGAGATTCGGTGCGGTTCTGAAGCCTACGGGCAAACCTTTAAAGAATCAGAACCGCAATGCTGTGAACCGAATTAAGAATGGAAATCCCTCTAGGGCCCCATCTGCTCCATTTGTTAGGCAACAGCCTCCACCTCAAAGAAATGATGCTCCGGTTTTCTCTTGCTACAATTGTGGAAAACCGGGCCATATGGCAAAAAAATGTATGTGCAGGCCTAAACCTGTTGCTGGCTCAAATGCTCAGGTTAACCTGACTGATGAGCAATTCATTGCTATGATCACTGAAGTCAACATGGTTGGTGGAAGTGATGGCTGGTGGATAGACACTGGCGCCACTCGTCATGTCTGCTATGATCGTGCTATGTTCAAGACATACATGATTGCTGAAGATAAGAAAGTGCTGTTGGGAGATGCTCACACCACTAACGTTGCTGGGATTGGAGATGTAGAGCTGAAGTTCACCTCTGGAAGGACTTTGATCTTGAAGGACGTCATGCACGTTCCTGAAATTAGGAAGAATCTTGTTTCTGGTTTTCTTTTGAATAAGGCTGGGTTTAGTCAAACTATAGGGGCAGATTTGTACACCATCACTAAGAATGGTATTTTTGTTGGGAAAGGGTACGCCACTGATGGCATGTTTAAGTTGAATGTTGAATTGAATAAAATTTCTCCTTCTGTTTACTCCTTGTGTGATTTTAATATTTGGCATGGTAGACTTTGTCACGTTAATAAGCGAATTATTTCTAATGCAAGCAACTTAAGCCTAATCCCTAAACTAAATGTCAATGATTCCAATAAATGTGAATTTTGTAGTCAAGCTAAAATAACAAAGACCTCGCATAAATCAATTTTAAAAGAATCTGATCCCCTAGATCTTATACATTCCGATATATGTGAATTAGATGGAAGTTTAACTAGAAATAGTAAACGTTATTTTATCACTTTTATTGACGATTGCTCTGATTATACTTATGTATACCTAATGAAGAATAAAAGTGAAGCACATGACATGTTTAAGATGTATGTAACCGAAATTGAGAATCAATTTAACAAGAAGATTAAGAGACTTCGTAGTGATAGGGGAACTGAATATGACTCTAGTTTATTTAATGACTTTTATATTAAACATGGCATTATACATGAAACGACTGCTCCATACTCTCCTGAAATGAATGGTAAAGCAGAAAGAAAGAATAGAACTCTTACTGAACTTGTTGTTGCAATTATGTTGAATTCTGGTGCTGCACCTCACTGGTGGGGGGAAATTTTATTGACTGTTTGCTATGTCTTGAATAGAGTTCCCAAGTCAAAAAGTAAGATCTCACCTTATGAGATATTAAAGAAAAGACAACCAAATTTGTCTTATTTGAGAACTTGGGGCTGTCTGGCTTATGTCAGGATTCCGGATCCGAAACGAGTTAAACTCGCTAGTAGAGCCTATGAATGTGTATTCATTGGGTATGCAGCAAACAGTAAGGCATACAGGTTTTATGATCTAAATGCCAAAGTGATCATAGAATCAAACGATGTTGAATTCTATGAAGACAAATTTCCTTTCAAATCGAGAAATAGTGGGGGCACCCTATCGAGTCACATTCCTGTGATAAAAAGTACTGAAAGCAGCGACAATGTAGAAACAGAACTTCGAAGAAGTAAAAGAGCAAGAGTTGCTAAAGACTATGGGCCCGATTATGCGGCTTATAATGTTGAAGAAGATCCAATAAATCTTCAAGAAGCATTGTCCTCTCTGGATGCGGATTTATGGCAAGAAGCTGTTAATGATGAGATGGATTCTCTAGAGTATAACAAGACCTGGCACTTGGTAGACTTACCTCCTGGTTGCAAACCAATTGGTTGTAAATGGGTTTTGAAAAAGAAACTAAACCCTGATGGAACTATTGATAAATACAAGGCTCGTCTTGTAGCCAAGGGTTTTAGACAAAAAGAAAATATAGATTTCTTCGACACATTTTCACCAGTCACTAGAATTACATCCATTAGGGTACTCATTTCAATAGCTACTATTTATAACTTATTAGTACACCAAATGGATGTTAAAACAGCTTTTTTAAACGGTGACTTAGAAGAAGAAATCTATATGGAACAACCAGAAGGTTTTGTGATCCAAGGACAAGAAACCAAGGTCTGCAAGTTAGATAAGTCTTTGTATGGACTAAAACAAGCTCCTAAACAATGGCATGAAAAGTTTGATAACTTAATGATTATTAATGGGTATAAAGTGAATGAAAGTGACAAATGCATTTATTACAAATCTGATAATCGCATTTGTACTATCATATGTCTATACGTAGACGATCTACTCATATTTGGATCAAACATTCAGGCCATTAATGATACGAAATCATTGTTGTGTAATAACTTTGATATGAAAGACCTCGGAGAAGCAAGTGTGATCCTGGGTATCAAGATCACGAGATCTGAACAAGGAATTTCTTTGGATCAGTCTCATTATGTGGAGAAGATCTTAAAGAAATATAAATATTTCGACTGTAAACCTGCATGCACACCTTATGATCCAAGTGTGAAACTGTTTAAGAACACTGGAGAAAGTGTCAAACAAACAGAATATGCGAGCATCATTGGCAGTCTTAGGTATGCCACTGATTGTACTAGACCCGACATTGCATATGTCGTAGGATTGTTGTGCAGATTTACAAGTAAGCCGAGTAACGAGCATTGGCAAGCTATTGAGCGAGTCATGAGGTACCTTAAAAGGACTATGGACCTCGGCATACACTATCAGAAATTTCCTGCTGTACTAGAAGGGTATAGTGATGCAGATTGGAACACCTTATCGGATGATTCCAAAGCTACTAGTGGCTATATATTTAGTATAGCTGGAGGAGCTGTATCTTGGAAATCAAAGAAACAGACCATCCTGGCTCAATCCACAATGGAGTCTGAAATGATAGCACTAGCTACAGCTAGTGAAGAAGCAAGCTGGTTAAGATGTTTGCTAGCTGAGATTCCTTTATGGGAAAAACCTATGCCAGCTGTGTTGATCCACTGCGATAGTACCGCGGCTATTGCAAAAGTTGAGAACCGTTATTATAATGGTAAAAGACGTCAAATTAGAAGAAAACACAGCACCGTTAGAGATTGTATCTCCAAAGGAGCAGTGAGAGTGGATCATGTACGCACTGATGAAAACTTAGCAGATCCTTTGACGAAAGGATTAGCTAGAGAGAAAGTCCATAATACATCCAAAAAGATGGGACTAATGCCTATAAAGAGATGATTTACTCATGATGGCAACCCGACCTAAATGACTGGAGATCCCAAGAACTAGGTTCAATGGGTAATAACAAGTTGTGAGTAATATGAAATTACCATGCAAGTGGAGCATGAATCCTGAAGTACGAAAAGGATGAGATAATAGAAACTCTTAATGAGATCTATACTCTGTATGAGGGAGTACCTAGGCTACAGGAGTACTCTTGATAGACTCACCTATGTGACTGTGGAACTGAGGCCGGTTCCTATGGAATTTCGAGGCAAAATTCCTAGAGCCTTCACTAAACCGGGATACACGTGTGTCATACCCCAAATTTGTCCTACCTTTTCGAATTCTCATGATATTTGGTAAATTGGTGAAGATGTTGCTGTGAATTATCATTTGGCTTCCAACCATGATTTTCAAATCATGAAGTTTTTGTTTATGCTAAGGTCAAGTGCTGAATATGTGAAATTTGATCATACATGATTATTGTTAAAATGGGTGTTGTCCCTTTGCAAGTTTTAGGGTGTTTGGGTTAGTATAAAGCCTGGAGGATATTATTGAAAAGATGAATTTTGGGATCATTTACGCAGGGAGCCCAAGTGGCAAAGGTTAATATGAAGATAAGAGTTTATCGCTGCTATGGCTGATCAAGAACTTGAGTACCATGTACTAACACTTATTGTCCGAAATATATTTGTATGATTTATCAAGGATACTTATTAATCACGGGTCAATTAAGGGTTGATTGAAATACATAAGTGAGATATTAAAACGTGGAGTTGCTTCTTTCAAATTACTTATCCCACCCAAGAAGCATACTTGACAAATATATACGAGTAAAGATGGGATTTCACGTGGTTACTAAATCCATTCAAGTTAAAAAAATCTCAGAACAAGTTGCAATACAAAGGTCCATTCACAATTGAAGTAAAAGAGAGTACTACAATTTGCAAGAAACAAGTGGCACTTGATACAAAGGCCCATTAAATTTGGTACATAGTTGACAGTAAAAGCTTCGTGAAAATAATCAAGAAAAATATTTACAAAAAGTATCAATTCAAGCTTCAAATTTTATAATCCAGAATATAGCACTCCTGACTTCCAAATACATGTTTTTACATGGACGTGGTTTTCCTTTGGTTTTTGTTGTGGGCTATTGGATATTCTTACCATTTGCATGGATTCCTTGCGCAAGTATGTTGAACCATCAGCAATATTATGCCTCTAATGTGAGTTGCATACTCTTGAAGGAATTCTCGCATGATAACGTCAGATTTCTTCCCCATGCTACTTCCCAAATCATCTTCAGGGAAGCCAAAATTCTGAATAAAACCACAAGCAAATATCATGGCATACAAACACCTGATGGAAGTGTCAATGGTCAAACATACCTAAACAAAAGCAAAGCAGGAAATCAGAATTGCAACTTGTTTCAAGAAGAAAAGTCAAACTGCCAAGCTAACATAACACATAGCATAAATTTCAAAGCAAAATGCTAGTGGGATATCAAAGTCTGGGAAATATCATACAAAACCTGTAGATCCTGATCCTCGGGTTGAAAAGTTGTTGCAGGTAGAAGATCCATTGTTGGAAGCCACAAAATACTTGAAATTGTTGCAGAAAAATTCACCTGATTCATTGGAAACACACTTGCTCTCTTTTGAATTATACATGAGAAAACAGAAGATTTTGCAAGCAATTGCTGAGATTGGATGCTGAACACCCTGATTCTCATCGTTGCTTGATTAAATTCTTCCATAAAGTGGGATCCATGAATACTCCCGTGACTGATGGTGAGAAACTCGTTTGGAGTGCTTTAGAAGCAAAGCGCCAAACTACAAGTAAGCTGCACGGAAAATCTTTGTTTGAGGCAAATAATCTTTCCCTTGAAAAAACATGAAGGTTCTTTGATGCATAGAGCTGCTGTTGGTGAAATGGTGTACATTTTAAATCCCAATAGAAGGTCTGAGGCTGTCAAGTTGATTGAAGGGTCAACAAATAACCTCGTGTCAAGAAATGGCGCACTTGGACCAATCCCGGAATGGAGACTTAAAGACTATATTGCAGTTCATAAACTTCTTGGATCAATTCTTGAGGATCAGGATGCTGCATTGAGAAGGAAAGTGCGATGTGCTGAGTTTTTTCCCATGCTCTACATACTTTGAGGGTAGTCAAAGTTCTGCCACACCCAACTCTTCTCTCAGTCAAATATGCAGGACCGCTGTAAATGATACTTCTAGCCATTCATTAGGCGATCACGTTGTGGAACCTGTCGCATCAAACGGAAAACTTGACACATTTAAAGGTCTCACCACTGCAGCAGGAATAAAATAGTAAGTTATCGAAGTGCGTAATGTTATGACAGAGCCAGGGCAGGTAACAAAAGCATGAGATTAAAAGTTTTACAAGTCAAACCAAAATTCATACCAAAGCAGCCTTTCCAGGGTTACACATTACAAAGGGAATCTTACAAAATCCAGAAATCTAAACCTTTCCATTGAAGAACTTTCGGAACATCCGTTTAAGTAACTTTGAGTCTTGCTTCAACCAATTGAACTTGGTGATGTCCTTGGCATCCTCATTCTTTACCTGCATAATATAAAATGGTCATTGTTTCCATAGTTTAATTCATACATAAACCAAGAGAAAAAAAAAGAAGAAAGCAGCAAGTTATCAGCTAGAAGAAAAGTCAGAATCCAAGAAGCATATAGAGTCATACACCTTGCTCGACTGCGAATTTACAACATTATGATTCCTTCACACCATCAACATCGAAATTTCAGCCAGTTTCCATTAGATGTAGGTTACAAGAGCCAGCATCATACACGTTTGTTCTACCTGCATTTTGTTCGAAGCTTCAATTACGATTTCCAAAAGATCTCTTAGTACTCTTTGAGGTCAACCTGCAAGAAGCCAAGCAGCACTGTTAAACAAATGGCAGCCATATAAAAGATCCTTCTCAAGACACTCAAAGAGGTCAAAGTTCTGAGCTAATCACAAAAGATTATACCATAATGAATGATGCAGTAGGAAATGAAAGATTTTCTCATGGCCATATTTGAATAGACAACATCTCACATAAGGTTCTACCTTCTTGGAGTGGCCTATCTACACCCTGGATCCACCTGCAATGTGATTGACAAGAACATTGCATCAAACTCGTGCCAAACTAGTCTTCTCAGTTCACGGCAATTTTTTTAAGTCATGAGATACCTGCGGGATACGGAAACTGAGTTAGTATCCATTTCAATTATCTCATGAACAAAAATCACCAATCTGCATAATCTCCGACCTGCCAAGTTTCCAGCCCTTCAAGCCAAGTTCCAAGTCTTGCACCAATCTCTAATGTTCACTTGTTTCAGACCCAAAGTCATAAACGCCATAATCCTCATATGCACACATATTTCTTAATCCAATCTTCAGCAACCATGGCAGACCTGCAAAATAGCAAGACAAAGGTCATCATTCCAATCTTTGAGATTCACAATATTTACATAACTTCATTGACAAACAAATAAGCAAAAGGAAGGCATTTCAGCATCAAAGGAATATATAAGCAGAGTCAACAAACTTCAGAAAGAATGCAAGTCACGTATATTCTGAGTCAAAAAGTTTGAAGGCAGTTGAAAATAGAATTACAGGCAGTGAAAGCATGGGTTTATATCAGTAAAAATAAACTCATGATTTTTATAGGGGACCACAAGCTTTTTAAAAAACTCTTCTCATGAGCACTACAGACAAAACCAAAAGAATGACTCACCTTTCCCGGGCCCCCCACAAAGTATCAGGATAGAGGATTTGTAATTCCACCCACAACGGTATTTTGCACAGCTCATGAAGCTCACACGATTCTCGCATTCCATTTACACATATACCAGAATATACTCCTATAAATAGCCCCAATCATTGGCACAACAAAAAAAACGCAACCAACACACAGACAGAAAACCCTAATAGCCACCTACACCTGAAAAAACCTAGCTATCAATACACAGAAACGCCGCAAAAACGAAATTCACCAAAAACACCAAAATCACTCAAAGCTCAAGGAAAATGTCTACCTAATTTCACATCGAAATTAGTTTAGAGATGAGCTAAACGCTTCTCACGATTCGTCCGTAGCAACAACGACATAGCGAGTAACATGTTCAGATAGAAGAGAAAGATTTCAGAAGGAGAGCTTCAGAGAAAAGAGGACAAGCTACCTGACCAATTAACCTCAGAGGCTTGTTGAAGAAAGTCTCCAAGGGGTAATTTCTTCGAATTTTGTTTCTTTGCTAATCCTTATACCTCTGCAAAACCCTTATTCGAATGCTTGATTCTTGCTGTCCTCTATGCGATTTCCATCTGTTTGTGATTTAGGGCTTTATTTGGGATTAGTTTTTTTTTGTTTATATGATTGTTTTGTTGGGGAAATCATGCCGTGTTGATGATACCGTGAAGGTGGTGTTCTTCGGAGAAGAAACATCACCGAGTTGAACATGACATCAGAGAGGGAAGGATTCGGGGAAGGTTATGAATATCCCTTGGTTTTCATTTCGTGTTGTTTATCTTGCTTTTAATATTACTGTGTTTTAATGGATATGAAAAGAAAAGACATTAATGCTGGTTTGCTTTTTCATAAGCGTTAGCTGTATATTGGCTGCCCAATGACCCATATTTGCACGCGTGTCAGCAACCTTTTTGGTTGCTTTGATTGTTGCACCAAATTGGATAGGGTTTCTTTTCAAACGGGATTTCGTATAGGCAAGTCTAGGGGTTGGTTTCATTGACAGCTGTTGATGGAGCTGTTGTTTAATCCTTCGCGGATCCAACGTTCTATGTCCATTCTGGATAGTCAACGTTCCTTGACTGAATCCATGCTATAGACCCCATTTTCGTTGGGCTTACCTCATGTTGGGCCTGCGTTTCTATCTAAATACACCCTCCTGTTTACTTACTTCAACACCAGCCCATTTGTTTTTGTTATGTTTCATTTTCTTTTATAAAAATCTAAAAAAAATCTAAAAAATATTTTTATCAATTACTTATTTAATCTAATTAATTAATTTACTAATTAATTTTATTAAATAATTTAATTTAATTAATTAATTATTTTCTCTTTTAAAATTTAAAAAAAAAACAAAAAACATCTTCATAGATTAATTTAGTTAAGTGTTTTATTTAATTAGATTAATTAATTCGATAATTAATCTAATTAAATATTTCTATTTGATTAATTAGTCTTTTCACCTTTGCTCGATTATGTGTGTGATGAATGTTTGCGTATGCTCGATCCTCCTGGTTTGTGATATGATGATATGACTGCTTGTGTGATTACTTTTGCATTTTTGACGATAAATTGCTAAGTAAAAAACGAACGCACACTAAGACTAATCATTTCAAAGATAAACGAAATCTTTGGTTCAACGCCAAGTAAATATCCATGCGCCCTTCACTTCATACACACACGTAAGTCGATCGTTCCTTGATCGCCATCTGCACGAACTTTGCACCTTACACTTTTAGCAACATTTTCCAACTTAACGAATCAACGCATTGCGCTTGTTTTCCATAGCTAGTCTTTAGCTTATTTCCTCAACTTTGCGAGTCGAGCACATTGTGCCTCGCTAACAAAACCAACAAATAAATCTCCACTTGCATTCACCTTAAACTCCAAAAAACCGAAATGTTACTTCTTAGATCCAAACCCTTGATCCAACGTCAAGCGGTCTTAGGAAATAAAACATCCTAATAATACGAGAAGATTTGTACGCCACGAGCCTTAAGCGGTAGAAAGGAGGATAACGAGCTTTCGTTACTCGCTCCGATTATTTCGACGCAGGACACCCGTCTTGTTGGGCGAGATAAACTATCCATAGTCTTTAGTGCATTTCGACTCTTAAATCCTTTCATCAAAGAAAGGTAATAAAATCAACAACCAATACCCATATCAGGCTGAACTACGAAGCTCTGACTTTCCCATTGCACAAGGGAATACGTAGGCACGAGGATCTCAATCCTTGTCGAGCCCCTAGGATCAATAAACCCTTTAGTTCAACAAGTAATCATAAGTATAGACATCCTTTCGCGCGTGACAATCTAGATGGTTCCCATCGAGTACGATGGATGTAGGAGGTGCTAATACCTTCCTCCTACATAACCGACTTCCGAACCCCGACAATGGTTTGCGATGACCTTGTTTTATCCCTTCTTGGTGGTTTTATCTATATTTTCCATTTCCCTCTTCAGGAATAAATAAAATTAGGTGGCGACTCTCAAGTCAGCCCAGCCGCGACCGCGTTCGCGAGGGATCGTATTTTTCGAGGTACGACAACGTGCAAGGCCATTAAAGCACGGGCTATTAGAATACACCTTACGAAAAGGTTGTGTGCAGGTTTGATGTCTGAGATAGAGTTCAAGACAATAGTGTCACTCTTGTTGAATCAGAATCTAACTTGCTACGCTAAGGTTCAAGTCGTAGACACCTTTGTTTATGCACAATCTTAGAAACGTCTGACGGACGTCTAAAATCACCTTTTAAATTCAAGTGGGGGATTGTTGGAATGATGTTAATATGGAGTAGAAGTTGGAATTATTTATTGACATTAAATGGGCAATAAATGCACACAAAGTAGAACTAATATGGAAGTGAATTTGAAAAGATTCATTTTAGTCCCACATAGGAGGGAATACAAATATTAGTAGTGTTTATATAATCCAACATGGACAATTGGGATTGGGCCCCAAGGGGCACCCAATTTTGTAAAAGGAGTGAGGACACACCCATGAGCATCTAGACACACACGCGCGCGCCGCCGCCGCCATCCGGCCGGCCGGCTCGGCTCGGCTCGGCTCGGTTCGGTTCGGTTCGGTTCGGTCTAAATGAATTAATTTTTTGAACCCGAATTTAATAATTATTAATGTTAATTAATAATTTCGGTGGAAATTAAATAATTTTTAATTATTTAATATTAATTAATTACGAATGCTGACGTGTCATATTCCAACCTAAGTTTTGACTAACTCCACTACTGACCAACCCAGTAACCGCCAACTTTGACTGGGCCGGTCCACTCTCCCACGTTTCTAGTAACCGCCAGTTTTGACTGGGCCGGTCCACTCTCCCATTTTTCTCTCCACGATCCACGATTCGCTGCCTATAAATACAGGCTTTCACTTCATTTGTCAAGTGCACCGAAACTTTGTTTTTCTCTCCTCTCTTTGCTCTCTTCATCTATAAATTTTTCTTTTCTTGACTGGTTTCTGAACCAGATACTACGACTGGTTTATAACCATCTAAGGTGTAATCTCTAAGATCGATTTATCATCCTGCAACTGATAAATCTAATTTGACGGGTTGTTTTATCCTGGAGACGTCGTTGTAAATTCGACTGCATTGCATAATATTGGCAGTACGACGAAACGTCTTAAAGAAAGCGACCTAGTACGCGACTCGTCCCGATAATTTCTTTGTGCCATTTTAAATTTTTTCAAAACCGAAAAACAACAATTTTAAGACGTTTTAATAACTGCCATGGCAACTGAGGAAATTATCGGTACTAATGCGGTCGCCACTGTCTCTGACAAACCGTTTAAGTTTGAGGGATCCAATTTCAAACGTTGGTGTAACACCCTAAATTTGCCCTCTTCATTTTTAAGCATCATATCACATCATATTCATCATACTCATATCATTTCCTCAGCATCATATCATGGAAAGATGAAGCATAACATTCCCCATGTCCAAGCATCAGCCTATGGTCATCTGTGGAGTTCCCAGAAGCACTTCAAGCCATGACAAGGGTCCCAATGAGTTTGTACAAGTCTTATGGTGAGTCTACACTCCATTTACAAGATCAAGTCCCTTGGCAAATGCTCAGAAGAATTCATGATCATCAGAGATCTCAGGACAAGGCAAAGCTCCTATGCAAGCACTCAAATTAGGGTTTGGGATTCGATCACCAAGACTTCACAACTTTGGCCATTTAATTTGGGCAAAGTTTTCTATATGTCAAGAGAATCCTAGATGTTGATTTTTGTGAGAAAAATTTCATGTGGAGGTCAGAGAATTCTTCGGTTGCTTGAATGTGAAGCAAGAAAGTCAACTTTGCAGTCAAAAAGTCAACGTGAAGATTTCAGAGTTTTTTTAATCAGGATTATCCATTTGTGAGGTCATATCATGTCAAGGAATAATTCAGTTGAGCTCAAATGTCAAAAATCGGGAGTATGCAAAAAGTTGCTAAATTTGGAAGTTTAGAAATTTCCATTTTTAGAGGTTATTTGTCCCGAAACTTCGAGCTATTATTTCATGTGCGAAAGGGCTCCAAATGATTTTTCGGTGAACGCGAAAGTTGTAGAACACGATTTTCTCTTTCCGAAAAGTCGTAGAACACCCTCATAGCCTTCATAGAACTCAAGATATGAATTTTGGAAGGTTGGAGCATCTTTAGGGCTTTTGAAGCACACTTGTCAATTTTTTATTGGTCTATATTATTTTCTTGTGTCACCTTATTATTTCATCATTTTTCTACACATTTTAGTGATGCCATTTCCTTGATTCACGTGGCCAAAAAGTGTGCAAATATCTCATATTAGTTTGTTTAACTTTTTGTGGAATTTTTAGAGAAAAATAATGGCATAAGAAGTACCATGTGATGGTGAGAATTTCAGCCACCAATACACACTCAACACACGCGTTTTCTTTTATATCACAAAAGGAGAAAAGCATGATCTCCCTCACACTTCTTTTTTCCTCTTCTGCCCACTCATTGTCACGTTTTTTTTCACTTTTCTTCCCCTCACGCGCCCCTCACATCACCACCCCACTCCTCACACTCTCACATCTTGCCAGCTCACACTTCCCATTCAGCTCATACTCTCTCTCTTTCTTTTTCTCCTCATGTGACATTCTCTCACACAAAAAATAATAACTCACTTTTCCTCACATACCTCTCGCCAGCTCACTACACTCATATTTGTTCACCTCACTTCTCTCATGCATTCATTTTTTTTCTCTCACATATCCCACACAGCCTCATACTTTTCTCTTTCTCTCAACTCATTTCAGGTTGTTCTCATTTTTTTCTTTCATTCACCTCATCCTCACACGTGCCTTGACGCCACACACTTTTGATACTCTTCTTTTCTTGCTTTCCCACACACACTTGATACCACACATTACACTCACTCTCACGTTTTTTCTCCATTCACACTCACAACCTCACCTCACATCACTCATGTTCACGCGCTCCTCACACATCATCCTCACAACCTCACGCGCATGCACTCACAGCTCTCCACTCACGAAATTCCTCAATCACACACGCACACCGCATGGGAAAGAAGTGCTACATAAGAAAGAAAGAAAAAGTTTCGCACGGGATTAGTCAGCTGGTGGGGGGAGAGCAACAAAACGTGTGACTTAATACCAACTAGTGCATTAGCTCTTGGATAAAAAGGCTTGGGCAAGAATTTGAGAGCAGGGGAACCACACTTTCATCACTGCAAATCACTCAACAAACTTCACACACTCTCTCTCTGATTTTTGTTCTCAACTGCATTTCAAATTTGAAGCTGCTCATTCATCATCTCCTTCAATCGGTTTGCCTCAAAGCAGCATCACTACACTATCATCATCCTCATTAGAGCCTTGCTTTGAAGTTGTAGATTCAAGATCATATTCAGAGCATTCACGTTCCTGCAGTTTTTTTGCTCATCAAGCCTTTATTTGGCTCGGAGAAGATCAAAGGGAAACATAAGAAAACTCTCACCATCTCTGGATTTCTCAACAATCTTCATAAGATCTCATATCAGGTTTGTAGTTCTACACCATTGTGCTTCAGATTCATTCTTAAATGATTTGGTTCATGCTGGTTTTGGTGGATCCAAGCTATGTGAAGCCTTTGGATGCTTTGAATTGAGATTTTCAGATTTGGTGTTAAACTTTAATCATTCGATCTTCTTCATGTGTGATGTGTTTGTGAGAGCTAAATGCATGATGATGTTCCTTGTGCTTCATAGATTAATTTTGGTTTTGGAATATTTAAGTTTCGTAGAATTTGGAGGGAGATATGTGAGGTTGAAAGTGGTATGTTGGAGCTGTTTTTGCTCTGTTTGGATTCCTTTGGTTGTCCATATCAGTTTGCTTCATGCTGTGGATGATTGATTTAGGATATAGGATGCGTTTAGAAGGTTTATAGTGTTTAGATCTCGAAGTGCAGATTTGAGATAGGATGTTGTTTGAGTCGTTGCTCTCTGTATGCGTTTGTGTTGTGAAAGCTAATGGCATGTATAGATTCGTCTCATTTCATAGAGCATTTTTTGTTCTTGTATCTGTTAATTTCATCAAGATTCGAGAGAGTTATGTTAGTCTGAAGTTGGACCTTCATGCTTGAGTTTCTTCGATTCCCATGGAGGCTGGGGGTATTTTCTGCGTTTTCTTGCATGAACATGGGAGGGGGTGATTGCGTGGCTCCTCCGGGTTGGTTCATTTTGTTTTTTCTTTTAATTATTTTTTTTATTTCCTTCCTCATTTAAGTGAATATGGTGACCAATTGACATGAGGTCACATAGTTTTGTTACTAGTTATTTTCTTTTTCTTTTCTTTTGGTCATAAAAATAAAAAAATGAAAAAAGCTAATTTAATTTTGTTTGGGATTTATTTTGATTTCGGTTGGGCCTTGCCCAGACCCGCTAACGGCACCCCCTCTTCCTGGCCCGTTCTATTTTAGCTGGATGACATCACTCTTCCCACCTCCCTTCATTTCCTTTTTATTTTCTTTCCTTTTTAATTTCTTTTATTAGTCAGTTTCATTTTAATTCAAATAAAATAGTTATAATCCTCTAAAAATTCCCAAATAAATCATGAATGTTCCTTTGTGTCTCTAAAATTTTGTCACATTTTTATTTTATTTTTTTTCATTAATTAGCGTGCCAGAATTAAATCACCAATGTATATATCTTCATTTTCTTCATTTCTTGACCAGCTTGTCTTGTTGATTTTCCATAGACTTCAATATTTGGAGTTTTGATCCCATTCTTTTTGCATTGTGTTCCTAAGATCTTCTAGTTTTCATGTGATTTTTCTCAGAATTTTTAGGAATTTATTTATTGGGTTTTGATCTGATATCTTGTGGTGTAAGTTTTCTGTCCTAGCTTGTGTTTGCACATCCATTTGACCTAATTCCTTTCTGAATTCTTGCAAATCCTTTTGGCAAGTTGATATAATGTGTTTCATGATCATTTGGTTTCAGTTATAGAATTTTTAGATGGATGGTTAATTATTTGTGAATTTTTGTTCTTACCTTGTCCCATTTTGCTCCTTTTGGTTCATTAGATTTCTTATAGGCTTAGAAGGGCACTTGTGCCAACTTTTTCTTCTTGTTTGGGGTTCCTCTAGGGTATGGGTACCTTCTTGGTCCTAGGATAGATTTTGGTTCTTCTAAATTTTTGAGTTTGCTTCATATTCAAGTCATTTGTTTCTTTAAGTGTTTAAATTCCATCTTTTGGTTCCATTGCTTTTATTTTTGATATTGTTTGGTATTGTGTGACTTCTCTTTCCATCTTGCTGGACTCTTAAGCCATTCTTCATATCATTGTGATTCTGGTTTTGAACTTTATGCTTGTATTCACTTGTGCATGCTAACCTTGCAGGGGCTATGGTAAGTGTGAGATGTGGGAACTGAGTTCCACATCTCCAATTCTCATCTCTTCCTCTTATGTTTATGTGAACTAACCCTCTTTTGTTGGGACTAGGCCTTTCTCATCCCTTCTTATATCTTCTTCTTCCTTCTTCATTAGGATAGAAACCTCACTAACCCTTAGGATATCCATGCATGTGAATACTTAGGATTATTTTAGTTCCCCTTTAGAATTTTTCCTTTGAGATCCTTTTGGTTCCTCTTCTCTTCTCGTCTCATAACTCTAAAAAACACTTTAATAACTTTGAAGTGATGCATTGATCCATAGCCTTATTCCATGAGGTATGCTTGTAGTCTTCCCATCTTGGGATAGTACAAGTTTACCTTGTGATGCACAAGTCTGATCAAGGTATCTCCTTCATAAAAGAAAAGCATAAAAAACACTTCTTCATTGTAAGTAATCAAAGCACTTAATAAGTAAACAAGTTAGTGAGCCTAAGCCCTAATCTTTGGGTTCAAGTTTTGGGGATCTTCTCCTTACTTGAGTGTGCTTGTTCTATTATTCCATCTTGGAATGTAGTGACAAGTGCACATTCCATGGAAAAGAGCTTGAGTTCACTTCCTTGTGACACACTCATAAAAGCTTCTAAAAAACACCCAACAAACAATAAGCGTCTTTCCTTCGGGAATTCTTTTCTCATCTCCTTCGCTCCGTACGCAAACTTGCTCCTACTTGTCACTTTGCAAGACGGTTACGCACTCGTCGTCCGAGCCTGCAACACCTGAGCAATGACATAGGCAGTTCAAGCCTTTAATTCACAAGCAATTTTCCTTTGTTACCCCTAGTTAGACGAACTACGGCGTCTCTGATCCTTATTGTCCTGATGAGGTACGTAGGCAGTGGGGTAGGGCCCATTCGAGCACAATCTTTATTTTCCCTACATTTTTCCTTTTGCTTTCTTATTCAGTTCTTTTCCAGTTCCAGTTTCTTTTCATATTCATTTCTTTGCTGCAGTTTTCATACCCTCACCCTTTGAAACAGTTTCTTTGCAAGCGTGGATCCCGTCGGGTACGGCGGACGATCTGGGTGCTAATACCTTCCCAGGTCGTAACCGACTCCCGAGCTCAGTCTCTTTGGTTCGCAGGACCTGTGTCCTTCCTCCTTCTTCCTCAGGTTTGTGCAACATTACCTTTCCCATTCTTTCGGGATAAAAATGTCTGGCTGGCGACTCTAACCTTTCCGCGCCACTTTCGCGTTTGTTAGGGATGAAAATCCCGGGAGTGACAGTTGGCAAGCAAAGATGAAATTTTTCTTAACATTGAAAAAGGATGCCCATGTTCTGACTGAGGATATCCCGGTTGTCCCTTCTGGATCTGCTGAACTACCTAATGGTAAGTCATTTGCAGAATCAGACAGGTCTTCCCAAACGCCTGAATCAGATGCTGCAAAAGCTAAGGCTGCAGCAGATGACTTACAGCTCAGGAAAGAGATCGCCCTATGGCACGAGAATGATTATTTGTGCAAAAATCATATTCTGAACGGTCTTGCTGATGACTTGTACGACTACTACAGTAGCTACAAGACCGCTAAACAGGTTTGGGAGGCTTTGCAAAGGAAATATGATACTGAAGAAGCAGGTGCGAAGAAATATGCTGTCAGCCGCTATTTGAACTACAAGATGGTGGATGAAAAGTCTGTGGAAGCTCAAAGCCACGAAATTCAGAAAATTGCTCATGAAATTATTACAGAAGGTATGCCCCTCAATGAACAATTTCAAATTGCTGTTATCATTGACAAACTGCCCCCTGGTTGGAAAGATTTCAAAAATTTACTTCGCCATAAAACAAAAGAATTTTCAATCGAGAGTCTGATTACTCGTCTCCGAATTGAAGAGGAAGCTCGGAAACAAGATCAGAAAGATGAAGTCTTAGTTATTTCTAACAACAAAAAGAGATTCGGTGCGGTTCTGAAGCCTACGGGCAAACCTTTAAAGAATCAGAACCGCAATGCTGTGAACCGAATTAAGAATGGAAATCCCTCTAGGGCCCCATCTGCTCCATTTGTTAGGCAACAGCCTCCACCTCAAAGAAATGATGCTCCGGTTTTCTCTTGCTACAATTGTGGAAAACCGGGCCATATGGCAAAAAAAATGTAAGAGCAGGCCTAAACCTGTTGCTGGCTCAAATGCTCAGGTTAACCTGACTGATGAGCAATTCATTGCTATGATCACTGAAGTCAACATGGTTGGTGGAAGTGATGGCTGGTGGATAGACACTGGCGCCACTCGTCATGTCTGCTATGATCGTGCTATGTTCAAGACATACATGATTGCTGAAGATAAGAAAGTGTTGTTGGGAGATGCTCACACCACTAACATTGCTGGGATTGGAGATGTAGAGCTGAAGTTCACCTCTGGAAGGACTTTGATCTTGAAGGACGTCATGCACGTTCCTGAAATTAGGAAGAATCTTGTTTCTGGTTTTCTTTTGAATAAGGCTGGGTTTAGTCAAACTATAGGGGAAGATTTGTACACCATCACTAAGAATGGTATTTTTGTTGGGAAAGGGTACGCCACTGATGGCATGTTTAAGTTGAATGTTGAATTGAATAAAATTTCTCCTTCTGTTTACTCCTTGTGTGATTTTAATATTTGGCATGGTAGACTTTGTCACGTTAATAAGCGAATTATTTCTAATGCAAGCAACTTAAGCCTAATCCCTAAACTAAATTTCAATGATTCCAATAAATGTGAATTTTGTAGTCAAGCTAAAATAACAAAGACCTCGCATAAATCAATTATAAAAGAATCTGATCCCCTAGATCTTATACATTCCGATATATGTGAATTAGATGGAAGTTTAACTAGAAATAGTAAACGTTATTTTATCACTTTTATTGACGATTGCTCTGATTATACTTATGTATACCTAATGAAGAATAAAAGTGAAGCACTTGACATGTTTAAGATGTATGTAACCGAAATTGAGAATCAATTTAACAAGAAGATTAAGAGACTTCGTAGTGATAGGGGAACTGAATATGACTCTAGTTTATTTAATGACTTTTATATTAAACATGGCATTATACATGAAACGAATGCTCCATACTCTCCTGAAATGAATGGTAAAGCAGAAAGAAAGAATAGAACTCTTACTGAACTTGTTGTTGCAATTATGTTGAATTCTGGTGCTGCACCTCACTGGTGGGGGGAAATTTTTTTGACTGTTTGCTATGTCTTGAATAGAGTTCCCAAGTCAAAAAGTAAGATCTCACCTTATGAGATATTAAAGAAAAGACAACCAAATTTGTCTTATTTGAGAACTTGGGGCTGTCTGGCTTATGTCAGGATTCCGGATCCGAAACGAGTTAAACTCGCTAGTAGAGCCTATGAATGTGTATTCATTGGGTATGCAGCAAACAGTAAGGCATACAGGTTTTATGATCTAAATGCCAAAGTGATCATAGAATCAAACGATGTTGAATTCTATGAAGACAAATTTCCTTTCAAATCGAGAAATAGTGGGGGCACCCTATCGAGTCACATTCCTGTGATAAAAAGTACTGAAAGCAGCGACAATGTAGAAACAGAACTTCGAAGAAGTAAAAGAGCAAGAGTTGCTAAAGACTACGGGCCCGATTATGCGGCTTATAATGTTGAAGAAGATCCAATAAATCTTCAAGAAGCATTGTCCTCTCTGGATGCGGATTTATGGCAAGAAGCTGTTAATGATGAGATGGATTCTCTAGAGTATAACAAGACCTGGCACTTGGTAGACTTACCTCCTGGTTGCAAACCAATTGGTTGTAAATGGGTTTTGAAAAAGAAACTAAAACCTGATGGAACTATTGATAAATACAAGGCTCGTCTTGTAGCCAAGGGTTTTAGACAAAAAGAAAATATAGATTTCTTCGACACATTTTCACCAGTCACTAGAATTACATCCATTAGGGTACTCATTTCAATAGCTACTATTTATAACTTATTAGTACACCAAATGGATGTTAAAACAGCTTTTTTAAACGGTGACTTAGAAGAAGAAATCTATATGGAACAACCAGAAGGTTTTGTGATCCAAGGACAAGAAACCAAGGTCTGCAAGTTAGATAAGTCTTTGTATGGACTAAAACAAGCTCCTAAACAATGGCATGAAAAGTTTGATAACTTAATGATTATTAATGGGTATAAAGTGAATGAAAGTGACAAATGCATTTATTACAAATCTGATAATCGCATTTGTACTATCATATGTCTATACGTAGACGATCTACTCATATTTGGATCAAACATTCAGGCCATTAATGATACGAAATCATTGTTGTGTAATAACTTTGATATGAAAGACCTCGGAGAAGCAAGTGTGATCCTGGGTATCAAGATCACGAGATCTGAACAAGGATTTTCTTTGGATCAGTCTCATTATATGGAGAAGATCTTAAAGAAATATAAATACTTCGACTGTAAACCTGCATGCACACCTTATGATCCAAGTGTGAAACTGTTTAAGAACACTGGAGAAAGTGTCAAACAAACAGAATATGCGAGCATCATTGGCAGTCTTAGGTATGCCACTGATTGTACTAGACCCGACATTGCATATGTCGTAGGATTGTTGTGCAGATTTACAAGTAAGCCGAGTAACGAGCATTGGCAAGCTATTGAGCGAGTCATGAGGTACCTTAAAAGGACTATGGACCTCGGCATACACTATCAGAAATTTCCTGTTGTACTAGAAGGGTATAGTGATGCAGATTGGAACACCTTATCGGATGATTCCAAAGCTACTAGTGGCTATATATTTAGTATAGCTGGAGGAGCTGTATCTTGGAAATCAAAGAAACAGACCATCCTGGCTCAATCCACAATGGAGTCTGAAATGATAGCACTAGCTACAGCTAGTGAAGAAGCAAGCTGGTTAAGATGTTTGCTAGCTGAGATTCCTTTATGGGAAAAACCTATGCCAACTGTGTTGATCCACTGCGATAGTACCGCGGCTATTGCAAAAGTTGAGAACCGTTAATATAATGGTAAAAGACGTCAAATTAGAAGAAAACACAGCACCGTTAGAGATTGTATCTCCAAAGGAGCAGTGAGAGTGGATCATGTACGCACTGATGAAAACTTAGCAGATCCTTTGACGAAAGGATTAGCTAGAGAGAAAGTCCATAATACATCCAAAAAGATGGGACTAATGCCTATAAAGAGATGATTTACTCATTATGGCAACCAGACCTAAATGATTGGAGATCCCAAGAACTAGGTTCAATGGGTAATAACAAGTTGTGAGTAATATGAAATGACCATGCAAGTGGAGCATGAATCCTGAAGTACGAAAAGGATGAGATAATAGAAACTCTTAATGAGATCTATACTCTGTATGAGGGAGTACCTAGGCTACAGGAGTACTCTTGATAGACTCACCTATGTGACTGTGGAACTGAGGCCGGTTCCTATGGAATTTCGAGGCAAAATTCCTAGAGCCTTCACTAAACCGGGATACACGTGCATGGCCATTAAAGCACGGGCTATTAGAATACACCTTACGAAAAGGTTGTGTGCAGGTTTGATGTCTGAGATAGAGTTCAAGACAATAGTGTCACTCTTGTTGAATCAGAATCTAACTTGCTACGCTAAGGTTCAAGTCGTAGACACCTTTGTTTCTGCACAATCTTAGAAACGTCTGACGGACGTCTAAAATCACCTTTTAAATTCAAGTGGGGGATTGTTGGAATGATGTTAATTTGGAGTAGAAGTTGGAATTATTTATTGACATTGAATGGGCAATAAATGCACACAAAGTAGAACTAATATGGAAGTGAATTTGAAAAGATTCATTTTAGTCCCACATAGGAGGGAATACAAATATTAGTAGTGTTTATATAATCCAACATGGACAATTGGGATTTGGCCCCAAGGGGCACCCAATTTTGTAAAACGAGTGAGGACACACCCATGAGCATCTAGACACACACGCGTGCGCCGCCGCCGCCGTCCGGCCGGCCGGCTCGGCTCGGCTCGGTTCGGTTCGGTTCGGTTCGGTTCGGTTCGGTCTAAATGAATTAATTTTTTGAACCCGAATTTAATAATTATTAATGTTAATTAATAATTTCGGTGGAAATTAAATAATTTTTAATTATTTAATATTAATTAATTACGAATGCTGATGTGTCATATTCCAACCTAAGTTTTGACTAACTCCACTACTGACCAACCCAGTAACCGCCAACTTTGACTGGGCCGGTCCACTCTCCCACGTTTCTAGTAACCGCCAGTTTTGACTGGGCCGGTCCACTCTCCCATTTTTCTCTCCACGATTCGCTGCCTATAAATACAGGCCTTCACTTCATTTGTCAAGTGCACCGAAACTTTGTTTTTCTCTCCTCTCTTTGCTCTCTTCATCTATAAATTTTTCTTTTCTTGACTGGTTTTTGAACCAGATACTACGACTGGTTTATAACCATCTAAGGTGTAATCTCTAAGATCGATTTATCAGCCTGCAACTGATAAATCGAATTTGACGGGTTGTTTTATCCTGGAGACGTCGTTGTAAATTCGACTGCATTGCATAATATTGGCAGTACGACGAAACGTCTTAAAGAAAGTGACCTAGTACGCGACTCGTCCCGATAATTTCTTTGTGCCATTTTAAATTTTTTCAAAACCGAAAAACAACAATTTTAAGACGTTTTAATAACTGCCATGGCAACTGAGGAAATTATCGGTACTAATGCGGTCGCCACTGTCTCTGACAAACCGTTTAAGTTTGAGGGATCCAATTTCAAACGTTGGCAAGCAAAGATGAAATTTTTCTTAACATTGAAAAAGGTTGCCCACGTTCTGACTGAGGATATCCCGGTTGTCCCTTCTGGATCTGCTGAACTACCTAATGGTAAGTCATTTGCAGAATCAGACGGGTCTTCCCAAACGCCTGAATCAGATGCTACAAAAGCTAAGGCTGCAGCAGATGACTTACAGCTCAGGAAAGAGATCGCCCTATGGCACGAGAATGATTATTTGTGCAAAAATCATATTCTGAACGGTCTTGCTGATGACTTGTACGACTACTACAGTAGCTACAAGACCGCTAAACAGGTTTGGGAGGCTTTGCAAAGGAAATATGATACTGAAGAAGCAGGTGCGAAGAAATATGCTGTCAGCCACTATTTGAACTACAAGATGGTGGATGAAAAGTCTGTGGAAGCTCAAAGCCACGAAATTCAGAAAATTGCTCATGAAATTATTACAGAAGGTATGCCCCTCAATGAACAATTTCAAATTGCTGTTATCATTGACAAACTGCCCCCTGGTTGGAAAGATTTCAAAAATTTACTTCGCCATAAAACAAAAGAATTTTCAATCGAGAGTCTGATTACTCATCTCCGAATTGAAGAGGAAGCTCGGAAACAAGATCAGAAAGATGAAGTCTTAGTTGTTTCTAACAACAAAAAGAGATTCGGTGCGGTTCTGAAGCCTACGGGCAAACCTTTAAAGAATCAGAACCGCAATGCTGTGAACCGAATTAAGAATGGAAATCCCTCTAGGGCCCCATCTGCTCCATTTGTTAGGCAACAGCCTCCACCTCAAAGAAATGATGCTCCAGTTTTCTCTTGCTACAATTGTGGAAAACCGGGCCATATGGCAAAAAAATGTAAGAGCAGGCCTAAACCTGTTGCTGGCTCAAATACTCAGGTTAACCTGACTGATGAGCAATTCATTGCTATGATCACTGAAGTCAACATGGTTGGTGGAAGTGATGGCTGGTAGATAGACACTGGCGCCACTCGTCATGTCTGCTATGATCGTGTTATGTTCAAGACATACATGATTGCTGAAGATAAGAAAGTGTTGTTGGGAGATGCTCACACCACTAACGTTGCTGGGATTGGAGATGTAGAGCTGAAGTTCACCTCTGGAAGGACTTTGATCTTGAAGGACGTCATGCACGTTCCTGAAATTAGGAAGAATCTTGTTTCTGGTTTTCTTTTGAATAAGGCTGGGTTTAGTCAAACTATAGGGGCAGATTTGTACACCATCACTAAGAATGGTATTTTTGTTGGGAAAGGGTACGCCACTGATGGCATGTTTAAGTTGAATGTTGAATTGAATAAAATTTCTCCTTCTGTTTACTCCTTGTGTGATTTTAATATTTGGCATGGTAGACTTTGTCACGTTAATAAGCGAATTATTTCTAATGCAAGCAACTTAAGCCTAACCCCTAAACTAAATGTCAATGATTCCAATAAATGTGAATTTTGTAGTCAAGCTAAAATAACAAAGACCTCGCATAAATCAATTATAAAAGAATCTGATCCCCTAGATCTTATACATTCCGATATATGTGAATTAGATGGAAGTTTAACTAGAAATAGTAAACGTTATTTTATCACTATTATTGACGATTGCTCTGATTATACTTATGTATACCTAATGAAGAATAAAAGTGAAGCACTTGACATGTTTAAGATGTATGTAACCGAAATTGAGAATCAATTTAACAAGAAGATTAAGAGACTTCGTAGTGATAGGGGAACTGAATATGACTCTAGTTTATTTAATGACTTTTATATTAAACATGGCATTATACATGAAACGACTGCTCCATACTCTCCTGAAATGAATGGTAAAGCAGAAAGAAAGAATAGAACTCTTACTGAACTTGTTGTTGCAATTATGTTGAATTCTGGTGCTGCACCTCACTGGTGGGGGGAAATTTTATTGACTGTTTGCTATGTCTTGAATAGAGTTCCCAAGTCAAAAAGTAAGATCTCACCTTATGAGATATTAAAGAAAAGACAACCAAATTTGTCTTATTTGAGAACTTGGGGCTGTCTGGCTTATGTCAGGATTCCGGATCCGAAACGAGTTAAACTCGCTAGTAGAGCCTATGAATGTGTATTCATTGGGTATGCAACAAACAGTAAGGCATACAGGTTTTATGATCTAAATGCCAAAGTGATCATAGAATCAAACGATGTTGAATTCTATGAAGACAAATTTCCTTTCAAATCGAGAAATAGTGGGGGCACCCTATCGAGTCACATTCCTGTGATAAAAAGTACTGAAAGCAGCGACAATGTAGAAATAGAACTTCGAAGAAGTAAAAGAGCAAGAGTTGCTAAAGACTATGGGCCCGATTATGCGGCTTATAATGTTGAAGAAGATCCAATAAATCTTCAAGAAGCATTGTCCTCTCTGGATGCGGATTTATAGCAAGAAGCTGTTAATGATGAGATGGATTCTCTAGAGTATAACAAGACCTGGCACTTGGTAGACTTACCTCCTGGTTGCAAACCAATTGGTTGTAAATGGGTTTTGAAAAAGAAACTAAAACCTGATAGAACTATTGATAAATACAAGGCTCGTCTTGTAGCCAAGGGTTTTAGACAAAAAGAAAATATAGATTTCTTCGACACATTTTCACCAGTCACTAGAATTACATCCATTAGGGTACTCATTTCAATAGCTACTATTTATAACTTATTAGTACACCAAATGGATGTTAAAACAGCTTTTTTAAACGGTGACTTAGAAGAAGAAATCTATATGGAACAACCAGAAGGTTTTGTGATCCAAGGACAAGAAACCAAGGTTTGCAAGTTAGATAAGTCTTTGTATGGACTAAAACAAGCTCCTAAACAATGGCATGAAAAGTTTGATAACTTAATGATTATTAATGGGTATAAAGTGAATGAAAGTGACAAATGCATTTATTACAAATCTGATAATCGCATTTGTATTATCATATGTCTATACGTAGACGATCTACTCATATTTGGATCAAACATTCAGGCCATTAATGATACGAAATCATTGTTGTGTAATAACTTTGATATGAAAGACCTCGGAGAAGCAAGTGTGATCCTGGGTATCAAGATCACGAGATCTGAACAAGGAATTTCTTTGGATCAGTCTCATTATGTGGAGAAGATCTTAAAGAAATATAAATACTTCGACTGTAAACCTGCATGCACACCTTATGATCCAAGTGTGAAACTGTTTAAGAACACTGGAGAAAGTGTCAAACAAACAGAATATGCGAGCATCATTGGCAGTCTTAGGTATGCCACTGATTGTACTAGACCCGACATTGCATATGTCGTAGGATTGTTGTGCAGATTTACAAGTAAGCCAAGTAACGAGCATTGGCAAGCTATTGAGCGAGTCATGAGGTACCTTAAAAGGACTATGGACCTCGGCATACACTATCAGAAATTTCCTGCTGTACTAGAAGGGTATAGTGATGCAGATTGGAACACCTTATCGGATGATTCCAAAGCTACTAGTGGCTATATATTTAGTATAGCTGGAGGAGCTGTATCTTGGAAATCAAAGAAACAGACCATCCTGGCTCAATCCACAATGGAGTCTGAAATGATAGCACTAGCTACAGCTAGTGAAGAAGCAAGCTGGTTAAGATGTTTGCTAGCTGAGATTCCTTTATGGGAAAAACCTATGCCAGCTATGTTGATCCACTGCGATAGTACCGCGGCTATTACAAAAGTTGAGAACCGTTATTATAATGGTAAAAGACGTCAAATTAGAAGAAAACACAGCACCGTTAGAGATTGTATCTCCAAAGGAGCAGTGAGAGTGGATCATGTACGCACTGATGAAAACTTAGCAGATCCTTTGACGAAAGGATTAGCTAGAGAGAAAGTCCATAATACATCCAAAAAGATGGGACTAATGCCTATAAAGAGATGATTTACTCATGATGGCAACCCGACCTAAATGACTGGAGATCCCAAGAACTAGGTTCAATGGGTAATAACAAGTTGTGAGTAATATGAAATGACCATGCAAGTGGAGCATGAATCCTGAAGTACGAAAAGGATGAGATAATAGAAACTCTTAATGAGATCTATACTCTGTATGAGGGAGTACCTAGGCTACAGGAGTACTCTTGATAGACTCACCTATGTGACTGTGGAACTGAGGCCGGTTCCTATGGAATTTCGAGGCAAAATTCCTAGAGCCTTCACTAAACCGGGATACACGTGCAGGGCCATTAAAGCACGGGCTATTAGAATACACCTTACGAAAAGGTTGTGTGCAGGTTTGATGTCTGAGATAGAGTTCAAGACAATAGTGTCACTCTTGTTGAATCAGAATCTAACTTGCTACGCTAAGGTTCAAGTCGTAGACACCTTTGTTTATGCACAATCTTAGAAACGTCTGACGGACGTCTAAAATCACCTTTTAAATTCAAGTGGGGGATTGTTGGAATGATGTTAATTTGGAGTAGAAGTTGGAATTATTTATTGACATTAAATGGGCAATAAATGCACACAAAGTAGAACTAATATGGAAGTGAATTTGAAAAGATTCATTTTAGTCCCACATAGGAGGAAATACAAATATTAGTAGTGTTTATATAATCCAACATGGACAATTGGGATTGGGCCCAAAGGGGCACCCAATTTTGTAAAAGGAGTGAGGACACACCCATGAGCATCTAGACACACACGCGTGCACCGCCGCCGCCGTCCGTCCGGCCGGCTCGGCTCGGTTCGGTCTAAATGAATTAATTTTTTGAACCCGAATTTAATAATTATTAATGTTAATTAATAATTTCGGTGGAAATTAAATAATTTTTAATTATTTAATATTAATTAATTACGAATGCTGACGTGTCATATTCCAACCTAAGTTTTGACTAACTCCACTACTGACCAACCCAGTAACCGCCAACTTTGACTGGGCCGGTCCACTCTCCCACGTTTCTAGTAACCGCCAGTTTTGACTGGGC
Source organism: Lathyrus aphaca (assembly GCA_963966055.1). Classification (NCBI taxonomy): domain Eukaryota; kingdom Viridiplantae; phylum Streptophyta; class Magnoliopsida; order Fabales; family Fabaceae; genus Lathyrus; species Lathyrus aphaca. The sequence continues at coordinate 283,370,750 of OZ014525.1, forward strand.
CGATCCACTCTCCCATTTTTCTCTCCACGATCCACGATTCGCTGCCTATAAATACAGGCCTTCACTTCATTTGTCAAGTGCACCGAAACTTTGTTTTTCTCTCCTCTCTTTGCTCTCTTCATCTATAAATTTTTCTTTTCTTGACTGGTTTCTGAACCAGATACTACGACTGGTTTATAACCATCTAAGGTGTAATCTCTAAGATCGATTTATCAGCCTGCAACTGATAAATCGAATTTGACGGGCTGTTTTATCCTGGAGACATCGTTGTAAATTCGACTGCATTGCATAATATTGGCAGTACGACGAAACGTCTTAAAGAAAGCGACCTAGTACGCGACTCGTCCCGATAATTTCTTTGTGCCATTTTAAATTTTTTCAAAATCGAAAAACAACAATTTTAAGACGTTTTAATAACTGCCATGGCAACTGAGGAAATTATCGGTACTAATGCGGTCGCCACTGTCTCTGACCAACCGTTTAAGTTTGAGGGATCCAATTTCAAATGTTGGCAAGCAAAGACGAAATTTTTCTTAACATTGAAAAAGGTTGCCCACGTTCTGACTGAGGATATCCCGGTTGTCCCTTCTGGATCTGCTGAACTACCTAATGGTAAGTCATTTGCAAAATCAGACGGGTCTTCCATAACGCCTGAATCAGATGCTGCAAAAGCTAAGGCTGCAGCAGATGACTTACAGCTCAGGAAAGAGATCGCCCTATGGCACGAGAATGATTATTTGTGCAAAAATCATATTCTGAACGGTCTTGTTGATGACTTGTACGACTACTACAGTAGCTACAAGACCGCTAAACAGGTTTGGGAGGCTTTGCAAAGGAAATATGATACTGAAGAAGCAGGTGCGAAGAAATATGCTGTCAGCCGCTATTTGAACTACAAGATGGTGGATAAAAAGTCTGTGGAAGCTCAAAGCCACGAAATTTAGAAAATTGCTCATGAAATTATTACAGAAGGTATGCCCCTCAATGAACAATTTCAAATTGCTGTTATCATTGACAAACTGCCCCCTGGTTGGAAAGATTTCAAAAATTTACTTCGCCATAAAACAAAAGAATTTTCAATCGAGAGTCTGATTACTCGTCTCCGAATTGAAGAGGAAGCTCGGAAACAAGATCAGAAAGATGAAGTCTTAGTTGTTTCTAACAACAAAAAGAGATTCGGTGCGGTTCTGAAGCCTACGGGCAAACCTTTAAAGAATCGGAACCGCAATGCTGTGAACCGAATTAAGAATGGAAATCCCTCTAGGGCCCCATCTGCCTCATTTGTTAGGCAACAGCCTCCACCTCAAAGAAATGATGCTCCAGTTTTCTCTTGCTACAATTGTGGAAAATCGGGCCATATGGCAATAAAATGTAAGAGCAGGCCTAAACTTGTTGCTGGCTCAAATGCTCAGGTTAACCTGACTGATGAGCAATTCATTGCTATGATCACTGAAGTCAACATGGTTGGTGGAAGTGATGGCTGGTGGATAGACACTGGCGCCACTCGTCATGTCTGCTATGATCGTGCTATGTTCAAGACATACATGATTGCTGAAGATAAGAAAGTGTTGTTGGGAGATGCTCACACCACTAACGTTGCTGGGATTGGAGATGTAGAGCTGAAGTTCACCTCTGGAAGGACTTTGATCTTGAAGGACGTCATGCACGTTCCTGAAATTAGGAAGAATCTTGTTTCTGGTTTTCTTTTGAATAAGGCTGGGTTTAGTCAAACTATAGGGGCAGATTTGTACACCATCACTAAGAATGGTATTTTTGTTGGGAAAGGGTACGCCACTGATGGCATGTTTAAGTTGAATGTTGAATTGAATAAAATTTCTCCTTCTGTTTACTCCTTGTGTGATTTTAATATTTGGCATGGTAGACTTTGTCACGTTAATAAGCGAATTATTTCTAATGCAAGCAACTTAAGCCTAATCCCTAAACTAAATGTCAATGATTCCAATAAATGTGAATTTTGTAGTCAAGCTAAAATAACAAAGACCTCGCATAAATCAATTATAAAAGAATCTGATCCCCTAGATCTTATACATTCCGATATATGTGAATTAGATGGAAGTTTAACTAGAAATAGTAAACGTTATTTTATCACTTTTATTGACGATTGCTCTGATTATACTTATGTATACCTAATGAAGAATAAAAGTGAAGCACTTGACATGTTTAAGATGTATGTAACCGAAATTGAGAATCAATTTAACAAGAAGATTAAGAGACTTCGTAGTGATAGGGGAACTGAATATGACTCTAGTTTATTTAATGACTTTTATATTAAACATGGAATTATACATGAAACGACTGCTCCATACTCTCCTGAAATGAATGGTAAAGCAGAAAGAAAGAATAGAACTCTTACTGAACTTGTTGTTGCAATTATGTTGAATTCTGGTGCTGCACCTCACTGGTGGGGGGAAATTTTATTGACTGTTTGCTATGTCTTGAATAGAGTTCCCAAGTCAAAAAGTAAGATCTCACCTTATGAGATATTAAAGAAAAGACAACCAAATTTGTCTTATTTGAGAACTTGGGGCTGTCTGGCTTATGTCAGGATTCCGGATCCGAAACGAGTTAAACTCGCTAGTAGAGCCTATGAATGTGTATTCATTGGGTATGCAGCAAACAGTAAGGCATACAAGTTTTATGATCTAAATGCCAAAGTGATCATAGAATCAAACGATGTTGAATTCTATGAAGACAAATTTCCTTTCAAATCGAGAAATAATGGGGGCACCCTATCGAGTCACATTCCTGTGATAAAAAGTACTGAAAGCAGCGACAATGTAGAAACAGAACTTCGAAGAAGTAAAAGAGCAAGAGTTGCTAAAGACTATGGGCCCGATTATGCGGCTTATAATGTTGAAGAAGATCCAATAAATATTCAAGAAGCATTGTCCTCTCTGGATGCAGATTTATGGCAAGAAGCTGTTAATGATGAGATGGATTCTCTAGAGTATAACAAGACCTGGCACTTGGTAGACTTACCTCCTGGTTGCAAACCAATTGGTTGTAAATGGGTTTTGAAAAAGAAACTAAAACCTGATGGAACTATTGATAAATACAAGGCTCGTCTTGTAGCCAAGGGTTTTAGACAAAAAGAAAATATAGATTTCTTCGACACATTTTCACCAGTCACTAGAATTACATCCATTTGGGTACTCATTTCAATAGCTACTATTTATAACTTATTAGTACACCAAATGGATGTTAAAACAGCTTTTTTAAACGGTGACTTAGAAGAAGAAATCTATATGGAACAACCAGAAGGTTTTGTGATCCAAGGACAAGAAACCAAGGTTTGCAAGTTAGATAAGTCTTTGTATGGACTAAAACAAGCTCCTAAACAATGGCATGAAAAGTTTGATAACTTAATGATTATTAATGGGTATAAAGTGAATGAAAGTGACAAATGCATTTATTACAAATCTGATAATCGCATTTGTATTATCATATGTCTATACGTAGACGATCTACTCATATTTGGATCAAACATTCAGGCCATTAATGATACGAAATCATTGTTGTGTAATAACTTTGATATGAAAGACCTCGGAGAAGCAAGTGTGATCCTGGGTATCAAGATCACGAGATCTGAACAAGGAATTTCTTTGGATCAGTCTCATTATATGGAGAAGATCTTAAAGAAATATAAATACTTCGACTGTAAACCTGCATGCACACCTTATGATCCAAGTGTGAAACTGTTTAAGAACACTGGAGAAAGTGTCAAACAAACAGAATATACGAGCATCATTGGCAGTCTTAGGTATGCCACTGATTGTACTAGACCCGACATTGCATATGTCGTAGGATTGTTGTGCAGATTTACAACTAAGCCGAGTAACGAGCATTGGCAAGCTATTGAGCGAGTCATGAGGTACCTTAAAAGGACTATGGACCTCGGCATACACTATCAGAAATTTCCTGCTGTACTAGAAGGGTATAGTGATGCAGATTGGAACACCTTATCGGATGATTCCAAAGCTACTAGTGGCTATATATTTAGTATAGCTGGAGGAGCTGTATCTTGGAAATCAAAGAAACAGACCATCCTGACTCAATCCACAATGGAGTCTGAAATGATAGCACTAGCTACAGCTAGTGAAGAAGCAAGCTGGTTAAGATGTTTGCTAGCTGAGATTCCTTTATGGGAAAAACCTATGCCAGCTATGTTGATCCACTGCGATAGTACCGCGGCTATTGCAAAAGTTGAGAACCGTTATTATAATGGTAAAAGACGTCAAATTAGAAGAAAACACAGCACCGTTAGAGATTGTATCTCCAAAGGAGCAGTGAGAGTGGATCATGTACGCACTGATGAAAACTTAGCAGATCCTTTGACGAAAGGATTAGCTAGAGAGAAAGTCCATAATACATCCAAAAAGATGGGACTAATGCCTATAAAGAGATGATTTACTCATGATGGCAACCCGACCTAAATGACTGGAGATCCCAAGAACTAGGTTCAATGGGTAATAACAAGTTGTGAGTAATATGAAATGACCATGCAAGTGGAGCATGAATCCTGAAGTACGAAAAGGATGAGATAATAGAAACTCTTAATGAGATCTATACTCTGTATGAGGGAGTACCTAGGCTACAGGAGTACTCTTGATAGACTCACCTATGTGACTGTGGAACTGAGGCCGGTTCCTATGGAATTTCGAGGCAAAATTCCTAGAGCCTTCACTAAACCGGGATACACGTGCAGGGCCATTAAAGCACGGGCTATTAGAATACACCTTACGAAAAGGTTGTGTGCAGGTTTGATGTCTGAGATAGAGTTCAAGACAATAGTTTCACTCTTGTTGAATCAGAATCTAACTTGCTACGCTAAGGTTCAAGTCGTAGACACCTTTGTTTATGCACAATCTTAGAAACGTCTGACGGACGTCTAAAATCACCTTTTAAATTCAAGTGGGGGATTGTTGGAATGATGTTAATTTGGAGTAGAAGTTGGAATTATTTATTGACATTAAATGGGCAATAAATGCACACAAAGTAGAACTAATATGGAAGTGAATTTGAAAAGATTCATTTTAGTCCCACATAGGAGGGAATACAAATATTAGTAGTGTTTATATAATCCAACATGGACAATTGGGATTGGGCCCCAAGGGGCACCCAATTTTGTAAAAGGAGTGAGGACACACCCATGAGCATCTAGACACACACGCGCGCGCCGCCGCCGCCGTCCGGCCGGCCGGCCGGCTCGGCTCGGCTCGACTCGGTTCGGTTCGGTTCGGTCTAAATGAATTAATTTTTTGAACCCGAATTTAATAATTATTAATGTTAATTAATAATTTTGGTGGAAATTAAATAATTTTTAATTATTTAATATTAATTAATTACGAATGCTGACGTGTCATATTCCAACCTAAGTTTTGACTAACTCCACTACTGACCAACCCAGTAACCGCCAACTTTGACTAGGCCGGTCCACTATCCCACGTTTCTAGTAACCGCCAGTTTTGACTGGGCCGGTCCACTCTCCCATTTTTCTCTCCACGATCCACGATTCGCTGCCTATAAATATAGGCCTTCACTTCATTTGTCAAGTGCACCGAAACTTTGTTTTTCTCTCCTCTCTTTGCTCTCTTCATCTATAAATTTTTCTTTTCTTGACTGGTTTCTGAACCAGATACTACGACTGGTTTATAACCATCTAAGGTGTAATCTCTAAGATCGATTTATCAGCCTGCAACTGATAAATCGAATTTGACGGGCTGTTTTATCCTAGAGACGTCGTTGTGAATTCGACTGCATTGCATAATATTGGCAGTACGACGAAACGTCTTAAAGAAAGCGACCTAGTACGCGACTCGTCCCGATAATTTCTTTGTGCCATTTTAAATTTTTTCAAAACCGAAAAACAACAAAAAGTAATTAAACCCATTATCTACCGGAAGATAGTTGTAACTAATTTTTAGGAATTGAGTCCAAGACTCTCAAACCCCAAATTCTTTCATTTTCCATATTATAAAATGTTTTCGTTTGAAATGATGAGAAAAACAAAGACAACCCCTTAACAGACATAGATATGGTTCAACAAATGGAACTTCATAAGCACTCGGAGGAGGCTGCAACTCAGTATGTGTCTCCGTGCCCAAATCAAGTGAAATAATATGCCTGCGAAATGCACACCAAATAACACTACCCCTCATATGCACATGATTCGTGGAGAAACCATTTTTCACCGGAGAATTTTGAATATTTCTCCAAACATTATTATTACCTAAAGTAAGAACTGTTATCTGTTTTTCACCAGGTATGAGATACAACACCTTATAAGTGTTGGTTGAATTATCATAACCAAACTTCAAATTACCAGGAAAACTGACTATGTCACTGCACCATATTTTTTCTGATATTATCCTTGTGGCGGGGTTCCAAATTAGGAGCCACTGATCTCTACCTGTATAATTAAGCAAACAGAGTAATCCATTGCAGGAACAAACTATATTGAAAATGTCATTGTCCTTGTTATTCAATTGATATGTTTCGGGATGATTGAAAATGATTGGAGGGTTTTCAAACATACGAAAAACTGTATAGGAGAGGGTATTCCCTTTCAAAGTGACTACACGTTTGAGTTCATCGTTTCGTGCGGATCGATTAAGATGCAAATTGAAAAAGGAAGGATCAGAGATGAGAGAATTCAATGTCTTACTCACACACCTCAATCGAAACACCGATTTGACAGGAAGGAAGGAAAGCACATTACGTTCATGCATAACTTCCATACCAAGGTTAGCACGGTTAATAATATCAGCCCAGGTATTAATTACACGACCTTGACTATCAACTACAGATTGGTTAAAATTGAAACCATTTAAATTAAAAGCCATAGTGCTGATACCTAACGCGGTAAACCAGATACCTACTACAGGCCAAGCAGCTAGGAAAAAATGTAAAGAGCGAGAATTGTTGAAACTAGCATATTGGAAGATCAATCGGCCAAAATAACCGTGAGCAGCTACAATATTATAGGTTTCTTCCTCTTGACCGAATCTGTAGCCTTCATTAGCAGATTCATTTCGTAAGGAAGGTAAGTAAAGGACAAATGTATCATACCATCACAGACCACCCTTGTACAAAGTGATATCATCAAAGGGTCTGTGCTGCCTATGATCCTCGAATGGGCGTCATATCACATCATTGGGTGTCAATCCATCTAACTGAGATCTGATCTCGTCAACCTTCGTCATCGATTGCTTGTAGCACCACTTCATCGCCCTCGAAAGTCGAGAACCAGCACCACCAGAAATCTTCGAGAAGCCTCTTTTCCCAATAGTTGGGAAATACTCCTGAATCCAACATTGTCATCAAAATATGAAAATTATTAGTTAAACGTATTATAATAAAATATTTGTACCTACATAATATGAAAATTATAAAGTAACTTAAAATAAAATATGTGTACCTAAAGAAGAGTGGCATATCCACCAAGCTGCTTGCACGAATAAAATGAAACATCTCCGAGGTATCTGTAAAGTGTGAGAAGTGCAGCAGCTCCCCAGCAGTATCTGCCACGTCTGTCCAGGTCCTCAAACATGGATAAATACTTTGCCTCTACAAGAGTAAATGTCTTATCTGTAAGAACAGTGCAGCCAAGTATCAACAACATATACACCTTGGCCGCACAATCAAATCTCCCCTCAGATCGCAGACGAACAAAATGAGTCTTCAACCACTCAAGTCTATAATATGGACCTCTGGATACAAGGACCTCCTCGGCTGCATCCTCCAGCGGAATACCCATCAGACGAATAGCAAAACTGATGGCATCTGAGTCAGTAATGCCTTATGCAGGGATAAATAGCTCTCCTCTAATAGGTGTGTGAAGGAGGCAGGATACATCATCCAGCGTGATGGTCATCTCGCCAAACGGCATATGAAAAGACGAAGTCTCAGGATGCCATCTCTCGACAAATGCAGATAGGAGGTTCGTATCGATCCTGGACAAGCTGGTCCTCTGAAGAGATGATAGACCTGACTGAAATATTCATTCCTCTATCTGAGGTGGGAGCATCAATGGAACCCATCCTGTAAGTTTGCTGTCGTGTGCAGCAACCTTAAGCTCCTTCTTTGGTCTTCTCTCCTGAAAATGATACATAATATGTTCTTATCAACTAAAAATTAAAATAAATGTTATTCACTATTGAAAGGTTATAGACTGCCTTACCTCGCCATGCCACAAATGTTGTGCAACGTGATTCTGGTACCTCACCAAAAGTGAGGTATCAGAAGGTCCTCCGGAGAATGGTGGATATGGTGGAACATGAGGCGCAACAGGATTAGCAGCCTGTAGTGCCTCAAGTTCCTGTTGGTATAGATGCGTATGAATTGTCCTTCCATTGGGCAATCGCCGATGAATATATTTGTCACGCCCTCTGATTCAAGACATTGTAAAGAAAACCAAAAAAAAAATTATACAAATAAAAAAAAAATAAGAAAAAAAATAAATTACAAAAAAAAATCGTAACACAACCGGATGTAGCAAGGAGGCTACATCCGGTGTGAACTTCAGAGTTTGCATGAACCGGATGTAGCTGATGAGCTACTTCCGGTGTATAAATTTCTTAACCGGAAGTAGCCATCAACCAACTTCTGGTGTGTAACGCAAATAAAAAGTCAACCGGATTTGCCTTACTTGGGTTATCCGGTTTGAAAAATATTGAACCGAAAGTCTTGTTGATGAGTTCTCCGGTGTGAAAATGAAAGTGTCATCTTTTTTCTCCAAAAACGTATCTGAGGGGAAATGAGGTGAAAAAGTTAAATTTTTTGAAATATTAAGTATTTATATAAGGGTAATATCGTCCAAAAAAAATTGTGTTGGGGTATCGGGACAATTGTGGGGGTACAAGGTATAATTTCCTTTTATTAGTTATTATGTTTTTCTTTTAAGTGGGTCTAGCCCAATTATCTAACCCATTAGGGTTGTGTTTATGGTTGTATTTAAGCTTTGAGCGGTTGTTGAATGGAGGTAGACAATTAATTCAGAATATTATATTTTTCTTATCTTCTATCTTGTTTTATGTGTCTTTTGATAGAACCCTAAATCTAAGAAATAGTTGTGGAAACCTCTTTATCATTAACTTTCACATATTTCTTTTCTTCTCAAATCAATGTACACTAGAATCATCTTAAAACAAACATGTAGTTAACTCTAAAATTGGGGTTTAAGTCCAACAAATTTGATTTGATAGACTAAAAAAATCAACACTCAAAATGGCTGAGTCATAACAAACACAAGATTTAAAGCTTGCAACACCAAATATAATTTGAACACTAGGAAAGAAAATAATGTCACAGTCAGATTAGTGCTTGTACACAAGTATAAAGACAACAAAAATTAGAGATTTGCATTAACAAAGTACATGACATCTATATGGATTATAGATGACTTTTCCTCTCATATAATAATGAAGGAAAGTAGCCTCATTAAACTAGACGGAGAAAGAAACCTAATCAGCACAATTAATATTGGAAACAATATGACCTATATTTTAATGCTTTATGCATCATATAAACAAATAGATGAGTTAAGTTTCAAAAAACTTAATTGAAAAGAAATAACTTTTTACTTAAAGGTAAATAATATTAGAAATGTTTGTGGTATTCAAGACTTCAACACAAGTCTTTTGGGCAAGCAATTTTGGCGTCTACTCCAAGGTGGTGGTTCTTTGTTTGAAAGACTTTTTAAAGGAAGGTATTTCCCTCGGTGCATAATTTAAGAAGCGGGAATCGGTTTCAACCCAAGTTATGCGTGGCGGAGTATCTTTAGTGTGAAGGATATGGTGCTGAATAATATTATATGGAGGATAGGGAATGGAGAGACAACAAAAATCTGGCTTGATAGATGGATTCCAAAGATATTTGATAGCAGGCCCTCAGAAAGAAGCAGAAGGTTACAACGAAATGCTCATGTTTGCGAGCTCATCAATGCTGACACTGGAGATTGGGACTGTAATATTCTGAATGCGAACTTTGATGCATGTACGGTGAGTCATATTCGGGGTATCCCCTTTTTTAGTTCGCGGACGGTGGACAAACTCATTTGGAAGTATGAAGATGACGGTGTTTATTCTGTGAAGACGGCTTACCATAGCCTTGGCGCTTTCCAGCGCAGCAACATGGCAGGACCATTTAACAAGGAGGGTGAAAAGTTGTGGAAGGACCTGTGGAAAGTTGAGCTACAACCGAAGGTTAAAAACTTTGTGTAACGGGTTATTAAAAACATCCTGCCAACTAGGAGTAACCTAAGGAAGAAAGGTGTTTACATGGATCCTTCTTGCCCCTTTTGTGCATGTGCGAACGAGACAACAAATCATTTATTTTTGGAATGCCATTACGCAAAGCAGGTTTTCTTTTCCAGCCCCCTCGGCATTAGAATTACCAGTTATGCTGATATCACTTACTGGATTGCGGTAGCTTCCTCTTTTCGCGATCAAAATGTGGGAAGGTCCATCTTGACGGGTTTGTGGAAAATCTGGAACGCAAGGAATGAGCTTGTTTTCAGGAATAAGCACTTGAGTCCGCAGTTTCTGGCCATGGAGATAGCTGAAACAGTTTATGTTTGCACTAAGAGACCGATGGAGGTTTGCGCTAGCACTGATACTGTATTGTCTGCGAATGATATTGAAACTTCCTGGGTGATCAAAACAGATGCAGGAGTTTATCTGGATGGTGTTGCAGCATTGGGGTGCGTTATCCTCAATCCATCTAGAGGCATTCATGTGACAACTTGCAAAATTCAACTTGGAATCATGGAACCTAAAGTGGCTGAGCTTCATGGCATTATGTGGGGGCTTCACATTGCCAAATCCTTAAAGATGGACAATTTCCTGATTCAATCGGATGCTTTAAATATTATTGATGTTGTTAATGGGTCTAGTGGTTATGCATATCTGGATCATATAATTTCTGATTGCAAATGCTTATTAGATAGTTTTAATTTTATTGTGTTAATGTATGTCAATAGGGATATTTTGAAAGAAGCCCACCATATGGTTGGAGTGGGGAGGACCATGGAAGCTAGAACATGGTCTGGTACCATTCCGTTTTGGGATTCAGTTTCTTGTATTGCCAATTTGGCTCTTATTTAATGGAAATCCCTTTTTAATAAAAAATAATAATAATATTAGAAATGAAAGAAAGAAAACAAATTTTAATGAATAAATGCTTGGTGAGGAGCTGATCAACTTCTAAATGTACTGCAAAAACCTTAATCGTGTTGCCGTGAATAATGCATACACCAGAGGTAACATGGAGATTAGAATATGTAGCAAATATCATTATCCAATATAGAAATAAATAATGACTAATGATTCAATCATAATAATTCAATGATACAATCGATTTAAAACCAAATTCAAACAAATAAATCATTCTACAGAAACTTACTTTCAACAATACCAAACCAAGCATTCAACATAGTCATGTGTTATCCCCAAATTTTGGCGCTAGCATTAGTGAGGTCATTTGGCTTAAGAAAAAGTTTTTCATGTTATAAGATAAAAGTGAGGTTTTTGACCTTACTTATTAAAAGGATGAGATTCGAAGGAAACCACTTACAGGTTTTGTACTTAGAGAAATTTTGAGTTTGGAATATTTTCTAAGTGTTTGGAGGATTCGACCATGCAGCAATTTGACGAACATGGCAGTTTCATGAGTTTTGCACGTTCAAGTTTGGAGGGAAAATATCTACTTTCCAATTCAAATATAGGGACAAATGGCGCAATATGAGGCTTTTTCAGCATGTAGTGGGACAAGTGTCATCATCTTAGGATAGTCTTAGGAAGAAACCGTCGAAAATGGTTACTTTGTAATGTATATAAATAGCTTAGTCTAGTTTTAGAATAAGTGTGTGGAAATCATATGTACTAGTAACTTCGTATACTCAAAGTATTCGCGTGTAGAGAAAAGAGTGTAGTGAGAATGTACGTGATTGAAATACCACCAATTTAGCTTCAATGTCAATTTATCTTCAAGTTATTTACCTTTGAAGCCATTTAAACTTTCAAGCCTTTTATGTTAAAGCATTTATCTTTCAAAGTCATTTATTTTTCACGCAATTTACTGCATTTCCTTTACAATTCCTTCCATTTACTCTTCTAGCACTTTAACATTCTGCTTTACATTTATCTTTCCTTTATATTTTCAGTCATTTAAACTCCTTACCTTGCCTTTAATTTTCATTTACCTTTAAGTCTTGTCTTTATCTTTCTTTAAATATTCAAGCCTTGCCCTTTTCTTTTGTTTACTTTGAAAGTATTTGCTCTTACTTAATTGCTTTTATTACAAACACCTTTTGAATCCCGTCGAAGGATTCAATACCTTTTCCCAAAAACATTACAAATCATCAACCTTTTAGCATATGTCTTAGGATCAATTTGGTCGATCTGTGAGTAACTGAGGGTATTTTGGTATCTTCAGAGGACCAACCGTTGTTTACCAATTTTGAGGGTAAACATATTGGCACACCCGGTGGGACAGTGCTAAAAAATGGTTTTTAGAAGTCTTATAACTTCCTTTTCTATAACTTCTTTTGTAACTTCTTTTATGTGGGCATATTGATCGAAAGAGCAGTTACTTTTGTTGCATGCATTTGAGAAGTGGGAAAGTAGTCAGTACAGATCATTATATACCAAAAATAAGAAATACAAGGAAGATGGCATCTAACCAAGGAAACCCAAGTGATTCAATTCCCGTAACAAGTGGGTCGAATCCCCAAGCAAGCAGTTCAATTGTTCATAGTGTGAATACACAAGATATGCCTAGGAGTAAGGCCATCCCAATATCCAACCCTCAGGGGCTTCGACGATGCCAAGTGTGGTGTCAGAACCAACCCCTTCGACAAGGACAAGAGCAATGATTACTAGTACTTATAATAGTTACAATGATCAACCAGTGTTGGAGTATGTTAGGCCAAATGCTCAAACTCCACCACCAAATTCGTCTGTATTCAGACCTTACTTGCCTACAGAATTTTATCAGCCTATGACCAGAAGTCCACCATATGGTATGCCAACAACCATGATGGTGAGCCTAAGGAATGCACCTCAAGTTTTTTCAAACAATGTTGTTCCTTCACCTTTGCAAGAATTTGGTTCTGCAATAAACATCAGAAGGAATAACCAAACTGTTGGTTTTGGGCATTCGACTCAGGGTCATGCCTTAATAAATGAGTCTGCAACCAATTTAAGACAACAAATGGATGAGAGCAATATGCAAATGGTTCACACTCTATCTCAAACCATGGGAGAGGTTTTTCAGTCTTTGATTCAAAATACAACTCAGACGAATCAACAGATGGTGTCCCAAATGGCGTGCATAGTAGAATTCATTGGAGTCCCAGCACCATTTCGACAGCCTAATCGCATGCCAAATGTAGGAGATGTTATGCAGACACTAAATCAAGAGAATCCTCCAGTAGTCAAACCATTGGAAGTCGAACCCATCAAGAATCAAAGGCAAATCCCAGTAAAGGAGGAACCAAGGGTGGTGGTGGTGGTGAATAGACATCAGGATGCAGACCAGATGGTTCAACAAGTTCGACAGAATAATTTGGCAGCTCTTGTTGAACGAATAATGGATATAAGTGGGATTAATACATGTTTTGCCATGCCAAATTTCACTTCACCAAAAGCATAATATATACTTTAGTTAAAATTGCCTCATAGGACAAAGGTTCCCAAGTTCACTAAGTTCTCAGAAGATACGACTGAATCTACGGTCAAACATGTTGCACGTTACATGATAGAGGCTAGAGAAATTGCTAATGGTAAAAGTCTAAGAATTAAATATTTCCCTAGTTCCCTCACCAAGAATGCTTTTACTTGGTTTACTATGGTTCCACCCGGTTCAATATGTAACTAGACTCAATTGGAGTGTTTGTTTGATGAACAATTCTACATGGGTCAGACCAAGATCAGTTTGAAAGAATTGGTCAGTGTTAAACAAAAGTTCAATGAGTCCATTGATGATTACTTGAACAAATTTCGACTGCTCAAAGCCAGATGTTTCACACAAGTATCTGAGTATGAACTAGTTGAAATGGCGGTTGGTGGCCTTGACTATTCTATCAGGAAGAAGCTGGATACCCAGTACTTGAAAGACATAGCCCAATTAGCAGATAGAGTTTGATAGCTTGAACGTCTGAAAGGTGAAAAAGCTAGAGAAAACAAACATAAGAAAATAGCTTACGTCGAATATCAAGATGAGGTCGAAAATGTATATGATGAAACTCTACCTCTAGATGATAATGAGATAGACCTAGCTGAACTTAAGTAGGGTCCTCCTTATTCCTGTAAACTTTTAGTTCCTTTAAATGGAAAGAATCCTGTCAAAGTCGAAAGGAATGACAGATTTCCAAAGAAAACATATACTTTCGACGTCACCAAGTGTGACGAAATTTTTGATTTATTAGTTAAGGGTGGCCAGATACTTGTGCCTCCTAGTGCTAAAATGCCACCCTTAGATCAAAGAAAGAAAAGAGGTTTTTGTAAATACCCTAATTATTTGGGTCATAAAACTTCTCAATGTTTTCTTTTCAGGGATTTGGTGCAAAATTTTATTCAGGAGGGAAGACTCAAATTTAGAGACAAGCCTAAGGCACACATGAAGATTGACACTAATCCTCTTCAGGTGGATGAGGAAAAATATAATGAGCCTTCTGCAGTGAACTGGATTGAGGTTGTTGAGCAAGTTGCTAATGACTACAACATCCTTGATTCAATTGAAGTTATAATGGATTCTGTGGTAGTTGAGGTTACTGAAAACTTCAACAATGATGTTATGATGTTCAAGGCTAAAGAGGAGCTAACCAAAGAACAATGGGAACACCTGATATGCAAGGCTGCTGAAGGATTATTTAAGACATCACCTGATGTTGAAAAGTTCAATGTGGGGGTTACCATCGTCCCACATGAGGAGGTCGAATAGTCAAGCCTCCCATTGATTATAAAAGAAACTGCTGAGAGTTTCGTGAAGATGGACGAGGCTACTGATGCCCTTGAATTAAACTTCTCCAAGATGGAACTTAGGGATGAAATTAATGCCAATATGGTCAAAGTGATAGATGACCAGGCGGCTAAGGTGGACCATTATGCGCCTCAGAAGGATCACTACAAGAAGGCTTATCCTAAAGAGGATGAGACAATTGTTGATTTCTTGCATATATGTCAAAGCAATAAGTCATAAGTAATGATTTGTCCAAGATGCAGTTCCATCTTTGACAGAGAAGTTGCCCAGAGCCTCCAACAGGTGAATAAGGCTAATGGGGGGAAAAAGCTAAAGGCTTCCCAAAAGCATGGTCGCTTAGACCCAAGGTATGCTAATCCCTATCAACAAAGTGGTATACCTCAATCCCTCAAGTCGAAACAACCCACATTCAAACCAAGTGGGGAAGTTCCTAATGATAAGTGGTTTAATCCTGATGAGTCAGGAAAAAGGGGAAGGCAAAGGTGGAGAAAGTTCGATGTCGAAAGAGGGCCTTCAATGGGATACAAAAAGGAGGTCAGAACATCAAACAAGTCTGCATATGTATCTGAAAATTACAAGGGTAAAAACCCTATGTCTATGTTACAATGGCGTAGGGAACATCGCAGGAGGAAGGCTCAGAGAGAAGCCTCTAAAGTTGATTGTGTTGGATCAAGCATTAGTGTGCTTGGTGAAGTTGGAGACAACCTTAAGACAAAATAACAAACAAAGTGTCTGTGGGATATATTAATCGTGTAAATTTATTTTCTCGCTTTTCCGATTATGTAACTATTCACGGTTTGTAATAGTTAGCTAGGTTTAATCTTCTGCACTTTCATTTATGCAATCCCCTAAAAGACAAATGTACCCCCTCCCCTAATGTAATAACGTAGGACTTTAATTTCCGTTTTTAAATTCTGCAAATATAAATGTGTGGTTAGTAATCTAGGGAGTGAAAAACATGTATGATAAATAAATTGGACTTAGCCCATTAAATTAAAGATAAATAATTGAAATTGATATTCACACACGTAAGTCGATCTACGATCGCCGTATGCACCTCCTAGGGTTACCCTTCTTAAAGTTGCCTTTATATGGTCAAGTCCCTCAAAAGTGGGGGTGTCTTAAGCAAAATCCATACAAGTATAAATCTTCTAGTCCCTCCCCGGTTTAAAAGATTAAGTCCCTACGATGTTGCCTACGATAATGATCTTGTCCTTCGGTTTTAAAAGATGATAGTCCCTCCCAATTGCTAAAGACACCCTTCAAGTTGCCTTCGTTGACCGTACGATGACCCTACGCCCGTCCCTTAATAAAATCCAAGGTAATGACTACCTATTCCTTAATAATAGGGATAGTGTAACACCCGAAAATTTGCCCTCATATTTATAACCATGTAGTTGGTTTATGTCACATCCGTCTGCATATTCCATTAGGTCATAATTAACAGATCTTCTGAGTCATAGTTTTCATTCCACTGGAGATTGTTCTAATCAGTTCCCTCAGGAAGTAAGAAATTAGGGTTTTGGGTCTAAAATGCCCTGGTGATGATGCTTCTTTCTACATTATGGATCTCGTCTGCATCGTCAAGGTTTTCTCAAAGCTTTGTAAAAAAATCGTTGGTCGTCGAATGAAAATATATGTGTGTCAAGGGGCAACGCATTAGATTATGGTACAGGGGATTTGATAGTACATTCATGTGATAATCAAGGCATTGGAATCCTTTTAAACAAATTATTTGCCCGTAATACAAATTAAGGAGGTTTTATGTTGAAATCGGGCTGAAAATCAAGGATGTGTTAAGGTTACAAATTTGATCTGGATGTGAGAATTCTCTAATCATTTTAGTCATGTTTTGCTCCGATTATTAAAATTCCATTGTCCAAAGATTAACCGTGTTTTTTCAAATTCATTTGTCAAGCCAATCTTAACCATTTTTCAGCATTAAAATTCTAAAATCCCTTTTTGTTCCCAATTCATATTTAGTCTCTTTATCCGTCATTAAAAGTCCAAAAGAGAGGGTGCATATCATAAATTTAGTCCTAATCTTATTTTTATTTTTATCTTTTTTTTTGGTAAAAGTCAATGATCATCTTAGTCATAAACTAATCCAACTGCTAATTTAAATCTCAAATTCTGTCATTTATAATTTTAACTCCAATAATTTTCAACCCAATCCCTTTCCTGCCATTCTAAAAGTTCTCATGAAGGCAATAAATAACAAAAGTTAACCCAAAGCCGCAACAGGAGACAATTTGCAAATTTCAAATGGAACACTTTCGATCGAAATTGTGTTTGCTAAATTTGTTCAAAATCGCCATAAAATAAACAACAATGGAAAGGCCCTCACAATCCATGGAGAAATGTATAATAATCATAATAGAAATTGAGCAGGTTAATCTTTACACATAAGTTGAAGATATCAACAAATTGAAGAGAATTTCCATTACGTTTCTACCCAAGGTTTTGAATTATGTCCCTATTGACACCGAGTCCTGTTTCGCCAATGTCATCGCCCGCAGTTTCGTTCTCAGGGTCTTCACCACACCAGATCAGCTACGGTTCCGTCTTTTCGAATTGTGGCATACCTCCATTCTCCCAACAGCACACTTCTCCTTGAAAGTGAAATGCTCCGGCCCTTGAAACAAAGGAACGATATCAGATTTGTTGTGAATACAAAATCAAAAAAAAAGGGAGAATGACTAAGAACTCAGAGACAAGAAGAAGAAAGATCAGCATAAAAATCGAGAAGATTGCAATATAGAATAAAAACAGTTACACATTCAGTTACGATCTCTAACCGAATCTCTAACAACAAAACAGATTTCTAACCGACTTTCAAATTCAACAGAAACTGAGTAACAAAAAGTTCACCTCTATAAAGCTATTGATCAATTTCTGAATTCAGGCTGAATTGATCATCGTTCTCAGCTTCCAACTTCTCCAACCACCTTCACCTCTCTCATTCAACACTCAGCTTCAAAAAACCATAACCAATCTATTCGCCTCGGCAGCTTCATCAACAACCTGCAAAAGAAAACTTGCGTAATCAATAACAAGCAGTGAGAGTTCTGAATTCAGGAGAGGAACAGAGCAAAGTTGCAATCAAGAAGTTAATCTTCATCTTCATTGATTAACCTGCAAGAAGATTCGCAGCAACAATAATCTCAGAACTTCACAATCGTAATCAAATCAACCACAACTGTGACTATAATCCGACGATCCTGCGATCTCAAGAACTCTCAGCATCAAGATTACAGCAACCTAAATAATCATCACAAAATCTATTCAAAAGCATTTCGAACGCACAAAAAAAAGTGAAGAAGAACACAGCCTCAGGGGGGGTCGAAATAGAACGAACGAGATGTAAGAACACGTACCTGAACGCAGCACTCGCCGGTGAGAACAACGAAAGTGCCTTCACCCTCGCATCCTCAGCGTTCTTCCTTTGAATTCATCCCCAACCTCGTGACGGCATCGAGACAGCGGAAGCATCTTCGACGCACCCTCGGTTGTTCATCAGAGTCATCATCAAACCCGCAATCTTGAAGTGTCGGCATCCTCATAAGGTGCGATTTTTCTTGCCTTACGAAGCATTTAGGTCGTGTTTTTGTGGGGATAGTTTAGATGGAAATGGAGTGTGAGAGGTTAGGGTGTTCGTCCTCGGAGCTGACGGCGGCGGAAAAAAAAATAAGAGAAAAGGGTGGCGGCTCTAGGGCTTTCGGGAAAGGGTTTAGTTGATGATGAAGTTAAGAATAGGTGAGAGGGGATGGAGGAAGAGAACGAAGAGAGTGTGAGAGTGACGGCGGAGGCTTGGGTTGAGGACGCCGTAGAAGGAGAAGAAGAATGAGACGGCGACGAGAAGATGAGGGTTTAGAGCGTGAGAGAGGCTAAGTGACGGGTTAAAGGTGATAATGAAGTACAAAAGATGAAGGTGATAGAGGAAGCTGCGGCGGCGGCGGCGATTAGGCTAGGTTGGGAAGAAGGGTGGCGGCGCTGAAGCAAGAGGAAGAAGAACTAGGGTTTCGTGGATTTCTTCTTGGTCCTCTTTGTATCTTTGTTCTTTTTCTGTGTTATGATTATAATTTAGTTTAATTAATTGAAGAAATTAAAAGAATATAATGTAAGTTAATAGAATATTAAGAACAATTAAACTCAATTACCACCATTAAGAAAAACCATTAATTCATTTGAAAATCATTAATTGATAAAGTTTGAAAAGATAAAATCTCATAAAGTAAAAAATCTTACCAGAGAATTAATATAAAAATTATTAAGTGTTTTTTAATGGGCCTGCGAATTATTATCCTCACCCCCATTTTTAGGCCCAGTAAGAAAACAAGTTAAAAAATTGCTTGCTGCACCTCTCAGAAAATCTTTAACTTTTTGGACCTTTGCCCATTGCTGTATGCACCCTCATTCTGAGCCCAATTAGTGTTTTTTAGCTAGAAAGCATTTCTATTCTTCCCCCACTTTTTTTTTTTTTTAGCTATTCTTTCTATTTAAATTCTATTGTATATCCTTTCAAATTAATTCTGTAAAAAATATGGAAATGAATAATAAAAATCCACCAAAATTATATTAGAGTATTAAGACATTTTAGAAACACTCCAAATCTTCACTTTCTGAATTTAATCATTTTTCAATTTATTTTCGAATTTTCATTTAATTGATTCTCTATTGGATTCTCATGTGGACACATAAAATTGTATAATTTATTTAGGCCACTTCCCATAATATTTTTTGCCCATTCTTTTTGCTACTATTAAAAGACAAGTTAAAATACCTAGAATATTTTTTGGTGAATTGTTAGGGCATTTTTTCTATTGTTTTGGTAGTATAATTTGTGTAAATTTATGATTGAACTTTAGGTAGGTTTAAGTGGTCATTTACCCTAGTTAGAATGAGAATTTTTTAGAGATTTTTTAATATGGTGTTATAATCAGGTTTAAGACCTTAGGAATTTAATTTCATATTTTTCTCATGACTTTTAATATTTTTTGCCATTTTTATTCATTCCTTCATATGATGCATATACATAATCCATATCATTTACTAACTATTTGCTTTTTTCTTTGTGCAAGGTGTTTTGCAAGGTTTGGCTTATGGACTTGGATGTTTTTATGCCTTAATTGTGTTTTATACTTTGTATGTTTTGTGATTGTAATAGCTTAGAATTTGTATGCTTTTATAGTTTCCATAAGTAGGATAGAAAAGATAAAACGAATCGATAGAAAACCAAATTATCAAAAACAAATAAAGTACTCGATCCAACGTCGAGTATATTTTGAAATAAATAAATAAAGTTGCATGTAACTATAGGGGTCCACGATTACCTTCGTTCCACTCCATTCAACCAAAATCAAACCTTGCATGTTTCATACCATAAGTCGTGTGTCTTAGCACCACGCAACCGACCCACCCATCTCATTGTTTCATCCCGTTTACATTTCATATGCGTTTTTACCTACCATGACCTAGGAGGACCCTATTGCTCATTATTGACTTATTTTACTTGCATGTTTAGTCTTATATTTCTTATATCTCTTAGGTAGATTTAATTGCAAACCTCACTAACCATAGGTGATCCATGAATTCAACTGATTTAGGATAGGTCTAGTAGCCCCTTAGAATGTTTACCTTTTATAACTTGAGTCTCTTCTCATCTCAAAATAAAATCAAAAACAATTAACAAAGGAAAGGTGTACAATGCGTCACGAGCCTTAAGCTATACGGGAAATGATCAGTGGAGGTCTCCTTCACTCTTCTAGAATGCTTTACAAACGTTCCATTGGGGGCGATCTTGGAAAGTATTCGCTCCTGTGTCGTAGTCTTTAGTGTTGTACATTCAATAAACACAAATTCAAAACATTTCTTCTAAAAAACAACAAACCAAGAAGTCACATCTTCTATTCTCATCTCATACTCTTCATGACTTGTCTCGACAGTTCAAACAGCGATACGGTAAACACCCTCGAGTCAGAGCCGGTAACACCTGAGCTAGAGCTATGGCAACATCATCCTAAAAACCACAAACGAGTGTAAGCCATAGTTAGACGAACTACGGCGTCTCTGATCCTCATTTATCCCGATGAGGTACGTAGGCAGTGGGGTAGGGCCCATTCGAGCACAATCTTTCTTTTTCCCTACATTTTCCCATTTTATTCCCATTTGTTAAATCCAATTCTTTTCTCATTTTAATTTCATTCCAGATAAGCGATTCCTCCAGTTAAACAGCATATTATTTCTCACCCTTTGAAAACAGACTTTTAAGCGTGGATCCCGTCGGATACGGCGGACGGATTGGGGTGCTAATACCTTCTCAATTCGTAACCGACTCCCGTATCCAGATCTTTGGTTCGCAGGACCTTGTCCTTTCCTTCTTCCTTAGGTTTGTGCAACATTACCTTTCCCATTCATTCGGGATAAAAATGTCTGGCTGGCGACTCTACCTTTCCGCGCCACTTTCGCGTTTGTACTAGGATGAAAATCCCGGGAGCGACAGCTGGCGACTCTGCTGGGGACTTTTAGAAATCCTAAATTCCCCTTTGAGAGTCAATCCTAGCGCTTGCCTGTTGCTGTTTTCTTTGGGTGCTTATTCATTTGCTGTTATTGTTTTAGTATAGCTTTACTGTTTTGTTTACAGTTTATCGCTTTCCTTTACAGCTTTATTTACAGCTTTCTGCACTTTATTTTACTGTCGCATATACTGGCATATACTGTACTGGCTGTTCTGGTTTTCCTTGGCGGGATGGGATTATTGTGAGATAAGCCAAATACCCGGCTTGAGTATACACATAGGATTTAGAGTGGGCAGTCGTGTGGCTTGCGTGGTCTTGAGCACGTGTAGTTTTCACGAGTCCCACACCCAGATCAGGCTCTCTTGGGATATGTTCTATACTGCCTAGGCAGACCATAGAATGTTCCCACCTGAGCTGCTAACACTGGGAACCGATCATCGAGGACCTTAGTGGAAACAACCCTCTCCAGTGGTGACAGTGGCAGACCACATTTCGTGGCAAACCCATTCGCACCCGAGGGCCCACTAGGAAATCGCATAGGATGACCTTGTTCTCTCATAGGAACCTGGTTAAAGCAACTGGTCGTATGACGGTAGTATTGTACCCTTCGGGATGAATGTACTATTGTTTCTCGACTTCAGTGCTTGAAGCCGGGAACTTATGAGGGATGCTTATTTTTCCGGAATTCAGCGGAGGCCTCCCTGAGTAGTACATAATGCCAAACCGATTCCCTGATTTGGTCATGAGCCATTTCTCGGAGAGGGTGAACGTATTATTGCTATTCGGCTTTGAGAGTCCGTGATGTTAACCCGTAGTAGCAATACCCGTGAGATTGGGAGGGATTTACAGGTTTGCAGGAAAACTAAACCTTCAACCTACCTTGTTCTTGATACTTGGGTTTTCTTATACTTATGATCTGGTGTTCTTGATAGTCGGTATTCAGGCAAAATCAGAAGACAGTCCAACAGTGCCCAGTATATGCAGCAGTGATCACATGCCATTGCATTGCATCACATCATCCGCATACTTGCATTCCTAACGCATGTTTATTCATTTGCAGGGCTGCATATTACATCCTTGATTCCGGTTGTGGGTATTGATCTATGAGCATGGAACCCGAGAAGAAGACCAAGTGTATTATCTCCTACAAGGTTTATCAGCCTGTTGTGAAAGAAATTCTCAAAGTGAAGGCTTTAGCTCCTCCAGAAGTTCTGAATGTCTTCAAACAGGATTACGGGTGGATTTTGTATTTCATAGAGCCCATCAGTGACTATGCTTTCAGAGGGATGCACACCTTGCTACAGTTCTATGATCCACAGCTTAGATGTTTCGTACTTTCTGATTTCGTGTTGGCACCTACATTAGAGGAGTATTCGAGCATCCTGAGAGTTTCCGTGAAGAACTGTGCACCATTCTTTGGGACCAAGATTGATCCTGACTTCAAGGATGTAGCAACTTCTCTTTATTTGAGCAAGTCACTATTGGAAGACCGGATTGATAGCAAAGGAGGCTTCCGAGGATATCATTTGAGTTTCTTGTTAGGTGAGGCTACCAAAGCAGCTGAGGCAAAAAGTTGGAGTACCTTCAATGCGATTCTAGCTTTGTGTATCTATGGAATCACTTTGTTCCCGAACATGCCGAACTTTGTGGATGTTGATGCTATTCGCATTTTCATAGCAAAGAATCCTATTCCTACTCTCCTAGGTGATCTCTACCACTCTGTGCATTATAAGAATGAGAAGCGAAGGGGTGGAATGTTGAATTGTTGCGCGACTGTATTCTACAAGTGGTTCACACGTTTTCTTCCACAATCAGGAGCTTTTGAGAGGACGAAGAACACTCTTGAATGGTCGGAAAGATTGATGGGTTTGCAAGCAAAGGACATTGTATGGGTTAATCAGAGTTTGCGGTGCATTGACATTCTTCATAGTTGCGGAGGATTCCCTAATGTTCCATTGATCGGGAGGAAAGGGGGAATTAATTACAACCCATCTCTCACGATTAGACAGTTTGGGTATGCCTTGAAGGAACCACCAGCTGCTGTGGACATCACAGAGTCCTTGTACTTCCAATCCACAGATGGATTCGAGATTGCTCAGAAAGCTTCTAATGCTTGGCATAGTCGGAAGACAAGAGGGAAGAAGACTTTGGGTGTAGGGAATTGTCGAGTGTATCCACCGTTTGCAGAATGGTTAAGAGAGCGGGTTGAAGTGTTACTGTTACCATTTGGGCCGGCGCCTCTTCTATATCCCACGGTCATTGAACAACCTACCACAGTTAGTATCGAAGAGTTCAACAAGATGAAGACGGAAAGAGATGGTTTGTTAAGGGAGAATGCACAGTTGGGTCAGGAGCTTGCTAAAGCTAATCACGCTAGACTTGAGATTGAGTGGAAAGCTCAAGAAGATGCTGAGAGGCATGCTATTGAAAGGAAACAGTGTGAAATTGAGTTGGCTCGGTGTGAGAGGTTCGAGTTTGCTACTAGGAGTTCTTCCAAAGAACACATTGACACTAGAAGGCAACTGGATCAGAAGACCTTGATGTTTGAGAACATGAAAAAGAGACATGCTGCTTACAGGATCAAAAGAGAGGAACAAGACAAGGTTCAAGCTGAAGAGATCACAAGTAAGCTAAAGGAGAAAGACGAAGAGATGGCCGATAAGTTTAGGGGAAAAGATGAAGAACTTGCTAAAGCCCGAGAAGAAGCTGCCTACTACAAGCGGATGATGATTTGCTATCAGAAGAAGCTGAAGAGGTTTGAAGACAACCAGGTGCAGACAAAGGAGTCGGTAGAAGTTCCAAAAGCAGGACCGATCATTGACCCAGGTCTAGATGGAGGATCGCATTGACAAATACATCTTTCTGTTTGCTTGTATGTTGTAAGATTACCATCAGGACTGTTGATGGAATCTTTTTATCATTGTACTTCTGTTTGAATCCATACTTTTAGTGTTTTGACTATTTCAACAAAGTTCTTATCATAAAAAGGTCTCTTTACTATCATTATGTGCGCTCTCGCTTTATGATCACCGACACATCTGACACATTTGCAAAAGACATGTCGGTCTTCGTATTCTTGGAATTGTTTGGCACGTCTGCTACACACACGCACCTTATATTATCAATACCGCTTGTTTATTTACAGCAAAAAGAGCTTCTGTCTTCATCAAACTCACAAAACTGGAATCAGGGGATGAGATGCCCTAAAAATGAATCAACATGCCATAGCATTCATTTCCTGCATACCATATTCTTGTATTTTTGCAGGTTACCCAGGGTTTCTAACTTATTTGATTGTAGGCAATATAGCTGGTCAACGCATTCACCGATATCCGACTAAAAGAAACCGAGTAAGGATGGCTGATCGAGTGCAGACTGATCTCAATGAGCTCCGACAGAGGATGGATCAGTTCATGGAAATGATGACTGGCATGGCCCAGAACCAGGAGCGTCTCCGGTTGATGGTTGAGCAACCTCATGGGAATGTTAATACGGGAACACCGGCTGAGAATGTGGATTCTAATGCTGCCCGTAACGGAGAGCCTCATCCAAATAGGACCGCAACACGTAATGCAGGTTTGGAAGACAATCAAGAAGACCAGTTCACTCTACTGGATGCTGATATGGGTAACATGAATGAGATCAACAATCGCAGGTACGAAGAGCTATCAGAGAAGATCAAGGCCATGGAATGTCAGAATTCCTTGGGTATCGATGTAACCAGCCTCGGGTTAGTACCAGGAGTCAGAATCCCTCCAAAGTTCAAGGCACCATCGTTTGACAAGTACAACGGCAGCACGTGTCCTAGGACTCACATTCATGCATACTTCGGAAAAATCTCGGCTCATACTGATGACGAGAAGCTTTGGATGCATTTCTTCCAAGACAGTTTATCTGGAGCTTCGTTGAGCTGGTACATGAAGCTGAGTCGGGTCTCTATTCGAAGTTGGAAAGATCTAGCTGAGGCATTCCTCAAGCAGTATCAATACAATATTGATATGGCTCCGAATCGTACTCAGTTGCAGAACTTGTCTCAAGGACCTAAAGAGAGTTTTAAGCAGTACGCCCAGAGGTGGCGTGAGCTGGCCGCACAGGTTCAACCTCCATTGCTGGATCGGGAAATGGCCGATATGTTTATGGGCACCTTGCAAGGTGTTTACTTGGATCGTCTGGCCGCCTGCCCGTCCATTGGTTTTTCTGATATCGTCATTGCTGGAGAAAGAATAGAGAATTTTTTGAAAATGGGAAAGATCCAGGATGCAAGCAGTGCTAGTTCTTCCGGTGTGAGAAAGCCTTTTGGCAACGGCCAAAGAAGAAGAGAAGGCGAGACGAATGCTGTGTATAGGGGCCGAGACAGAAGTTATTCTCAAGGTTACTACCAAACGGCTGCAGTGACTATTACTCCACAGGTTCAACAACAACGACCACAGGTTCAACAACAACAACTACAGTTTCAACAACAACGACCACAGGGTCAGCAACAACAGGTACAGAGACCGTTTCAAGAAAGAACAAGAGCGAGAAACCGCAGACTCGACCCCGTCCCATGCCCGTATGCTGTATTGCTCCCAGAGCTGCTAAAGTTGAACCTGGTCGAGCTTCGTACCATGAGACCTCCCGCTCCTGACAATCTACCTCCGAATTTTGATGCTAACGCCAGGTGCGAATTCCATTCAGGTGCCCAGGGGCACAGTATTGAGAAATGTTGGGCCTTTCAGAACAAGGTACAGGACCTAGTTGACTCCAAGGCGATCAATTTCGCTCCTCTCCCAAATGTACTTCATAATCCGATGCCTAGTCATAATGGAACCGGTGTCGCGGTCGTTCTACCAGATGGTTCACGTTAAGCTGAAGTCTTCGAGCTGATCACCCAGGACGCCAGGGTATTCATGAAGCAAATAAAGTCAGCAGTATTCAAA
This sequence comes from Lathyrus aphaca, assembly GCA_963966055.1. Lineage (NCBI taxonomy): Eukaryota > Viridiplantae > Streptophyta > Magnoliopsida > Fabales > Fabaceae > Lathyrus > Lathyrus aphaca. The sequence goes on from OZ014525.1 coordinate 283,397,187, forward strand.
TACTCTCAGTGATGGCATTTATGTGTTTGCCTTTCTTCATCGTTCATTTTCATCCCTATTGAGGGGAACTACGTCGCTCTGATTCTTCATTGGTCATCAGTCAATGGAGATACGTAGGCAGAAGATCGTCAGGTCTTTCCGAGCAAACTTATGGGGCAATTTTACTCCCCAGCTTCACTCTTTCTTTCAGATGTCTCGTGTCAGAGTCAGAATAGCTAGAAGAAGAGATATGACTGCCATGGTTAGGTACACCACTGCTAATTGAAGATTACAAGTCTGTGAAAAGAGCTATTGATTATCGAAAGTATCCAAGACTGACAGGTCCAGACGGAGCCAAGTCTCCTCAACTACGACAATATTCAGTTTCTTTACTGCATTTCCATTTGTAGTTTCTTTTATATGCTAAACATTTGTCTACATGTATGAAATTTGTTTGCTTTTGAATGTTAGCAATAATAAAACTCACATGTTTTTTCTTGAAGTAGATCCATTTGCATTCCCTTATAACTGTGCATGTGTACATCGCCATACCAATTGTCATGCTTAAATTCTATGAAAGGAGAATGACGAAACAAAACACAAAATCTCTAATTGTGTGCTCTCGAGTAAGCCCCTGTTGACGATGTACAGGCATTGTTTCAAATCTTAAACACTGGAGATATAAGGAAGATAAACCCTTGCTAACCCCTTCGAGCCTTGTAGTAGGAGTTTATTTTCAAATAATAAAAAACCTCACATATAACCCAGGGGCAGGGTAGACGTCAGCTAGTCAAACCAAGCGTTCAGACTTTCATAAAGAAGTGTATTTGAAGATCCGTTGCATCCTAATATGCTAATCAAGAGGTCCAAAGACCCGAAACCACAACGGTTATCCAAGTCAAAAGGTCCAAAGATTGACAACCACAATGGTTACCCTTCGTCGACCACAAAATGAGGCAGTCACAACCCTCGTGAAGCAATCGAAACAACAATGTCACGCGACTAGTTCAAAATGCAAAAAGAAAAAAGGAAAGGCCCGCTAAGTCGAAACTTGAAAATAAGCGACTTAGGCAAAAGTTAGGGCATCCCGCTGGACTATACAATCAAAGATTCACAAGAATCAGTCCAGGCAAAAGTTAGGGATAAGCAAGATAACGCAAAAGCGAAAGACAGAAAGGATTACATAAGAAAGATCCTCAAATGAGAACAAAGTCGTGTGACACAGACACGAAAAAATAGAGGAGTGACTGACTCTCAACAATAACTTGATTGGCGCTTGAACTGATAGCAGTAATGGTTCCTCAATCAACACGAAACCTTCATGAAAGGTGAATGCTTGTGAAATTAGCTGAATGTAGGAATGGAGAACATCACGAAGAGTGGGTGGGCACAAATAAACTTCGAGCCTTTATCCTTTGTTGCTATAACCGTGAACCAGACCACGATACAATCCTTAAAAGTCCTAACTGAAACAAGGTTAATTTGAGAGCATATTACCACGAGGCCGCGTTCCTGACTCCTTTGAGTTGTGCTAAAAGACATTTGTTGGTATTGCATGTACATACTTTCATTCAAATAAAGGTCGTATCTTAACCGGTGGTTTTGCTCACGAAGGTTAACGATCCATTTTTCAAAACTTCAAGATTAACATGTTTGTTGAATTAGGATTGTCATTCTAAGAATAAACATTTTCTCACTTGCATACATTTGTTGAGCATCATAAATGGTTCACATGCGGAAATTCAATCCAGAAGCTCAAGCTTGCCAGGTTGAGAAGTCTAAGGCTTCTGAAAGACTGTCACGTCGAGGTGCACTTTTCCGAATAAAGCTTCATTGAGCAGGGACTTTCCCAATTAGTCATGGTAAGAGCCAGCCAATCCGGGGCAGTCACGTCGAGCAATATCTTCAAAATTAGAGTACTGAGCCAATCAGGGGCAGTTAAGTCGAAAAATCTCTTCAAACTTCAAAACTGGGGCAATCACCTCGAGATTCAAATCTCTCCAAGAGTGAAGATTAGTCAGTCAAGAGTAAAACTATTCAAGCACTCATACTGGGGCAGGCCACCCTAATAGTACGAGAGTTCATTCTTTCCTGAAGACAGATGATTGGAAGCGTTTACCCGAAGTTTAGAATATTGTGGTTACTTGTCAAGTCAACTATCTTGTTCATCACTTCTAACAGATACAAATTTATCCGCATTGGCAATGGTTACTTCCTCAGCAAGGTTGTTATGCTAATTCATGCAGTCGTTACAAGACCTAAGAGTTTAAAGACGCCAAGTCTTTTGTAAAATCCTCTTGAGGTAAAATCCATACGGGAGCAACTGATCCCCAGCCCGGGACAACTTGAAATCTTTCCTCCTCAGCAGGATGTGTCTCGGTTTCTAATCATCCCCAACAGACGAATGGAAGTTGTCCTCACTAAAGTCAGCACTTTTTCTTTCAGTTGGTTTCCGTGATCTCGGTCCCTCCGCAGATCTAAGGCAATTCCTATTCCCCTAGAAGATTTCAGATAAATCATTTTCCTCCCCAGCAGGTCCATAAGAGTGGATATTCCTCAATAATCAAGGTATCCCCAGGCACGGCCCTCGAATCTAAAAGTCCAATTTATTTTTGGCAAAGGTGATAATTTGGACAGATGAATTATTCACGCTCCTCTCCGACAGAGATGTTATCCCCATGGGACCACTCGATATCGAATTCGCGATCATTGTGTTTCCCCACAGAGTCAGCAGAGATTTATCACTTCCGCGTCAGGAATTTCTTTTACACCAGTTCATTGACAATACTCAAGACATAATATCCCCAGTGTCATGGGGCAACATACCATGCAATTCAACATATGCAAAGTCCAGCCGCAGACTGGCCAAAGTCCATCTTCGGGTGGCAAATTTCAAAGTCCAGCCGCAGACTGGCCAAAGTCCATCTTCGGGTGGCGAGTTTCAAAGTCCAGCCGCAGACTGGCCAAAGTCCATCTTCGGGTGGCAAATTTCAAAGTCCAGCCGCAGACTGGCCAAAGTCCATCTTCGGGTGGCAAGCTTCAAAAGTCCACCCGCAGTGTGGCAAATCTCTAAAGTCCCCCGCAGTGGGCAAAAGTCTCCCGTAGTGAGCAAAAGTCTCCCGTAGTAAGCAAAAGTCTCCCGTAGTGAGCAAAAGTCTCCCGTAGTGAGCAAAAGTCTCCCGTAGTGAGCAAAAGTCCAGCCGCAGACTGGCCAAAGTCCATCCTCAGGGTGGCATCATATCAAAAGTCCACCCGCAGTGTGGCAACTCTTTAAAGTCCACCCGCAGTGTGGCAATGTATTTTGAAGTCCAACCGCAGATTGGCGAAAGTCCATCCTCAGGGTGGCAGTATATTACAAATTCACCCACAACGTGGCAATTTCCAAAGTCCACCCGCAGTGTGGCAATGTATTTTGAAGTCCAACCGCAGATTGGCGAAAGTCCATCCTCAGGGTGGCATCACATCACAAGTCCACCCACAGTGTGGCAGGCCAGTAGCCTTCTGGCATCATTCAAAGGGCATCCCATGTTTACTTTTCTTCACATCATAATTATATCCAAGCAGAGTTCGTTCGGTTGAGTTTATTCCCCTGGTCTTCTGCCACAGAGTGCAAATTTTCTAGTTGTTTCTGGTATTCAATCCCTGCATACTTCAAACGTCTGAAAGCAACTGCTATCATCCATTCAAGTCTACAGTGATTGAATAGGGGCAGCTGTAACACCCGAAAATTTGCCCTCATATTTATAACCATGTAGTTGGTTTATGTCACATCCGTCTGCATATTCCATTAGGTCATAATTAACAGATCTTCTGAGTCATAGTTTTCATTCCACTGGAGATTGTTCTAATCAGTTCCCTCAGGAAGTAAGAAATTAGGGTTTTGGGTCTAAAATGCCCTGGTGATGATGCTTCTTTCTACATTATGGATCTCGTCTGCATCGTCAAGGTTTTCTCAAAGCTTTGTAAAAAAATCGTTGGTCGTCGAATGAAAATATATGTGTGTCAAGGGGCAACGCATTAGATTATGGTACAGGGGATTTGATAGTACATTCATGTGATAATCAAGGCATTGGAATCCTTTTAAACAAATTATTTGCCCGTAATACAAATTAAGGAGGTTTTATGTTGAAATCGGGCTGAAAATCAAGGATGTGTTAAGGTTACAAATTTGATCTGGATGTGAGAATTCTCTAATCATTTTAGTCATGTTTTGCTCCGATTATTAAAATTCCATTGTCCAAAGATTAACCGTGTTTTTTCAAATTCATTTGTCAAGCCAATCTTAACCATTTTTCAGCATTAAAATTCTAAAATCCCTTTTTGTTCCCAATTCATATTTAGTCTCTTTATCCGTCATTAAAAGTCCAAAAGAGAGGGTGCATATCATAAATTTAGTCCTAATCTTATTTTTATTTTTATCTTTTTTTTTGGTAAAAGTCAATGATCATCTTAGTCATAAACTAATCCAACTGCTAATTTAAATCTCAAATTCTGTCATTTATATTTTTAACTCCAATAATTTTCAACCCAATCCCTTTCCTGCCATTCTAAAAGTTCTCATGAAGGCAATAAATAACAAAAGTTAACCCAAAGCCGCAACAGGAGACAATTTGCAAATTTCAAATGGAACACTTTCGATCGAAATTGTGTTTGCTAAATTTGTTCAAAATCGCCATAAAATAAACAACAATGGAAAGGCCCTCACAATCCATGGAGAAATGTATAATAATCATAATAGAAATTGAGCAGGTTAATCTTTACACATAAGTTGAAGATATCAACAAATTGAAGAGAATTTCCATTACGTTTCTACCCAAGGTTTTGAATTATGTCCCTATTGACACCGAGTCCTGTTTCGCCAATGTCATCGCCCGCAGTTTCGTTCTCAGGGTCTTCACCACACCAGATCAGCTACGGTTCCGTCTTTTCGAATTGTGGCATACCTCCATTCTCCCAACAGCACACTTCTCCTTGAAAGTGAAATGCTCCGGCCCTTGAAACAAAGGAACGATATCAGATTTGTTGTGAATACAAAATCAAAAAAAAAGGGAGAATGACTAAGAACTCAGAGACAAGAAGAAGAAAGATCAGCATAAAAATCGAGAAGATTGCAATATAGAATAAAAACAGTTACACATTCAGTTACGATCTCTAACCGAATCTCTAACAACTAAACAGATTTCTAACCGACTTTCAAATTCAACAGAAACTGAGTAACAAAAAGTTCACCTCTATAAAGCTATTGATCAATTTCTGAATTCAGGCTGAATTGATCATCATTCTCAGCTTCCAACTTCTCCAACCACCTTCACCTCTCTCATTCAACACTCAGCTTCAAAAAACCATAACCAATCTATTCGCCTCGGCAGCTTCATCAACAACCTGCAAAAGAAAACTTGCGTAATCAATAACAAGCAGTGAGAGTTCTGATTTCAGGAGAGGAACAGAGCAAAGTTGCAATCAAGAAGTTAATCTTCATCTTCATTGATTAACCTGCAAGAAGATTCGCAGCAACAATAATCTCAGAACTTCACAATCGTAATCAAATCAACCGCAACTGTGACTATAATCCGACGATCCTGCGATCTCAAGAACTCTCAGCATCAAGATTACAGCAACCTAAATAATCATCACAAAATCTATTCAAAAGCATTTCGAACGCACAAAAAAAAGTGAAGAAGAACACAGCCTCAGGGGGGGTCGAAATAGAACGAACGAGAGGTAAGAACACGTACCTGAACGCAGCACTCGCCAGTGAGAACAACGAAAGTGCCTTCACCCTCGCATCCTCAGCGTTCTTCCTTTGAATTCATCCCCAACCTCGTGACGGCATCGAGACAGCGGAAGCATCTTCGACGCACCCTCGGTTGTTCATCAGAGTCATCATCAAACCCGCAATCTTGAAGTGTCGGCATCCTCATAAGGTGCGATTTTTCTTGCCTTACGAAGCATTTAGGTCGTGTTTTTGTGGGGATAGTTTAGATGGAAATGGAGTGTGAGAGGTTAGGGTGTTCGTCCTCGGAGCTGACGGCGGCGGAAAAAAAAATAAGAGAAAAGGGTGGCGGCTCTAGGGCTTTCGGGAAAGGGTTTAGTTGATGGTGAAGTTAAGAATAGGTGAGAGGGGATGGAGGAAGAGAACGAAGAGAGTGTGAGAGTGACGGCGGAGGCTTGGGTTGAGGACGCCGTAGAAGGAGAAGAAGAATGAGACGGCGGCGAGAAGATGAGGGTTTAGAGCGTGAGAGAGACTAAGTGACGGGTTAAAGGTGATAATGAAGTACAAAAGATGAAGGTGATAGAGGAAGCTGCGGCGGCGGCGGCGATTAGGCTAGGTTGGGAAGAAGGGTGGCGGCGCTGAAGCAAGAGGAAGAAGAACTAGGGTTTCGTGGATTTCTTCTTGGTCCTCTTTGTATCTTTGTTCTTTTTTTGTGTTATGATTATAATTTAGTTTAATTAATTGAAGAAATTAAAAGAATATAATGTAAGTTAATAGAATATTAAGAACAATTAAACTCAATTACCACCATTAAGAAAAACCATTAATTCATTTGAAAATCATTAATTGATAAAGTTTGAAAAGATAAAATCTCATAAAGTAAAAAATCTTACCAGAGAATTAATATAAAAATTATTAAGTGTTTTTTAATGGGCCTGCGAATTATTATCCCCACCCCCATTTTTAGGCCCAGTAAGAAAACAAGTTAAAAAATTGCTTGCTGCACCTCTCAGAAAATCTTTAACTTTTTGGACCTTTGCCCATTGCTGTATGCACCCTCATTCTGAGCCCAATTAGTGTTTTTTAGCTAGAAAGCATTTCTATTCTTCCCCCACTTTTTTTTTAGCTATTCTTTCTATTTAAATTCTATTGTATATCCTTTCAAATTAATTCTGTAAAAAATATGGAAATGAATAATAAAAATCCACCAAAATTATATTAGAGTATTAAGACATTTTAGAAACACTCCAAATCTTCACTTTTTGAATTTAATCATTTTTCAATTTATTTTCGAATTTTCATTTAATTGATTCTCTATTGGATTCTCATGTGGACACATAAAATTGTATAGTTTATTTAGGCCACTTCCCATAATATTTTTTGCCCATTCTTTTTGCTACTATTAAAAGACAAGTTAAAATACCTAGAATATTTTTTGGTGAATTGTTGGGGCATTTTTTCTATTGTTTTGGTAGTATAATTTGTGTAAATTTATGATTGAACTTTAGGTAGGTTTAAGTGGTCATTTACCATAGTTAGAATGAGAATTTTTTAGAGATTTTTTAATATGGTGTTATAATCAGGTTTAAGACCTTAGGAATTTAATTTCATATTTTTCTCATGACTTTTAATATTTTTTGCCATTTTTATTCATTCCTTCATATGATGCATATACATAATCCATATCATTTACTAACTATTTGTTTTTTTCTTTGTGCAAGGTGTTTTGCAAGGTTTGGCTTATGGACTTGGATGTTTTTATGCCTTAATTGTGTTTTATACTTTGTATGTTTTGTGATTGTAATAGCTTAGAATTTGTATGCTTTTATAGTTTCCATAAGTAGGATAGAAAAGATAAAACGAATCGATAGAAAACCAAATTTTCAAAAACAAATAAAGTACTCGATCCAACGTCGAGTATATTTTGAAATAAATAAATAAAGTTGCATGTAACTATAGGGGTCCACGATTACCTTCGTTCCACTCCATTCAACCAAAATCAAACCTTGCATGTTTCATACCATAAGTCGTGTGTTTTAGCACCACGCAACCGACCCACCCATCTCATTGTTTCATCCCGTTTACATTTCATATGCGTTTTTACCTACCATGACCTAGGAGGACCCTATTGCTCATTATTGACTTATTTTACTTGCATGTTTAGTCTTATATTTCTTATATCTCTTAGGTAGATTTAATTGCAAACCTCACTAACCATAGGTGATCCATGAATTCAACTGATTTAGGATAGGTCTAGTAGCCCCTTAGAATGTTTACCTTTTATAACTTGAGTCTCTTCTCATCTCAAAATAAAATCAAAAACAATTAACAAAGGAAAGGTGTACAATGCGTCACGAGCCTTAAGCTATACGGGAAATGATCAGTGGAGGTCTCCTTCACTCTTCTAGAATGCTTTACAAACGTTCCATTGGGGGCGATCTTGGAAAGTATTCGCTCCTGTGTCATAGTCTTTAGTGTTGTACATTCAATAAACACAAATTCAAAACATTTCTTCTAAAAAACAACAAACCAAGAAGTCACATCTTCTATTCTCATCTCATACTCTTCATGACTTGTCTCGACAGTTCAAACAGCGATACGGTAAACACCCTCGAGTCAGAGCCGGTAACACCTGAGCTAGAGCTATGGCAACGTCATCCTAAAAACCACAAACGAGTGTAAGCCATAGTTAGACGAACTACGGCGTCTCTGATCCTCATTTATCCCGATGAGGTACGTAGGCAGTGGGGTAGGGCCCATTCGAGCATAATCTTTCTTTTTCCCTACATTTTCCCATTTTATTCCCATTTGTTAAATCCAATTCTTTTCTCATTTTCATTTCATTCCAGATAAGCTATTCCTCCAGTTAAACAGCATATTATTTCTCACCCTTTGAAAACAGACTTTTAAGCGTGGATCCCGTCGGATACGGCGGACGGATTGGGGTGCTAATACCTTCTCAATTCGTAACCGACTCCCGTATCCAGATCTTTGGTTCGCAGGACCTTGTCCTTTCCTTCTTCCTTAGGTTTGTGCAACATTACCTTTCCCATTCATTCGGGATAAAAATGTCTGGCTGGCGACTCTACCTTTCCGTGCCACTTTCGCATTTGTACTAGGATGAAAATCCCGGGAGCGACAGATAGTCTTACCCTTGAAAGAATATAAAAGAACATGAATGACTTAGTCTAGGGTAGGTACCTCATAGTTACTTTCTCACACTTTAAAATTACTTTTCACACCTCACTATTTTCAAACATCTTCAAAAACAAGGCTTTGTATACATCCATACGAGGATCATTACAAAGTACTTAGACAAATTTCTAAATACACATACACTTCACACTTTCAAAACAATTAAGTGAGGTAAGTAACTAAGAGCCCATGGATAACCATGGATATAAAGGGTATTAACAACTTCCCTTTATGTAACCTACCCCCCGAACTCAAGTCTTTTAAAAATAGGTCTTTCCTATTCTTTTATGCCTTTTCCATATGGATAAAATAAAAGTCGGTGGCGACTCTTGCTATCCGCAACATTTATAGAAAGTCAGTTCTCCCACCGTGTTATAACTGCCTATAAATAGAGCTCTCTGCCATTTGCAGGGGAGAGCTTCGTTCAGTCCAATTTCTGCAATTTTTCTTTCGTTTGAAGTTCTCCATTTATTTCCAGTATTAGTTCGTTTTTATTTTCCTTTACCATCCCTTAGTGATAGTTTCCATTATTAGGAAATTATCGCCATTTTTATTGTTTCCAGCCCCTGAATTATTGTTACTTTTCAATTTTTCAGAAGTTTGGTTGATCAAAAACATTGCAACTAGGTTTCTAATTTTAATGCTTAATTATTTATTTATTACCATATTTATTTATATTATGTATTTCTTCTCCTTCTACCTTTCTAATTTAATATGTCTGACTAAACTGTTAAGTTATTACCATATTTATTTATATTATGTATGTGGTTGTCTAACCGGAATGAATTCGGTAGAATTAGGCTAATACTTTAAATTAAGTTATTTTCTGGTTTCGATTTCTTGTTTTAATTAACATTCATTACGAGAGTAAGAGAGTATAAAAGATTAGGATTAAGACCACGGGAGTGTGAGATTCTAACCAGATAGCTGAAATCGGGCATTAGTTTTAAACATAGCGGAAATACTTTAAAACCAATTAGAACCTTTAGGTTTCGAAAAAGTATTTCTAACTTGAATTAACACAGCGAGAGCGCTCAATTGAACTTAGGAGTATAGTAATAGGCAAGACCACGAGAGTGTGAGTCAATGACTTTTAAACCGAAAGTTTCTACAGAGAGATAACTTAATAAACCTTAACAAGCCGACCTTCTATTAAATTCGCAAAGGCGAATCAATTATGTACCGATATTTTTATCATTAATTTAATTTAATTAATTTTTAACCTTTTTAAACTAAAAACATCGCTTGCCTTAGCTAAACATAGCAACACCCGATATCACTAGGTTGATTATCGAGTCTCTGTGGGATCGATATCTTTTATTTCTACGTGATAGATTGTGCACTTGGAGTTAGTAACCATCAGACTCAGAAAGTTGTCACCAACCGGTGTTGGATGGACTTTGAAGTCGAGAAAGCTTACTCCTAAGTTTATTGGACCTTATCAGATTTCGGCGAGAGTTGGACCTGTTGCATATAGGGTGGTGTTGCCACCGAGGTTGTCCAATTTGCATGATATGTTTCATGTTTCGTAACTTCGGAAGTATGTTCCGGATCCGTCACATGTGATACTGATGGATGAAGTTGAGGTAAGAGATAATCTTACAGTTGAAGTGTTACCAGAACGAATTGATGATCGGGAGGTAAATCAGTTGAGAGGCAATGAGATTGTCCTTGTGAAAGTGGTTAGGGAGGAGCTTCCAATGGGCACATGACTTGGTAATTAGATAGCAGGATGCGAGATTCTTATCCAAATCTTTTTGCATGAGGTAAGTTTCCAAGGAAGAAAACCTTTTTAGTGGAGGAGAGTTGCAACGCTCCAAATTTTATTTAATTATTTTATTTGGAATGTTGTGTTTTGATGTGTGGAAGAATAATATATTATTGAATATAATTTCAATCTAAGAATTATATTGTGGTGAATAATTATATTATTAAGTGATAAAATAAATAATTGGAATCATAAGAGGTAAAAGGGTAAGGTGGTCTTTTGGTGGAATTAGTGAGGGTAATTATGGAAGTCTCTAAGTTGGTCTAAGAGGTTATGTGGTGAGAAGGAGAAAATAATCGTATTCTGAGAAAAGAGGAACGATCGTGAAATTGAGAAGAAGAGAAGAGAAAAAGCTAAGGTCGAAGTGACGAATCCGCGAGGAAGAGGAATTTATCGTCAAAACCAAGGTAAGGGTGAAATTCTTCCATCCCTATAGGGTTTTATAATGGGAATTGGGTAGGTTGATGATTGGATGTTGTGGTTTTTGGTGATTGAGTAGGATTTTGATTGAGTGGTTGATAAATTGATGTTGTTATAAAATGATTATATCAATTAGATGATAAAATGAAGAATTATGTAATCGTCGGGTTAGAATAGTGAATTTTGGTGCAGAAATTCGTGTAGTTTTGAGTGCAGGTCGTAGAAGGAGAATGTGTGAATCATAGAGCCCCTGTTGCGAGCAAGTTGAACCTTGGAAGTGTCAGAATACAGAGAGTTGCTCGCTTAGCGAGCAATCCCCCTCACTCAGTGAGACCTGGAGCGAAAAATGTTGATTTTTAATTCCGAAAAATTCCTTAAAATTATCTAATTGTTTTAGTAATGTTTAGGAATTGATGTGGTTTAGTTGAGTGCAGGTAGAGAAGATTTATACACATAATTGTAGGGATAATTAGTATAACTTGAATATGAACATAGTTGATATGTTGTTGGATTTAGTTGTTGTTGTGTTATGAGTTGTTGTTGTGATAAGTTACATATGTTGTTTATACACGTATATGTGATATGTTGTTGTATATGTTGTTGTTGCATTGGTGGTGGTTGAAGTTGATTTGTGTTGTTATATGCTAAATATGCATGATATTGATGATAACTAGTTGTTGTGATAAATCGTGGTATGGTGATGTTGTTGAGTTGTATTTGTAGTTGTTGTATGTATTGCATATATGTCATTGGTGTTGCATGACATGTTGCATAGTTGGAACGTTATACCAAGGTAGGGTATAATGGTTGGTCCACGTGGGATCATTGTGCTGTTGGTGCGATCATGAAATAGGGATCGTACGTGGCCATGGAATAGTGGTTGAGGGTGTGATCATGAAATAAGCATCATATTGGACCACGAAAGAGGGGTCGAGAGTTCCGACGGGAACTGGATCTTGAAATAGAGATCAGATTATGGTACCACATGCATAAAGTTAAGTAGGATCTCATTGCATAATTTTTGTTGTTGTTGTATATGATGTTGTTGATGTGTATGATGTTGTTGTGGATAAGATGTGGTTGTGTGGTTGTTGTTGAGAAGTGGTGTTTTATTTCTGATACTTGTTAATTCTTATTATATTACTCTTTCATAATGTAAGTATCTCACCCCTTCTGTTTGAATGTTACTCTTATGTTGGTAACGTGCAGGTGAGCAGGATAAGTCAAGTGATGGTCAGTGAAGTCGGTGTACTTCACGTCGTTAGGATATCGACTCTGATACGCCGCTTTGGGTGTCAGGACGAACTTTGCTTCGTTTATTTTATTTAAGAAAAAATTTGTAATTGTTTAATTAAGTTGGAGTTTCTTTTAAAATATTTTTCGCTGCATGTTGAATCATTTATTTTGAAAACATATCATTGAGCCAAATGAGTTTTGAAGTTGAATTGTGACACTCAAATATTTTGGTGAGAATTTTACTCTGATTTTATTATTATTTCCATGGGGTAATTTGGGTGTTATATCGGTTGTCTCCGTAAAGGCAATCTTCCTCAGTTCTTTGATGTGTAATTTCATGTTGTCACCAGCCTTTGCAAATCTCTCTTGTATCGCTTCCCATTCAGCCAAAATGGAGATATTGGATTTCCTTCCTTCCACGCAACCATCATCATCAAAATTTAGTCTTTTCCAATGAGGGAAAACTTCATCAATATTTATTGGCTCACCTAATTTCATATTTTTGGAAATAACACAAGCACATGGGAGACCATATATTTTTACTATAGTAGAATCACACTTTGTGCTATCCAAGCCTACATCTTTGGCTCGTTTGGCCTCGTGAAATCTGTAGTTCAACCCGGCCCGAGAAACGTTGCCTACCAATTAAGAATAAAGCACATTGTCTTTAAACCGATGCTACAACACCGTAATGCTCCGACCAAAAGTTGTTTGAATTTCATTATGTTGATTGCTAATCATGAGATTCTCCGAGTCCCAATCTCGACACAAATCTCTCTTGCTAGTGCCCAACCAATTTTTCAATATGGCATGTGCCAACTCAACTCTATTGGTGGTAGTGTTTCCAAGATGCCGTACATTATCGTTCCACACACAAACAATCTTTTCTTCACTTGATCATGAATGGTGGATTCAACATATTTCAACAAAGTCAGATACTTCTCACACGCCTTCCGGAAATTAATGACAGAATCTGCATATAAATCCTTTGTGGAAGAATTTTAATATTGTTCCAAGCATCCATTATCTTTTCAAAAATCACACCGGCTTTCACCAATTTTCTGTCTTCGGATGCCACTTGTTTCATCCCTACCGTGGGTTTATCCCGACTTCTCACATTCTTTGTTATTTGATATCTACAAAGTAATGAATAAGAATAAGAAAATACCTTTGCAACGACGTTTATAAAGGCGGTATCCCGGTCCGTAATAATAGCCTTCGATAACTTAATTCCATCTTTCAAAAGTGAACGACACACCTCTAAAGCCCAAGTAAAGTTATCATCTTTTTCGCATTCCAAAAAAGAAAAACCAACGGAATATGTCTTCTTGGTGGAGGTTACACCAACCCTCTCAAATAACTAAAGCCTATATTTGCTGGTCTTGTAGGTGGAATCAAGAATGAACACCGTCGAAAAAATGTTAAACAACTTTATTGATTCTAGATGAGTCCAAAAAATGTCTCTAACCATGACTCCATCAGCACAAGTTTGGCACCAAGACACATAATTATTATCATCCAACAATATCAATAATTGTTGCATCTTTGATCTGTCTTCCCTAATAGACTTATTATTGCGGTACCGAACATTGCAAACTTACCTAATATTTGAAATATTTTCTGGTTCCTTCTGTTTCAATGTGGCAAGAATATTCTTGGGTTGGACTAGATTCAAGGTCATGTCATTGATGAATATCTTCTCTTCCGGTTTGAGACGACATACATTGGGATGACCTTGTAATTATTTGCACAACTCCTGGTTATGCAAACCACAAACGACACTAAATCTCCACTTCTTGCTAGCCAACATGTAACCATGAATTTTAAAAGGACACTCACAATTTCTACTACCCATGTCATCACTTTTAAACTTCTGTAGTGGAACTTGATATATCCCGCTCTTTCGCATAACAAGGTTACAAAAGCATTCCTTCTTTTTGATCCATTATTTGATCTTCCAATAACCATACCAAAACCAAGAGGAATCGCAATCCTACGAATCTATGTGATCATGCTATCATGATCATCAAACTCTTGGTTGTGATTGAAGTTATCGCTGACATCTGCCGTCTTCGCAACTACCTTGTGTACATTAGAAACCACATCGTTTAAAGAAACTAACTCTTTTGAGAAGTTATCCGGGTGCACCATATCTATTTTTAAAGAATAAGAAAAATTAACAACAACAAAAAATTGGGGCAGGAATTCAAAACAAAACAAACAACGAAAGTTCTGCAGATGTACCTGCGGAACGTGTTCTTCATGAACATGTTCCGCTGATGTACTTCCAGAAGTAACGTAACCTTTTTTTTTACAAAAGTTTGATGATTAATGTGAGCAATGTAGTGAATAAAGTTGAATTTTTACCTGAAATTGAGTCTTCTCTTGCTCCCTTTGATTTGTTGCACAAAAAAAAGTTAGATTTAGAGGAAAAAATGGTGTTGATGATATAGGGTTTTTATGGGTTAAGGAGAGGTTTTGGAAGAACAAAATGTGGCAATGGAGCAGTAAGGAGATTGATCATGTATTTAAAAAAAATTGCAGAAATTTCCGTAGATATACATGCAGAACGAACAATCTGACGTCAAACATTTCCTAAATGATTTTTTTTAAAAAAAAATTGGTATTTCCGTAAATACATCTACATAAACAAACAAAATTTAGAGAAAAAAATATACGTCTGGATTTATACATACAAAAACTAAAGATATATCAGAAATTTTGTCAATGACAGAAAATATTATAGGGTGAATTGAGAAATTTTTGAATAGAATCCTCCTTATTTTTCAACCTTAGCCCAAATTTGCCCAACAAAAAAAATTGGAATAATTTTTTGTGTGAAAGCTTATATTTAATTACTTTACTTTTACTATGTTTATTTTTATGAGACGTGGAATAAAGGAGGCACGTGAGTCACTTAGGCCTAGGAGTACTTATCTTTTCTTCTAATCTCAACCACTGTGACGTAAAAATCTCTTTTTCATTGGATATCATATGACCGTAAAAATCTCGCTATTTAAACAAAAAAACCAAACAAATTTACTTGACAAAAAAGAAAAGAAAAAAACAGTATTTAAATTCATATTTTAGAGACCAAATTCGATTCCATACGAAAACCACTCTTCTGTGTTTGTTCTTTCAAACCGAATTCCGAACGCATCGCACAACAGTAAATCTAAAATCCTCGCCGTATTTCTCACAAAACTCACCAAAATCTTTACGCTGACACAAGGTAAATTCCTCTCAATCAATGCTTATTTCATCTTTTATGCTTCAATGTTTTCTGTTCTAGATTCAAGTTTTATTTTTGTTATTAACTTAGCCTCCCTTAAACCCTAACTTTAAGTTTGGTAATAGCAAGTTTAATTTTTGTTATTCAGATTTCAGTTGTGTTTTAGGGATTCGTTGGGAAATGGCTTTTATTCTTGAAACAAATATTGAATGTTGTTTAATTTTGCTTTAACACACCTTATACATTTATTTTTTGGATTACTAGTATCATTTAAGTAGTTGTGTCAATGTCCTATGTGTTTTCGACATAATCGGAGTCGGAGTGTCCGTGTCATATACTGTGGTGTCCGTATCGCAAGTTGTGCTTCATAGATAATAACTAACTATTTTTGTAAAGCATAATGTCAATGAGGATACTGAACTCTTTTATCATGACTTATTAGTACATAAACGGGTAGGGAAGAAGAACTTTGTTTTACAATGTGCAAACAAGAATATGTTTTTGGATTACTTACCGTTGATGTTTGGTTTGTGAAGTGAAAAAATGGATTCCTTTGATGAAATGATGGAAGATGGAGCTACTTATTCTCAGGCTGAACCACAAAAACCAGTATGGTGCGAGAGAAAACAAGCCGTAGTACAAGAAGAAATAAGGAGAATGAATCAACTACCTGCAAAAAGTACCTATGTTGCACATCGGCTGAAGGTTCTTAATAAAATTCTACAACTCGTGTCAGTTCAGGTAAGGCATTCACTCTTTGTCCATCAGCTATACGTTGTTTCTGTCAATATATCTTTGTATTACTTACTAGAGTGTTAAAATAAAGGCCTTTCCTTCTAAAAGTGATTAATTGGATTATACTGTTACCTTGTATTTCAGAGAACTGTATCTCAAGAGAAGGAGTTGGAGTTGCTTTTTGCTGGTTTGTCTTTGTGAAAGAGTTATAAAATGCAGGGGGTTAGCAGAAGCGTATCAGCGTACTTCCAATAGTATATTTTCCAGAATTTCGATCTCACCTATGTATATTAAAAGAAGATTCGGTTCGAAGTTATTAGTATATTCAAGCTACCATTGGTGTTTGTTTTGTACTTTCATATCTATATATATTTGGTCTTTGTGAAAAAAAATAGTCCTTGTATTTTCTTTGTAGTTTGGATCCTGGAGAATCAGAAGTTGTCACATTTGGTCCTTGATGGCTATTGTCATTACAGAAGCTTGTATTTTTAGTTGCAGTTTTTGCATGGCAAACATGCATTGAATTCTGTTTTATGGTTGCTCTGGTTTTGAAATGTGGATCTAATCAGAAGCTAGGTTTGTTGAATTTCGTGTTGACATCAATTTGCATGATTCAAGATTTATTTGAAAGATGAGTTAATTGTTTGAATATATTGTTCATACTAGAGACATGTCTAGGAAAATTGAATAAATAAAATCACGCCCAGTTATAACTGATAAAAATTAAATGTAAATGAGAACAAGTTTTTTTTTTTTACGATTTAGAAGACAAGTTGCTTCAACCACAATGAAAATACTAGTGCCTCCATAGTTTAACCAAAGCATCGAAATCTCTGTCCATTATCCATGATTGTGACCATCGTCATCACAACTCATTTTTTTTCTATTTGGACCAGTGTCATTAAGTTGGATATGAGTGACTCTTTTTTCACTAGCAATGTTCAGGAGTGAGGGGGTACTAATTTGCATTTGAATTTTGGTATTAGTGGACATCCGCCGTGGTCGGAACTTTGAGAAATCTCTTGAAATGTACTTAGGATGTGGATGAATAACGAATAATACTATAAGAATGTTTTGAGACCTAGAATTTTGTGGCAGCATGTTACTAAAGTTTCTCATGAGTATTTCTTGGCAGCAAAACTGCATGGTAGTAATATGAAGTTGGCTCGAGAGGATAGTTAAATAAGGTGGAATCCTCCTTTTTTGGGATTAGTGAGATTGAACATAGATGAAACTAGTAAGAACGACTTGATAGTTGGATGTGATGGTCTTTTAGGAATCTGTACATGGGGGCTATTTGGAGGCTTTCCAAGATATTTAAGTTCTTGTAGTTTGTAGAGTAGTTTGTAGAGTATATATTGTTGAACTTTCGAGTGTGTTAGAAGACTAACAATTAGCAAAAGAGATTGAGTTTCGGACTATCGAGCATCATATAGATTTCAAAGTGATTGTTTAAAATATTTTGCATTTTGGACAAGATAGTATAATTTAAATGCGATTGGTGCAAAATATTCAATAATTGTTCAATCCGAATTGGAAGGTACAAGTGATATTTATAATGAGATGAATACTCGTACAAATGTGTTTGTTAATATGAGGTGTGATCTAGGTCTTAATTTAATGTTTTATGGACGAATTCCTTCTCAAAATTTCTTTCTTATTAGAATTTCTACTCTTAAATTAATTGATGTATTTCACTTTGAACTTCAACCCACTTTTCTTTAAAAAAAAAAAATCATAAAATTACTAAAAAATTTGATCTAAGATAAATACTCGTAAAATATTAATAATTTTATAAATTTATTTGAAAACGCCTTGTAGAATCATCCGGAAAAAGTAATCATAACGCACCCAAAACGACGCGTACCAAAGGGGAGAAAAAGTCCATACACGACAACATCTTCCCTTCTTTCCTCAATCGTCCTCTTCCTTTCCAACCTACCAAAAACCCCCAAATCCATTCTCCCTAACCCCATCTCCAAACCCTAATCCGATCACCTCAAAACAAAATCCACCGATGTGGGCTGCTTCGTGCTTGGCGTCATGCTGCGCCGCCTGCGCATGCGACGCTTGCAGGACCGTCGTTTCCGGAATCAGCCGTCGTTCAGCCAGGATCGCTTACTGCGGCCTCTTCGCTCTTTCCCTCTTCGTTGCTTGGATCCTCCGTGAAGTCGCTGCTCCTCTCATGGAATCAATTCCCTGTAACTATCCCCTCCTTCAAACCCTAATTTTTTTTATCCTTTCTAATTTCGAATTATGCAATTAAATTCTTTATTCTGGAATTGGAGAAGAATTGTATGTAGCACACCTCTTCAAAATTATCAATTCGTTTGTTTAATTTGAAATGTTTTATTTTTTTTTATGAAATTGTTTAATAATAATTGTCCACAGCGTAATTAATTAATAATTGATAATGTGAATCCTGATTAATTAAATAATTAATCTAACGTAATATACCTACATTTTTACAAGTTAAGGTAGGGAATTTAGATGATGATATTATTGGGCTATTATGGACTTGAGGATGAAGCTAATCTATTTGAAAATTGGTGCAGGGATTAATCACTTTAAACAGACTCCGAGCCGTGAGTGGTTTGAGACGGATGCAGTTCTTCGTGTTAGCTTTGGCAACTTTCTGTTTTTCACTATTCTAGCTACTATGATGGTTGGTGTTAAAACTCAGAAGGATCCTCGTGATGGCTTGCATCATGGGGGTTGGATGATGAAAATTATCTGTTGGTGTCTTATGGTTATCCTTACGTTTTTTCTTCCGAATGAGTTCATCAGCTTTTATGGTGAGAATGCTTTCAAATGTTGAAATGGATTCGTTTTAGTCAATTTCCACCAATATTGAGTTTTGTGTTATTGAGACAATCATCAAATTTGATTCAAAGAGAAATTGTGTAGAGACGTGTTTTCCTTTGCATTTGACATTTAATTTTGTTTACGGGCGTGACGAGTTTTGTTTATTTGCAGAAACAATATCAAAGTTTGGCTCTGGTTTGTTTCTTCTCGTTCAAGTTGTGCTCTTGTTGGATTTTGTTCATGGATGGAATGACAAATGGGTTGGATTTGATGAACAATTCTGGTCAGTTTTAGGCTTTGCTATATCATTTTACTTCTATAACATAAACATAGTTTCTTTTGCTTGATATTATATGTTTTAATGATATTTCAATATTTAATTGTTTCTTTGTTGAAACAGGTATGTTGCTTTATTTGTTGTTTCACTTGTTTGTTATGTTGCCTCACTTGTATTCTCGGGAGTTCTCTTTCACTTCTTCACGCCATCTGGACAAGACTGTGGAATCAATGTCTTTTTTATTTCCATGACCCTGATGCTCGCATTTGTTTTTGCCATTGTAGCTTTGCACCCTGCGGTAAGTTCATTTATGTGATTTCACTGTATTTAACTTCTAAAAGTGATTTTCTTGTTTTTCATATGTAGAATTTCACCAATGTTGTTTTTATCCTATGAAATTGAATTGTCATTGCTTGGAAGTTGTAAAAGATACATTTTCCACTTGTTTTAACTTGTGCACATCGTGAAAATGTGACTGCATATAGATATTCATCTATAACCTAACATGTTAGTTAGTATCAAATATAGTTTGTAGCTGCATTGTCTTTGTTATATGTTTCTAATGGAATGTTACGTTTATTATGATTTATGATGATACATAATATATGATATTTTTCTTTTTCTGCTTTAAAAATATATAGAAGCTTATACTGCACTTATCATTATGCAGGTAAATGGAAGCATTTTGCCTGCTTCAGTAATATCATTATACTGCACTTATCTCTGCTATAGTGCACTGGCCAGTGAACCCAGAGATTATGCGTGCAATGGTCTTCACAAACACTCAAAAGCTGTTTCCACTGGTTCTCTTACTTTGGGATTAGTCACAACTGTTCTATCAGTTGTGTATTCTGCTGTGCGTGCTGGATCATCCGCTACAGTGCTTTCCCCACCAAGTTCTCCTCGTGCTGGTAAATTATCAAAACCCAATTGATCTTTATTTTGTCAAGATATGCTAAATTTACAGGTCTAGACAACTGATATCTGAGCTTTTGAAATCTATGAATGTTTTGTGGCAATGAAGTGTGATTTTGGATTTTAGTGCTATGAAGAAAAATAACGAACTGTCATGTTAATTGATTAGCAATAATTTCGTGCGTGCAAATAATACTAACAAGCTGCTATTTCTGGTTATTCTGCAGGGAAGCCGTTGCTTCCATTGGATGTTAAGGAGGAAGAAAGTAATGAGAAAGCAAAGCCAGTATCATATTCTTATGCCTTCTTCCACTTGATTTTCTCTCTTGCTAGCATGTATTCTGCAATGCTTCTGACAGGTTGGTCTACCTCTGTTGGAGAGAGTGGTAAGTTGGTTGACGTCGGATGGCCTTCAGTTTGGGTTCGGATTATCACTTGCTGGGCAACTGCTCTGCTATACTTGTGGTCTCTCGTAGCTCCTATCATGTTCCCTGAGAGGGAGTTCTGAGTGGTTTGCTCCTAAACTTCTCATGGTTCTGATGAAGGTTGTGTGTAACCTAATTACTATGCCTTTGCAGTTGTGCAGTGTATATCATATAATATGCATCTATATCCACAAACATGGCAAAGAAGTATGTTATGAATGACAGTTTCAATTGGCTTGTTTTAATTGTATAGTGAGATTTGTACCCTGAATAAATATTATATATGGCTGTATAGTTTATGTATGCATCTTCCATTAGAGTTTCACATACAAATTGGACATGTTTTCTACCACCCATGTTTAAACAAAAAAAATGTTGGGCTGCGACTTGACATGTTGGTATCTGGTCTTTATCTGTCTTTGTCAAACTTGTATTATTTGTCAAATTCTTTCATTCTTTGTTGGACGTGTTATTTTCTTTTCATTGAATATTGACTTCTGCATTGCGTTTGATAAAATTTTAATTTTATCAATAGTTTGAGTTTAGTACTGCATAAGACCCTAACATTACATTGTTGACATAAATAATTAGTTTTTTTTTTCCCTCCAATTATAGGCCAGAGTTCATTTTTGTCCTTTTTCTTTTAAAAATTTTAAATTGGTTTCATAAGTTGTTTAACATAATCAAAGGAGTCATTTTTGTTAAATATTGATTTTTGTTAAATATTGATTAACGACATTAGAAATTAAGGATGTTAAAGATGATGCGGTGATTGACATGATGATGTGGTAGCTGAAATTAAGGATGTTAAAGATGATGCGGTGATTGACATTATGATGTGGTAGCTGATGTGACATAATTATTTTTTATAATTATATTTAATTATTAAATGTTTAAAGTAATTTATTTAGGAAGTCTATTTAAATTAATTTTTATAACTTTTAATATAAAATATTTGGGTTAGAAGTGCATGTTTTTTAAGACATGAATGAAGTGGTAGTTAAAATATTTGGGCTAGAAGTCCATGTTCTTTAATAAAGCAGTTCAATAATCAAGTCAATTACCTATCCATTATTATTAAATATCACCATTATAACTAATTTATCCTTTTCAATTTTTTCATTTATGTCTAACCTAAGGACAATTTCATAAATAAGTAATTCATGAAGGAGCAATGCCTCATATCACTTCATTTTTCCACTGTCAACAATCTATTTGTCTGAATTGATTCACTTTTTTCCCTATCTCTCCATCACCTTTGCTCACTGTACTATATGTTTTAGCATATCAGACAAAATCACACCACAACCATTTCGTCTCCTACAAGCTTGTGCAGAGGAAACTGTCTGCCACATCTTCTTCATTGCAGCTGTGAAAACAGACTTTATTTTCATCCTCCCTCTGTTCCCGTCTTCCTTGCTCGTCGTCTATTTTGAAGTTTGATAACTCATTGTGAAATATTTAAAACGAAAAAATCATATGGGTTTTTGTTTCTCTGTTTCCCTGCTCATTGTCACTCTTCTTCCTTGTTCATAGTCTCATGTCTTTTTCATTTTTCTGTTTTAAAATCATCTCATGTGTAGTAATTGTCGCTCCTCTGAAAAGACACTGAGGTCCCAAGGTGAAGACGCGAACGGTCGACGAAAGAGAGAGACGAGGTTGAATTGAATAGAGTCGACAACTAGGCATTTTATCCCGAAGGAAAGGTAATGCTGCATAAACCTAGAAAGAGATGGATAAGACGGTTGCAAACCAGAGAAACTGAGAAAGGGGGTTGGTTACGACCTGGGAAGGTATTAGCACCTAGACCGTCCGTCGTACTCGACGGGATCCACGCTTACAAGATTGTGTTTAAAAGAGATAGATGTATGTGCTATCTGTGTGCAAAAGCTAAAGAAAGAAAGTACAAGTGTCAGTGCAAAAAAGGTGAATTGCTCAGGGACTGAGGCTTTAGAAAAGGAATGCTGAAAGAGGGGGTTGACAAAGAGACTTTTGTTCGATAACTGTTAAGTTATGCCTACGTATCCTCTCATGCAATGAGGAAGTCAGAACACCGTAGTTCGACTCAAAGAGACTAGAAAAAGATTTGACTGTGAACTGCTTGCTTGCCTATGCTCAAGTGTATGACTCGTCAGGCTCGAGTGCTAACTGTCTTGCATTAGACGGAAGAAGCGAGTTCTCTTTTATGAATGAGTGTGATGAGAAAAGAATCCTGGAGGAGACGTTTATTCTTTGTTTTTGTGTTTTCAGTTTTTTATTGTTTTTGGTGTTTTGCATAGGATTATGAGCTTAAGCCTAAATCAAGGGTTGTAAACTCATTATATTCTCCCTGATTAGGGATAATGAGCCTACTTAAGTATGAGATAAGCATCTCAACTTAATTATCATGATGATGTAGGATTAAGATCATTAACCTACTTGTGATTATTAAGATGTTTTTGGGTTTTTGTTTAGTGTTAAGTAATGAGTTTAATCTCTAATCACAGATTAGTGAACTCATTACACCATCCTAAAAGAAGGATAATAGATGAGAACCCTTAAGCTGAGGAAGATACCTCAACTTAATCCATGGTTAGGGATTAAATTCATTATATAACAAGCCTTTATTAAGTGGATTTTAATTAAAGGGTGAGATTAAGAAGTGGATTTTATGGTTTGTAAGACAACTTGAGGGGGACTTGTCCATTAAACACTAGGGTTAATCCCTCTTAACCATAAGGAAGAGATAAAACCCTAATGTAAGGCCCAAGTTACAAGATAAAGTCTTAGTGATTATTAAAGTGTTTTGATTAAGAGGTGTAAACAAATTAAATGTTTAACACTAAGGATTAAAGTTATACACTCCATCCTAAGATAAGGATGCAGGCATAACCCTAATTCCAAAGTCTGAAAGCTTTAAGAGTTTAGCCTCTAATTAAGAGATGAGAAGAGTGACTCAAAGAGACCTAAAGGTAAAAAGCTAGGGGGAACTATTTACAACCCTAAAGTTATCATGCTTGGATATCCTATGGTTTGTGAGGCTTAAGAGGAAAGATCTTCAAGGCCACCAATGGAATAAGCAGATGAAAAGAGAAGGAGAAAGAAGAACAAGTTACTTACTTCCTGAAGAAGATAAGTAACTTGAAAGAAAGAAAGTGGGAAGGAGGGAGCATAAGTGAAGCAAGTTCACTTCAAGAACAAATAAGTATGCAAATTAGAGGAAATAAAAGGTGGGAGGTGAAGGCAAATCCACCTCCTAGATAACTTACCAAAAGTACCTGAAATGTTAATATGAATGCATAAGACATAAGGCAAAAGGAAATGAGATGAAATGAGATGCAAAGACCAAAGTCAGAAGTGAATATGCAATACAAATGACATATGAGATGATGCAAAGTCATACAAAATTCATATGAATGATCATACAAAGATGAGATGCAAAGGAAGCATGTTTAGAAGCATGAAAACATATGGATGTTCATGAAATGTAATGGATGCAAAGCATATCAAATGAATGAAGAAATGATCAAGAAATGTTCAAGAATTTCTTAAGATGTCTAAGATGTCATACAAATGCTTGAAATGTCATGAAAAGTTCATATGATGATGATATGCAAAGGAGAATGCAAATGAAGATGCAAAATTAGGGTTTTAAGACAACATGAGATGCATATGACCAAAGCAGAAGCATTCAACATGATACAAAATTGAAATCAATCTCAAACAAACCCTAAACTTATAAGAGATCACACCCCAAAGGAGAAAGTCAGAAGCTTAACCTAGTGGAAGTTATGAAATTCCTAAGTTTGCTAGGGTTTTTGGGTGTTTCTAATGGGAAAATGCAAATCAAATTGAAAATGCAAAATAAAATCATGAGAAAAATAACCTAGAAACTATATGAAATATGTGAAACAATGCAAAAAGAATCAAGTTCAAACTCATCATGGTTAGGCATAAATGAATTTTTCAAGTTAGGGTTAAAAAATGTGATTTTTAAGAACCCTAATTCAAAGAAAATTGTGAAATTATGATCAAACCTAAAAAGAAATTTGTATGGTGAGTTTGAAAATGTTTCTAAATGTATTGGAATGGTTCATTAATTTTTTTGGTGATATTTAGAAACCTAAATGCATTTTTAATTAATTAAAATCCAATAATTAATTAAAAATAACATTTAAATATTTTAAAAATACTTTTATAATGCAAAAAATAAAAATAAAAATGTTTTCAGGTAAAACAAAAATGCAAAGTTTGAGAAGTTTTTGATGTTTTTAGCTATTTTAAATAAAATGAACAAAAGAAATAAAAAGAAAATGAATTAAAATGGATTAAATGAAAAGTCAGAGGATCCAAAGGTCAGGATTTTAACTTGAGGGGGGAGGTTTGACTGCGCGCGCTATGGGACAGTCAAGATGGTTTCTGGCTTAATAATTATGATTTATTTAACTAAACAGAAGTTAGTATTAATGAGCTAATCTGGTCCGTTCAAATCTTAAGCTAATCACACATCTAAGGGTCCTAAATAAATATGGGCACTAAACCCTAATTAGGGCTAATTACTTTCAGGTGACCGGAGACAAGCTCCGGTCATCTTCTCCGGCGGCACCAAAACCCTAAATCCTTCTACAGGCTACCCCACTCCAAATTAACTGCCCAGAAATGATCCCCATACTTCCAGCAACTCAAATCAAACATCAAACAACATTTATCATTCATGAACAAGCTGAATCGAATCAAAACATAAATACGGGCAAAGTTTCAGAAGTTCATAAAATGTTCATTCCTTCACCATTTTCAATTCTAAAAGCATCATTGTGATCCTTAGAGCATGCAGTTTCAATTTATAACAAGAAATCATAGCTTTGAGAAAAAATGTTCTTGAGTATACCTGAGCTGGAAACCTCTAAATGTGAGCTTTCAGAACCTCCCACTTGTGCAAGTGAACCACTTTGATCCTCCTGAAGCTATTGGGATGCTTAGAATGCCTTGAAAGTGGCTATTTTGAGTTGCTCGATTCAGATATTGCAGAAATGAAGGCTTTGGTTTATGAGGTTTCAGGCCATGGTAATGGTTGCCTTGTGTTCTATGGATGATTTCTGAATGAATGGTGAAAGAATTTCGGAGGTTTGATGGATTGTTTGAGAGAATCGAAGAAGGGAAGTTTTTTGCAATTTTTGTCAAAACTGATGTTGTCTATGTTCTGAGCTCATGGCATGCTTGTATTATGATCTTGAGGCAATCCATAAACTATTGGAATGAGTCAGAAGATTAGATATGCACTGTGGTAATGGTATGGCTCCATTGGCCAAAACGTCAAGATTGGTGTACTTGAGGTATGGGCCATGGAAGGGCTGGTTTCTGTGCTTGAACCGCTTCAGTTAGCTTCAAGGAGAGCCATAGCATCATTGTTATGCAGCTGGATGGCTTGGATCAATAGTTTACAAGGTTTATGCATTTTGGCCATTTTGAGATTTCTTGAGAATCAAGCCATCAAAACCAAAGGTTCAAAGGCCAATTCTGATCTTTTGAAGTTTCTTTGACATGTTATGGTGCATAAAAGTTGATTAGAGGTCATGAAATGGCTTGGCAAGTGAAATTGCAAAAATCCCTCTTTGGCATGAACTTTAAAATTATAGGATTTTTGCCAACTTTGAAAGGCCATATCTTGAGTTCTAGGATGAATCAAAACATGTTCTTGTACTTTTTTAAAATGGGAAGACATAATCTACAACTTTCATGCCCAAGAATTTTTCATTTGAAGAATTTTTGGTCATGAAAGAATAGGTTGAATATATTTCCCAAAATGGAAAGTTTCCATTACAAGTCATTTCCAAAAATAACAAGTTTGCATTTGGCTCAAAATTCTTCAACTTTGTGAACTTACATCCACTTTCAAGATCAAATAAAGATCATAAAGACTCAAAATGATGATTATGACCCTTTGGTGCCCTTGAGGGAGGCCTCAGATGCCCTGATTTTGACTTTACTTGCTCATGAAGTTACCCAATGATCAGATGACTTCCACAGTGAATTTCTTCATCAAATTTGGTACACATGATCCTTATAACATATTAAGACCATTAGAAACAAGAATGACCAAACAATTTGGGATTAAGGCCTCTGAAACCAAAACCCTAATTTTAGGTCATCTGTGCAGGAAATCTTCAGTCTGCCTCTATGCCTTTGCCATGCTTTGAGATCCCTTGACTTTTATTAACTTTGGGGAGAATATTATGATCATGGAACACACATGGACCCTCTTCGTAAGCTTCAAGACCATTGGGATGGCTCATATCACTTCTTGGATTGCTTAGATCACAAACCCTAGATGCAGATGAAATGAACTATGCAGTGAAACAAATATGCAAATGAAGATGCAAAATTAGGGTTTTAAGACAACATGAGATGCATATGACCAAAGCAGAAGCATTCAACATGATAAAAAATTGAAATCAAGCTCAAACAAACCCTAAACTTATACAAGATCACACCCAAAGGAGAAAGTCAAAAGCTTAACCTAGTGGAAGTTATGAAATTCCTAAGTTTGCTAGGGTTTTCTGATGCTTCTAATGGGAAAATGCAAATCAAATTGAAAATGCAAGATAAAATCATGAGACAAATAACCTAGAAACAATATGCAATATGTAAAACAATGCAAAAAGAATCAAGTTCAAACTCATCATGGTTAGGCAGAAATGAATTTTTCAAGTTAGGGTTAAAAGATGTGATTTTTAAGAACCCTAATTCAAAGAAAATTGTGAATTATGATCAAATCTAAAAGGAAATTTTTATGGTGAGTTTGAAAATGTTTCTAAATGTATTGGAATGGTTCATGAATTTTTGGTGATTTTTAGAAACCTCAATGCATTTTTAATTAATTAAAATCCATTAGTTAATTAAAAATAACATTTAAATATTTTAAAAATACTTTTTTAATGCAAAAAATAAAAATAAAATTTTTTTCAGGTTAAGAAAAATATTTTAAACAAAAATGCAAAGTTTGAGAATTTTTTTAATGTTTTTAGCTATTTTAAATAAAATGAACAAAAGAAATAAAAAGAAAATGAATTAAAATGGATTAAATGAAAAGTCAGAGGATCCAAAGGCCAGGATTTAAACTTGAGGGGGGAGGTTTGACTGCGCGCGCTATTGGACGACCAAGATGGTTTCTGGCTTAATAATCATGATTTATTTAATTAAACAGAAGTTAGTATTAATGAGCTAATCTGGTCCGTTCAAATCTTAAGCTAATCACACATCTAAGGGTCCTCAATCAATCTGGGCACTAAACCCTAATTAGGGCTAATTACTTTCAGGTGACCGGAGACAAGCTCCGATCATCTTCTCCGGCGGAACCAAAACCCTAAATCCTTCTACAGGCTACCCCACCCCAAATTAACTGCCCAGAAATGATCCCCATACTTCTAGCAACTCAAATCAAACATCAAACAACATTTATCATTCATGAGCAAGCTGAATCGAATCAAAACATAAATACGGGCAAAGTTTCAGAAGTTCATAAAATGTTCATTCCTTCACCATTTTCAATTCTAAAAGCATCATTGTGATCCTTAGAGCATGCAGTTTCAATTTATAACAAGAAATCAAAGCTTTGAGAAAAAATGTTCTTGAGTATACCTGAGCTGGAAACCTCCAAATGTGAGCTTTCAGAACCTCCCACTTGTGCAAGTGAACCACTTTGATCCTCCTAAAGCTATTGGGATGCTTAGAATGCCCTGAAAGTGGCTATTTTGAGTGACTCGATTCTGATATGGCAGAAATGGAGGCTTTGGTTTATGAGGTTTCAGGCCATGGTAATGGTTGCCCCTTGTTATATGGATGATTTCTGAATGAATGGTGAAAGAATTTCTGAGGTTTGATGGATTGTTTGAGAGAATCGAAGAAGGGAAGTTTTTTACAATATTTGTCAAAACTGATGTTGTCTATGTTCTAAGCTCATGGCATGCTTGTATTATGTTCTTGAGGCAATCCATAAACTATTGGAATGAGTCAGAAGATTAGATATGCACTGTGGGAGTGGTATGACTCCATTGGCCAAAAAGTCAAGATTGGAGTACTTGAGGTATGGGCCATGGCAGAGCTGGTTTCTGTGCTTGAACTGCTTCAGTTAGCTTCAAGGAGAGCCATAGCATCATTGTTATGCAGCTGGATGGCTTGGATCAAGAGTTTACAAGGTTTATTGATGACGTGAAAATACATCGTTTATTTGACTTTATTAATGCATATTTTGTACTCGTTTTGATGTTCATTTGCACCATATTATGTTGGTATTCTGTTTGTTTTGTTTATTTCAGGTATTCAACCATTTAAGAGTCGTATGCGAAGAAAGGAAGCAAATCAGGCGAGAAATGGAACAATTCGCATACAAGGAGTTATCCGACGAAAATGGCCATAACTTTTGAACCGTAAATCGAAACGACGCCCCGTTCGAAGCGCTGGAAAGCTAACGGAAAGATCTACATTTTTGGAAAAGTTAAGAAGGCTGTCACGGTCGTGATGGACCTGTCACGACCGTGACAAAACAAAAGTGCAGAAAAAAAATAATAATAGACGTAAAGTGAAAATCCATGCACATGGTCACGACCGTAACACGCTCAGAATTCAGCCATCACGAGCGTGATGGCTCCTTTACGGTCGTCGCAAATCCAATTTCATTAAACCCAGAATGTGGATAACAGAAGCTTACGAAGTCCTCCACTTTTCCTATTTTTCCTCACACGTTCAACACTTCCTATTATTTCTCACATGACCAAGCATTACGTAAACTTCTCAACAAAGTAGAGAAAGTGCTCCTAAAAATTCTGCAACTTCCGAAGGGTCCCTGCAGTATAAATAGAGCTTATTAGAACTTGGAAAAGGGGGGAGTTTTGGCTGCATCAACCATGCGGAAGCTCTGCCCAATTGAAAACCAGTTTCTTTAATTTTCTATTTCCTTGTTTCATTCCTTTGTTTCTTCTACTGTCAATTATTTCCATTCATTTACCTTTAAATAGTAATTTCCAATATTAGGGAATTACTATATTAGTTAGGATTTATTTCAAGCTTCAGATTTTCTATCTCAAATTTCCGAAGGTTCCAATCTTGCCGACTTGTGGAAGAGGGAGCTTGAAGGAATTAATTTCATTGTACCAGGTTTCGACCGAATTTAATTTAATTAATATTGTCTATGCTTAATTATTATTATTTATTCCATATGCATCTGTTACAGTATTTTAATTATTGTTCTTGCTTTGTTTCAATATCCATGTCTAGCTAGATAATTTAGAGTCCGACGTATGAGGACCGTCGTTACCGACGGAACTCCGTAGAAATTATTAGGTGCGAAATTATGATTGTATGTCTATTTTGGTTTTAATTTCTAAGTTTAATTTAATTAGCATTGTCACGAGAGTGAGATGTTAGTTAACATTGTTTTGTCACGAGAGTGAGAAACTAATTAAGGTTAGAACCGGCACAGTGAGAGCGTGGGGATCGAACCAGATAGTAGAAATTAGGCAACTTATCTAAATACAGCGAGAGCGCTTTAGAGATGTTTAGTATATTATTAGCTTTCAAAACACGTTTCTTAGTTACCGGGCGAGCGAGAGAAAAATCTTGGGATTAGGAAGTGTGGCTTTAGTTAAGACCGCAAGAGCGTGAGGCGGAGTCTTTAAGCTGATATATTCTATAGAACTAGCTATAGTCATAATTAGTACCGAATTCTATAAAGTCCCTTAGGAGCGCGGAATTCATATCTCGGCCTCGTTTTATTCTTATTTTCTTTCTTAGATTTATTTTAGTTTTAGTTTTAGTTTCCCTTAAACCATAAAAATATCATTAGTCTTAGCTTTACAACGCAACGATAGATAACGGTAGGTTGACATTGGTCTCTGTGGGTTCGATATCTTTATTACTACGCGATAGGCCGTGCACTTGCAGTTAGAAACCGTTAGACGTATAGTTTACCGCGATCAAGTTTTTGGCGCCGTTGCCGAGGACCAACAGTCAATATTATTATTCCATTGTTGCACCGTATAGACTAAGACATTTTCTTTCTTATTTCTTTAACTATGTTCCACCCAAATTTTTTCTGCAATCCCCATTCCCAGTATTTTGAGGAATCTCAAGGATACCATAATCCCAACCTCGAAATACATATGGAGAATTTCAATCCTTCGTTCAACCATTCTCACCCAAATTACCTCTGCACCTACCAATCCTAAAATTTTGAGGAGCTGCACCCAAATATTTCCTATGATTACCAACCCCAACATTTTCAGGAGTCGCAAGAATCCCATAATTCCAACCTTGAAGCATTAATGCAAGATTTCAATGCGACACTGACTCACTCCCAGTATCTCGAGGAACCGCAAGCAAACTTCCTGTACGATCGTCATTCCCAATATTTCGAGGAACCAGAAGAATCTATTAATCCCAACCTCGAAACATTAATGGAAGATTTCCTTGAAACCTCGGCTAACTCTAGGCTAGAGTATATAATGGAGCATTTTGTGGACGCACAAACTATCCAGAATGAAGAGCTTATAAGACAACATCTTGATACTTATGAAACCCTTAGGCAGATGAACACTACAACCGAGTCCCTCACGACTCACACTGATGCATTGGATACCCAAATATTACTACTCACGATGACACCTATAGGTCCTTCCCCTAAGGAGAATGCGTACGTTATAACAACCAGTAGTGAAGAACAATTCAAAAATCCTAAGGAGATTGAAGATGAAGTTGAGGAGAGTTATAATAAGATTGAGGATAGTTTTGGTGGAAAAAGAGTAGAGGTTGAGCACAATTCACCGACACCACCCGAAAGGGAGGTTATCATAGAAGTTGAGAATGAAGAACCTATTGTAGATCTTCTTCCATATACCCCACCAATTCCTATCCCACATATGTTTTCCGACTCCCAATCCAAAACGTATGAGGAGATATTGGAAAATATCCACACCGATGCACCCTTGTTCGAACCCTTGCATAAAAAGAGAAAATTTAAGGACCATGAAACGAGGGAAGTCATTAGTGCTAAGAGGGTAAGGTTAGACTTTAAGGTGATGAATGAAATAACTAAGCCTAAACTTGAAAAGCTAATACCTAGCATAGATCCAGAACCACCACCACAAGTTCAAAAGAATAAACCACCCCACAGAAGGAAGAAAAGGAAAGGTGAGGGATATGTGAGATGGCTTGATAAGTGGAAATGGAAACCGAAGAGTAACGCTCATAACCGTCGAGCTATCGACGTTAAACAAAACATTGCATGGGCGGTAACCCACAAGCTTTTAATTTAATGTTTTCCTTTTATTGTTTATGTTTGCAGAAAATAAAGAATTGTATCGTTTGTCGCGTCTCAGCTACTTTTAGACGAAAAATCTCTAGACGACAACCCCTCAAGATGAGATGGTGCCCACACACATTTCTTTGAATGTCGCTGCTGGTGGTGACACCGATGTTGAGTATGATTGGAGATGACATGTCTCTCCCGTCGATCACTCACCTTATCCTTATTCTTTGCATGGTCTGGCTCCACCTGCACACACCGCACAATATTTTCCTAACATGTTTTGCAGGTACTTCCTTCGGAAATAGGCAATATGATGAGCGACTTTAGGAAAGTGAAGTTTCAGCAGATTCAAATATCTCATAGTACAAGACGTCGGAGAAGAAGTGATCAGCAAAGACAGGGACAACAAGGGAAGAATCAGAGTGAATTTGGCCGTGGTAGCAAACTAAGGCATCTATACAGGTTCTATCTTTCCTTTTCCACCTTTTATCAAAACATTGAGGACAATGTTTGGTTTAAGTGTGGGGGAGGAACTTTACCGTTTTCATTTTACTGTCTTCTAGCATATTCACTATTTTTTGTTTATTGCATGATGTTTTTCAGTTGTTATCAAATCTCCCCGAAATTTTAAAATTTTCCATCAAAATATTTTCTTTTTTCGAGGCATGACACACACTTTGAAAGTATAGGCTGTCGCTTTAGGCTTGTTAGAGAAACTTGGGGACATTTCAATAACACGAATATTGTTTTGACACCCTAAACCCCCTCGTTATGTAAAATCGATTTGAGTAGACATTATGTTGAAACCTTAGTCTCCAAGCTTTCGAAAGTAGCTCCTAAGTAGTTTTTATTAGCAGTCGGCACCATCCTATCAACAAACTAAGTAAGTAACCAATGCAAATATGTGTATGATCTCTAAACATGAAAAATGATTGAATTAGAAAAGCAAATGATAGGATAAGTTCCTTTTAAGTTAGGTTGCCCTTACCCGACCATTTAGCCTAATGGAGCGGACTCTTTAAATTCGATGAATTAAGAAAAAGAAAAGAAATGAAAAAGAATGAAAAGACGAGATCATTAGACACTAACAGGTTAACTTACCATGTACGAGCAAGGATAACAGGCTTAATGTGATTGCGCTCGAACGAAAAGGAGTGAAAGAGAGAAAGAGACTTAGGTTGAGTTATAATGGCATGATTCGGATTGGTCTGCATAATGATGGAGTTTTTGAAAATTGTGTCATTACGGTATCCTTGGTCTTGATTTGTCCAAATTGATTTGACATAGCCTAGTAGCCTCATACGATTAGAGTTCAGTGTGTTTGTGTTTCGAATTGCGCTTACCTTGATTTTTGTTGAAATGGTTTATTGCTTGAGGACAAGCAAAGGTTTAAGTGTGGGAGAGTTTGATGACGTGAAAATACATCGTTTATTTGACTTTATTAATGCATATTTTGTACTCGTTTTGATGTTCATTTGCACCATATTATGTTGGTATTCTGTTTATTTTGTTTATTTCAGGTATTCAACCATTTAAGAGTCGTATGCGAAGAAAGGAAGCAAATCAGGCGAGAAATGGAACAATTCGCATACAAGGAGTTATCCGACGAAAATGGCCATAACTTTTGAACCGTAAATCGAATCGACGCCCCGTTCGAAGCGCTGGAAAGCTAACGGAAAGATCTACATTTTTGGAAAAGTTAAGAAGGCTGTCACGGTCGTGATGGACCTGTCACGACCGTGACAAAACAAAAGTGCAGAAAAAAATAATAATAGACGTAAAGTGAAAATCCATGCACATGGTTACGACCGTAACACATGGTCACGACCGTAACACGCTCAGAATTCAGCCATCACGAGCGTGATGGCTCCTTTACGGTCGTTGCAAATCCAATTTCATTAAACCCAGAATGTGGATAACATAAGCTTACGAAGTCCTCCACTTTTCCTATTTTTCCTCACACGTTCAACACTTCCTATTATTTCTCACATGACCAAGCATTACGTAAACTTCTCAACAAAGTAGAGAAAGTGCTCCTAAAAATTCTGCAACTTCCGAAGGGTCCCTGCAGTATAAATAGAGCTTATTAGAACTTGGAAAAGGGGGGAGTTTTGGCTGCATCAACCATGCGGAAGCTCTGCCCAATTGAAAACCAGTTTCTTTAATTTTCTATTTCCTTGTTTCATTCCTTTGTTTCTTCTACTGTCAATTATTTCCATTCATTTACCTTTAAATAGTAATTTCCAATATTAGGGAATTACTATATTAGTTAGGATTTATTTCAAGCTTCAGATTTTCTATCTCAAATTTCCGAAGGTTCCAATCTTGCCGACTTGTGGAAGAGGGAGCTTGAAGGAATTAATTTCATTGTACCAGGTTTCGACCGAATTTAATTTAATTAATATTGTCTATGCTTAATTATTATTATTTATTCCATATGCATCTGTTACAATATTTTAATTATTGTTCTTGCTTTGTTTCAATATCCATGTCTAGCTAGATAATTTAGAGTCCGGCGTATGAGGACCGTCGTTACCGACGGAACTCCGTAGAAATTATTAGGTGCGAAATTATGATTGTATGTCTGTTTTGGTTTTAATTTCTAAGCGTAATTTAATTAGCATTGTCACGAGAGTGAGATGTTAGTTAACATTGTTTTGTCACGAGAGTGAGAAACTAATTAAGGTTAGAACCAGCACAGCGAAAGCGTGGGGATCAAACCGGATAGTAGAAATTAGGCAACTTATCTAAATACAGCGAGAGCGCTTTAGAGACGTTTAGGATATTATTAGCTTTCAAAACACGTTTCTTAGTTACCGGGCGAGCGAGAGCAAAATCTTGGGATTAGGAAGTGTGGCTTTAGTTAAGACCTCGAGAGCGTGAGGCGGAGTCTTTAAGCTGATATATTCTACAGAACTAGCTATAGTCATAATTAGTACCGAATTCAATAAAGTCCCTTAGGAGTGCGGAATTCATATCTCGGCCTCGTTTTATTCTTATTTTCTTTGTTAGATTTATTTTAGTTTTAGTTTTAGTTTCCCTTAAACCATAAAAATATCATTAGTCTTAGCTTTACAACGCAACGATATATAACGGTAGGCTGACATTGGTCTCTGTGGGTTCGATATCTTTATTACTACGTGATAGGCCGTGCACTTGCAGTTAGAAACCGTTAGACGTATAGTTTACCGCGATCATTTATGCATTTTGGCCATTTTGAGATTTCTTGAGAATCAAGCCATCAAAACCATATGTTCAAAGGCCAATTCTGATCTTTTGAACTTGCTTTGACATGTTATGGTGCATAGAAGTTGATTAGAGGTCATGAAATGGCTTGGCAAGTGAAATTGCAAAAATCCCTCTTTGGCATGAACTTTAAAATTATAGGATTTTTGCCAACTTTGAAAGGCCATATCTTGAGTTCTAGGATGAATCAAAACATGTTCTTGTACTTTTTGAAAATGGGAAGACATAATCTACAACTTTCATGCCCAAGAATTTTTCATTTGAAGCATTTTTGGTCATGAAAGAATAGGTTGAATATATTTCCCAAAATGGAAAGTTTCCATTACAAGTCATTTCCAAAAATAGCAAGTTTGCATTTGGCTCAAAATTCTTCAACTTTGTGAACTTCCATCCACTTTCAAGATCAAATAAAGATCATAAAGACTCAAAATGATGCAGATGAAAAATTCTTGGGTTTTAAGACAACACGAGATGCAGATGAAATTAACTGTGCAGTGAAACAAATATGCAAATGAAGATGCAAAATTAGGGTTTTAAGACAACACGAGATGCATATGACCAAAGCAGAAGCATTAAACATGATAAAAACTTGAAATCAAGCTCAAACTAACCCTAAACTTATACAAGATCACATCCCAAAGGAGAAAGTCAGAATTTTAACAGTGAGGAAGTTATGAAATTCCTAAGTTTGCTAGGGTTTTTGGGTGCTTCTAATGGGAAAATGCAAATCAAATTGAAAATGCAAGATAAAATCATGAGACAAATAACCTAGAAACTATATGCAATATGTGAAACAATGCAAAAAGAATAGAGTTCAAACTCATTATGGTTAGGCAGAAATGAATTTTTCAAGTTAGGGTTAAAAAATGTGATTTTTAAGAACCCTAATTCAAAGAAAATTGTGAAATTATGATCAAACCTAAAAATAAATTTGTATGGTGAGTTTGAAAATGTTTCTAAATGTATTGGAATGGTTCATGAATTTTTGGTGATTTTTAGAAACCTAAATGCATTTTTAATTAATTTAAATCCATTAATTAATTAAAAATAACATTTAAATATTTTAAAAATACTTTTTTAATGCAAAAAATAAAAATAAATTTTTTTCAGGTTAAGAAAAATATTTGAAACAAAAATGCAAAGTTTGAGAATTTTTTAATGTTTTTAGCTATTTTAAATAAAATGAACAAAAGAAATAAAAAGAAAATGAATTAAAATGGATTAAATGAAAAGTCAGAGGATCCAAAGGCCAGGATTTAAACTTGAGGGGGAGGTTTGACTGCGCGCGCTATTGGACGGCCAAGATGGTTTCTGGCTTAATAATCATGATTTATTTAATTAAATAGAAGTTAGTATTAATGAGCTAATCTGGTCCGTTCAAATCTTAAGCTAATCACACATCTAAAGGTCCTCAATCAATCTGGGCACTAAACCCTAATTAGGGCTAATTACTTTCAGGTGACAGGAGACAAGCTCCGATCATCTTCTCCGGCGGCACCAAAACCCTAAATCCTTCTACAGGCTACCCCACCCCAAATTAACTACCCATAAATGATCCCCATACTTCTAGCAACTCAAATCAAACATCAAACAACGTTTATCATTCATGAACAAGCTAAATCGAATCAAAACATAAATACGGGCAAAGTTTCAGAAGTTCATAAAATGTTCATTCCTTCACCATTTTCAATTTTAAAAGCATCATTGTGATCCTTAGAGCATGCAGTTTCAATTTATAACAAGAAATCAAAGCTTTGAGAAAAAATGTTCTTGAGTATACCTGAGCTGGAAACCTCCAAATGTGAGCTTTCAGAACCTCCCACTTGTGCAAGTGAACCACTTTGATCCTCCTGAAGCTATTGGGATGCTTAGAATGCCTTGAAAGTGGCTATTTTTAGTGGCTCAGTTCTGATATGGCAGAAATGGAGGCTTTGGTTTATGAGGTTTCAGGCCATGGTAATGGTTGCCTTGTGTTATATGGATGATTTCTGAATAAATGGTGAAAGAATTTTTGAGGTTTGATGGATTGTTTGAGAGAATCGAAGAAGGGAAGTTTTTTGCAATTTTTGTTAAAACTAATGTTGTCTATGTTCTGAGCTCATGGCATGCTTGTTTTATGATCTTGAGGCATTCCCTAAACTATTGGAATGAGTCAGAAGATTAGATATGCACTGTGGGAATGGTATGACTCCATTGGCCAAAAAGGAAAGATTGGTGTACTTGAGGTATGGGCCATGGAAGAGCTGGTTTCTGTGCTTGAACTGCTTCAGTTAGCTTCAAGGAGAGCCATAGCATCATTGTTATGCAGCTGGATGGCTTGGATCAAGAGTTTACAAGGTTTAAGCATTTTGTCCATTTTGAGATTTCTTGAGAATCAAGCCATCAAAACCATAGGTTCAAAGGCCAATTCTGATCTTTTGAAGTTGCTTTGACATGTTATGGTGCATAAAAGTTGATTAGAGATCATGAAATGGCTTGGCAAGTGAAATTGCAAAAATCCCTCTTTGGCAAGAACTTTAAAATTATAGGATTTTTTCCAACTTTGAAAGGCGATATCTTGAGTTCTAGGATGAATCAAAACATGTTCTTGTACTTTTTGAAAATGGGAAGAGATAATCTACAACTTTTATGCCCAATAATTTTTCATTTGAAGCATTTTTGGTCATGAAAGAATAGGTTGAATATATTTCCCAAAATGGAAAGTTTCCATTACAAGTCATTTCCAAAAATAGCAAGTTTGCATTTGGCTCAAAATTCTTCAACTTTGTGAACTTCCAACCACTTACAAGATCAAATAAATATCATAAAGCCTCAAAATGATGATGATGACCCTTTGGTGCCCTTGAGGGAGGCCTCAGATGCCCTGATTTTGACTTTACTTGCTCAAGAAGTTACCCAATGATCAGATGACTTCCACAGTGAATTTCTTCATCAAATTTGGTACACATGATACTTATAATATATTAAGACCATTAGAAACAAGAAAGACCAAAAAAATTGGGATCTCAAGGATACCATAATCCCAACCTCGAAATACATATGGAGAATTTCAATCCTTCGTTCAACCATTCTCACCCAAATTACCTCTGCACCTACCAATCCTAAAATTTTGAGGAGCTGCACCCAAATATTTCCTATGATTACCAACCCCAACATTTTCAGGAGTCGCAAGAATCCCATAATTCCAACCTTGAAGCATTAATGCAAGATTTCAATGCGACACTGACTCACTCCCAGTATCTCGAGGAACCGCAAGCAAACTTCCTGTACGATCGTCATTCCCAATATTTCGAGGAACCAGAAGAATCTATTAATCCCAACCTCGAAACATTAATGGAAGATTTCCTTGAAACCTCGGCTAACTCTAGGCTAGAGTATATGATGGAGCATTTTGTGGACGCACAAACTATCCAGAATGAAGAGCTTATAAGACAACATCTTGATACTTATGAAACCCTTAGGCAGATGAACACTACAACCGAGTCCCTCACGACTCACACTGATGCATTAGATACCCAAATATTACTACTCACGATGACACCTATAGGTCCTTCCCCTAAGGAGAATGCGTACGTTATAACAACCAGTAGTGAAGAACAATTCGAAAATCCTAAGGAGATTGAAGATGAAGTTGAGGAGAGTTATAATAAGATTGAGGATAGTTCTGGTGGAAAAAGAGTAGAGGTTGAGCACAATTCACCGACACCACCCGAAAGGGAGGTTATCATAGAAGTTGAGAATGAAGAACCTATTGTAGATCTTCTTCCATATACCCCACCAATTCCTATCCCACATATGTTTTCCGACTCCCAATCCAAAACGTATGAGGAGATATTGGAAAATATCCACACCGATGCACCCTTGTTTGAACCCTTGCATAAAAAGAGAAAATTTAAGGACCATGAAACGAGGGAAGTCATTAGTGCTAAGAGGGTAAGGTTAGACTTTAAGGTGATGAATGAAATAACTAAGCCTAAACTTGAAAAGCTAATACCTAGCATAGATCCAGAACCACCACCACAAGTTCAAAAGAATAAACCACCCCACAGAAGGAAGAAAAGGAAAGGTGAGGGATATGTGAGATGGCTTGATAAGTGGAAATGGAAACCGAAGAGTAACGCTCATAACCGTCGAGCTATCGACGTTAAACAAAACATTGCATGGGCGGTAACCCACAAGCTTTTAATTTAATGTTTTCCTTTTATTGTTTATGTTTGCAGAAAATAAAGAATTGTATCGTTTGTCGCGTCTCAGCTACTTTTAGACGAAAAATCTCTAGACGACAACCCCTCAAGATGAGATGGTGCCCACACACATTTCTTTGAATGTCGCTGCTGGTGGTGACACCGATGTTGAGTATGATTGGAGATGACATGTCTCTCCCGTCGATCACTCACCTTATCCTTATTCTTTGCATGGTCTGGCTCCACCTGCACACACCGCACAATATTTTCCTAACATGTTTTGCAGGTACTTCCTTCGGAAATAGGCAATATGATGAGCGACTTTAGGAAAGTGAAGTTTCAGCAGATTCAAATATCTCATAGTACAAGACGTCGGAGAAGAAGTGATCAGCAAAGACAGGGACAACAAGGGAAGAATCAGAGTGAATTTGGCCGTGGTAGCAAACTAAGGCATCTATACAGGTTCTATCTTTCCTTTTCCACCTTTTATCAAAACATTGAGGACAATGTTTGGTTTAAGTGTGGGGGAGGAACTTTACCGTTTTCATTTTACTGTCTTCTAGCATATTCACTATTTTTTGTTTATTGCATGATGTTTTTCAGTTGTTATCAAATCTCCCCGAAATTTTAAAATTTTCCATCAAAATATTTTCTTTTTTCGAGGCATGACACACACTTTGAAAGTATAGGCTGTCGCTTTAGGCTTGTTAGAGAAACTTGGGGACATTTCAATAACACGAATATTGTTTTGACACCCTAAACCCCCTCGTTATGTAAAATCGATTTGAGTAGACATTATGTTGAAACCTTAGTCTCCAAGCTTTCGAAAGTAGCTCCTAAGTAGTTTTTATTAGCAGTCGGCACCATCCTATCAACAAACTAAGTAAGTAACCAATGCAAATATGTGTATGATCTCTAAACATGAAAAATGATTGAATTAGAAAAGCAAATGATAGGATAAGTTCCTTTTAAGTTAGGTTGCCCTTACCCGACCATTTAGCCTAATGGAGCGGACTCTTTAAATTCGATGAATTAAGAAAAAGAAAAGAAATGAAAAAGAATGAAAAGACGAGATCATTAGACACTAACAGGTTAACTTACCATGTACGAGCAAGGATAACGGGCTTAATGTGATTGCGCTCGAACGAAAAGGAGTGAAAGAGAGAAAGAGACTTAGGTTGAGTTATAATGGCATGATTCGGATTGGTCTGCATAATGATGGAGTTTTTGAAAATTGTGTCATTACGGTATCCTTGGTCTTGATTTGTCCAAATTGATTTGACATAGCCTAGTAGCCTCATACGATTAGAGTTCAGTGTGTTTGTGTTTCGAATTGCGCTTACCTTGATTTTTGTTGAAATGGTTTATTGCTTGAGGACAAGCAAAGGTTTAAGTGTGGGAGAGTTTGATGACGTGAAAATACATCGTTTATTTGACTTTATTAATGCATATTTTGTACTCGTTTTGATGTTCATTTGCACCATATTATGTTGGTATTCTGTTTATTTTGTTTATTTCAGGTATTCAACCATTTAAGAGTCGTATGCGAAGAAAGGAAGCAAATCAGGCGAGAAATGGAACAATTCGCATACAAGGAGTTATCCGACGAAAATGGCCATAACTTTTGAACCGTAAATCGAATCGACGCCCCGTTCGAAGCGCTGGAAAGCTAACGGAAAGATCTACATTTTTGGAAAAGTTAAGAAGGCTGTCACGGTCGTGATGGACCTGTCACGACCGTGACAAAACAAAAGTGCAGAAAAAAATAATAATAGACGTAAAGTGAAAATCCATGCACATGGTTACGACCGTAACACATGGTCACGACCGTAACACGCTCAGAATTCAGCCATCACGAGCGTGATGGCTCCTTTACGGTCGTTGCAAATCCAATTTCATTAAACCCAGAATGTGGATAACATAAGCTTACGAAGTCCTCCACTTTTCCTATTTTTCCTCACACGTTCAACACTTCCTATTATTTCTCACATGACCAAGCATTACGTAAACTTCTCAACAAAGTAGAGAAAGTGCTCCTAAAAATTCTGCAACTTCCGAAGGGTCCCTGCAGTATAAATAGAGCTTATTAGAACTTGGAAAAGGGGGGAGTTTTGGCTGCATCAACCATGCGGAAGCTCTGCCCAATTGAAAACCAGTTTCTTTAATTTTCTATTTCCTTGTTTCATTCCTTTGTTTCTTCTACTGTCAATTATTTCCATTCATTTACCTTTAAATAGTAATTTCCAATATTAGGGAATTACTATATTAGTTAGGATTTATTTCAAGCTTCAGATTTTCTATCTCAAATTTCCGAAGGTTCCAATCTTGCCGACTTGTGGAAGAGGGAGCTTGAAGGAATTAATTTCATTGTACCAGGTTTCGACCGAATTTAATTTAATTAATATTGTCTATGCTTAATTATTATTATTTATTCCATATGCATCTGTTACAATATTTTAATTATTGTTCTTGCTTTGTTTCAATATCCATGTCTAGCTAGATAATTTAGAGTCCGGCGTATGAGGACCGTCGTTACCGACGGAACTCCGTAGAAATTATTAGGTGCGAAATTATGATTGTATGTCTGTTTTGGTTTTAATTTCTAAGCGTAATTTAATTAGCATTGTCACGAGAGTGAGATGTTAGTTAACATTGTTTTGTCACGAGAGTGAGAAACTAATTAAGGTTAGAACCAGCACAGCGAAAGCGTGGGGATCAAACCGGATAGTAGAAATTAGGCAACTTATCTAAATACAGCGAGAGCGCTTTAGAGACGTTTAGGATATTATTAGCTTTCAAAACACGTTTCTTAGTTACCGGGCGAGCGAGAGCAAAATCTTGGGATTAGGAAGTGTGGCTTTAGTTAAGACCTCGAGAGCGTGAGGCGGAGTCTTTAAGCTGATATATTCTACAGAACTAGCTATAGTCATAATTAGTACCGAATTCAATAAAGTCCCTTAGGAGCGCGGAATTCATATCTCGGCCTCGTTTTATTCTTATTTTCTTTGTTAGATTTATTTTAGTTTTAGTTTTAGTTTCCCTTAAACCATAAAAATATCATTAGTCTTAGCTTTACAACGCAACGATATATAACGGTAGGCTGACATTGGTCTCTGTGGGTTCGATATCTTTATTACTACGTGATAGGCCGTGCACTTGCAGTTAGAAACCGTTAGACGTATAGTTTACCGCGATCATTTATGCATTTTGGCCATTTTGAGATTTCTTGAGAATCAAGCCATCAAAACCATATGTTCAAAGGCCAATTCTGATCTTTTGAACTTGCTTTGACATGTTATGGTGCATAGAAGTTGATTAGAGGTCATGAAATGGCTTGGCAAGTGAAATTGCAAAAATCCCTCTTTGGCATGAACTTTAAAATTATAGGATTTTTGCCAACTTTGAAAGGCCATATCTTGAGTTCTAGGATGAATCAAAACATGTTCTTGTACTTTTTGAAAATGGGAAGACATGATCTACAACTTTCATGCCCAAGAATTTTTCATTTGAAGCATTTTTGGTCATGAAAGAATAGGTTGAATATATTTCCCAAAATGGAAAGTTTCCATTACAAGTCATTTCCAAAAATAGCAAGTTTGCATTTGGCTCAAAATTCTTCAACTTTGTGAACTTCCATCCACTTTCAAGATCAAATAAAGATCATAAAGACTCAAAATGATGCAGATGAAAAATTCTTGGGTTTTAAG
This sequence comes from Lathyrus aphaca, assembly GCA_963966055.1. Lineage (NCBI taxonomy): Eukaryota > Viridiplantae > Streptophyta > Magnoliopsida > Fabales > Fabaceae > Lathyrus > Lathyrus aphaca. The sequence goes on from OZ014525.1 coordinate 283,440,305, forward strand.
ACAACACGAGATGCAGATGAAATTAACTGTGCAGTGAAACAAATATGCAAATGAAGATGCAAAATTAGGGTTTTAAGACAACACGAGATGCATATGACCAAAGCAGAAGCATTAAACATGATAAAAACTTGAAATCAAGCTCAAACTAACCCTAAACTTATACAAGATCACATCCCAAAGGAGAAAGTCAGAATTTTAACAGTGTGGAAGTTATGAAATTCCTAAGTTTGCTAGGGTTTTTGGGTGCTTCTAATGGGAAAATGCAAATCAAATTGAAAATGCAAGATAAAATCATGAGACAAATAACCTAGAAACTATATGCAATATGTGAAACAATGCAAAAAGAATAGAGTTCAAACTCATTATGGTTAGGAAGAAATGAATTTTTCAAGTTAGGGTTAAAAAATGTGATTTTTAAGAACCCTAATTCAAAGAAAATTGTGAAATTATGATCAAACCTAAAAATAAATTTGTATGGTGAGTTTGAAAATGTTTCTAAATGTATTGGAATGGTTCATGAATTTTTGGTGATTTTTAGAAACCTAAATGCATTTTTAATTAATTTAAATCCATTAATTAATTAAAAATAACATTTAAATATTTTAAAAATACTTTTTTAATGCAAAAAATAAAAATAAATTTTTTTCAGGTTAAGAAAAATATTTGAAACAAAAATGCAAAGTTTGAGAATTTTTTAATGTTTTTAGCTATTTTAAATAAAATGAACAAAAGAAATAAAAAGAAAATGAATTAAAATGGATTAAATGAAAAGTCAGAGGATCCAAAAGCCAGGATTTAAACTTGAGGGGGGAGGTTTGACTGCGCGCGCTATTGGACGGCCAAGATGGTTTCTGGCTTAATAATCATGATTTATTTAATTAAATAGAAGTTAGTATTAATGAGCTAATCTGGTCCGTTCAAATCTTAAGCTAATCACACATCTAAAGGTCCTCAATCAATCTGGGCACTAAACCCTAATTAGGGCTAATTACTTTCAGGTGACAGGAGACAAGCTCCGATCATCTTCTCCGGCGGCACCAAAACCCTAAATCCTTCTACAGGCTACCCCACCCCAAATTAACTACCCATAAATGATCCCCATACTTCTAGCAACTCAAATCAAACATCAAACAACGTTTATCATTCATGAACAAGCTAAATCGAATCAAAACATAAATACGGGCAAAGTTTCAGAAGTTCATAAAATGTTCATTCCTTCACCATTTTCAATTCTAAAAGCATCATTGTGATCCTTAGAGCATGCAGTTTCAATTTATAACAAGAAATCAAAGCTTTGAGAAAAAATGTTCTTGAGTATACCTGAGCTGGAAACCTCCAAATGTGAGCTTTCAGAACCTCCCACTTGTGCAAGTGAACCACTTTGATCCTCCTGAAGCTATTGGGATGCTTAGAATGCCTTGAAACTGGCTATTTTTAGTGGCTCGGTTCTGATATGGCAGAAATGGAGGCTTTGGTTTATGAGGTTTCAGGCCATGGTAATGGTTGCCTTGTGTTATATGGATGATTTCTGAATAAATGGTGAAAGAATTTTTGAGGTTTGATGGATTGTTTGAGAGAATCGAAGAAGGGAAGTTTTTTGCAATTTTTGTTAAAACTAATGTTGTCTATGTTCTGAGCTCATGGCATGCTTGTTTTATGATCTTGAGGCATTCCCTAAACTATTGGAATGAGTCAGAAGATTAGATATGCACTGTGGGAATGGTATGACTCCATTGGCCAAAAAGGAAAGATTGGTGTACTTGAGGTATGGGCCATGGAAGAGCTGGTTTCTGTGCTTGAACTGCTTCAGTTAGCTTCAAGGAGAGCCATAGCATCATTGTTATGCAGCTGGATGGCTTGGATCAAGAGTTTACAAGGTTTATGCATTTTGTCCATTTTGAGATTTCTTGAGAATCAAGCCATCAAAACCATAGGTTCAAAGGCCAATTCTGATCTTTTGAAGTTGCTTTGACATGTTATGGTGCATAAAAGTTGATTAGAGATCATGAAATGGCTTGGCAAGTGAAATTGCAAAAATCCCTCTTTGGCAAGAACTTTAAAATTATAGGATTTTTTCCAACTTTGAAAGGCGATATCTTGAGTTCTAGGATGAATCAAAACATGTTCTTGTACTTTTTGAAAATGGGAAGAGATAATCTACAACTTTTATGCCCAATAATTTTTCATTTGAAGCATTTTTGGTCATGAAAGAATAGGTTGAATATATTTCCCAAAATGGAAAGTTTCCATTACAAGTCATTTCCAAAAATAGCAAGTTTGCATTTGGCTCAAAATTCTTCAACTTTGTGAACTTCCAACCACTTACAAGATCAAATAAATATCATAAAGCCTCAAAATGATGATGATGACCCTTTGGTGCCCTTGAGGGAGGCCTCAGATGCCCTGATTTTGACTTTACTTGCTCAAGAAGTTACCCAATGATCAGATGACTTCCACAGTGAATTTCTTCATCAAATTTGGTACACATGATACTTATAATATATTAAGACCATTAGAAACAAGAAAGACCAAAAAAATTGGGATCTCAAGGATACCATAATCCCAACCTCGAAATACATATGGAGAATTTCAATCCTTCGTTCAACCATTCTCACCCAAATTACCTCTGCACCTACCAATCCTAAAATTTTGAGGAGCTGCACCCAAATATTTCCTATGATTACCAACCCCAACATTTTCAGGAGTCGCAAGAATCCCATAATTCCAACCTTGAAGCATTAATGCAAGATTTCAATGCGACACTGACTCACTCCCAGTATCTCGAGGAACCGCAAGCAAACTTCCTGTACGATCGTCATTCCCAATATTTTGAGGAACCAGAAGAATCTATTAATCCCAACCTCGAAACATTAATGGAAGATTTCCTTGAAACCTCGGCTAACTCTAGGCTAGAGTATATGATGGAGCATTTTGTGGACGCACAAACTATCCAGAATGAAGAGCTTATAAGACAACATCTTGATACTTATGAAACCCTTAGGCAGATGAACACTACAACCGAGTCCCTCACGACTCACACTGATGCATTGGATACCCAAATATTACTACTCACGATGACACCTATAGGTCCTTCCCCTAAGGAGAATGCGTACGTTATAACAACCAGTAGTGAAGAACAATTCGAAAATCCTAAGGAGATTGAAGATGAAGTTGAGGAGAGTTATAATAAGATTGAGGATAGTTCTGGTGGAAAAAGAGTAGAGGTTGAGCACAATTCACCGACACCACCCGAAAGGGAGGTTATCATAGAAGTTGAGAATGAAGAACCTATTGTAGATCTTCTTCCATATACCCCACCAATTCCTATCCCACATATGTTTTCCGACTCCCAATCCAAAACGTATGAGGAGATATTGGAAAATATCCACACCGATGCACCCTTGTTCGAACCCTTGCATAAAAAGAGAAAATTTAAGGACCATGAAACGAGGGAAGTCATTAGTGCTAAGAGGGTAAGGTTAGACTTTAAGGTGATGAATGAAATAACTAAGCCTAAACTTGAAAAGCTAATACCTAGCATAGATCCAGAACCACCACCACAAGTTCAAAAGAATAAACCACCCCACAGAAGGAAGAAAAGGAAAGGTGAGGGATATGTGAGATGGCTTGATAAGTGGAAATGGAAACCGAAGAGTAACGCTCATAACCGTCGAGCTATCGACGTTAAACAAAACATTGCATGGGCGGTAACCCACAAGCTTTTAATTTAATGTTTTCCTTTTATTGTTTATGTTTGCAGAAAATAAAGAATTGTATCGTTTGTCGCGTCTCAGCTACTTTTAGACGAAAAATCTCTAGACGACAACCCCTCAAGATGAGATGGTGCCCACACACATTTCTTTGAATGTCGCTGCTGGTGGTGACACCGATGTTGAGTATGATTGGAGATGACATGTCTCTCCCGTCGATCACTCACCTTATCCTTATTCTTTGCATGGTCTGGCTCCACCTGCACACACCGCACAATATTTTCCTAACATGTTTTGCAGGTACTTCCTTCGGAAATAGGCAATATGATGAGCGACTTTAGGAAAGTGAAGTTTCAGCAGATTCAAATATCTCATAGTACAAGACGTCGGAGAAGAAGTGATCAGCAAAGATAGGGACAACAAGGGAAGAATCAGAGTGAATTTGGCCGTGGTAGCAAACTAAGGCATCTATACAGGTTCTATCTTTCCTTTTCCACCTTTTATCAAAACATTGAGGACAATGTTTGGTTTAAGTGTGGGGGAGGAACTTTACCGTTTTCATTTTACTGTCTTCTAGCATATTCACTATTTTTTGTTTATTGCATGATGTTTTTCAGTTGTTATCAAATCTCCCCGAAATTTTAAAATTTTCCATCAAAATATTTTCTTTTTTCGAGGCATGACACACACTTTGAAAGTATAGGCTGTCGCTTTAGGCTTGTTAGAGAAACTTGGGGACATTTCAATAACACGAATATTGTTTTGACACCCTAAACCCCCTCGTTATGTAAAATCGATTTGAGTAGACATTATGTTGAAACCTTAGTCTCCAAGCTTTCGAAAGTAGCTCCTAAGTAGTTTTTATTAGCAGTCGGCACCATCCTATCAACAAACTAAGTAAGTAACCAATGCAAATATGTGTATGATCTCTAAACATGAAAAATGATTGAATTAGAAAAGCAAATGATAGGATAAGTTCCTTTTAAGTTAGGTTGCCCTTACCCGACCATTTAGCCTAATGGAGCGGACTCTTTAAATTCGATGAATTAAGAAAAAGAAAAGAAATGAAAAAGAATGAAAAGACGAGATCATTAGACACTAACAGGTTAACTTACCATGTACGAGCAAGGATAACGGGCTTAATGTGATTGCGCTCGAACGAAAAGGAGTGAAAGAGAGAAAGAGACTTAGGTTGAGTTATAATGGCATGATTCGGATTGGTCTGCATAATGATGGAGTTTTTGAAAATTGTGTCATTACGGTATCCTTGGTCTTGATTTGTCCAAATTGATTTGACATAGCCTAGTAGCCTCATACGATTAGAGTTCAGTGTGTTTGTGTTTCGAATTGCGCTTACCTTGATTTTTGTTGAAATGGTTTATTGCTTGAGGACAAGCAAAGGTTTAAGTGTGGGAGAGTTTGATGACGTGAAAATACATCGTTTATTTGACTTTATTAATGCATACTTTGTACTCGTTTTGATGTTCATTTGCACCATATTATGTTGGTATTCTGTTTATTTTGTTTATTTCAGGTATTCAACCATTTAAGAGTCGTATGCGAAGAAAGGAAGCAAATCAGGCGAGAAATGGAACAATTCGCATACAAGGAGTTATCCGACGAAAATGGCCATAACTTTTGAACCGTAAATCGAATCGACGCCCCGTTCGAAGCGCTGGAAAGCTAACGGAAAGATCTACATTTTTGGAAAAGTTAAGAAGGCTGTCACGGTCGTGATGGACCTGTCACGACCGTGACAAAACAAAAGTGCAGAAAAAAATAATAATAGACGTAAAGTGAAAATCCATGCACATGGTTACGACCGTAACACATGGTCACGACCGTAACACGCTCAGAATTCAGCCATCACGAGCGTGATGGCTCCTTTACGGTCGTTGCAAATCCAATTTCATTAAACCCAGAATGTGGATAACATAAGCTTACGAAGTCCTCCACTTTTCCTATTTTTCCTCACACGTTCAACACTTCCTATTATTTCTCACATGACCAAGCATTACGTAAACTTCTCAACAAAGTAGAGAAAGTGCTCCTAAAAATTCTGCAACTTCCGAAGGGTCCCTGCAGTATAAATAGAGCTTATTAGAACTTGGAAAAGGGGGGAGTTTTGGCTGCATCAACCATGCGGAAGCTCTGCCCAATTGAAAACCAGTTTCTTTAATTTTCTATTTCCTTGTTTCATTCCTTTGTTTCTTCTACTGTCAATTATTTCCATTCATTTACCTTTAAATAGTAATTTCCAATATTAGGGAATTACTATATTAGTTAGGATTTATTTCAAGCTTCAGATTTTCTATCTCAAATTTCCGAAGGTTCCAATCTTGCCGACTTGTGGAAGAGGGAGCTTGAAGGAATTAATTTCATTGTACCAGGTTTCGACCGAATTTAATTTAATTAATATTGTCTATGCTTAATTATTATTATTTATTCCATATGCATCTGTTACAATATTTTAATTATTGTTCTTGCTTTGTTTCAATATCCATGTCTAGCTAGATAATTTAGAGTCCGGCGTATGAGGACCGTCGTTACCGACGGAACTCCGTAGAAATTATTAGGTGCGAAATTATGATTGTATGTCTGTTTTGGTTTTAATTTCTAAGCGTAATTTAATTAGCATTGTCACGAGAGTGAGATGTTAGTTAACATTGTTTTGTCACGAGAGTGAGAAACTAATTAAGGTTAGAACCAGCACAGCGAAAGCGTGGGGATCAAACCGGATAGTAGAAATTAGGCAACTTATCTAAATACAGCGAGAGCGCTTTAGAGACGTTTAGGATATTATTAGCTTTCAAAACACGTTTCTTAGTTACCGGGCGAGCGAGAGCAAAATCTTGGGATTAGGAAGTGTGGCTTTAGTTAAGACCTCGAGAGCGTGAGGCGGAGTCTTTAAGCTGATATATTCTACAGAACTAGCTATAGTCATAATTAGTACCGAATTCAATAAAGTCCCTTAGGAGCGCGGAATTCATATCTCGGCCTCGTTTTATTCTTATTTTCTTTGTTAGATTTATTTTAGTTTTAGTTTTAGTTTCCCTTAAACCATAAAAATATCATTAGTCTTAGCTTTACAACGCAACGATATATAACGGTAGGCTGACATTGGTCTCTGTGGGTTCGATATCTTTATTACTACGTGATAGGCCGTGCACTTGCAGTTAGAAACCGTTAGACGTATAGTTTACCGCGATCATTTATGCATTTTGGCCATTTTGAGATTTCTTGAGAATCAAGCCATCAAAACCATATGTTCAAAGGCCAATTCTGATCTTTTGAACTTGCTTTGACATGTTATGGTGCATAGAAGTTGATTAGAGGTCATGAAATGGCTTGGCAAGTGAAATTGCAAAAATCCCTCTTTGGCATGAACTTTAAAATTATAGGATTTTTGCCAACTTTGAAAGGCCATATCTTGAGTTCTAGGATGAATCAAAACATGTTCTTGTACTTTTTGAAAATGGGAAGACATGATCTACAACTTTCATGCCCAAGAATTTTTCATTTGAAGCATTTTTGGTCATGAAAGAATAGGTTGAATATATTTCCCAAAATGGAAAGTTTCCATTACAAGTCATTTCCAAAAATAGCAAGTTTGCATTTGGCTCAAAATTCTTCAACTTTGTGAACTTCCATCCACTTTCAAGATCAAATAAAGATCATAAAGACTCAAAATGATGCAGATGAAAAATTCTTGGGTTTTAAGACAACACGAGATGCAGATGAAATTAACTGTGCAGTGAAACAAATATGCAAATGAAGATGCAAAATTAGGGTTTTAAGACAACACGAGATGCATATGACCAAAGCAGAAGCATTAAACATGATAAAAACTTGAAATCAAGCTCAAACTAACCCTAAACTTATACAAGATCACATCCCAAAGGAGAAAGTCAGAATTTTAACAGTGTGGAAGTTATGAAATTCCTAAGTTTGCTAGGGTTTTTGGGTGCTTCTAATGGGAAAATGCAAATCAAATTGAAAATGCAAGATAAAATCATGAGACAAATAACCTAGAAACTATATGCAATATGTGAAACAATGCAAAAAGAATAGAGTTCAAACTCATTATGGTTAGGAAGAAATGAATTTTTCAAGTTAGGGTTAAAAAATGTGATTTTTAAGAACCCTAATTCAAAGAAAATTGTGAAATTATGATCAAACCTAAAAATAAATTTGTATGGTGAGTTTGAAAATGTTTCTAAATGTATTGGAATGGTTCATGAATTTTTGGTGATTTTTAGAAACCTAAATGCATTTTTAATTAATTTAAATCCATTAATTAATTAAAAATAACATTTAAATATTTTAAAAATACTTTTTTAATGCAAAAAATAAAAATAAATTTTTTTCAGGTTAAGAAAAATATTTGAAACAAAAATGCAAAGTTTGAGAATTTTTTAATGTTTTTAGCTATTTTAAATAAAATGAACAAAAGAAATAAAAAGAAAATGAATTAAAATGGATTAAATGAAAAGTCAGAGGATCCAAAAGCCAGGATTTAAACTTGAGGGGGGAGGTTTGACTGCGCGCGCTATTGGACGGCCAAGATGGTTTCTGGCTTAATAATCATGATTTATTTAATTAAATAGAAGTTAGTATTAATGAGCTAATCTGGTCCGTTCAAATCTTAAGCTAATCACACATCTAAAGGTCCTCAATCAATCTGGGCACTAAACCCTAATTAGGGCTAATTACTTTCAGGTGACAGGAGACAAGCTCCGATCATCTTCTCCGGCGGCACCAAAACCCTAAATCCTTCTACAGGCTACCCCACCCCAAATTAACTACCCATAAATGATCCCCATACTTCTAGCAACTCAAATCAAACATCAAACAACGTTTATCATTCATGAACAAGCTAAATCGAATCAAAACATAAATACGGGCAAAGTTTCAGAAGTTCATAAAATGTTCATTCCTTCACCATTTTCAATTCTAAAAGCATCATTGTGATCCTTAGAGCATGCAGTTTCAATTTATAACAAGAAATCAAAGCTTTGAGAAAAAATGTTCTTGAGTATACCTGAGCTGGAAACCTCCAAATGTGAGCTTTCAGAACCTCCCACTTGTGCAAGTGAACCACTTTGATCCTCCTGAAGCTATTGGGATGCTTAGAATGCCTTGAAACTGGCTATTTTTAGTGGCTCGGTTCTGATATGGCAGAAATGGAGGCTTTGGTTTATGAGGTTTCAGGCCATGGTAATGGTTGCCTTGTGTTATATGGATGATTTCTGAATAAATGGTGAAAGAATTTTTGAGGTTTGATGGATTGTTTGAGAGAATCGAAGAAGGGAAGTTTTTTGCAATTTTTGTTAAAACTAATGTTGTCTATGTTCTGAGCTCATGGCATGCTTGTTTTATGATCTTGAGGCATTCCCTAAACTATTGGAATGAGTCAGAAGATTAGATATGCACTGTGGGAATGGTATGACTCCATTGGCCAAAAAGGAAAGATTGGTGTACTTGAGGTATGGGCCATGGAAGAGCTGGTTTCTGTGCTTGAACTGCTTCAGTTAGCTTCAAGGAGAGCCATAGCATCATTGTTATGCAGCTGGATGGCTTGGATCAAGAGTTTACAAGGTTTATGCATTTTGTCCATTTTGAGATTTCTTGAGAATCAAGCCATCAAAACCATAGGTTCAAAGGCCAATTCTGATCTTTTGAAGTTGCTTTGACATGTTATGGTGCATAAAAGTTGATTAGAGATCATGAAATGGCTTGGCAAGTGAAATTGCAAAAATCCCTCTTTGGCAAGAACTTTAAAATTATAGGATTTTTTCCAACTTTGAAAGGCGATATCTTGAGTTCTAGGATGAATCAAAACATGTTCTTGTACTTTTTGAAAATGGGAAGAGATAATCTACAACTTTTATGCCCAATAATTTTTCATTTGAAGCATTTTTGGTCATGAAAGAATAGGTTGAATATATTTCCCAAAATGGAAAGTTTCCATTACAAGTCATTTCCAAAAATAGCAAGTTTGCATTTGGCTCAAAATTCTTCAACTTTGTGAACTTCCAACCACTTACAAGATCAAATAAATATCATAAAGCCTCAAAATGATGATGATGACCCTTTGGTGCCCTTGAGGGAGGCCTCAGATGCCCTGATTTTGACTTTACTTGCTCAAGAAGTTACCCAATGATCAGATGACTTCCATAGTGAATTTCTTCATCAAATTTGGTACACATGATACTTATAATATATTAAGACCATTAGAAACAAGAAAGACCAAAAAAATTGGGATTAAGGCCTCTGAAACCAAAACCCTAATTTTAGGTCATCTGTGCAGGAAATATTCAGTCTGCCTCTATGCCTTTGACATGCTTTGGGATCCCTTGACTTTTATGAACTTTGGGGAGCATATTATTATCATGGAAAACACATGGACCCTCTTGGTAAGCTTAAAGACCATTGGGATGACTCATATCACTTCTTGGATTGCTCAGATCACAAACCCTAGATGCAGATGAAATGAATTATGCAGTGAAACAAATATGCAAATGAAGATGCAAAATTAGGGTTTTAAGACAACATGAGATACATATGACCAAAGCAGAAGAATTCAACATGATAAAAAATTGAAATCAAGCTCAAACAAACCCTAAACTTATACAAGATCACACCCCAAAGGAGAAAGTCAGAAGCTTAACCTAGTGGAAGTTATGAAATTCTTAAGTTTACTAGGGTTTTTGGGTGCTTCTAATGGGAAAATGCAAATCAAATTGAAAATGCAAGATAAAATCATGAGAAAAATAACATATAAATTATATGAAATATGTGAAACAATGCAAAAAGAATCAAGTTCAAACTCATCATGGTTAGGCAGAAATGAATTTTTCAAGTTAGGGATAAAAAATGTGATTTTTAAGAACCCTAATTCAAAGAAAATTGTGAAATTATGATCAAACCTAAAAATAAATTTGTATGATGAGTTTGAAAATGTTTCTAAATGTATTGGAATGGTTCATGAATTTTTGGTGATTTTTAGAAACCTAAATGCATTTTAATTAATTAAAATCCATTAATTAATTAAAAATAACATTTAAATATTTTAAAAATACTTTTTTAATGCAAAAAAAAAGAAATAAATTTTTTTTCAGGTTAAGAAAAATATTTGAAACAAAAATGCAAAGTTTGAGAATTTTTTGATGGTTTAAGCTATTTTAAATAAAATGAACAAAAGAAATAAAAAGAAAATGAATTAAAATGGATTAAATGAAAAGTCAGAGGATCCAAAGGCCAGGATTTAAACTTGAGGGGGGAGGTTTGACTACGCGCGCTATTGGACGACCAGGATGGTTTCTGGCTTAATAATTATGATTTATTTAACTAAACAGAAGTTAGTATTAATGAAATAATCTGGTCCGTTCAAATCTTAAGCTAATCACACATCTAAAGGTCCTCAATCAATCTGGGCATTAAACCCTAATTAGGGCTAATTACTTTTAGGTGACCGGAGACAAGCTCCGGTCATCTTCTCCGGCGGCACCAAAACCCTAAATCATTCTACAGGCTACCCCACCCCAAATTAACTACCCATAAATGATCCCCATACTTCTAGCAACTCAAATCAAACATCAAACAACATTTATCATTCATGAACAAGCTGAATCGAATCAAAACATAAATACGGGCAAAGTTTTAGAAGTTCATAAAATGTTCATTCCTTCACCATTTTCAATTCTAAAAGCATCATTGTGATCCTTAGAGCATGCAGTTTCAATTTATAACAAGAAATCAAAGCTTTGAGAAAAAATGTTCTTGAGTATACCTGAGCTGGAAACCTCCAAATGCGAGCTTTCAGAACCTCCCACTTGTGCAAGTGAACCACTTTGATCCTCCTGAAGCTATTGGGATGCTTAGAATGCCTTGAAAGTGGCTATTTTGAGTGGCTCGGTTCTGATATGGCAGAAATGGAGGCTTTGGTTTATGAGGTTTTAGGCCATGGTAATGGTTGCCTTGTGTTCTATGGATGATTTCTGAATGAATGGTGAAAGAATTTCTGAGGTTTGATGGATTGTTTGAGAGTATCGAAGAAGGGAAATTTTTTGCAATTTTTGTCAAAACTAATGTTGTCTATGTTATGAGCTCATGGCATGCTTGTTTTATGATCTTGAGGCAATCCCTAAACTATTGGAATGAGTCAGAAGATTAGATATGCACTGTGGGAATGGTATGTCTCCATTGGCCAAAAACTCAAGATTGGTGTACTTGAGGTATGGGCCATGGCAGAGCTGGTTTCTGTGCTTGAACTGCTTCAGTTAGCTTCAAGGAGAGCCAGAGCATCATTGTTATGCAACTGGATGGCTTGGATCAAGAGTTTACAAGGTTTATGCATTTTGGCCATTTTGAGATTTCTTGAGAATCAAGCAATCAAAACCATAGGTTCAAAGGCCAATTCTGATCTTTTGAAGTTGCCTTGACATGTTATTGTGCATAGAAGTTGATTAGCGGTCATGAAATGGCTTGGCAAGTGAAATTGCAAAAATCCCTCTTTGGCATGAACTTGAAAATTATAGGATTTTTGCCAACTTTGAAAGGCCATATCTTGAGTTCTAGGATGAATCAAAACATGTTCTTTATTTTTTGAAAATGGGAAGACATAATCTACAACTTTCATGCCCAAGAATTTTTCATTTGAAGCATTTTTGGTCATGAAAGAATAGGTTGAATATATTTCCCAAAATGGAAAGTTTCCATTACAAGTCATTTCCAAAAATAGCAAGTTTGCATTTGGCTCAAAATTCTTCAACTTTTTGAACTTCCAACCACTTCCAAGATCAAATAAAGATAATAAAGACTCAAAATGATGATGATGACCCTTTGGTGCCCTTGAGGGAGGCCTCAGATGCCCTGATTTTGATTTTACTTGCTCAAGAAGTTACCCAATGATCAGATGACTTCCACTTTCTTCATCAAATTTGGTACACATGATCCTTATAACATATTAAGACCATTAGAAACAAGAATGACAAAAAAATTTGGGATTAAGGCCTCTGAAACCAAAACCCTAATTTTAGGTTATTTGTGTAGGAAATCTTCAGTCTGCCTCTATGCCTTTGCCCTGCTTTGGGATCCCTTGACTTTTATGAACTTTGGGGAGCATACTATGATCATGGAACACACATGGACCCTCTTGGTAAGCTTCAAGACCATTGGGATGGCTCAGATCACTTCTTGGATTACTCAGATCACAAACCCTAGATACAGATGAAATGAACTATGCAGTGAAACAAATATGCAATATGAGATGGTATGCTTATGCTAATGCCAAAATGAAAGATCACAAGCCATGGTGTGAGAAAAAGTGAGGACAAATTTGGGATGTTTACAGCTGCCCCTATTCAAGCATGAGTTAGTTGTGCAGGATGTAAGCGCCTGGCTTAACAGACAAACAAGATAACTTGTGGTTGAATACCAAAGACAGTCCGAAATTTGCACTCGTTGGGGAGAAGAAGAAAAGGGATATAAATTGTAAAAGATAATATAGTATGATTATCAAATGAAACAACGGAGGATGACCGCTGGGCAGAGGACGACTGCCGGGGGTAAAACAGTAAGCAAAGCAATGACGGGGACGACCATCACGCTGGGAAATAAAGAAACCGCGACGGGGACGGCCATCAGGTAAGGCAATAAAATTCTCTGGAGATTGAGAAAAGCATTGATGGGGACGACCATCAGGCTTGAAAGTAAAGCAAACAACGATGAGGACAACCATCAGGTAAATATGATGAAGGACGATCATCAGGAAAAGGAAAAAAAGGACCACGACGGGGACATCCATCGGGTTAAAGAATAAATGAAATAATGATGAGGGATGGTAATCAAAGGTGAAGGAAGATCACCTAGCAGGGGACGGCTGCTCTTTATCTCGACATAGGACGAATGTCGGATCGAAAAGGTCAAAGATGGGGACGACCATCGAAAAAACATGATGAAGGACGATCATCAAGAGGTGAATGACGATCACCTAACAGGGTACGACTGCTCTTGGGGATTATCGCCTCATAGGACGAATGTCGGATAACAAAGATCAACAATGGGGACGACCATCGAATAAATGATGAGGGATTCTCATCATAAGGTGAAGGACGATCACCTAGCAGGGGACGGCTGCTGAAAATATCATGATATAGGACGAATGCCAGATAGAAAGTTCCAACAATGGGGATTCCACTAGGGAAAGGATGAGGGACAGTCATCCAAAGGTGAAGGACAATCACCTGGCAGGGGACGGATGCCGAAAGTATCACGACATAGGATGAATGTCGGATATGAGAAAGTTGTTTTGTTGGTGACTTACTGGGGAATGGTAAACACAGACGAGTGCTTACATCTTGAAATAAACGATATAAATGTTTGACAATGTGTATAGATCAAAGATGCGGACGAGCATCCTTAGGACCATGATATGGACGAGTATCGGTAGAAACAAACGCTGACACATGTTTAAAAGTGATGATACGAACGAGTATCAATCGGTTGAGAAAAGAACACGGACGAGTGTTGAGTCTACTGAGAGGTGATATATACAAGATACTGACGAGTATCAAAGACTTATGTATAAGTATGTACAAGTATGATCTGCTGGTGAAGTATGTGCATGAAACGGACGAGTGTCGAAAGATTGGGCAAGGGACACGGATGAGTGTTTGACTTGCTGGGGAAGCATGACACGGGCGGGTGTCAAAATAGAATATGTACAAGTATGAACAAAAATTTGTTTTGAGAATGCAGAAGGTATTCTGGTGACCTTACTGTGGAAAGATGACACGGACGAGTGTCGAAAAGAGCATATATAAATATACACAAGTATCTGTATTTGAGAGTGCAAAGGGGGTGTCTTGGCTTTTATCTTCAGCGGATATGCGTTTTGTATGTTGCTGGTGAAGTGAATATGGCATTTGCAGGTGACTGGCTCGAACCTGGCTTATGATCATGCAAATGTTTGATTTTTGCCGCAATGCTCCGTATCAGACGGAATGCTACGCTTATTTTTGGTGAAAAATGACGCGAATGTTATGATTATGCAAATGAGAAATCCGATCCGAATTCCAAATCCTGCGGGGATAAAGATCTCCGGTTGATCTGTCTTGAGGGAGAACTCGGTTGGGAAAAGAGATCATTAGCTGATCTGCCCGGAGGGAGAACTCCGTTGGGGATGAGGAAGTTTCAGCAACTCCACTGGGGACGTATTTCAGGCATTGCTCTACTGGGAAAAGAATGGAAACTCTGTGAGGAAGCAAATCCACTGACTCTGCTGAGGATGAGAGAATCCTGGTAACTCTGATGGGGAATAGAAAATTTCTGATCACTTTGCTGGGAAAATCCGTCAGGCACTGCTCGGGAGGTCCCGCTCGGGGAGGGGATAACTTCCGGGAAGTAATATGCTGGGGATTGATGAATTCCTCAAGGGATCCTCTGGGGGGATAAAGACTTTGTGAGGAAATACTTCTGGTCAAAGAGTCATGCTGATGATGTGATTGCTGACTTGGCTGGGGATACTATGCTTGATATGCCCCACTGTGAAAGATTGTATGCCTTGAGTACCTGCAACCTGTTAAGACAAAAGGAAACGCACAAGTGTCCCGAGGTATCCTCAATCGGATTCCGTCATGGGAGTTAGATTTTCCTGAGAGCAACATATTTCCTGCAAGCATTTATTAAAATGGCTCATATGTTTTATGCAAGTGTTGTATTATTAACTTTGGACATTTTGCAAACAAAACAAAAATGTACAAAACAAAGTGTGACTGATAATTCTGATTTTATTGATGTGTGTGCCCTGAATAGGAAAGTACAGTCAAAGAAGCGAATCCCTGAAAGGAGGAGATTGCTGTAAATTGATAAAAAATAAAAGTGTTGGCAATGTTGAAGATGACGCTCCAATGAGCTTCTTTTGCTATGACCCGTATGACCTTGACGTTTTTCTTATCTTGCTTTCTGAAGAAGGCTGATTTTGACCGATGCTTTATCCTTTCGAAGCTTGCCATGTTGTGAGTGATACATACGAATTCAGAATGCAGTTGTTCGTTTATTCCCTGATTTTGCGTGGATCGCCCTTTCGGGTTTTCAATCCACCGGGATACCCATTTTTTCCTGAGCTGTCCGATGTGGCTTTTCAACTCAGCGGGTGTACACTTTTTTTCTTCTGATTTTTCCCTTATTTTTGCCCGAGTCTTTTATTCTATTTTTGACTCGCTGGGATGTCCTATTTTTTCCTGGACTTACATCCTGTTTTTATGTCCAGTGGGTCTTTTATGCGAAGTATTTTTTAACTGCATCTGAATTCACAGGAGACGGGAAGTCTTCACCATCCATGGTTGCGAGCATCAGTGCTCCACCAGAGAAAACTTTCTTTACTATGAATGGGCCTTCGTAGTTTGGCGTCCATTTTCCCCTGTGGTCTGTATGAGGAGGAAGAATTCTTTTCAGAACAAGCTCTCCCACTTGGTATTCCCGAGGTCTGACTTTCTGATCGAAGGCTTTCTTCATTCGTTTCTGATACAACTGCCCATGACAGATGGCTGCTAATCTCTTTTCTTCAATCAAATTCTGTTGATTGTACCGGGACCGGGCCCATTTTGCTTCATCCAGCTTCACATCCATCATTGCCTGTAAGGAGGGTAGTTCAACTTCAACAGGTAGGACAACGTCCATACCATACACAAGATGATAAGGTGTTGCCCCAGTAGATGTTCTGATAGAGGTTCGGTATCCATGCAAGGAAAACAGTAGCATTTCGTGCCAATCTTTGTAGGTGACTACCATCTTCTGCACAATCTTCTTGATATTCTTGTTGGCGGCCTCAACAACGCCATTCATCTTTGGCCTGTAAGGAGAAGAATTGTGATGTTGAATCTTGAAGTCCCGACAAAGTTCTGCCATCATCTTGTTGTTCAAATTGGAACCATTATCAATAATGATTCGCTCGGGAACTCCATATCGACAGATGATGTCCCTTTTCAGAAATCGAGCTACCACTTGTCTGGTGACATTTGCATATGAAGCTGCTTCAACCCATTTGGTGAAGTAATCAATGGCCACCAGGATGAATCTGTGACCATTTGAAGCAGTCAGTTCAATCTTTCCAATCATATCAATGCCCCACATGGCGAAGGGCCAAGGTGAAGACATTACATTCAAAGGATTCGGAGGCACATGCACTTTATCTGCGTAGATCTGGCATTTGTGGCATTTTCTAGAATAGGCACAACAATCTGCATCCATTGTGATCCAATAGTAACCCGATCTTAACAATTTCTTTGCCATTGCATGTCTTCCGGCATGGGTACCAAAAGAACCTTCATGTACTTTGTGCATTAGGAGGTCTGCTTCCTTCTTGTCAACACATCTGAGCAAGAACATGTCGAAGTTTCGCTTGTACAAAGAGCCATCAATATCGAGGAAGAAACTACCGGTTAGCCTTCTTAATGTCTTCTTATCATTTGACGATGCCCCAGGTGGGTATGTCTGAGTTTCCAAGAAGCATTTGATGTCATGGTACCAAGGCTTATTGTCAGTGATAGTGTCCACAGAGAATACATATGCCGGTCTGTCCAGTCTGGATACCAAAATCCGAGGCACATAATTAGCAGCTTGTACTTTGATCATGGATGAAATGGTGGCCAAAGCGTCTACAAACTGATTCTCATCTCGAGGGATGTACTCAAGCTTAACTGTTGTGAAGAAGGTCAACAATCTCCTCGTATAGTCACGACAGGGAATCAGATGCTCCTGATGAGTGTACCACTTTCCGTTGGTCTGATTGATTACCAAAACCGAATCTCCGAATACATTCAAGGTTTTGATCCTGATGTCAATGGCTTCCTAAAAACCCATGATACAAGCTTCGTATTCTGCTTCATTGTTAGTGCATGCAAAGGTGAGCTTTGCTAAAAAAGGCATGTTGACTCCCTTGGGTGTGATAAGTACTGCACCAACTCCACGACCGTTGCAATTAACTGCCCCGTCAAACATCATAGTCCATGCTTCTTCTGGGTCAGGCCCTTCAGTGTGAATAAGTTCTTCATAATCTTTTGCTTTCAAGAACATGATGTCTTCATCAGGGAAGTCAAATCTCATAGGATGGTAATCATCAATGGGTTGCTCAGCCAGATAGTCAGACAATACACTGCCCTTGATGGCTTTTTGAGAGGTATACTGAATGTCATATTCTGTTAGAATCATTTTCCATCTTGTAACCCTTCCGGTAAGTGCTAGCTTCTCAAATATGTACTTTAATGGATCCATCTTTGAGATCAACAAGGTAGTATGAGTCAACATATACTGTCTTAGTCGGTGAGCAGCCCACGCTAAAACATAACAAGTTTTCTCGAGCAGTGAATAACGTTGTTCACAGTCGGTAAACTTTTTGCTTAGGTAGTATATTGCATACTCTTTTCGACCAAACTCGTCATGCTGGCCCAACAAACACCCCATTGACTCTTCTAATACTGTCAGATACATGATAAGAGGTCTTCCTTCGATTGGAGGCATGAGAATTGGAGGTTCTTGCAGATATTCTTTGATCTTGTCAAAAGCTCTGTGACAGTCATCGTTCCACCTGACCGTTTGTTCCTTTCTTAACAGTTTGAACAAGGGTTCGCAGGTTGCAGTGAGATGATATATGAACCTTGAGATGTAGTTCAACCTACCTAAGAACCCTCGAACTTCTTTTTCAGTCTTAGGCGCAGACATCTCCTGAATGGCTTTCACTTTGTCGGGATCAACCTCAATTCCCTTTTCACTTACAATAAAACCCAGCAGCTTACCAGAACGTATCCGGAATATGCACTTGTTGGGGTTCAACTTCAACTAATACTTCCTCAGGCGCTTGAATAGCTTCAATAGATTTACCAGATGATCTTCTTCTGTAAGGGACTTGGCAATCATATCATCCACATAACACTCGATTTCTTTATGGATCATATCGTGGAATAATGTTACCATAGCCCGTTGATAAGTTGCACCGGCATTCTTCAGACCAAACGGCATTACCTTGTACCAGAATGTGCCCCAAGGTGTGATGAAAGTTGTCTTCTCCATTTCTTCAGGTGACATCTTGATCTGATTGTATCTAGAAAATCCATCCATGAAAGAAAATACCGAGAATTGAGCTGTGTTGTCAACCAATACATCAATGTGAGGTAATGGGAAATCATCCTTCGGGCTAGCTTTATTTAGGTCCCGGTAATCCACACACATACGCACCTTGCTATCCTTCTTAGGCACGGGTACAATGTTAGCAACCCACGACGGGTAACTAGTTACAGCAAGAAAACCGACGTCCCACTGCTTTTGTACCTCTTCTTTAATCTTCATGGCCATGTCTGGGCGAGTACGGCGCAACTTCTGTTTAACTTGCGGACAATCTTCTTTCAATGGCAACCTGTGCATGACAATATCCGTATCCAGACCTGACATATCTTGATAGGACCAAGCAAAGACGTCGACATATTCCCGAAGCATACTGATGAGTTGCTCTTTCACTGGAGCTTGCAAACTGGCCCCGATCTTCATTTCCTTCACATCTTCCTCGGTACCAAGATTAATAGTTTCAACCTCCTCCTGATGAGGAGCAATCACTTTTTCCTCTTGTCTCAACAACCTAGCCAACTCTTCAGGCAAATCATAATCTTCATCAACCCCTTCATCTTCTTAATTAATCAGATTGTCGAAGTCATACAGGGTCATAGCAGTGTTTTTGTCGGTGCAATCTGGAGGATTATCTCTGCAAGGGTTGAGATTTGCTTATTTTAGTGATTGGTTTTAATCTTGTTTAGAAAAAGTTTGAATGGAGTTATTATTTTGAAAACATTGCCATTTATTGTTTTGTGCAAAAATAACAAAAATGAAAGACAATGAGCGACAAAAAGATCGTTTGCAAAAGATGTCCATTTGTTCATTAATCATTCATTTGCACAAAATACAAATATGGCCCTATTACAAAATGAGTCCTGACACCTTGGGCAAGATGCAGGACTTGAAGCATGCTTAAATAGGAAGTAATAATTACTCTGCAGAAGTAATCCTTATAATTTCATGGGAAGACCAGTTAAGGACTTGCTGGCCTGGGACCCTTGGACGAATCCAGCTCTCCAGGTTGAAGTCACTTCCAGCCCCGTCTTCCACATTGTTGATAGCATCCGGGGTTAGAATTCCCCCACTGATGAACTTGGGAGCTTCAGTAACCTCCTCTTGGACCTGTCGGGATGGTTTGTAACCCAACTCGAATTTGTCTTCCTTAATCTGAACTTGCAGCAGCTTGCCCCAGCCCTGGGCATTCCCGTCTTCAACAACCTTCCGAGCTTGATTATAAGAAGAGATTGAAGTTCCAGACACTTTAGCTGTTGCTTCATTGACATTGAGGGCCTCAAACCCTTGGCTCATTGTCTCATGGATTTCTCCGTCCATCTCAATATACTTGTAAGTAGCTAGATGACTAACGAAGATATCCTCTTCCCCATAGATTGTGATGAATTGACCCTCCCATTCGTATTTCAACTTCTGGTGAAGGGTCGACGTTACATCGCCAGCGGCATGAATCCATGGCTGACCCAACAAACAACTGTAACATGGTGGGAGAACTGACTTGTAGTCATGTTGCAGATAGTTTCCTCACCCTATTTACCTAACCACGCAGTTAATATGAAAAATAAATGGCAAAAATTAAAAGGCAGAAAATAAAATTCCTACACTATTACATGGCTTAGGGGCAGTTACATAATAATAATAATGGCGGAAAATAATAAAAAAAACCAATTATTACAAAGGCGAAGCAGTTACATAATCAGGCAAACAATGAATGAATAACATAAAAATGAGTGAATAAATTAGAAAAAAAAATTGCAAACTAGGTTAAGAAAACAATTAGGGTTAGGGTTTGAGAAAAATTTTAAGGTTTAAAAAAATTTTAAGGATTAGGAAAAATTTTAGGGTAAAAATTAGGGCGAAATCTGAGTTTTAAGATAAAGATTAGGACTAAATTTATAGGGTTTAAAGTTTATGAAAAAAATTAAGACTTAGGTTTAAAATTAAGGTTTAGGGAAAAAATTAAGGTTTATGAAAAAAAATTAAGGTTTATAATAAAAAATATAAGTTTAAAAAAAAGATTTTGTTTTATCTTTTAAAAATTAGTTTAATAATAATAATAAGGAAATTCAAAGAAAATACATAATTTGATGAAAAAGAGAAAAATAAAGTTATAGATATCCAAAATATTGGGGGTTGGTGTTGAACCCCTGACTTTGCCTTTGCCAACAAAAACCTTCAACCACTACGCTACGCCACATTTCTTTGCCAAAATGTTGGGAATGAGTGTTGAACCCACGTTTCTTTGCCAAAATGTTGGGAATGAGTGTTGAACCCACACCCTCATACTTTCAACCTTAGGTCTTTGTCACTAGGCCAATCAGCGCATACCACACACCATCTTCTTCCTCCCACCTGCATATTTTTGGTATATACTATTGGAAGAATAAAAAAGAAAGAAATAAATAGGATCAAATAAAATCGCTGCAGATTTTAAAATAATGAAAAATAAGAAAAGCGAGTAAAATCTAAAAAATATTAAAACGGTGCTAAAAATCTAATAAAATCAAATAAATAACGCACAATTTTGTTTAGATTTTTTTGAGAATATGAAAATAGAAAATAAATCAAATAAAATAGAAAAATGAGGAATTTGCGATTTTGAGGGTCAAAATCTTTTCGAATTCTATTCTAAAAGAGTATTGTTCGTCGATTTTTTTCTGAACTTCTGGAAAAAATTCTGAGTAAATCGAAACAGTAGTACTTACCTGACTTACCTATCATCCTGGAATGCTTATCACTACTGCATCCTTCGAAGTATCGACGAAAACAAATTACAGCAGATTAACCAATAGTTTAGTTCTCCATGGTGCCCTATGATTCCTGTATCGAAACTTAAATCCAACTATCCAAAAACCATCTTTCAAATGAATCAAACATATTATGTAATCAAAATCAATTAATCATGCATAAATCATTGAAACTGAAAAAAATCAAAAGAAAAGCAAGAATATGAATTTGGTTTGTATCATTTGGCATGAATTTGATGATGAGGATGATTGGAATAGGTTCAGAAAACCTCTAGGATTCATTTGCAGCCTTTAATCAACTTGTAAAAGTGGTGGATTGTGGAAACCTAATTTTGAATTATGTGAAATTTTAAAGTATGAATATCATCCTCTTGCTCTCCATCCTTTTTATTTGTCTTGTGATGTTGTTGTGGTTATATAGTAATGTAATTAGGTTAAGAATTTGGGCCTTGGTTGGAGTTGTATGAGTTGCTTGAAGGTGAAGAAAGCTATGGTAAAAAAAAATAAAAAAAATCAAATGATATGTTTCCAAATTGGTTGTGCACAAAATTGGAGAGTATCAAATCAACTTAAATGATGTTTAAGAGCTTCTAGAAGAAGAATCAAATCAAATATTTGTATTTTCATATTTTATTTTGATTTAAAATGAATTTTAATGAATAAAATCCAAATAAATAATAAATAAATTATAAAAATCAGAAATTGGTTGAATTGGGTCGTGCATGATGCAATCTTTGAGTTTGGGTTGGAATTTGGTGGGTCCATTTGGAAATATTTGGATTTGAGACCTCATTTGCTTCATACACTCCTCAAAAATTTCCCAACTTTAACAAGGCACATCTCCCTAAATTTTAAGGCTATGAAGGTATTCGTGGACTTTTTAGAAAGCTTAGAGAGTCCTATAACAAACCCCTTTAGTCTCATGTCCATATCCTTTACCATTTTCAAGTTATGCCCTTTGGAAGATGTTGACTTTTTGTTGACTTTTGAAGTGACCTGTAATGTTTTGGCTCATACCTTTCAAATGAAGCATTTTTAGGCTTTCCTTGTGAGACAAAAAGTTGTAGAGAATTAAATTTCCTTAAAAATGAGCTTTGGATGGGAAATTTTTGATGAAGCATGTGAAAGTTATGGCTGGTCAAAGTTCAGTTGACTTTTCCTATGAAAACCCTATTTTAGAAACTCCTGATTCTTGATGATCTGAAATCTACTTGATGAATCATGATCAACCCTTGATCAAATGATGAATTTTACTTCATAAACTTGATGTTGGCAAAAAATCATGAAGTTTGACTTTGGTTTGACCACAGTTGACCTCAGTTTGACTTTTTAACCACTTTGACTGATTTTTGCATATCTGATCATCTGACAGAGCAAACTTTTTGGAAAGCCTTGAAACTTGAAATAGGGATTCTTGAAGACATGTAGGATGTTATGAAGCTCACTCGAGGCCTTGAAAGTCCATTTAGCCTGATGAAATCCAAAACCCTAGTTTAGGGTGCATTGCTTAGGAGGAAGCTTTGTTTGAGGGAATTGTCCAACTTTCTGACTTATTGTGAATCTTGTGAACCTTGTGAACCTCTTGGGACACCTTGGCACATAATGCCTTGACTAGGTGAGGGAAAAATTTGGGGTGCAACAACAGCTATATGCAGGCTAAATGTCCATCACGTAGAAGACAGTTTTGAAGATCTGTGGGCCAATCACCACAGGCAACTCATTTTCCCAAGAACCGATCTTTTAGAACCGTCAAAGGCTCTCACTACCAGGTTACTTGGAAGCAATGCTAGACCATCATATTCCATCTTGACTAAGGCTTTCTTTGGAAGAACATTGAGAGAAGACCCAGTGTCAACCAAGACATGAGAGAGAACAACACCTTTACACTCCAAGGTGATATGTAAAGCCTTATTATGGTTACGACCCTCCGTAGTTAGATCAACATCAGTAAAACCTAGCCCATGGCTAGTATTGACATTTGAAACCACTGTTTCTAGTGGATTAACCGTAATCTCTTCTGGCACGTAAGCTGCGTGCAGGACTTTGAGAAGTGCATTCCTGTGAGCTTCGGAACACATCAACAGTGATAGAATAAAGATTTTGGAGGATGTCTGATGGAGCTGGTCTACAACCTTATAGTCACTCTTCTTGATTATTCTCATGAACTCGTCTACATCCTGGTCAAAGGATGTCTTCTGAGCTTCCTTGGCAATATGCTTTTTAGGTGCTACACTCTTGCCCTTAGCCTTAGCAGCAGCTTCTGCTTCAGCATTGGTTCTTGTGAATTGTGAGGCAAAGAGACGTCCGCTTCGGGTGAAGCCTCCGCCTCCCCCCATATTATCAATCTGTGGTGTAGAAATGTCAAGAGTGACTTTCTTTCCGTCGCAATACAAATTTGAGCCATATTGCCAAGGCACGACACTGCTGCTGTCATATGGAACTGGTCCTGGTACCGTGATAGTAACCGGACTGATTGCTGCGGAAGTAGGAATTGAGACAATCTGAGGTTCATAATAAATTGTAACAGGAGGTCTGACCGGGGATGGTGCTGGTGATGAAGGTTGCTGATGTTGATGGAGATGTTGATGTGAGTTATTGAAAGAATCTGGAACGTGGATTGTTGCCGGATCGTAGTAAATGGTAACTGTGGAAATGTCTTCATTGATGGTTGTTGTTGTTGTATAAGGATGTGTTGAAGTGATGTCTGTTGGAGTTGAAGAAGGGATGGTTGTTGATGTTGTAGAAGAATCCGTTGGAATGATTATTGTTGAAGTTGTAGGAGTGATATCTGTTACATCTGATGGAATGACATGTGCTGGAATTATAGGAGGAATGGCTGTTAATGTTGTAGGAGCTAGAACTGTTGAAGTGATCTGTAAAGTGCCTTCTTTGATAAGATCGTTGATACTGGTTTTCAAACTTGCACAACCGTTGATAGAAATCTTGCAGGCTTCGCAATGGGCCTCACAACCCGGGACCACTTGGCACTTTAAAAGCTGGGCTTTAACCTTGGCCAAAGGTGTTTGAATACTTGCAACATTGTCAATTTGGTTCACTGGTTGATCCTCCTCAATGGCATTTATCTTTGGCCCACCATGGCTAGGCATAGGATTCTTAGTAACACTTGGAGGTGGTGCAAAGTTGACTGACTTAGAATCAATCAAATCCTGAACCTTCATGTGCAAGGCTCTGCACTTCTCTGTAGTATGGCCAGGTGCATTTAAATGGAAGGCACACCGGGCATTAACATCATAGTTTCTTGGAAGATTCTGGGGATCTGGTGGTGCCAGAGTCCTATTCAATCAAGTTGAGCTTTAATAATTATGGAAGTAAGGCAACATAGGGTATCAGAATGGGATCGATAACCCTATTGATTTGTGAGGTCCTCTGTTGAAATGAACATTGTTGTTGATTGTTATTGTTGAAAGATCTCTGTTGAGGAAATTGTTGCGGTGGGAAGTGTTGTGGTTGTGGAGGATACTGTTGTTAAGGTGCTGGTGCTGGGATGGTGACAATAGCTACTGATCTTGGCATGTACTAAGGTCCACCTCTGCCCATGTGCACTGAGTTGGTCTCACCTGTCCTACGAGGTCCTGCAAAAGGTTTCCTTGTATTGCTGGAACTGGCACCGTTGTCTGAAATTTTGCCCATCTTCAAAAAACTCTCAATTCTTTCACCAGCTATAACTACATCAACAAAGCTAGTAGATGAGAAAGCAGCAAGTCTGTCAATGTATGTACCCTGTAGGGTGTTCATAAACATGTCAGCCATCTCTCTCTCAGACATTGGAGGCTGGACAGTAGTAACAAGTTGTCTCCATCTTTGGGCATACTCCCGGAAGCTTTCTCTTGAAGACTGTGACATACCCATTAGGAGGGTCCTGTTGGGGGCCATGTCCAAGTTATATTGATATTGGCATATGAAAGCTTCGGCCAAATCCTTCCAGTTTCTGACTGTTGCTCTGGACAAGTGAGAATACCATTCACGGGATGCCCCGGTCAGAATATCTTCGAAGTATAACATCCACAACTTTTCGTCCATGGTATAAGCTTTCAGTCTCCCCAGAAAGGACTGCAAGTGAGTACGTGGACAAGAGGTACCATTATATTTCTCAAAGCATGTAGGCTTGAACTTGTGAGGAATCCTGACTCCCTCAACTAAACCCATGCCCATGACATCAAACCCAAAGAGTTTTGGGACTCCAAAGATCTCAGCTTCTCCGCTATTTCGTCCAGACGACGATCATATGCTTCATCCCCAACACCAATCACTGTAAAATGTTCTTCTTGAGGGTCCTCTTGCAAGGCACGACCTCCAGTATTTTCCTTGGGTATTTCTGATAGCATTGACCTCAGGATTAAGGTGAGGCCCAAACTCTGGCGCATCTGTTCATGGCTGCCCGTGATCATTGTTACTAGTACCTCCTGTACCTGGGTGATTGTCTTCGGGAGTTTTCCGCTCGACCAACTCTCTTAATCTTTCATGGCTTTGGGCCACCCAGTCATTACTGCCATGAACTGGTTCATCTGAGCCCTCATCTCAGTTCTCTCATTAGCCATCTGAGTTCTCACGTTAGTCAGATCATGCTGAACTTGGTGCATCTGTAAGCTCAGAAGGTTGTTTCTTGTAAGGTACCAGTGAACTATGTTGAATGGGAAAACCCTCCTACGAGCAATGTTTCCTGAAACAACAGCAAAGTGAGAAAACAACAACAAAAACACCTACAAAACAAAGAAATGAGGTTAGTATGCAATGCAGTATGTCTATTTGTCTTCCAAGGGTATCCAGTTTGGTTCTTTGGTTTTGACCTTCCAGACCTCTGAGAATGATGAAGATGTTGAAGAGAAATGAAGCCCAAGAGAAAATCTAAGTAATACATAAACCATACATTTCAAAAAGGTCAAAATACATAGTTTATGATTACAACAAGTTCCCATGGTGGGTCAAAATACAATTAAGTCAAGAAATACAACAAAATCACCATGAGAAATAAAGTACAACCAAAATAAAATACAAATACAAAGAATTCAAACATCCAGCCCAAATTCATCCTCCTTGAATTCCTTCAGGAGGGCATCAGTCACTGGTCCAACTGGATGCTCTATGATGGTCATGATAAGAAGGTTCTTGGTGGCAATGGCACTTGTCAACTTCTGGTACTTGTCTTGGTCTTTTGATCTCTTCAACCCCGCCCAGAGTTTCAACTCGGAGATTTCCTTCTGTGCTGCTAACAAGGCTTCCTGACTCTTCATCTCATTAGCTTCCAGCTGCTCTATCCTAGCCTGGGTCTTTTGATCTTCTTGCACACGAGCCTTAGTGATCCTAATCCACCTAGCCTGACTCTCTTCCAAGTAGTGCTCAACTCTGGCTTTCTAAATCTTAGCTTCTTTGCAAGCATTATTCAATACCAACTCCCCTGCTCGGGCTTTTTTGATGTAATCATTTGTCTTCTCAATCTTGGTCATATACTCGATCCGGAGCTTTTCCAACCTTTCATTGTCCAGACGACTATCATTCCTCTCCCAGAGGGTCTTCTTCAGAGCTTCAGAAAGCTGGGTATTCCTCTATTTCAACTTCTCAAACTCCTCTAAACTGACTGTAGCTACAGGCTCTACTACTGATGGCCCTGGCACATCTTCCAGGGTGAATGGCATGCGGGTTATTTTTCCTATGATACGAGACCAATCAATGTACTGAGCTGAAGCTATGTTGTTGCATTTTCCAAGAATAGCAGTCCCTTTTGTTTGTATGTTATCCCAAGTCCAGGCTACTTGTCGGGTGACTGTAAACACCCCAAATTTGCCCTCACTCATTTCACCATGGCTTGTGATCATTCTCATATGCATAAACACAATCATAACATCTCATATCTCATTTTTAAGTCACTGCATAGTTTCTAAGTCATCTGCACCTAGGGTTTGTGATCTGAGCAATCTCAAGGCCTCTTGAGCCACTCCAAAGGTCACCAATCACTTCAAAGAGATCCATATGTGTTCAAGCATCATATTCCATCCCCTCAAAGCCAAGAATTCAAAAGAATCACAAGAACTAGGGTTTGAGTGGATGCAGAGCCAGGCTAGACTGCACAGTTGACTGAAAATTAGGGTTTTAGTTTCATAGGCCATAACCCCAAATTTTTTGGTCATTCTTGTTTCCATTGGTCTCTATATGGTATAGGGAGTATGCATATCAATTTTCATGAAGAAATTCCATGGGGAAGTCATCTGATCAAGGGTTGACTTTTCAGACAAGTCAGTGCAAAATCAGGGCATCTGAGGCCCCCAATGAGCCAACCAATGGGTGATCTTCATCATTTTGAATGTATATGATCTTTATTTGATTATGGAAGAAGGTTGAAGTTCATAAAAATCAAGAATTTGGAGTTTTTGCAAATGTTGACTTTTGGGGTATAGTTGACTTTTCAAGAATGCTCCATTTTAGGTCATTTTTCAAGCCTTGATTATTGATCCAAAAATGCTTCAAATGGAAAAACTTTGGTCATGAAAGTTGTAGATCTCATTTTTCCCTTTTCAAAAAGTACAAGAACATGATCAAACTCTTCTTGGATCAAAAGTTATGGTGTGACAAAGTTGGCCAAAATCATTGATTTTCAAGGCATGCCTCAAGTGGAAATTTTGCAAAGTCATGAACCAAAGCCAATTGTGACCTCTAATTCATTTCAAACCATGACACAAACATTCCATATGTCCCAAAAATCAGAATTGGACCAAAGGTTACATGTTTATGGTTTGTGTAACAAGACATTTTTCACAAAGTTTCAAAAGGCCACAAGTTGCAAAACTCATGATCACATCTCACCAACTTGCTGCATTGGTCCTTGAATCAAGCTAGCCCTCTCACATCATCTTGCTGCACCAGAACCAGCCCATGTACTAGCTATAGATCAAGCCATACTTGCCTTACACAAAATTTGACTTTTTGCAAAAGGTGACTTACCAATCAATAAAGCACATGTCCAATCATCTGACCAATGAGAGAGGTTTATGTGGACAAAGAGCAAGCCATTCCATACATATAGCAAGGCTGAAACATTTCATAACAACACATTCACAAAAACACTCCCTTTTGCATAAGCCTTCGAATCTGCCTCCACAGCATTCAAACACTCAAACCATCTTCACCATTCATCTCACCATACTTCATAGACCTCAAACCACCAAGAGCCAGGCCTGAAACAAGCAAGAACACCCCACTGCCATTCTTCACCTCAACTTGCAGTTCCATTCGAATCTCTCTCCCTAGTTCACAAACATCAAAACAAACACCACAGACCTTCTCCACGCATCATCTGGGCCACGAGCAACCATTCACAATGACCTGAAACTGCCTGAAACTCCATTGCCATTTCTGACTGAGCTTGAGCAGAAGTTTGTCAAACTCATCATCCAGCCAATATAAACTCCTCCAAAGCATTCAAACATCATCTGGGGATCAAGTGGAGTGGATTGCACTGAAGGAAGTGGCCAGAAAGTCCTCAGAGTGAAAGCTTCGAATCTCAGGTAGCTTGAAAAACATTTTTCCAGAAATCATTTTTATTGTTATAAACTTGTTCTCTATGCTTCACTGAATATCCTGGTGCTTTTGGTTTTTGAAATGGTGATGAAATGAACATTTAATTGATCTCTGAAGCTTGCGTGCCCTAGTTCTTATTTTCTTCGATTCAGCTTTGTTAGGAAGAATAAATTTGTTTTGAGAGAGGGTTTTGATTCGTGAGTGGTTGGAGAACATTTCCCAATTCTTAGATTTCATTTTAGTTAGCTTTTTAGGGTTTTGGGGATTTTCAGGGGAGATGTTGGCCGGAGAAGACGACCGGAAGTCTTCTCCGGCCACCTGAAAGTGATTTGTGCCCTAATCACGTAATTAACTCAAGTTTGAATTCTGAGCGTTGATGGCCTTTGACTCGTTGACTTCGCGCGTGAGTGAGTGGTCCAGATCTGTCTGTTTATGCCCTAATCCACGTGTTTAGCTTAATTAATCATAATTTAAATAATTTAATCAGAGTCAACCTGGACCCTTGGATGACGCGCGTAGTCAACAGATTCGAATCCAGAGTGAATCTCATCTCTCCATCCTGATTACTTTCATTTTATTCAATTTTAATTCATTTTCTTTTCATTTAACTTGCATAATTATTTTAAAATAGCAAAAAATTTCTAAAAATTATGAAACTTTTCTTAAAAGTTTTATTAATTTTTAAGACCCAAAAATATTTTTATTTTATTTTTTATCATTAAAAAAGTATTTTTAAATATTTAAAAGATTATTTTTAATAGATTAATGGAAATTAATTTATTAAAAATACTTTTAAGTATTTAAAAATCACAAAAAAATTCATGAAATGTTCTAAGACATTTAGAAACATTGTCCAACCTTCAAACCAAATTTCTTTTTTGATCTTAATGCATTTTGAGAATTTTCCATTGAATTAAATCATTTTTTATGCATTATTTTGATCATAAGTTCAAAAAATCATTTCTGCCCATCTAAGAAGGTTTGGACATTGATTCTTTTTGCTTTGCTTTGTGTTTAGCATGTAGTTTCTAGGATAAAATGGCCATGATTTGTTTCTTCATTTTCAATTTGTTTGGCATTTCTTTTGTTAAGAACCCTAAAAAACCCTAATAACTTAGAAAAATCATATCTTGAGATTGGTTAAGAGTTGAGACCTCCCCTTTGGACCTTGGTTTAGTATAGGTTTAGGGTTTCTTTGGGTGGCATTTTCCATTTTTTATCTTAGGATTTGCTTCTGTTTTTGGTTTTTTGTTTGATGTTTGATCCATAAACCCTAATTTGGGCTTTCATTTGCATCCTTCTTGCATTCTCTTGCATAACATGACTTGCCATGACATTTCAAGCATCCATGTGATTCATTTGACATCATAAGACATGTAGAAAGCATGTTTGATCATTGCATCTTGCATTTTCCATGTCATTTGCTTTGTATGTTTCATAACTTTTCATATGTATCCATGCTCCTTAACTTGCATCATTTGCATCCATGATCTTGTATGAACATTCCCATGTGCTGCCTCATGTTTATATCATCTTATAGCATCATTATCATAATCAACATGCTTCTGGTTTTGTTTAGCATCATACCATTGCACCTCATTTTGCATTGCATTGCATTTCTTTCTAACTTTTCAGGTGGTAAGTAAACTTGAGAAGTGAATTTTCCTTCACTTCTCATAACTTTTCCTTTCATCTCTCTTGCATCCATTGCTGCATTTCTATATGTGTTTGAGATTGAGCTTGCTCATTCTTCTTCTTCCCACTTTCTTTCTTCAAGTGACTTGACTTCTTGAATGAAGCAAGTCACTTTGCTTCTCTTGATCTTGTTCATCTGCTTCCTGGTGGCTCCTTTGAAGATTGTTCTTGTTTAAACCTCACAAACTTTAGGAACAACCAAGCATGATAATGAATTAGGGTTTTGATTAGTCTCCCCTCATAGTTTTACCTTTGTGTCTCTCTTTGAGTCTTCTCTTCTCATCTCATAATCAGGGACTAAACCCTAAAGGCTTTAAGGCTTTGTGATTAAGCTTATGCCTGCATCCTTCTCTTAGGATGGAGTGTATAACTTTAATCCTAAGTGTTAAACCCTTAATGTGTTTAAATCTCTTAATCAATTCACTTAATAATCATCAAGACATCACACTTGTAACTTGGGCCTTGCATTAGGGTTCTAATTCTTCCTTAATTGGTTAAGAAGGACTAACCCTAGTGTTAATGGACAAGTCCCCCTCAAGTTGTCTTACAAACCATAAAACTCACTTCATCATCTTATCATTAAATAAAATCCACTTAATCAAAGGTTTGTTTTGTCATGAGTTTAATCCCTAATCATGGATTAAGTTGAGGAGCTTTCCTCAGCTTAAACATCCTCATCTATTATCCTTCTATTAGGATGGTGTAATGAGTCTGTTTAATCCCTGATTATGGCTTAACCTCATTACTTAACACTAAACAAAAACACCAAAAACATCTAAATAATCACAAGTAGGTTAATGATCTTAATCCTATACCAAAGGTGATTAAGTGTGAGAAGCTGACTTCACACTTAAGGTACTCTCATTACCCCTAATCAGAGGGAAGATGTGATGAGTTTACCAAATCCATTGGTTTAGGCTTAAGCTCATTAACTTATGACAAATTCTCAAAAGCAATAAAAGACTGAAAACACAAAAACAAACAATAGTCGTCTCCTTCGGGATTCTTTTCTCATCATCTTCACTCATAAACGAGAACTTGCTTCTTCCGTCTAATGCAAGACAGTTTGCATCTGTGCCAGACAGATCATACACTTGAGCATAGGCTAGTAAGCAGTCCACCAGTCAATTCATCTTTCAGTCTCTTTGGGTCGAACTACGGTGTTCTGACTTCCTCATTTCACGATAGGATACGTAGGCATAACTTAACAGTTATCGAACAAAAGTCTCTGTACATTCCCCCTCTTTCTAGCCTCATTCTTTTAGCCTCATGATCATGAGCATTTCACTCTTATTCTCACACTGACACTTCCATACTTCATATCACTTATACACTTCACTTCTCTTACACTGACACCTGTACATCCTTTTCCAGCTATTTTATACACAGATTGCACTGACACTACCCCTTTAAAACACAAATCTTTTAAGCGTGGATCCCGTCGAGTACGGCGGACAATCTGGGTGCTAATACCTTCCCAGGTTGTAACCAACCCCCTTTCTCAGTTTCTCTGGTTCGCGACCGTCTTATCCATCTTTTTCTAGGTCTATGCAGCATTACCTTTCCTCCGGGATAAAAATGCCTAGCTGGCGACTCTATTCATCTCCAGTGAGTTCACGGCTGTGTGTTCTCATTGTCCCTCTCGCCGACCGTTCGCGTCTGTACCCTTATCTGACTCAGTTTCATTTATCGGGAGCGACAGCTTGGCGACTCTGCTGGGGAACCTTATACTGCAACCAGGGCTTCTGGTTCTTTTTGTGGGTTCCTCCTAGCGCTTGTTTGATTTGTGTTTACTGGGGAGTTATGTGCTTATTTGTGCTTGTGTTTATTTTTGTTTATTGCTTTATGCACAGTTGCTTTACTGCTTTCCTTATTGCTTTTGCATTATATCATATTATCATACTGTACTGCTGGCTGGATCTGGTTTCTTGTTTTGATGGGTGGGTGATTCATTGAGAGTTAAGGTCCTATACCTGGGACCTGAGTGACACCTAGGCTAGAGTGAATCATATTCTTTCCCATTCCATTTCGGTCTGGTGCGGGAATATGAAACACGGTTCAGATGTGGGTTTCTTCTTGAGAACTCTGTGTTGCAGACTTCCTGCAATGCTAGGGCTATCTGGGAAGCCTGCCAAGTCTGGATGACCTTTTAGTATTAACCTTCAGAAACTGAGGTGAATTAGAGGAGGAATTGTTATGGTTATTGTAAACACTGTACCTCCGGGTTAGAAGTGTTTACACTTCTCATAACTGATCCAAGTCTGAGGATCCTTGTTTTAGAACACCACCTGTGAGGGGGTTGGGCTGTTTACAGGTTTCCAGGTACCTTGACCTCAGAATACCCTGTTACTTTGATTTGTTAAGAGTACTCCATGTTGGACAGTTCTTGTGATTCTAAACCCTGGACATGTGACTCTTTATTTGAGTCCCCCACTCTGGTTACTGGATTTATAGACCTCCATCTGGACTTCTTACACACTTGGATCTATATCAGGGCATTTTGATCAGATCCAGCTCAGTCACAAACCCTTGCATATCATTTGCATACATAATCATTGCATCATATTAACATTTGCTTATTTGTGTTTCAGGGTATCCATCATCCATCTGGTTTTGGTTTTGACCCCATCTTCTGTATTGACCTATCTTCACCAGCATCTACTTTAGTTATCTCCTGCACCAGCCAATCAGTCGCCCTCTCTTCAGTATCTTCATCAGCACCTATCTCTACTCAGTCCTCAGCATCATGGCTCCTAAAAAGAGCAACATCACCTATCACTTCTTCCAACCAGAGTTATCAGACATCAGGAGGATTCAAACCCTGATCTCTCCAGATCACATACCTTTGTTCAGGGAGCATTATGGAGATATACTGGACATGGTTATGGATCTGGACCCTTCACAGAGAAGCCTGATCCACACCTGCATTCAGTTTTATGATCCCCCACTTAGATGTTTCACCTTTCAAGATTTTCAGTTGGGCCCCTTATTGGAAGAGTACTCCTCATTAGTTGGTATGCCTATCAGGAGAGAAATCCCATTCAACCCTGAGATGGTATTTCCTAGTAATGGAGAGGTAGCAAAAGCTTTACATCTGGAGCCTGTCCTGATTGAGCAGCATATGACCTCTAAAGCTGGGATCCCTGGTTTTCATCTGGACTTCTTAATTTCTCAAGCTAGTCTGAAGGCCTCCCTGGGGGAGTGGAAAGCTGTTTGTGCTTTGTTGGCCTTAAGTGTATATGGAGTTGTGTTGTTTGCAGATGAGCCTCGATTCATTAGCAAGAATGCAATCCACTTGTTCATCCTGAAGAACCCAGTGCCAACATTATTGGGAGACCTTTACTACTCAGTGCATCAGAGGAATGAAAAACAGAGGGGGAGGTTAGTAAGGTGCTGTGCTCCATTGTTTCACACTTGGCTTCTCAGGCATCTGCCCAGGACAGATGCATTTCTAAACCCTCATCAGCAGAGCAACTGGGCTAAGAGGCTCACTGTCCTAACTTCAGCTGACATCAGATGGTGCACTCAGAGCACCAAGGGCATAGATATCATCACCAGCTGTGGGCATTTTCCTAATGTGCCCCTAGTAGGAGTCAAGGGTAGTATCAATTACAACCCTCTGCTGTTCATGAGGCAACTGGGCTATGCATTGGTCCATACTCCTAAGGCACAGGACTTGATGGAGACCCTCTATTGTGAGAACAAGATCAGTTTGGCTGTTGTTAGGCAGGTTGCCTGGGCCTGGGATCATGTTCAAACCAAGGGAGTCACCATTTTGGGGAAGTGCAATAATGTGGCATCAGCACAATATTATGAGTGGTCCCGTGCCAGGGCCCAATTCTCTGGGATGCCCTTTACCATAGAAGACATGCCTGAGCCATCATCAGCACCACCCCCTGCCACTATCAGTCTGGGGGAATTTGAGAGCTTAAAGAAAAGAAATGAGAAGTTAACCCAAGCTTTGCAGAAGACCCTCCGGGAGAGGAGTGAAGGTATGAGGGAGGTTGAGAGATTGGAGAAGTTGAGAGTGGAGCACTTGACTAAGATTGAGAAGTCTGGGGATTATATCAAGAAGTCCAAGGCTGGTGAACAAATTCTGAAGAACGCTTGCAAAGAAGCCCAGTTCCAGAGAGCAAGGACAGACTTGTATTTGAAGGAGAGCCAAGCCCGGTGGGTCAGGATCACCGAGGCTCGTACCCTGGAAGACAAGAGAGTTCAAGACAAGATGGAGCAACTGGAAGCCAGTGCTAGAGAACAGCAAGAAGCCCTGGCAGCAGCCCAGAGGGAGATATCAGAATTGAAGATCAAAGCAGGGGTGAAGAGGTCCAAGGACCAAACTCAGCACAAAAAGCTAGCAGCAGCTGTTGCAACCCGGAACCTCCTTATCCGGAATCTGACGGAGCGTCCAGCTGATCCTGTGACCGAAGCACTTCTTAAGGAAGTTCGTGAGGATGAGTTTGGCTTTGGTGTTTGATCATTTGTTTGTTGTTGTTTCTATTCCATGTACTTTTACTTTTTTGTGATGTATTTTGACCCCTTATGGGGCTTGTGTTGTGAAATGAACAAGTTGTATTATTTCACCTTATGTAATATATTTGTGTTAGTTCCATCCAAGTTCACTTCAAGAGCAACTTCAACTGCGTCTTCAGGGGTCTGGAAGGGTCAAAACCGAAGGCCAGACTGGATACCTTGAGAACAAATAAGCATAACTGCATTGCATGCTAACCCTTTGTTTGTTTTGTAGGTTTTTGTTTTGTTGTTGCTAACCTCTGTTGTGATGTTCAGGAACTATTGCTCGTCGCCGGGTATTTCCCCTCAATCGTCCGCACCGTTATCCAACCCGAAATAACCTTCCAGGAATTCAAATGGATCAGGTACAGCAGGACCTTGCAGAGGTCAGAAATCAGATGGCAAACGAAAGATTAGAAATGAGAACGCAGATGACGCAGTTCATGGAAGTGATGAACAACATGGCTCAGAGCCAGGAGAGACTGAGGGCCATTGTGGAAAGGCAAAATCAAGAGGATCCACATATAGGGACTGCCGGCACTAGTAACAATGAAAGGGTGCAAC
The DNA here is from genome assembly GCA_963966055.1 of Lathyrus aphaca. NCBI lineage: Eukaryota > Viridiplantae > Streptophyta > Magnoliopsida > Fabales > Fabaceae > Lathyrus > Lathyrus aphaca. Next base: position 283,476,183 of record OZ014525.1, read on the forward strand.
CCCATGTTAATCCCCCAGTGTTTGGCCCGCATCTGCATCCCGAAATTAATATTCCTGCAAACGTTCAAGGAACTGCCACTGCAGCCAGGGTATTGCAAGAGGACCCTCAAGAGGATCAATTTACAGTAATGGGTGCCGGAGAAGAAGCTTATGATAGGAGGTTGGATGAGATAGCTGAGAAGCTAAGGTCTTTAGAATCTCAAAATTCTTTGGGCTTCGACGTCATGGATATGGGCTTGGTAGACGGGGTCAGGATCCCCCATAAGTTCAAGCCTCCTTGTTTCGAAAAGTATAATGGGACTTCATGCCCCCGGACTCATTTACAATCATTTCTGGGAAGGCTGAAGGCCTATACAATGGATGAGAAGCTGTGGATGTTCTACTTCGAAGACAGCTTGACTGGAGCATCAAGGGAATGGTATTCCCACTTGACAAGGGCAACTATTAGATGCTGGAAGGACCTGGCAGAGGCCTTCATCAGACAGTATCAGTATAATCTGGATATGGCACCCAATAGGACTCTCCTAATGGGAATGTCACAGTCGTCAAGGGAAAGTTTCCGAGAATATGCCCAGAGATGGAGGCAATTGGCTGCTGCTGTTCAGCCCCCTATGTCTGAAAGGGAAATGGCAGATATGTTCATGAATACCCTTCAGGGGACCTATATTGATAGGCTAGCTGCTTTCTCATCTACTAGCTTTGCAGATGTAGTCATAGCCGGGGAGAGAATTGAAAGTCTATTGAAAATGGGGAAGATCTCAGATAATGGTGCGAGTTCGTCGAGTGGTACAAGAAAGCCTTTTGCAGGCCCGAGAAGAACTGGCGAGACCAATGCCATCCACATCAACAGGGGCAGGCCCCAATATGCTCAAAGGTCAATAGCAGCAGTCACCATTCCTGCTCCAGCTCATCCTCAGCCAGCCTATCAACCTCCTCAACAAAACTATCAACCACAACCTCAGTACCATCAGCAAAATCAGTATCCTCCAAGAAATTACAACAACAGCAACAACAACAACAGTCAACAAAGGCCATTCCAACAGAGGCCATCTCAAGCTAACAGAGTGATCGACCCGATCCCAATGCCATATGCTACTTTGCTGCCACAACTTTTGAAACTCAACCTGGTTGAGCTAAGAACATTGGCACCTCCGAATCCCAACAGTCTACCAAGGAACTATGACTCCAATGCTAGGTGTGCTTTTCATTCAAACGCACCTGGCCACAGTACAGAAAAATGCAGGGCTCTGCATATGAAGGTACAAGACTTGGTGGACTCGAAGGCTCTGAATTTCGCACCACCACCCAATGTCAACAAAAACCCCATGCCAAACCATGGTGGTCCACGGATTAACGCTATTGAAGAAGACAAACCGTCTTATTTAATAACCAGTGTGGATCAGATCCGGACACCGTTGGTGGAAATCAAAGCTCAACTCCGTGAAAGCCAAATATTTCCGGGGTGTGAATTAGGGTGTGCCTACTGCAATATTTCATTGAATGGGTGTGAGGACCTGAGGAATGGCATTGACAGCCTTATTCAGTGTGGCCTGCTCCAGATCACCACATCATTTCCAACAAATCCAGCAATTTCATCAGCAACGGTTCCAGAACCTCCTACAACTGCAGCAACTATCGTTCCTGATAATTTTTCAGCTTCATCAACAAGTACTTCATCCATCATCCCAACTGATCAACCATCAACAAATTTTCCTGCTACAACTTCAGCTTCACTCCAATATGAATCTCCTACAACGACAACACCAGTCCTTCCAACAGTACCTCCTACAACACCAGCAACAAATCATGAAGATGTCTCTACTGTCACCATATTTTATGATCCTGAAAACAACTCTGCCTACCATTCAGAAGGTGCTGCTCCCATCAGAGCGCCAGTTACAATCTTTTATGATCCACAAACAATTACAATCCCTTCAGCAGCAGCAATCAGTCCAGTCACTGTCACGGTGCCTGGACCAGTACCATATGAAAGCAATAGGGCCATCCCTTGGCACTATGGCTCTGACGTGTACTGCGAAGGAAAAAGAATCACTCTTGAAACATCAACACCTGCACCACAAGTAGACAATGTGGGGGGAGGCGGAGGCTTCACTCGAAGCGGACGTCTCTTTGCTCCACCAATTCAAAGACCTACTGCCGAAGCAGAAGCTGCTGCCAAGGCAAAAGGAAAGAGCCCGGTGCAGGAAGATCAAGCTGTTAAAGAAGCCTTGAAGACACCGTTCGATCAAGAAGTTGATGAGTTTATGAGAATCATCAAAAAGAGTGATTACAAAATTGTGGATCAGCTTCACCAAATGCCATCCAAAATCTCTATCCTCTCACTGCTTATGTGCTCCGAAGCCCATCGGAATGCACTACTCAAAGTCTTGCACGCAGCTTACGTGCCTGAAGAGATTACTGTCAACCAGTTGGAAACCGTGGTTGGAAATGTTACTGCTAGCAATGGGCTAGGGTTCACCAATACTGACTTGACAGTGGATGGCCGCAACCACAACAAAGCCTTGCACATAACCATGGAATGCAAAGGAGCTGTCCTTTCTCATGTGCTGGTGGACACAGGTTCTTCCCTGAATGTCTTACCAAAGAAGGCTCTGGTGAAGTTAGAATATGATGGATTGGCATTGAGACCCAGCAACCTGGTGGTAAGAGCCTTTGATGGTTCAAAGAGATCGGTTCTGGGAGAGATTGAGCTGCCTGTGACAATTGGCCCGCAGACCTTTAAAACTATCTTTTATGTGATGGACATTCAGCCCGCCTACAGCTGTTTGTTGGGTAGACCCTGGATTCACGCCGCTGGCGCAATAACGTCTACCCTTCACCAAAAGTTAAAATACGAGTGGGAAGGCCAAGTTGTTACAATTTGTGGGGAAGAGGATATATTTGTTAGCCATCTGGCTACTTATAAGTATATTGAAATGGATGGGGAGATCCATGAAACAATGAGCCAAGGATTTGAAGCCTTGAATGTCAATGAAGCATCTGCTGTATCTGGGATCTCCATGTCGTCATACCAACAAGCCCGGAAGGTTGTTGAGGAAGGAACTGCCCTAGGCTGGGGCAAGGTTTTAGCTGTGGAGGAGAAGAAAGACAAATTTGGGTTGGGTTACAGACCAACTCAACATCAAGCAAAGGCTGCTGAGAAGCCTGGTTTTGTCAGTGGGGGAATGCTTACCCCCGATGCTATCAACTGTCTGGAAGACGAGCTGGAAGAGGAGCGCAATCTGGAGAATTGGATTCGTCCGAAGATCCCGGGGAGCAGTATCTCGAACTGGTCTTCCCAGGAAATTATAAGAGTTACTCGATCAGAGTAATTATTATTTCCTGTATTTTATAAGCATGCATCAAAGTCTTGCATCTTGCCCAAGATGACAAGACTCATTTTGTAATCAGGGCCATCTGTACTTTTGTGCAAACAAGATCAATTAATGTAATATCAGACATCTTTTTGCAAACGAGTCTTTTTCTTTTTCTGCTCACTGTTTTTCCATTTTTCTTTTTGTACAAAAATAAATGGCGATGTTTTCAAAATGACAACTTCATTTCACTTTTCTAAATAAGACTAAAATCAGATCACTAAAATGAACCAATTAAACCCTTGCAGAGAGTGCCTTCCAGACAGCACCGACAACAGCACGGCTATGACATCGTATGACTTTGACAATCCAATCAATCAAGCTGATGAAGGGGTTGATGAAGAATATGGGCTTCCTGAAGAGCTAGCCAGGTTGTTAAGACAAGAGGAAAAGGTTATTACACCTCACCAGGAGGAGGTTGAAGTGATTAATCTTGGTACAAATGAAGACGTGAAAGAGGTCAAGATCGGGGCCTGCCTGCAAGACTCAGTGAAGAAGCAACTGGTTGATCTACTACGAGAGTATGTGGATGTATTTGCTTGGTCATATCAAGACATGCCAGGGTTGGATATCGACATAGTTGTACACAAGCTGCCTTTGAGGGAAGAATGCCCACCAGTTAAACAGAAGCTGCGCCGTACTCGCCCAGACATGGCTATGAAAATCAAGGAAGAGGTACAAAAACAATGGGACGCCGGGTTCCTTGCTGTAACTAGCTACCCGCCGTGGGTTGCTAACATAGTACCTGTGCCTAAAAAGGACGGCAAAGTAAGAATGTGTGTTGACTACCGGGATCTGAACAGAGCCAGCCCGAAAGATGACTTCCCATTACCTCACATTGATGTATTGGTGGATAACACGGCTCAGTTCTCGGTATTCTCCTTCATGGATGGATTTTCAGGATACAATCAGATTAAGATGTCACCTGAAGACGTGGAGAAGACAACATTCATCACACCCTGGGGCATGTTCTGCTATAAGGTAATGCCGTTTGGGCTCAAAAATGCCGGTGCAACATATCAACGGGCTATGGTAACATTATTCCACGATATGATCCATAAGGAAATCGAGTGTTATGTGGATGACATGATTGCCAAGTCCCTTACTGAGGAAGATCACCTGGTGAATCTGCTGAAGTTGTTCAAGCGTCTGAGGAAATACCAACTAAAGTTGAACCCCAACAAATGCACATTCGGGGTGCGATCCGGTAAGCTGCTGGGTTTTATTGTAAGCGAAAGAGGGATTGAAGTGGACCCTGATAAAGTCAAAGCCATCCAAGAGATGCCGGCACCGAAAACTGAAAAGGAAGTTCGAGGGTTCTTAGGTCGATTGAACTACATCTCACGGTTCATATCTCACCTTACAGCAACCTGTGAACCCTTGTTCAAGCTGTTAAGAAAAGAACAAACGGTCAGGTGGAACGAAGATTGCCAGAAGGCTTTTGACAAGATCAAGGAGTATCTGCAAGAACCTCCAATCCTTATGCCTCCAGTTGAAGGAAGACCTCTGATCATGTACTTGACAGTATTAGAAGAGTCAATGGGGTGTGTGTTGGGCCAGCATGACGAGTCTGGTCGAAAAGAGTATGCAATATACTACCTAAGCAAAAAGTTTACCGATTGTGAACAACGTTATTCACTGCTCGAGAAAACTTGCTGTGCTTTAGCGTGGGCTGCTCGCCGACTGAGGCAGTATATGTTGACCCACACTACCTTGTTAATCTCAAAAATGGACCCATTCAAGTACATATTTGAGAAGCCAGCTCTTACCGGACGGGTTGCGAGATGGCAGATGATTCTCACAGAATACGACATACAGTACACATCTCAGAAAGCCATCAAAGGCAGTGTATTGTCTGAATATCTTGCCGAGCAACCCATTGATGATTACCAGCCTATGAGGTTTGACTTCCCTGATGAAGACATCATGTTCATTAAAACAAAAGATCACGAAGAGCCTATTCACACTGAAGGGCCTGACCCGGAAGAAGAATGGACTATGATGTTTGACAGGGCTGTTAACATGAATGGCCGTGGCGTTGGTGCAGTACTCATTACACCAAAAGGAGTTCACATGCCTTTCTCGGCAAAACTCACTTTCAACTGCACTAACAACGAAGCTGAATACGAAGCTTGCATCATGGGTCTTGAGGAAGCCATTGACCTCAGGATCAAGACATTGACCGTATTCGGGGATTCAGCTTTGGTAATCAATCAGACCAACGGAAAATGGTACACGCACCAAGATCATCTGATACCTTACAGGGATTATACAAGAAGGTTACTGACTTTCTTCACAACAGTCAAGCTTGAGTATATCCCTCGGGACGAGAATCAGTTTGCGGATGCCTTGGCTACCATTTCATCCATGATCAAGGTTCAAGCTGCCAACTTCGTACCTCAGATTTCAGTGTCGAGACTTGATAGACCAGCATATGTATTTGCAGCGGAAGTTGTCAAAGATGATAAGCCTTGGTTCCATGACATTAAGTGCTTCTTGGAGGATCAAACCTACCCACCTGGGGCATCTTCCAATGATAAGAAGACTTTGATAAGGCTTGCTGGAAGTTTCTTTCTGAACACTGATGGGTCTTTATACAAAAGGAATTTTGACATGGTACTCCTCAGATGTGTTGACAAGACCGAAGCAGATTTATTGATGCATGAAGTGCACGAAGGCTCTTTTGGTACCCATGCTGGAGGACATGCAATGGCTAAGAAATTGCTAAGATCAGGGTATTATTGGATCACAATGGATGCAGACTGTTGTGCCTATGCCAGGAAATGCCACAAATGCCAGATCTATGCAGACAAGGTGCATGTGCCTCCCAACCCTTTGAACATCATGTCTTCACCATGGCCCTTTGCCATGTGGGGCATTGATATGATTGGCAAGATTGAGCCAACTGCTTCGAACGGCCACAGATTCATCCTGGTCGCCATCGACTATTTTACCAAGTGGGTTGAAGCGGCCTCATATGCAAATGTTACCAGGCAAGTGGTAGCCAGATTTCTGAAAAGAGATATCATCTGTCGGTATGGAGTGCCCGAGCGAATCATTACTGATAATGGTTCCAATCTAAACAACAAGATGATGGCTGAATTATGCCGGGACTTCAAGATCCAACATCACAATTCTTCTCCTTACAGGCCAAAGATGAACGGCGCTGTTGAGGCAGCTAATAAGAATATTAAGAAGATTGTGCAGAAGATGGTAATCACATACAAAGACTGGCATGAAATGCTACCATTTGCCTTGCATGGGTACCGCACATCGATCAGAACATCCACTGGGGCAACACCGTATCAACTTGTATATGGTATGGAGGCAGTCCTACCTGTTGAAGTTGAATTACCCTCCTTGCGAGTATTAATGGATGTTAAACTGAGTGAAGCAGAATGGGTTCGGGCCCGATACGAACAATTGAGTCTGATCGAAGAGAAAAGATTGGCTGCAATCTGTCATGGGCAGTTGTATCAGAAGAGAATGAAGAAAGCCTTCGATCAGAAAGTCAGGCACCGAGGGTACCAAGTAGGAGATCTTGTGCTGAAAAGAATCCTCCCTCCTCATACAGACCACAGGGGCAAATGGACTCCGAACTATGAAGGGCCATTCGTGGTAAAGAAAGTTTTCTCTGGTGGAGCACTGATGCTCAGCACCATGGATGGTGAAGATTTCCCGTCCCCTGTGAATTCAGATGCAGTTAAAAGATACTTCGCATAAAAATGACCCGCTGGACACAAAAACAGAATGTAAGTCCAGGCAAAAATAGGGCATCCCGGCGAGTCAAAAACAGAATAAAAGACTCGGGCAAAAATAAGGGAAAATAAATAAAAAATGTACACCCGCTGAGTTGAAAAGCCGCATTGGACAACTCAGACAAAAATGGGTATCCCGATGGATTGAAAACCCGGAAGGGCGATCCATGCAAAATAAGGGAATAAGCGAACAACTGCATTCTGAATTCGTCTGTATCACTTGCAACTCGGAAAGCTTCGAAAGCATCAAGCTTCAATCAGAATCAGCCTCCTTCAGAAAGCAAGACGAGAAGAACGTCATTGTCATACGAGTCATAGCAGAAGAGGAAGCTCCTTGAAAGCGTCATCAACATCGCCAGCATTTTGTTTCTCAATTTGTAACAGTCTCTTCATTTTAGGAGATTTGTTTCCCTGACTGTATCTCGCCAATTCAGGGCGTTTGAATTAATAAAATCAGATTTTCAGTCATGTTTCGTCTTGTACATTTTCATTTGCAAAGAATGTCTGATGTTTCTTAAAAAAACTAATCGCACGAGTACAGATGCCTTTCTCTGAGGAAATAAAGACACATGCTTGCAGGGAATATACTTACTCTCGAAAGTACTTAACTCCTATGACGGAATCCAGAAAGGGATACCTCGGGACCTTTTGTGCGTTTCCTTGTCTTTGCAGGATTGCAGGTATCAACAAACAGTCTTGGCGCTCAGAGTGTTTTCTCCCCAGCTGAGTTGCCTCCCATTACTCTCCCCAGCTGAGTTACCAACAACATTCCCCAGCTGTAGTACCAATTATTCTTCCTCAGCAGAAGGCAGAAGTCAGGGAATCATCTCCCCACAGAATCCTCAGCCTCTATTCAGAAGAGCAACGCACGAAGAAGTCACAACAGAGTAACAGAAAGCTTCTACAAACCCCAGCTGGGTCCCATATTATAAGGATATGTCAATCGGTGACCTATATCCCCCAGCAGATACATCATTAGATCTACCAATGATCTCGTCCCCAGCTGGGAGGTCCATTTCAAGCAGATCAGCCTGAGATCTTCGCAGCAGCGGGATCCGAATCCCAGTTTGATATCTTTGCATAATCATGGCATTTGCATCATACTATCCCCCCAGAGCGTAGCATTCCGTCTAATACGGAGCATTACGGCAAAAATCAAATACATAGCATAATCATAAGTCATGTTCTGAATTAACACTTGTGAATAATAACCCGTTCATCATCATACAAAAATCCCCACCAGAGTCCCAGCAAAAGCAGTTGCCTCGCAGATCACCAAACACCAGTATATACTTCCTTTTGATACCCGTCCGTATCATCACTTCCCCAAACAGGTCGCCTGAACACTCTTTACAAACAAAATCACCCGTACTACAGATACTTCCTGACACCCGTCCGTGTCAAATCACCAGCAGAAAGCCAAAGACACTCCCTTTGCACTCACATATACCTATATATACACTTTCTTGACACTCGTCCGTGTCATATCCCCAGCGCAGTCTCCTAGATTTTGTATATCAGATACTTGTTCATATTTACACTCTTCTCCTTTTGACACTCGCCCGTGTCACCCTCCCCCAGCAGATAAACACTCATCTATATACTCACTACTCATGATACAGATACTCGTCCGTATCTCATATACACCATTGATATCCCCACAGATTCGACAATAGTCCTTGTTCTTTGTTAACCCGTTGGTACTCGTCTGTATCATCATCTCAGAACATTGCGTCTAATGTTCGTTTCTACATGATACTCGTCCGTATCATAGTCTTAAGGATTCTCGTCCGCATCTTTAATCCATACACTGTGTCAAACACTTTTACCTTCTTGAATATAGACACTCGTCCGTGTCTACTATTCCCCAGAAAAGTCCCCTCAGATTCAACACTCGTCCGTGTTCTCTGTTAACCAGTTGATACTCGTCCGTATCATCATCTTTGAACCCGTGTCAGTATTTGTTTCTGCATGATACTCGTCCGTATCATAGTCTTAAGGATGCTCGTCCGCATCTCTAATCTATACACAATACCAAACACTTATACTTTCCCTTCTTGGTTGTGAACGCTCGTCCGTGTTCACTATATCCCCAGTAGATTACCAACAATCAACTTTCTTTTATCTGACACTCGTCCTGTGTCACGATAACCCTGAGAGCAGCCGTACCCTGCTGAGTGGTCGTCCTCCACTTCTTGATGGTCGTCCTCCATCATGCTCATCCGATGGCCGTCCCCATCGTTGATTTTTAGCAGCCGTCCCCTGCTAGGTGGTCGTCCTCCACCTTTTGATGATCGTCCTTCCTCACTTTATCCAATGGCCGTCCCCATTGTTGATTTTGGGTTATCTGACATTCGTCCTATGTTATGATAAACCTTGAGAGCAGCCGTACCCTGCTGAGTGGTCGTCCTCCACTTCTTGATGGTTGTCCTCCATCATGCTCGTCCGATGGCCGTCCCCATCGTTGACCTTTTATCCGGCATTCGTCCTATGTCGCGATATTTTCGGCAGCCGTACCTTGCCAGGTGGTCGTCCTCCACCTTTGATGGCCGTCCCCATCATATTTCTTTTATTCCCAACAGAGCAGCCGTCCCCTGCTAGGTGATCGTCCTTCACCTTTGATGGCCGTACCCCATCATCTGTTTATTTCATTTATTCTTTAACCAGATGGCCGTCCCCGTCGTGGTCCCTTTTCCTTTTTAGCCCGATGGCCGTCCCCATCGTTGGTTACTTTACCTTTGTGAACTTGATGGCCGTCCCCGTCATGTTTCATTAATTCCCAGAGAATCTTACTTTATCTTGATGGCCGTCCCCATCATAATCTTATTTTCCCAGCTAGTCGGCCGTCCCCGTCTTAGCTTTACCTCTTATCCCCAGCATGTCGGCCGTCCCCGTCATTGCTATTTTACCCAGCAGTCGTCCTCCGTCGCCCACACTTTACAATATACTCTATTTTCCTTTACAATCTATATCCCTTTTCTTCTTCATTCTGTGAGTGCAAATTTTGGACTGTCTTTGGTATTCAACCACAAGTTATCTTGTTTGCCTGTTAAGCCGTTGCTTACAACCTGCACAGCTAACTCATGTTTGAATAGGGGCAGCTGTAAACACCCCAAATTTGCCCTCACTCATTTCACCATGGCTTGTGATCATTCTCATATGCATAAACACAATCATAACATCTCATATCTCATTTTTAAGTCACTGCATAGTTTCTAAGTCATCTGCACCTAGGGTTTATGATCTGAGCAATCTCAAGGCCTCTTGAGCCACTCCAAAGGTCACCAATCACTTCAAAGAGATCCATATGTGTTCAAGCATCATATTCCATCCCCTCAAAGCCAAGAATTCAAAAGAATCACAAGAACTAGGGTTTGAGTGGATGCAGAGCCAGGCTAGACTGCACAGTTGACTGAAAATTAGGGTTTTGGTTTCAGAGGCCATAACCCCAAATTTTTTGGTCATTCTTGTTTCCATTGGTCTCTATATGGTATAGGGAGTATGCATATCAATTTTCATGAAGAAATTCCATGGGGAAGTCATCTGATCAAGGGTTGACTTTTCAGACAAGTCAGTGCAAAATCAGGGCATCTGAGGCCCCCAATGAGCCAACCAATGGGTGATCTTCATCATTTTGAATGTATATGATCTTTATTTGATTATGGAAGAAGGTTGAAGTTCATAAAAATCAAGAATTTGGAGTTTTTGCAAATGTTGACTTTTGGGGTATAGTTGACTTTTCAAGAATGCTCCATTTTAGGTCATTTTTCAAGCCTTGATTATTGATCCAAAAATGCTTCAAATGGAAAAACTTTGGTCATGAAAGTTGTAGATCTCATTTTTCCCTTTTCAAAAAGTACAAGAACATGATCAAACTCTTCTTGGATCAAAAGTTATGGTGTGACAAAGTTGGCCAAAATCATTGATTTTCAAGGCATGCCTCAAGTGGAAATTTTGCAAAGTCATGAACCAAAGCCAATTGTGACCTCTAATTCATTTCAAACCATGACACAAACATTCCATATGTCCCAAAAATCAGAATTGGACCAAAGGTTACATGTTTATGGTTTGTGTAACAAGACATTTTTCACAAAGTTTCAAAAGGCCACAAGTTGCAAAACTCATGATCACATCTCACCAACTTGCTGCATTGGTCCTTGAATCAAGCTAGCCCTCTCACATCATCTTGCTGCACCAGAACCAGCCCATGTACTAGCTATAGATCAAGCCATACTTGCCTTACACAAAATTTGACTTTTTGCAAAAGGTGACTTACCAATCAATAAAGCACATGTCCAATCATCTGACCAATGAGAGAGGTTTATGTGGACAAAGAGCAAGCCATTCCATACATCTAGCAAGGCTGAAACATTTCATAACAACACATTCACAAAAACACTCCCTTTTGCATAAGCCTTCGAATCTGCCTCCACAGCATTCAAACACTCAAACCATCTTCACCATTCATCTCACCATACTTCATAGACCTCAAACCACCAAGAGCCAGGCCTGAAACAAGCAAGAACACCCCACTGCCATTCTTCACCTCAACTTGCAGTTCCATTCGAATCTCTCTCCCTAGTTCACAAACATCAAAACAAACACCACAGACCTTCTCCACGCATCATCTGGGCCACGAGCAACCATTCACAATGACCTGAAACTGCCTGAAACTCCATTGCCATTTCTGACTGAGCTTGAGCAGAAGTTTGTCAAACTCATCATCCACCCAATATAAACTCCTCCAAAGCATTCAAACATCATCTGGGGATCAAGTGGAGTGGATTGCACTGAAGGAAGTGGCCAGAAAGTCCTCAGAGTGAAAGCTTCGAATCTCAGGTAGCTTGAAAAACATTTTTCCAGAAATCATTTTTATTGTTATAAACTTGTTCTCTATGCTTCACTGAATATCCTGGTGCTTTTGGTTTTTGAAATGGTGATGAAATGAACATTTAATTGATCTCTGAAGCTTGCGTGCCCTAGTTCTTATTTTCTTTGATTCAGCTTTGTTAGGAAGAATAAATTTGTTTTGAGAGAGGGTTTTGATTCGTGAGTGGTTGGAGAACATTTCCCAATTCTTAGATTTCATTTTAGTTAGCTTTTTAGGGTTTTGGGGATTTTCAGGGGAGATGTTGGCCGGAGAAGACGACCGGAAGTCTTCTCCGGCCACCTGAAAGTGATTTGTTCCCTAATCACGTAATTAACTCAAGTTTGAATTCTGAGCGTTGATGGCCTTTGACTCGTTGACTTCGCGCGTGAGTGAGTGGTCCAGATCTGTCTGTTTATGCCCTAATCCACGTGTTTAGCTTAAATAATCATAATTTAAATAATTTAATCAGAGTCAACCTGGACCCTTGGATGACGCGCGTAGTCAACAGATTCGAATCCAGAGTGAATCTCATCCCTCCATCCTGATTACTTTCATTTTATTCAATTTTAATTCATTTTCTTTTCATTTAACTTGCATAATTATTTTAAAATAGCAAAAAATTTCTAAAAATTATGAAACTTTTTCTTAAAAGTTTTATTAATTTTTAAGACCCAAAAATATTTTTATTTTATTTTTTATCATTAAAAAAGTATTTTTAAATATTTAAAAGATTATTTTTAATAGATTAATGGAAATTAATTTATTAAAAATACTTTTAAGTATTTAAAAATCACAAAAAAATTCATGAAATGTTCTAAGACATTTAGAAACATTTTCCAACCTTCAAACCAAATTTCTTTTTTGATCTTAATGCATTTTGAGAATTTTCCATTGAATTAAATCATTTTTTATGCATTATTTTGATCATAAGTTCAAAAAATCATTTCTACCCATCTAAGAAGGTTTGGACATTGATTCTTTTTGCTTTGCTTTGTGTTTAGCATGTAGTTTCTAGGATAAAATGGCCATGATTTGTTTCTTCATTTTCAATTTGTTTGGCATTTCTTTTGTTAAGAACCCTAAAAAACCCTAATAACTTAGAAAAATCATATCTTGAGATTGGTTAAGAGTTGAGACCTCCCCTTTGGACCTTGGTTTAGTATAGGTTTAGGGTTTCTTTGGGTGGCATTTTCCATTTTTTATCTTAGGATTTGCTTCTGTTTTTGGTTTTTTGTTTGATGTTTGATCCATAAACCCTAATTTGGGCTTTCATTTGCATCCTTCTTGCATTCTCTTGCATAACATGACTTGCCATGACATTTCAAGCATCCATGTGATTCATTTGACATCATAAGACATGTAGAAAGCATGTTTGATCATTGCATCTTGCATTTTCCATGTCATTTGCTTTGTATGTTTCATAACTTTTCATATGTATCCATGCTCCTTAACTTGCATCATTTGCATCCATGATCTTGTATGAACATTCCCATGTGCTGCCTCATGTTTATATCATCTTATAGCATCATTATCATAATCAACATGCTTCTGGTTTTGTTTAGCATCATACCATTGCACCTCATTTTGCATTGCATTGCATTTCTTTCTAACTTTTCAGGTGGTAAGTAAACTTGAGAAGTGAATTTGCCTTCACTTCTCATAACTTTTCCTTTCATCTCTCTTGCATCCATTGCTGCATTTCTATATGTGTTTGAGATTGAGCTTGCTCATTCTTCTTCTTCCCACTTTCTTTCTTCAAGTGACTTGACTTCTTGAATGAAGCAAGTCACTTTGCTTCTCTTGATCTTGTTCATCTGCTTCCTGGTGGCTCCTTTGAAGATTGTTCTTGTTTAAACCTCACAAACTTTAGGAACAACCAAGCATGATAATGAATTAGGGTTTTGATTAGTCTCCCCTCATAGTTTTACCTTTGTGTCTCTCTTTGAGTCTTCTCTTCTCATCTCATAATCAGGGACTAAACCCTAAAGGCTTTAAGGCTTTGTGATTAAGCTTATGCCTGCATCCTTCTCTTAGGATGGAGTGTATAACTTTAATCCTAAGTGTTAAACCCTTAATGTGTTTAAATCTCTTAATCAATTCACTTAATAATCATCAAGACATCACACTTGTAACTTGGGCCTTGCATTAGGGTTCTAATTCTTCCTTAATTGGTTAAGAAGGACTAACCCTAGTGTTAATGGACAAGTCCCCCTCAAGTTGTCTTACAAACCATAAAACTCACTTCATCATCTTATCATTAAATAAAATCCACTTAATCAAAGGTTTGTTTTGTCATGAGTTTAATCCCTAATCATGGATTAAGTTGAGGAGCTTTCCTCAGCTTAAACATCCTCATCTATTATCCTTCTATTAGGATGGTGTAATGAGTCTGTTTAATCCCTGATTATGGCTTAACCTCATTACTTAACACTAAACAAAAACACCAAAAACATCTAAATAATCACAAGTAGGTTAATGATCTTAATCCTATACCAAAGGTGATTAAGTGTGAGAAGCTGACTTCACACTTAAGGTACTCTCATTACCCCTAATCAGAGGGAAGATGTGATGAGTTTACCAAATCCATTGGTTTAGGCTTAAGCTCATTAACTTATGACAAATTCTCAAAAGCAATAAAAGACTGAAAACACAAAAACAAACAATAGTCGTCTCCTTCGGGATTCTTTTCTCATCATCTTCACCCATAAACGAGAACTTGCTTCTTCCGTCTAATGCAAGACAGTTTGCATCTGTGCCAGACAGATCATACACTTGAGCATAGGCTAGTAAGCAGTCCACCAGTCAATTCATCTTTCAGTCTCTTTGGGTCGAACTACGGTGTTCTGACTTCCTCATTGCACGAGAGGATACGTAGGCATAACTTAACAGTTATCGAACAAAAGTCTCTGTACATTCCCCCTCTTTCTAGCCTCATTCTTTTAGCCTCATGATCATGAGCATTTCACTCTTATTCTCACACTGACACTTCCATACTTCATATCACTTATACACTTCACTTCTCTTACACTGACACCTGTACATCCTTTTCCAGCTATTTTATACACAGATTGCACTGACACTACCCCTTTAAAACACAAATCTTTTAAGCGTGGATCCCGTCGAGTACGGCGGACAATCTGGGTGCTAATACCTTCCCAGGTTGTAACCAACCCCCTTTCTCAGTTTCTCTGGTTCGCGACCGTCTTATCCATCTTTTTCTAGGTCTATGCAGCATTACCTTTCCTCCGGGATAAAAATGCCTAGCTGGCGACTCTATTCATCTCCAGTGAGTTCACGGCTGTGTGTTCTCATTGTCCCTCTCGCCGACCGTTCGCGTCTGTACCCTTATCTGACTCAGTTTCATTTATCGGGAGCGACAGTGACGACATGATTATTCTGAATATCACAGTAAAGGGTCTCTACTAAATCCTGCTCGGTGGATGTACTAAGGTATACCCTAGCTGCCTTTTGAAAAGCAAAGGATTGTAGTTAATGCAACCCTTCACTCCAATAAGAGGTACATTTGGATACTGCCCACAACATGTAATTATGTCCCTGCCTTTGGTGCTCTGAGTACACCACCTGATGTCTTCTGAAGTGAGAGCAATCATTATATTAGCCCAATTTCTTGACTGATGAGGATTCAGGAAGGCTTCTGTCTTTGGCAGGTGTCTCAATAACCAACAGTAGAAGAGAGGTGCACAACACCTGACTAGTCTTCCCCTCTGCTTCTCATTTCTCTGATGCACTGAGTAGTAGAAATCCCCTAACAAGGTAGGAACTGGATTCTTCAGCAGGAAGATATGGATAGAATTCTTGCTTACAAACTTAGGCTCGTCTACAAACAAGATGATTCCATATATGCTAAGGGCCAGGAGAGCACAAACAGTTTCCCACTTCCCTGCTGCAGCATGGCTGGTGGCCTGAGTGATCAAGAAGTCCAAATGGAGGCCTGGGATTCTAGACTTGGTGGTCATATGCTGATCAATGATGGTGGCTTCCAAATGCAGCGCCTTAGCTATGTCTTCATTCCTAGGAGCAGTCATCTCAGGGTTGAAAGGGATTCCCCTCCTGATAGGGACACCCAACAACATGGAAAAATCTTCAAACAAAGGACCCATCTGAAAGTCTGGGAAAGTGAAACATCTGAGAGGAGGGTCATAAAACTGTAGGAAAGTGTGAATCATGCTCCTTTGTGATGCATCCAAGTCCATGATACTACCATAATGTTCCCTGAATAAAGGGACATGATCATGAGTGATGAGTGCCTGAATCTGCCTGATGCCTGCTAGGGAGGGCTCAAAGAAATGATAAGTAATGTTGCTCTTCCTGGATGAGTCCATACTGAAAATGGATGCTGATGAAGATAACTGAGGAGATGTACTGATGAAGGTAACTGATGCAGATAGCTGAAGAAGACAACTGAAAAAGATATCCGATGAAGAAGATCTCTGAGGAAAATATCTGATGAAGGTGGCTAAGCAGAAGAACAGTCAAAACCAAACCAAAGATGATGTAGATACCCTGTAAAACAAATAGACAAATGTTAAAATGATGCAAGATGATGTATGCAGAATGATATGCAAGGGTTTGTGATCAAGTGCTGGATCTGTTATTTGCTTTGATATGGTCCATGAGTGTTTATAAGTCCAGATGAAGGATAGAGAACCAGTAACCAGGTGGGGGACTCAAATAAAGAGTCACAAGTCTAGGGTTTCATAGAATCAGTCCAAAATAGTGTAACCTTAAAACAATTCCAGTAACAGGGTATGATGAGGTCAATGGTTCCTACAAACCTGTAAACATCCCAACCCCCTCACAGGTATTGTTCTAGAACAAGGATTCTCAGACTTGCATCTATTATGAGAAGTCTAAACACTTCTAACCCGGAGGTACAATGTTTACAATAATAATAAAGGACCCTCCTCTAATTCACCTCAGATGCTGAAGTTCATCTAAAAAGGTCATCCAGACTTAGCAGGCTTCCCAGATAGCCATAGTACTACAGGAAATCCGTAGGATAGAGTTCTCAAGAAGAAACCCATGTCTGAACCGTGTTTCATATTCCCGCACCAGACCGAAATGGAATGGGAAAGAATATGAAGCCACTCTAATCCTATGTGTCACTTAGGCTCCCGGTATGGAACCTTACTCACTGAGATACCCCTCCCACCAAGGCAAAACAACAAATCCAACACATGATATGATAATGATAAATGAAATGCATAAAATAGTAAATGAAATAAATAAATAGAGCTGTACTGAAAGCAAGAAATAAAGAAATAAACAAAAGCACACATAACATATAACACCCCCATAAATACAAATCAAAAAAGCACTAAGAGAAACCCACAAAAAGAACCAGAAGCCCTGGTTGCAAGATAAGATTCCCCAGCAGAGTCGTCAAGCTGTCGCTCCCCTGAAAAGACACTGAGGTCCCAAGGTGCAGACGCGAACGGTCGGCGAAAGAGAGAAATGAGGTTGAATTAAATAGAGTCGCCAGCTAGGCATTTTTATCCCGAAGGAAAGGTAATGTTGCATAAACCTAGAAAGAGATGGATAAGACGGTTGCGAACCAGAGAAATTGAGAAAGGGGGTTGGTTACGACCTGGGAAGGTATTAGCACCCAGACCGTCTGTCGTACTCGACGGGATCCACGCTTACAAGATTGTGTTTAAAAGGGGTAGGTGTATGTGTTATCTGTGTGCAAAAGCTAAAGAAAGAAAGTACAAGTGTCAGTGCAAAAAAGGTGAATTGCTCAGAGACTGAGGCTTTAGAAAAGGAATGCTGAAAGAGGGGGATGAAAAAGAGACTTTTGTTCGATAACTGTTAAGTTATACCTACATATCTTCTCGTGCAATGAGGAAGTTAGAACACCGTAGTTCGACTCAAAGAGACTAGAAAAAGATTTGACTGTGAACTGCTTGCTTGCCTATGCTCAAGTGTATGACTCGTCTGGCTCGAGTGCTAACTGTTTTGCATTAGACGGAAGAAGTGAGTTCTCGTTTATGAATGAGTGTGATGAGAAAAGAATCCCGGAGGAGACGTTTATTGTTTGTTTTTGTGTTTTTAGTTTTTTAACTAATTTTTGGTGTTATGCATATGATTATGAGCTTAAGCCTAAATCAAGGGTTGTAAACACATTATATCCTCCCTGATTAGGGATAATGAGCCTACTTAAGTATGATATAAGCATCTCAACTTAATTACCATGATGATGTAGGATTAAGATCATTAACCTACTTGTGATTATTAATATGTTTTTGGGTTTTTGTTTAGTGTTAAGTAATGAGTTTAATCTCTAATCACAGATTAGTGAACTCATTACACCATCCTAATAGAAGGATAATAGATGAGAACACTTAAGCTGAGGAAGATACCTCAACTTAATCCATGGTTAGGGATTAAATTCATTATACAATAAGCCTTTATTAAGTAGATTTTAATTAAAGGGTTAGATTAAGAAGTGAATTTTATGGTTTGTAAGACAACTTGAGGGGGACTTGTCCATTAAACATTAGGGTTAGTCCCTCTTAACCATAAGGAAGAGATAGAACCCTAATGTAAGGCCCAAGTTACAAGATAAAGTTTTAAGGATTATTAAAGTGTTTTGATTAAGATGTGTAAACAAATTAAAGGTTTAACACTAAGGATTAAAGTTATACACTCCATCCTAAGATAAGGATGCATGCATAACCCTAATTCCAAAGTCCTAAAGCTTTAAGAGTTTAGCCTCTGATTAAGAGATGAGAAGAAAGACTCAAGGAGAACTAAAGGTAAAAAGCTAGGGGGAACTATTTACAACCCTAAAGTTATCATGCTTGGATATCCTATGGTTTTTGAGGCTTAAGAGACTTCAAGGACACCAATGGAAGAAGCATATGAAAAGAGAAGGAGAAAGAAGAACAAGTTACTTACTTCCTGAAGAAGATAAGTAACTTGAAAGAAAGAAAGTGGGAAGGAGGGAGCATAAGTGAAGCAAGTTCACTTCAAGAACAAATAAGTATGCAAATGAGAGGAAACAAAAGGTGGGAGGTGAAGGCAAATCCACCTCCCAGATAACTTACCAAAAGTACCTTAAATGTTAGTATGGATGAATAAGACATAAGGCAAAAGGAAATGAGATGAAATGAGATGCAAAGACCAAATTCAGAAGTGAATATTCAATACAAATGACATATGAGATGATGCAAAGTCATACAAAATGCATATGAATGATCATACAAAGATGAGATGCAAAGGAAGCATGTTTAGAAGCATGAAAACACATGGATGTTCATGAAATGTAATGGATGCAAAGCATAGAAAATGAATGAATAAATGATCAAACAATGTTCAAGCATGTCTTAATATGTCTAAGATGTCATACAAATTCTTGAAATGTCATGACAAGTTCATATGATGATGATATGCAAAGGAGAATGCAAATGAACATGCAAAATTAGGGTTTTAAGACAACATGAGATGCGTATGACCAAAACAGAAGCATTCAACATGATACAAAGTTGAAATCAAGCTCAAACAAACCCTAAAATTATACAATATCACACCCCAAAGGAGAAAGTGAGAAGCTTAACGTAGTGGAAGTTATGAAATTCCTAAGTTTGCTAGGGTTTTTGGGTGCTTCTAATGGGAAAATGCAAATCAAATTGAAAATGCAAGATAAAATCATGAGAAACATAACCTAGAAACTATATGCAATATGTGAAACAATGCAAAAAAAATCAAGTTAAAACTCATCATGGTTAGGCAGAAATGAATTTTTCAAGTTAGGGTTAAAAAATGTGATTTTTAAGAACCCTAATTCAAAGAAAATTGTGAAATTATGATCAAACCTAAAAATAAATTTGTATGGTGAGTTTGAAAATGTTTCTAAATGTATTGGAATAGTTCATGAATTTTTTGGTGATTTTTAGAAACCTAAATGCATTTTTAATTAATTAAAATCCATTAATTAATTAAAAATAACATTTAAATATTTTAAAAATCCTTTTTAATGAAAAAAACATAAAAAATAAAAATGTTTTCAGGTTAAGAAAAATATTTGAAACAAAAATGCAAAGTTTGAGAATTTTTTGATGTTTTTAGCTATTTTAAATAAAATGAACAAAAGAAATAAATAGAAAATGAATTAAAATGGATTAAATGAAAAGTCAGAGGATTCAAAGGCCAAAATTTAAACTTGAGGGGGGAGGTTTGACTGCGCGCGCTATTGGACGGTTAGGATGGTTTCTGGCTTAATAATTATGATTTATTTAATTAAACAGAAGTTAGTATTAATGAGCTAATCTGGTCCGTTCAAATCTTAAGCTAATCATGCATCTAAGGGTCCTCAATCAATCTGGGCACTAAACCCTAATTAGGGCTAATTACTTTCAGGTGACCGGAGACAAGCTCCGATCATCTTCTCCGGCGGCACCAAAACCCTAAATCCTTCTACTGGCTACCCCACCCCAAATTAACTGCCCAGAAATGATCCCCATACTTCTAGTAACTCAAATCAAACATCAAACAACATTTATCATTCATTAACAAGCTGAATCGAATCAAAACATAAATACGGGCAAAGTTTCAGAAGTTCATAAAATGTTCATTCCTTCACCATTTTCAATTCTAAAAGCATCATTGTGATCCTTAGAGCATGCAGTTTCAATTGATAACAAGAAATCAAAGCTTTGAGAAAAAATGTTCTTGAGTATACCTGAGCTGGAAACCTCCAAATGTGAGCTTTCAGAACCTCCCACTTGTGCAAGTGAACCCCTTTGATCCTCCTGAAGCTATTGGGATGCTTAGAATGCCTTGAAAGTGGCTATTTTGAGTGGCTCGATTCTGATATGGCAGAAATGGAGGCTTTGGTTTATGAGGTTTCAGGCCACGGTAATGGTTGCCTTATGTTCTATGGATGATTTCTGAATGAATGGTGAAAGAATTTCTGAGGTTTGATGGATTGTTTGAGAGAATCGAAGAAGGGAAGTTTTTTTGCAATTTTTGTCAAAACTGATATTGTCTATGTTCTAAGCTCATGGCATGCTTGTTTTATGATCTTGAGGCAATCCCTAAACTATTGGAATGAGTTAGAAGATTAGATATGCACTGTGGGAGTGGTATGGATCCATTGGCCAAAAAGTCAAGATTGGTGTACTTGAGGTATGGGCCATGGCAGAGCTGGTTTCTGTGTTTGAACTACTTCAGCTGGCTTCAAGGAGAGCCATAGGATCATTGTTATGCAGCTGGATGGCTTGGATCAAGAGTTTACAAGGTTTATGCATTTTGGCCATTTTGAGATTTCTTGAGAATCAAGCCATCAAAACCCTAGGTTCAAAGGCCAATTCTGATCTTTTGAAGTTTCTTTGACATGTTATGGTGCATAGAAGTTGATTAGAGGTCATGAAATGGCTTGGCAAGTGAAATTGCAAAAATCCCTCTTTGGCAAGAACTTGAAAATTATAGGATTTTTGCCAACTTTGAAAGACCATATCTTGAGTTCTAGGATGAATCAAAACATGTTCTTGTACTTTTTGAAAACGGGAAGACATAATCTATAACTTTCATGCCCAATAATTTTTCATTTGAAGCATTTTTGGTCATCTAAGAATAGGTTGAATATCTTTCCCAAAATGGAAAGTTTCCATTACAAGTCATTTCCAAAAATAGCAAGTTTGCATTTGGCTCAAAATTCTTCAACTTTGAGAACTTCCAACCACTTATAAGATCAAATAAAGATCATAAAGACTCAAAATGATGATGATGACCCTTTGGTGCCCTTGAGGGAGGCCTCAGATGCCCTGATTTTGACTTTACTTGCTCAAGAAGTTACCCAATGATCAGATGACTTCCACAGTGAATTTCTTCATCAAATTTGGTACACATGATCCTTATAATATATTAAGACCATTAGAAATACGAATGACCAAAAAATTTGGGATTAAGGCCTCTGAAACCAAAACCCTAATTTTAGGTCATCTGTGCAAGAAATCTCCAGTGTGCCTCTATGCCTTTGCCATGTTTTGGGATCCCTTGACTTTTATGAACTTTGGGGAGCATATTATGATCATGTAACACACATGGACCCTCTTGGCAAGCTTCAAGACCATTGGGATGGCTCAAATCACTTCTTTGATTGCTCAGATCACAAACCCTAGATGCAGATGAAATGAACTATGCAGTGAAACAAATATGCAATATGAGATGGTATGCTTATGCTAATGCAAAAATGAAAGATCATAAGCCATGGTGTGAGAAAAAGTGAGGGGAAATTTGGGGTGTTTACAGTAATAAGCAGGTTTTAAAAAGTTTGTGTTTTTCGTTTAAAATCATTTGAAAGTTTATGTTTCTTAACCAGTTTTGATGTTGTGATGTTGCTTCCACAGAAGATCTGGTTTAAAATGGAATTTTTTTGACTTGATGTTTTGTAAAAAATATGGTTTGAAAATAATATTCAGCTGAAAACATGTTTTATATGGATTTGATGTAGTTTGTGTTTAAAACTAGTTTAAACATGTTTTATGTTAAAAGATGGTTTTTACTAAGCCTTTGGTTTTTTCAACTTAGTTTGCATATGAGGTTTAGCAGAGTTTTATGCACTTGTGATTTTTTATTCCAAATGAAATGGTTAACAATTGATTTTACTAAGTATGCAAAATGGTTAAAGCCGAGGTTTTATTTATTTGGTTCATATGTTTCAACTGTTAATAACAATTCAATGGTATTAGTCACATTTCTATAAATTGCCATGGGTCATATGCCTCATATGCAAAAATGGTTTAAGCTAATAAAATATTTGTCAAGTTTTAAGCTCATAAATGTCTACTTTTGATAACACTGTTGATTGTTGTTTTTCGGTTTCAGACAATGTCTCGTGCACCCATTTGTGAATTCGTGAAGGATTGTTGTCGTTATCAATGCTTTGAGCTTTTCTCACCACATGTTAGATGAAAGGTCTCTACTGAATTCTTCCCATTTTTTGTGAACGTGCATTTCCATATAAGTTTTTTATACATCAAGATTCAAACTGTGTTTCTGACATTACTGGTTTTATTCAAACCACGCCCATTTTCATTTTAATTTGTTTTTCCTTTTAAATCTTCAATATATGAGAAATCTTTTATTTATCCCTGCAATATTGATCTAAATGGAGAGTAAGCTTCCATGTAATGAACTTCTATTAATTATGACTAAGTTTACTTAATGCCATGGTACTCACTGGAGGTTTTTATTATTTTCTAAATTTCATTGTTGATATTTGTTGGAATGCTTACTACTCAAACTAATGCATCATATTATCTAAATATTTATGACTACGGTGATGGTCATGCTTGATTACCCAAATGAGTTCCTAACATCCATCTATGGACACTGATAACTTAAATCAATGGGGGACTAATCTTCATCAGATCACTGAGTTTTGAGAGTAACGGGAAAATCTATGGACCATTTAGAGTTGTATAAGGAACATAATTTTCCTTGTCGGTGACAAGACCCAAGATTGTTGGATTCTATGGTAGGTATGGTAGGCACATACATGCCATTGGAGTCCATTTGAGTTCCTATCAGCAGCCAAAACCATCCAAAGCATTGTCAAACTCACAGAACCATATAACTAACACTATTGAGAATGTTGGTTATTCTGTAATACAATAAAGTGTTAGACAAGACTTTGATATTATTGTTGCTGTAAAATAGAAAGATAGTTCTATCAAAGCTTCACCAACCAAGAAGATTGTCTCCTATAAAGAACCTAACAACATTGAACCTAAAGAACAAGTAATAAAAAGTATTGTTCCTTGATGTTTTTCTCAACTTTTTCATGTTTTGGTGTTTGCAACAAATTAAACTGAAAAATCTTCATCGATTTCAGATAGTTTCGATGGTGAAGGCGCCATCAATAGTTGAAGGTGTGGTCACATATGTACCTTGGGGTGGTAGTGGTGTATATCTCTTCGATGATGGACCTTACACTAGAATTAGAAAAATCGATTTGTCGTGGAATGTTGGAATTGTGTGGATTAGAGTTTTGTATGATCTGGATGGAGAGGCTGTATGAGGATACAAACATGGTGGGGCTGGAGGATTCAAACATGAAAGGTTAACTAAAGTTTATAAATCTTAGTAGTAAACTCTTATGTTACAAGTGCTTACATTATTTTTATGCATCATTTTGCAGATGATCTTTGATTTCCCATATGAAGTCCTAAGTCCTAACACATATATCAGGCTACTAAGTATCTTTGATGTATATGGGGCCTTCTACTATAAAGTCACTTACATTCCACACTATCAAAAAGGTTTATCGGCCATTTGGAGATGAATATGGAACTTATTTCACAACAAAGCTGAATGAAGGAAAGGTAGTTGGAATTCATGGTAGAAAAGGCTTATTTCTAGATGCTCTTGGTGTATATGTGATAGAAGGAAAAGTAATAATGATAGTAGCAACATCTCCCTCCATTGAAATCACCCCAAGAGAAATAATTATTACAGAAATAAACAGTGCTAAACGGCCAACAAAATTTGTGCCTTCTAAATTAGCACCACTTGAAGGAGTAATTCTTAAGTCAGTCAAAAGGTGTATGTAATTTCATGTTCAAATAACACAAATGGACATAACTAAATGATATCGACAGTTATTTAACACATACACCAGTTAATATGAAACTTACCAATTTATCTGTCAAATTATTTTATACTATCTTCAGTGTTGCGTATCATATATCAATTAATTTCTCGTATATTTGATAGGTTTCTCGTGGTGTGGTTAAAGAACCAACTCAATATGGACCAAGTCCATGGGGTGGGGATGGAGGAAGAATCTGGATGATGGAGTTTTTTTCCTGATACTAAGCAGATTTATTTGGCAAAATCACTTGATTTACATTTTCATATGCAATAAACTAACCTTAACCAGTACTACTTACTCAATATTTTCACAATTATAACTTTACAGGAAATTGGTATATACACTTTATTGGAATTTTAATCCTCTTTTATGTTTTATTAATAAATAGTAATCTATTGGTGAGTTCAATAAACCCTGCTATATTGCTATATAGCAGTCTATTGTTTTATCAAATAGACATACACAACATTTCTGTTTTAATTAAGGTACCGCTACACTTTATTAAAACCATTTCCTTTCTGTTTTGGAAATGTAATGGTTTTATTAAATACTGCTATACTGCTATTGATTTCAGGATTCTATACTCGGCTAAGGGATAATGCATGCCTAGAGTTAGCTAACACTTTATTTCCATTTTCATGCAAGTACGTTTATGGCTTATTATTTTAATCATATATAGGATTTTTCTCACACATCTAAGAAAATTCACCCTCCATTGACTGCTACATATATTTGGACTACAAACATAACCTTATACTTAGAGGATGAAAAACCAATGCTACATCAACTGCAACATGGAAAAATCATGTTGACTGATGGTTTGAATAAAGACTTGTTTACATCACTAGCTTATTATCTTGGTTGTCTGTTTTGATACTACCTTGTCCTAAGATATAGATGTTGTATATCACCAAAAAGGAAGTGTCTAACCATATAGTTGCATTTCAACTATGTCCAACTAACTACAAGTTCAACATTGACTTGTGACTTGTGTTTAGTTACATTTTATGTTTAGCTTAAACAAATTACGAATTACTACCACATTTTAGTTGACTTTTTCCCTTCCTCACAAGAAACACAAATTATATTGTGATTGTCTATGTGAATTCATGCTGCAGAATAACACGTCTATCTATTTAATTTTGGGCAAATCATTCATTTGAAATTAGCATGATCTGTTCTAAGTTCTTTGACAATTCCCACAATAGCTACTTACATGTATTACTCCACTTTCTTAGGAAATCACACTTAATGGATTTGTTTATAATCTCTTTGAACCAAAATATGCAATGTTTAATGTTGTCAAAATTATATATAACAACATAGTCCCATTTGTTAATGATATTATATATTTGTTTTGCTGCAACATGTTAGTGTCATATACTTATAGTTGTGTTAGTCCAATTTTGAACCACTGAACATATGATCAAATAGAGAAAACCAATAAATGAAATAGTAAGCACAAACACCTCAATCTATCATAAGACAAATTGCAATACCTTAACGAATAATACAACACATGCTTTGATTGAGAAAATCTTTAGATTGCCATATTTGACTTAACTTGCACAATAATTCCCTATGTTTGTCCTTTATTAACTTCTCATAATGTAAATATTTCTATCTTTTTCTCAACAACTATGCACATCACATTCCAATGCCCATGCAGTTTATCATCTTGGACTTTTTTTTTGTTTTTTACTTCTCATTATGCTTTACAGATGAAAGACTGAATGATATTGTGGGTAATGCATACTATGTGGCTCCTGAAGTTCTTCATAAAACTTATAGTACTGAGGTTGATGATAGGAGTATCAGAGTGATTACATATATTATGTGGTAGCCGTCCATATTGAATCCAATATCTTTCGTACTATGTTGAGTATCAGTAAGTCCAAGGGATGTTGAACCTTGCATTTTTTTAAATATAAATGAACCTGTTGGATGTTGTTGATATGGTTGTAATTGATATACTTTTAGGGAAATGAATTTTTTTTGCCAATATAGTGGTAACAATTGATAAATATATAATTTATTAATTATTTGACAATGTACACTAAAGAGATATGTTTGAAAATGAATTTTAGTTTTCTTGAATATTTTCATAGTTGCATGTGAGAATGAAATTGACTTTTTTTTAAAAATAAAATTGCTTTTCTCATATAAAGCATATTCAATATAAGAAATTTTTGGGTTTTTTAATTGGGAAGTCTTTGGACCATGAGTTATTCGAATAATCATTGTATGATATTACGTAGAGTATAACATCTAATTATCACATTGATAAATCAACTTATGGTTGTAAGGACAGTTAGAAAGTTAGTTGGTTAGATACACATGAAGCAAATTATCACACATATTATAAATACTTGTGTTTGTAATAATTTGAACTCATTAAATTCATAATATCACTTTTACCAATATATACTCTCATCTTTGAGTGCAAGTATAGAGCCTACACTACTAAGTTGGTATTTTGAGTCCTTTGGCTCTTGTGCTTAGAGGTTGTATAATTGTTGATCATTAAAACTTTATTAATATTATAATATTTTTGAAACAATAACTATTTTAGAATAAATACAAATGAGTCAAACGATCTCACAAAGTATGTGGAGAAGAATTTATAATGGTTATTACGTTCACAAAGATTATGAAATATGTATATTAAAATTCAATAAAAATGAATAGAATGAAAAGATATGTTTTTGACTAAAAAATATATTGATATAAAAAATGATGACATATTAATTTTTTTAATTGTATTACGATATATATTCATATGTGATTGTAATAATTCATAAAGACGCATGGGACACAATCCGATAGATAATCAATTACATGAAAGACAATCAATTATATTTTATTTTTTCACTGTTATATAAAAAGATTTATGAAACAACACGAAACACAACCAATTAAATTCAAACAAAAAAACATATATAAATATATCTAATATTATATCTCATACTTTTTCTTCCACTCGTGCGGACGCACGGATCATCTACTAATTTTATTATTAGAGTGAGAAAATGCTTTATAAACACTTGTTTCAAATTCGATGCGAGGTCCCAGCCTTTATTTGGACTTGTTCAAGATTTCCGATCAACCAAACACCGAAAAGAAACAAGGCCAATATAACATCAAAAACAGAAAGAATAAAAAACTATATAATTAAAGACATCAGGTATTAGTAACGACTCCCTGCACTTGTTAAAAAATCACAATGCAGGTATGACATGATTGTTATATAAAATCAACTTCCAGAACATTTTAAAACAAAAACAAACAATCATTCTAATCTCCAATGCATCGTCAGGAATAATTTCTATTAAATCAAGAAATTGTTCCTTTATTAATCCTCGGAGATCTTGGCTGAACCAAACTACCTTCATTATCTTCATGTTTCTTAGACTACTAAGCTACTACCCTCTTCATTATCAAGACACATTCTACATCATTCGAAGTAAGAAACTCGGATCCTAATTTCTACTCCCTCCATGTCTAAGCTACTGAATAATTAAATATTCTTCAGCTTATGTTTGTGTTCGAGTTACAGTTTTTGATCCCTTTTATAGTTTCAACATATTTTAAAACAGTTCAAGAAATGATGTGCATTTGAACATGTTCCCATTTGTGACGAT
The DNA here is from genome assembly GCA_963966055.1 of Lathyrus aphaca. Taxonomy (NCBI): domain Eukaryota; kingdom Viridiplantae; phylum Streptophyta; class Magnoliopsida; order Fabales; family Fabaceae; genus Lathyrus; species Lathyrus aphaca. Next base: position 283,504,442 of record OZ014525.1, read on the forward strand.
AATATAAATTTTTGTGGAAACTAATTCAAAAGGACCTATTGTGATAACAGTATAGCAATGACATTCAAAAGATAAGTTCAACACCCTACTCCAGCTCATGTTGTTGTCGTCTTGTTGTGATAGCAAAAGTGAAGTCACCGAGAAGAGAAACGAAAACCAAATTTCAAAAAGAAGATGAGTTGAGTCCATGGTTTCGGTTTTACAGTATAAAACAAATTCTGAAAGAGGAAAGTAAAAGGAAACATGTCAATTGTTGTTGAAACATGCCAATGATATTGGTGAAAATGTTTATCTTCTTCCTGATATTGTTTGCAACAAGTTCCCTCCTTGACTTATGCTTTTCACATGTGTCTAAAACATTAGGGGTGTTCAAAACCAACCCAACTCAATAGAAATTAAGATAGCACAAACATAAGTATTTTTGTTTTTACGGTGATACGACAAAAAAAATATTAAACGTAATAATTATCTATGAATTTTCTTTATGGTTAATGCTAACAAAAATATAATTTTAGGGTACATGCTAACATTATCTTTTATTTATTACCCTATGTATGGATTTCATTATAATTATATACTACTATGGACACTATTCTAACTAAAAAGAAAGTACATCAAATCTTGATTATTTTTATAAGCAAAAATTAATTATTTTAATTATTTAATTATATTATTTCTAATTTGTTCTTAATTGAATTAAAAGATATTTAATGCATGTGATTGAGTGATTTTTCTACTAAGTTTTAAAATAAAAATGTAATAAATTTGACTTATGCTTGACATGAAAACCAAATTAATTATACTTAATTCATTTGATTAATCATTGTTAAAATAGTCTTATTTATTTATAATAGTGGTCAGGATAAACTCCTGTAACATTTGTTTAAATGTTAAGATGTAGACTATTTTGTTATTAAAACTTTAAGATTAGTTTGTGAAAGAAAAAGAATGTTAGCATTACCAAATTAGATTCAATAATTTATTTTTTCATACATTATAATATTATAATGGATGGTGCCGGGCCAACACGTGTTATTGAGGTACAAGGCAAATATTTATAAAATATTTAATTAATTATTTTAATCTTTCTTAAAAATTATATTCTAATTGTTATCTATAAAATAATTAATTTTATTTATCTTTTAAAACAATAATGAAGTTGATTCATTTAATTATTTTTTAAATTAATTTAAAAACTTTAACTATTTTCTTTTTCTTCTTCTTACTTTTCTACTTTATAATTCAAATTTTTAAGTTAATAATATTCAAATAAAAATAATAAATGTATCACAAGAGACAAATAAAAAACTATAAACTAAGATAAGATGAATAAAAATTTATGAACTTAAATGAAAAAATATTAAAAGAATAACATTTAATTATTAATATGTTATTTGACATAATAAAAAATATTTTAAATGTTGCTCTCTGAATAAAAATGTTGATAGAAATAAAATCTTTAAAATTAAAAATTAAAAAATAATAATTAATTAAATGTAACTAGTACTTATTAAACACAAAATGAAACACCACATGATATAAATCATTAAAATTTACATTATCATCAAAACAAATTAAGTAATACATTATTAAAATTAACATAATCATCAAGCAAATTAAATAAATTGATTAGTGTATTTATTTGTTGCTTTTCCAATACAAGATAAGAATAATATTTGCAAATTAAACCATTTGTAATAATATCCAACTTTACAACAGTATTAATAATACAAACAATAAAACAATAAAACAATGTACCTGCAGTATTATCAAACACCAGTAGCTAACGCTATCATCATATACTTGGATGTCTATAAAACAAATGGAAAATTAGAGGCTCTTGGCATATGTCTATGTTGCCTTATCTTAGGGATAAATGGACGAAAAAAAACTATCATTCAAGAGATTTAACATTGAACAATGAACCGACTAATCTTGAGTTGGGAAAATTCACTATTGAGTTGGGAAATTCATAATGAACGGCAAAATTCTTGCTCACGAAATTTAACAATAATATTTAACAATAATTGTTGCCAATGGAAATTTGAATCTAAGATCTATGGTTAATTTGAAAGATATTTATTACTATCTCATCCAAGTATTATTTTGATATTTTTTTGTGTGTAAGATTATTTTTAAATGTGAGTTTAAATTTATATTTTTATGATAAATTATTCAAATATGATAGAAGTTGTTTTGAATTCATTATTATAAATTAAAAGGATAATTTAAACATGAGACAACTTCTCTACCCACCATAAAAAGTTGGGTAATGTACATTCCTCCAATCAAATAATGTCATATCATTTTATTATATTTATTTATTTATTTAATAGTTCAAACTTTTTAGATTTCCAAAGCAATTTTAATATAAATTACACTATGGTAACTCTACCCAACTTTTTGAGATGAGTAGATAAGAATTCACCTTTAAACATGCAGTATCTTATATTAGGGGTGACACAACGGTCCGTCCCGCCACATCCCGCCTTAAACTCGAAAAAAAAAAGCGGAATGGATATGTCCACCAAATACAAATAGGCATAATCTAACGAGTTAATAATCATTTATTCACCTACAATATATGAGAGTTTTGATTTACTCCCTTTAAATAAAACATTTGAATTAACCCTTGAAATTTGAGGTATCCCTAAATGTGTAAAAATTACAGGACTAAATAAAATTTTTTTTTTTACAGAGATGATTTTTCCACCTGAAGGACAAAAGACTTAGAATTTTAAATTTTCAGAGGTAATCCAATTTTAATTTTTAAATAGGTAAATCAATATATTGCATGGTAAATGACTATTAACCCAAATCTAATTTACCGAGCCAAAGTGACGGGTTGACGGGCATCGGACTTACCCATCAATTTATTTATTTTCATTTTTTAATATATTAATATGTGTGTTTTTACATTTCAATTGGATTTTTCATTTATTTTTTGAATAATTATTATAAATCATCTTTTTAACAAATTTTACTTCAAAAATATTACATATCTTCACAAATAAATATATAAAATAAACCATAAAGAATGAGAAGAATTGAAATTAGTAGAATTAACTAAAATAAATGATGGGTTTAAGGTGCGACAAATTGAACAAATAGGTGCGATCAGCTTTCACGGACGCTATGGATGATTGCACTGACCGGCTTGTTTTACCCAATCTATATATTTTTATTGTTAGATATATTAATATTAGAGATTTTTTAAAAGTCATTAAAAGTAATATATGAAAGCTATTCAAAATATTTTATAAAAGTAATACATACAGAACAATTATTTATTGTACCTGGTTCAATGTGTACATATTTTGAAATAATTTTATTTAGATATAGTAAATGTATTTTTATCTAATTTTTAACTCGATGTGGTATTTTAGAACAAATTTAGTTGGTATGCTAATAGTTTTTCTCTCTGAAAATGTGAAAGACAATGAAGTTCTAGGAAGTTGTATGGTGGATGCAATTAAGCCATCTAACTGAGATTCTAAAACATCAAAGAAGAGGATTGCAGAAAGTTTGAACCATAAGCTTTGAATGAGTTTCAAAGCAAAAGTATCACCAATTGTTTTGAATACTAATTTCAACAACATATATAGTACCAATGATTTTGCTTTGAAAGAGAAAACATAAACCAATATTAAAGGCAAAGCTACCCAAGTGATCAACCTTTGAATTTCTAAAACAATCCACCACAAGCACTTATGGAGGGGTGTAAATGATCATATCATGAGAGAAATATTAGCTTGACTGATTGAATTCTTAATTTTGGTGTATATGTGAAAAAAGCCATGTTCATGTTGGACTGAGCAATATATATTTCTTATCTGCCAAGGTATATAAGAATGGCCAGAATCAGTTATAGCTTGTTGAACAAGAAACTACTCTGTCTCAACCATCTCAACCACCCTAACTTTCTAGTAAAAGATATAATTTTTTATTTTAAAAATAAAAATATAATTAAAAGATGGAATCCTGATCCGCGTAAAAATATCATACTCAACCGAAATTAAAAATATGCCATATGAATTCAAGTAAAAATCAAAATATCACAGACATATTGCCACGGAAGTGGTTTACATCTCATGTGTTAGACACCAACGATCGCTATGAGCGGAGTTTTCCGAAAGAAGGATTGCAGATGAGATCCGTCCAAGACTTACAGACAAGCTTCAACTGTATCAGATTTTTCACGGGAAGGTAGGAAAGCACTTCCATGATGAGTTTTTCTGGGAGGATTGCTGGCGGAGCCGCGGTTGTGTTGGTTTGCATAGTGGTTTCGGCGGTGGGGGTTTCTTGATTCATTGTGACTTGATTATTGAGTGCGGTTGACGTTGAACCCTAATTCAATAATTGTTGTAGAATAACAATTTGTTGTTGTAGAAGGATGTGTTGAACTGATATCTGTTGATGTTGAAGAAGGGATGGTTGTTGATGTTGTAGAAGAATCTGTTGGAATGATTCTTGTTGAAGTTGTAGGAGTGATATCTGTTACATCTGATGGAATGACATGTGCTGGAGTTGTAGGAGGAATGGTTGTTGATGTTGTAGGAGCTAGAACTATTGAAGTGATCTGTAAAGTGCCTTCTTTGATGAGATTGTTGATACCGGTCTTCAAACTTGCACAACCGTTGATAGAAGTCTTGCAAGCTCCGCAGTGGGCCTCACAACCCGGGAACACTTGACATTTTAAAAGCCGGGCTTTAACCTCGGCCAGAGGTGTCTGAATACTTGCAACACTGTCAATTAGGTTCATTGGTTGATCCTCCCCAATGGCATTTATCCTAGGCCCACCATGGCTAGGCATAGGATTCTTGGTAACACTTGGAGGGGGTGCAAAGTTAACTGCCTTAGAATCAATCAAATCCTGAACCTTCATGTGTAAGGCTCTGCACTTTTCTGTTGTATGGCCAGGTGCATTAGAGTGGAAGAAACATCTGACATTAACATCATAGTTTCTTGGGAGATTCTGGGGATCTGGTGGGGCCAGAGTCCTCAATTCAATCAGGTTGAGCTTTAATAATTGTGGAAGTAAGGAAGCATAGGGCATCAGAATGAGATCGATAACCCTGTTAATTTGTGAAGTCCTCTGTTGAAACGGATGTTGTTGCTGATTGTTATTGTTGTAAGATCTCTGTTGAGGAAATATTTGTTGCGGTGGGAAGTGTTGTGGTTCTGGAGGATACTGTTGTTGAGGTGCTGGTGCTGGAATGGTGACAACAACTACTGATCTTGGCATGTATTGAGGTCTACTTCTGCCCATATGCACTGAGTTGGTTTCACCGGTCCTGCGAGGTCCTGAGAAAGGTTTTCTCGTATTCCTGGAACTAGCACCGTTATCTGAAATTTTTCCCATCTTCAAAAGACTCTCAATTCTCTCTCCAGATATAACCACATCCGCAAAGCTGGTAGACGAGAAAGCAGAAAGTCTGTCAATGTATGTTCCTTGCAATGTGTTCATAAATATGTCGGCCATTTCTCTTTCTGACATCGGAGGCTGGACAGCAGCAACAAGTTGTCTCCACCTTTAGGAATATTCCCTGAAGCTTTCTCTTGAAGACTGAGACATACCCATCAGGAGGGTTCTGTTGGGAGCCATGTCTAAGTTATATTGATACTGGCGTATGAAAGCTTCGGCCAAATCCTTCTGGTTTCTAACTGTTGCCCTGGACAGGCGAGAATCCATTCACGGGATACCCCAGTCAGACTGTCTTCGAAGTAGAACATCCACAACTTTTCGTCCATAGTATAAGCTTTCAGTCTCCCTAGAAAGGACTGCAGGTGAGTACGTGGCAAGAGGTACCATTATATCTCTCAAAGCATGGAGGCTTGAATTTGTGAGGAATCCTGACTCCCTCAACTAGACCCATGTCCATTACATCAAATCCCAAAGAGTTTTGGGACTCCAAAGATCTCAGCTTCTCCGCTATTCGTCCAGACGACGATCATAGACTTCATCCCCAACTCTAATTACTATAAACTGTTCTTCTTGAGGGTCCTCTTGCAAGGCACGACCTCTAGTGTTTCCTTGAGTATTTCTGGCGCATCTGTTCGTGGCTGTCCGTGATCATTGTTACTAGTACCTCCTGTACTTGGATGATTCTCTTCTGGAGTTTGCCGCTCGACTAACTTTCTTAATCTTTCTTGGCTTTGGGCCAACCCATTCATTACTTCCATGAACTGGTTCATCTGAGCCCTCATCTCAGTCCTCTCATTAGCCATCTGAGTTCTCACGTCAGTCAAATCTTGCTGAACTTGGTCCATCTGTAAGCTCGGAAGGTTGTTTCTTGTAGGATACCGGTGAACTCTGTTGATGGGGAAAACCCTCCTACGAGCAATGTTTCCTGAAACAACAACAAAGTGAGAAAACAACAACAAAAACACCTACAAAACAAAGAAATGAGGTTAGTATGCAATGCAGTATGTCTATTTGTCTTCCAAGGGTATCCCGTTTGGTTCTTTGGTTTTGACCTTCCAGACCTCTGGGAATGAAGAAGATGTTGAAGAGAAATTAAGCCCAAGAAGAAAATCCAGGTAATACATAAACCATATATTACAAATGCAAAAGATACATAGTTTATGATTACAACAAGTCCCCATGGTGGGTCAAAATACAACAAAGTCGAGAAATACAATCAAATTATCATGAGAAATAAAGTACAACCCAAAATAAAATACAAGTACAAAGAAATCAAACATCCAGCCCAAAGTCATCCTCCTTGACTTCCTTCAGGAGAGCATCAGTCACTGGTCCAACTGGATGCTCTGTGATGGTCCTGATAAGAAGGTTCCTGGTGGCAATGGCACTTGTCAACTTCTGGTACTTGTCTTGGTCCTTTGATCTCTTCAACCCCGCCCGGAGTTTCAACTCGGAGATTTCCTTCTGTGTTGCTAACAAGGATTCCTGATTCTTCCTCTCATTAGCTTCCAGTTGCTCTATCCTAGCCTGTGTTTTCCGATCTTCTTGCAAACGAGCCCCAGTGATCCTGATCCACCTAGTCTGACTCTCTTCTAAGTAGTGCTCAGCTCTGGCTTTCTGAATCTTAGCTTCTTTGCAAGCATTCTCCAATACCAACTCTCATGCTCGGGCTTTTCTGATGTAATCGTCAGTCTTTTCTATCTTTGTCATATGCTCGATCCAGAGCTTCTCTAACCTCTCATTGTCCAGAAGACTATCATTCCTCTCCCAGAGGGTCTTCTTCAGAGCTTCAGAAAGCTGGGTATTCCTCTCTTTCAACTTCTCAAAATCCTCTAAACTGACTGTTGCTATAGGCTCTACTGCTGATGGTCCTGACACATCTTCCAGGGTGAATGGCATGCGGGTGATCTGTCCTCTGATGCGAGACCAATCAATATATTGAGCTGAAGCTATGTTGTTGCACTTGCCAAGAATAACAGTCCCTTTTGTCTGTATGTTATCCCAAGCCCAGGATGCTTGTCGGATGATGGTATGATTATTCTGAACATCACATTAAAGGGTCTCTGCAAAATCCTGCTCTCTTGGTGGATGTACTAAAGCCTACCCTAGCTGCCTTTTGAAAAGCAAAGGATTGTAGTTGATGCAACCCTTCACTCCAATAAGAGGTACATTGGGATACTGCCCACAACTAGTAATCATGTCTCTGCCCTTGGTGCTCTGAGTACACCACCTGATGTCTTCTGAAGTGAGAGAAATCATTCTCTTAGCCCAATTTCTTGACTGATGAGGATTCAAGAAAGCTTCTGTCTTTGGCAGGTGCCTCAATAACCAACAGTATAAGAGAGGTGCACAACATCTGACTAGTCTCCCCCTCTGCTTCTCATTTCTCTGATGCACTGAGTAGTAGAAATCCCCTAGCAAGGTAGGAACTGGATTCTTCAGCAGGAAGAGGTGGATAGCACTCTTTCTTACAAACTTAGGATCGTCTGCAAACAAGATGATTCCATATATACTAAGAGCCAAGAGAGCACAAACAGTTTCCCACTTCCCTACTGCAACATAACTGGTGACATGAGTGATCAAGAAGTCCAAATGGAGGCATGGGATTCCAGCCTTGGTAGTCATATGCTGATCAATGATGGTGGCTTCCAAGTGAAGAACCTTAGCTATGTATTCATTCCTGGGAGCAGTCATCTCAAGGTTGAAAGGAATACCTCTTCTGACAGGGACACCTAACAACATGGAAAACTCTTCCAACAAAGGACCCATCTGAAAGTATGGGAATGTGAAACATCTGAGGGGAGGATCATAAAACTGCAGGAAAGTTTGAATCATGCTCCTCTGTGATGCATCCAAATCCATGATCATGTCCATAATACCACTATAATGTTCTCTGAATAAAGGGACATGATCAGGAGTGATGAGTGCCTGAATATGCCTGATGCCTGCTAGGGAGGGCTCAAAGAAATGGTAAGTAATCTTGCTCTTCCTGGATGAGTCCATACTGACAATGGATGCTGATGAAGATAACCGAGGAGTGTAAACACCCCAAATTTGCCCTCACCCATTCACACCATGGCTTGTGATCATTTTCATATGCATAATTTCAATCATACCATCTCATATTACATTTTTGATTCACTGCATTGGTTCAAAGTCATCTGCACCTAGGGTTTGTGATCTGAGCAATCCAAGAGCTTCTTGAGCCACTCCAAAGGTCATCAACCACTTCAAAGGGGTCCATGTATGTTCAAGTATCATATTATATCCTCTCAAAGTCAAAAATGTCAAAGAATCACAAGAACTGGGAATGGCATGGAAGCAGAGCCAGGTTTGACTGCAGATGACCTAGAATTAGGGTTTTGGTTTCAGAGGCCATAACTCCAAATTTTTTGGTCATTCTTGTTTCTATTGGTCTCTATATGGTATAGGGAGTATGCATATCAATTTTCATGAAGAAATTCAATGGGGAAGTCATCTGATCAAGGGTTGACTTTCTAAGCAAGTCAGTGCAAAATCAGGGCATCTGAGTCCCTCAATGACCCAACCAAAGGGTGTTCTTCATCATTTTGATTGTATATGATCTTTATTTGATCATAGAAGAAGTTGGAAGTTCACAAAATTGAAGAATTTCAAGTCTTTTGCAAAGTTGACTTTTGGGGAAAGTTTGACTTTTAATGAAATTGCCATTTTAGGAATCTTTTTCAACCTTTACTTTTTGATTCAAAAATGCTTCAAATGAAAAAACTTTGGTCATGAAAGTTGTAGAATGGATCATTCTCTTTTCAAAAAGTACAAGAACATGACCTAATTCATTTTGGATCAAAAGTTATGGATTGTCAAAGTTGGCTAAAATCACAAAATTTGAAGTTTTCTACCAAAGGGACATTTTGCAAAATGGTTTGTTCAAGTGTTCTAAAGGCCTCAAATGTGTATCATTTCCACACAACATGATCATGTGACCTCTAATGTTCAGAATGGGCCAAGGGATCACACATTTTTATGGCTTATGGAGCAAGATTTTTCATAAGAAGCAAAAGTGAACCAACTTGCAAAACTCATCATAAGTTACAATCCACTTGCTTGTTGACTTGCTGATCAATCCTAGGGTTCTCCCCACATCATGCTGCGCAGGACACACCTTTTGTCCTTGGCTAGCAAGTAGCCCATGCTTCTCTTACACAACTTTGACATTTTGGCAACTTGAGCCATACCTATCACAAAAGCACACATCACCTCATCTGACCTATCACAATTGTTTATGCAAATCAAAAGCAAGCCAAAGCATACAAAACACAAGCCTGAAACCATCCATAACACATCATTCTCATTTCCATACCATTTTGCAAAAAGCTTTCGAAACTGCTTGCACAAGCCACAAACACAAAAACTAACTTCACAAATCAACTCAACACACATTCCTGATCACAAAGCACCCATCACCATTGCCTTAAACTCCCAGAATCACAAATACGATTCTCACCCCACCTTGAGCAGAACTTCTGCCATTTCAAAAACCAACCATCATAAACTTTCTCCAAGCATCAGGACTTCATCAGGGGCCTAAAAGGAGTGGTTTGCACGAAGAGAGAGGGTCAGAAAGTTGCAAACTGAGAAAGCTCAAAGCTCAGGTATATCAAGAACTTTTTTTCCAGAAATGAATTTTTAAGTTTCTAAGTTGTTCCTCATGCTTTGCTGGTCACTCTGATGCTTTTACTTTTTGAAATGGTTGAGAAATAAGCATTTAATCTTGCTCTGAAACTTTTCTGACCTAAAAATGTTTGGCTTCGATTCGCATGATTAGTGAATGAGAAATGAGTTTTGTTTAGGGGTTTTGATTCAGCGTTGTATGGGGATGATTTCTGGGTGTTTAGTTTTCATTTTCATGGAGTTTTGTGGATTTTAGAAATTTTCAGGTGGGAGTCCCACCGGAGAAGACGACCGGAAGTCTTCTCCGGCCACCTGAGTTTAATTAGCCCTAATCTGAGTGATTAATGAAGTTTGAATAATACCCCTTGGATGTGTTGACCCGCGCGCATTTGGACGCCCAGGATCTCACTATTTTGCCCTAATCTTGAGTTGACTTTATTAATTCAGATTAATTCATTTTTAATTGGAATTAATGAAGTTTGAATTTCAGCCTTTAGATTGCGCGCGCAATCAACAAACCATTTCCCAGATTCAATCCTGGCCTCTCATTCTGCATACTTCTCCTATTTTATTTTTTATTTCATTTATTTTGTATTTAATTTGTGCATTTAATTTAAAATAGTAAAACAATTTTAAAAATTCTGAAAATTTTTGTACAAACTTTTATTAATTTTCAGAAACCAAAACATTTTTATTTTTATTTTTCGCATTAAAAAAATATTTTTAAATCATTTAAAAGTTTATTTTTAATTAATTAATGAGAATTAATTAATTAAAAATACTTTTAGGTATTTAAAAATCACCAAAAAATTCATGAAACCTTTGAAATCATTTAGAAACATTGTCCAACCCTCAAACCAAATTTCTTTTTTGATCTTGATGCATTTTGACAATTTTCCATGGAATTAATTCAATTTCAAAGCATTATTTTGATCCAAACTTCAAAAAATCATTTCTGCCCATCCATTGAGAGTTGGACTTTGATTCTTTTTGCATTGTGTCTTGCATATCATGTAGTTTGTAGGATTAAATGGGCATGATTTGATCTTGCATTTTCAATTTGTTTGATATTTTTCTTGTCAAGGTACCCTAAAACCCTAGAAATCTTAGGAAAATAATAACCCTCACTAGGTTAAGAATTGGATCCCCTCCTTTGGGCAGTGAGTTTGTATAGGTTTAGGGTTCTCTTGAATGCATTTTCAATTTTTTATCTTGATGTTTGCTTCTGGTTTTGATTTTTGTTTGGTGTATGGATCATAAACCCTAATTTGGGCTTTCTTTTGCATTCATCTTGCATTTGCTTGCATACCATGACTTGTCATAGCATTTTGTGCATCCATTTGATTCATTAGACATCTTAAGACATATTGGAATCATGTTTGATCATTGCATCTTTCATTTGCCATGTTGTATGTCATTTGCATTTCATAACTTTTCATGTATGCTCATGGTTCTAAACTTGCTTCTCTTGCATCCATTTGTTTGTATGATCATCCTCATGCCTTGATTCATGTTTGTATCATCTCATAACATCATTATCATCACATACATGCTTCTGGTTTTGGTTTGCATCATGCCATTTCATCCCATTTTGCATTGCATGGCATTTCTTTCACTAACTTTTCAGGTGGTAAGTCACTTTGAGAAGTGAATTTGCCTTCACTTCTCACAACTTCTTTTCATCTCCTCTTATGCATCCTTGCTGCATTTTGTTTTGTGCTTGAGATTGAGCTTGCTCTTTCTTCTTCATCTTACTTTCTTTCTTCAAGTGACTTGTCTTCTTAATTGAAGCAAGTTACTTTGCTTCTCTCTGCTCCTTTCATCTGCTTCCTGGTGGTTCCTTTGAAGATTTCTCTTGTCAAACCTCACAAACCTTAGGAGCAACAAGCATGACAATGATTAGGGTTTTGATTAGTCCCCCACTTAGTTTTTACCTTTGTGTCTCATTGAGTCTTCTCTCCTCATCTCATAATCAGGGACTAAACCCTAAAGGCTTTAAGGCTTTGTGGTTAAGCTTATGCCTGCATCCTTCTATTAGGATGGAGTGTATAACTTTAATCCTAAGTGTTAAACCCTTAATGTGTTTAAATCCTTTAATCAATCCACTTAATAATCACCAAGACATCAAGCTTGTAACTTGGGCCTTGCATTAGGGTTCTAATTCTTCCTTAATTGGTTAAGAAGGACTAACCCTAGTGTTAATGGACAAGTCCCCCTCAAGTTGTCTTACAAACCATAACACTCATTTCATCATCTTATCATTAACTAAAATCCATCTAACAAAGGTTTTGTTTTGTCATGAGTTTAATCCCTAATCATGGATTAAGTTGAGGAGCTTTCCTCAGCTTAAACACCCTCATCTATTATCCTTCTATTAGGATGGTGTAATGAGTCTGTTTAATCCCTGATTATGGCTTAATCTCATTACTTAACGCTAAACAAAAAAATAACAAAAACATCTAAATAATCATAAGTAGGTTAATGATCTTAATCCTACATCAAAAGGTGATTAAGTGTGAGATGCTGACTTGATAACGAGAAAACGTATCGATTATATTGCTAGGTTTCATTAACGTTTTATCGCATAATCACCGTTTTAACACTCGATTTCTCGAGTTTTTCTTACCATTTTGCAGGTACATCATTATATGGAGCTAAATCATGAATTAAGAGAAAAAGGAACAAAATCAATCATAAAAAGATGAAGAAATGAAGAAGCCTGCAAAACTGCATATTTTGCAGCAGCCACGATCGTCACAAGGGTGTCACGACCGTGACACCCCAAAATGAGCCATCACGACCGTAAGAGAGTTGTCACGACCGTGACACTAAAAAGCCACATGACACGAACGTGAAGACCTTGTCACGACCGTGACAAGGATAAAATTAGGTTTTTGACTCAGACTACGTCAAAGCACTACGTGAAGATTTTTCCTCCTATTTTGTTGCCACGTACCTACATTCTCTCCACCAATTCAGCAAGGCCTAAGCAACAAAGGTCCAAAAATTCAGCCCATTAAGGATTCTATAAATAGTACAAGTTCTATGAACAATGTACAGAGCATTTATTATTCAATTTTCTGCGGAAGCTCTGCCGAACTGTTTTACGACCCTTTCTATTTCTGCATTATTTTTAGTTTTCTGTTTCGTTCTTATTGTATCCAAACCCACCATATAACAATTTCCAACATCAGGAAATTGTTATACATTTATTTTTTTTTAAACCTTCAGCCTTTGTTATTTTCGATTCCGCTAACTCCAAGCTTTCCGGTCTGTGGAAGAAGGAGTCTGCTCTAATATTTGTTAACCAGGTTTTTCATTATATTGCAATTTAATTATTTATAATGTTTATTTATTTTTCTGCCATGAGTATTTTATTATTTAATTTTCTGTCTCTGTCTGGTTCAACATCGATGAGTAGCTAAACACCTTAGGGCGGTATGTAGTTAGAACAAACTTAACCGGTAAAATATAACCATAGGCTAAAAATAATTAATCACTTAACATTCTGGCTGATACTTTTTAATTGAAATAGACCTTTTCGTTACGAGAGTAAGAAAAGAGTATTAGGTTAGGTCAAGACCACGAGAGTGTGAGATTTTAACCAGATAGCTAAAGTTAGGCATTTAAATTAAACACAGCGAGAGCGCTTTAAAATAAATTAGAATTACTTAGTTTCCAAAAATTACCTCTAAACACTTATGGGCTAGCGAGAGCAGGCATAGGGCTTTAGGGATAAGATCTGATATAAGACCACGAGAGTGTGAGTTGAGGGTATTTAAACTGGTAATCTCTACTGAATAGATTAAGTAAACACCTTTATAAGCCTAGGTTAGATTGACCCACCTAAGTTAGTATAATTACATACCGACCGCCTTAGTATTACTTTATTAAAACTTAAATTTAATTCCGCCTTTAATAGTCTTAAAAATCAACAAAAAAATCGTGACAACCATTCGCCTTAGCTAAACTAGAAGTTCATCTAGCACTAAGTAACCATAGAATCCCTGTGGATCGATAATCTTAAATATTACTTCGATAGGCTGTGCACTTGCAGTTAAGATACCGCTAGACGCATAATTAGACACGTCTTTAGCCCATCAAGTTTTTGGCGCCGTTGCCGGGGATTCCTTAATTTAGTTACTAGTGCATTTAGGTAGCATTGTCTAGACTAAGGTATCAACTATTTAATTTAATTTAATTTCCGAGTGTATGCCAAGTACTCGCTCTAAAAGCGAAGACTTGCAACCTCTAATCCCTGAATCGGAACGCTTCTTACACGTAAGAAGACGTATATTCGATTACGAAAATAATTACAATATTCCAGATCTTCAATTAGATCCGCCTAAACCAGTCGTAACATCAAAGGACGCAGAGATGGCTGAAGAACAGAATCATCCACTCAAGTATTACGCCAATCCTTCGCAAGCTGAACCGCATTCAAGCATTGCAGCACCGGCTATCAACCGAAATGATTTCGAACTAAAACCTTCGTTGATATCAGCCGTGCAACAAAATCAATTCGCCGGTAATTCTACCGAGGATCCGAATCTTCATCTTTCGATCTTTGTGCAATATGCAGATACCGTAAAAGCCAATGGAGTTACCCAAGAAGCTATTAGACTACGTTTATTTCCTTTTTCGCTTCGAGACAGAGCAAGAGCTTGGCTTCAATCTCTGCCTTCGAACTCAGTAACTACGTGGGAGGAACTTAAGAGTGTTTTCTTGAATAGGTATTTTGCACCTAGCAAGACAGCTATGCTGAGAGCTCAGATCAACGGATTTAAGCAAAGAGAAAGTGAATCATTATTCGAAGCTTGGGAACGCTATAAGGATCTGCTGAGACTTTGTCCACATCATGGATTAATAGAATGGATGGTCATCCATACCTTCTATAATGGACTCTTGTACAATACAAGAATGACAATTGACGCTGCCGCGGGCGGTGCATTGATGGACAAAGAATATAATGATGCCTATGCACTTATCGAAAGTATGGCTCAAAATCATTACCTTTGGGGAAGCGAGAGAGTCGCAACTGAGAAACCGACAAAGGGAGGTATGTACGAAGTAAGTAGTATGGACCAAGTCAATGCGAAGTTTGACCAACTAAGCCAAAAGATCGATAACTTGGCCATAACACCAACAGCCACCGTGGCTGCAGTAACACCTAACTGTGAGTTATGTGGAGTCCCAGGACACGAAGTTTCTGATTGTCAACTATTGACAGGAACTCCCACTGATCAAGTGAATTATGCTCAAGGAAACCCTTACTCAAACACATACAACCCAGGTTGGAAGAATCATCCGAACTTCTCCTATAAGAATAACAATGCTTTATACGCACCAGGTCAAGCACCAGCTACATCACCAGGATATCAAAAGACTGCTCCTAATATCCCTAGAAAATCGAACCTTGAATTGATGATGGAGAACTTTATAGCTAACCAATCTCAAACAAACAAGGACTTCTTAAACCAAAACATTCACACTAGTGAGCAGATTAAACAATTAGTGAGCAAAGTAGATGCATTAGCTACACATAACAAAATGCTGGAAACTCAGATTTCACAAGTAGCTCAACAACAAGCACCTACTGCTGCACCAGCTGGAGTATTCCCTGGACAACCTCAACCTAATCCGAAAGGACATGCTAACGCTGTAATATTAAGAAGTGGCAAGGAACTTGACGGACCTACCGATCCAAGACTTGACAATCCAGCCATGTACCAAAAACCGGATAAACCGACTGAAGTGGTGAATGATCCAGAAGAAAAGGAAGATGATAATCAAGAGGTAGTGGAGAAAGAACAACCTTATGTGCCTCCACCACCCTATAAACCACCAATTCCGTACCCTCAAAGATTAATAAATTCCAAGACGACGGGTCAATTTAAGAAATTTGTCGAACTTCTGAAACAGTTGAATATTACTATTCCGTTTACAGAAGCAATTACCCAAATACCCTCGTATGCTAAGTTTTTAAAAGAAATCTTATCCAATAAGAAAAAGATAGAGGATAACGGAACAGTTACACTTACTGCCGAGTGTAGCGCCATAATTCAGAATAAAATGCCTCCTAAGCTAAAAGATCCAGGAAGTTTCTCTATACCCTGTGTAATAGGAAAATTCGTCATTGACAAAGCTCTATGTGATTTAGGAGCCAGTATCAGTGTTATGCCCTTAACGATTTGCAAAAGGCTAGACATGGGAGACCTAAGACCAACTAAACTGTCTGTTCAACTAGCCGATCGCTCTGTTAAATATCCTGTAGGCATACTATAAAACGTCCCAGTACGTATAGGACAATTCTACATCCCTACTGATTTTATAATCATGGACATCTCTGAAGACTCCACTACACCTATCATACTAGGAAGACCATTCTTAGCTACCGCCGGAGCTATAATAGACGTAAAAAGAGGAAACCTAACCTTTGAAGTAGGTGAAGAGAAAGTTGAATTTATTTTAACACAATTCTTACAATCACCAGCTATAGAGGATACATGCTATCTATTGGACGTAATTGACGAATGTGTAAGAGAAATGGAACTGAAAGAGACCACTTATTCTGAAATAATGAAAATTCAAATCCCTCCGATTTTCGAAGATGATAATTGGCGTAAACCGTATCAGGATGATAGTCTAAGCGAAAGTTTAGCACTTACACCGGATCCCATGCCAAGTAAAGATAAACCTACATTAGGATTAAAAACTTTACCTCATAACCTAAGGTACGAATTCTTAGACGTTGAATGTAAAAGACCAGTTATAATAAATTCCAGTTTAGGAACTATAGAAACAAAGAAACTTTTAGATGTCTTGAAGAAATATCCAACTGCATTAGGATATAACATATCTGATCTCAAAGTAATATGTCCTTCAGTTTGTATGCATCGTATTCTGCTAGAAGAAGATTGCAGAACCTCCAGAGAATCTCAAAGAAGAATTAACCCAACCCTTAGCACTGTAGTAAAAGAAGAAGTTAAGAAATTATTAGATGCCGGAATAATATATCCAATCTCTGACAGTGAATGGGTTAGTCCAATACATGTAGTGCCAAAGAAAGGAGGTATCACTGTTGTGAAAAACGCTCAAGGCGAATCGATATCGCAAAGAGTAGTGACGGGATATAGAGTATGCATAGATTATCGTAAACTAAACAAAGCCACTCGAAAAGATCATTTCCCACTACCTTTCATAGATCAAATGTTAGAACGATTAGCCAAGCATTCTTACTTCTGTTATCTTGACGGTTACTCAGGATTTTTCCAAATCCCTATCCATCCAGATGATCAAGAGAAGACTACATTCACATGCCCTTATGGAACGTTCTCTTACAGACGAATGCCCTTTGGATTATGCAACGCTCCTGCAACCTTTCAAAGATGTATGATGTCAATCTTCGCAGATTTTATAGACAACATCATGGAAGTGTTCATGGACGACTTCTCTGTATGCGGGCAAAGTTTTGAAGGATGCTTATCGAACTTAGAAATGGTGTTAGAAAGATGTGTAAAAGTAAACCTCGTGCTTAACTGGGAGAAATGTCATTTTATGGTCAACGAAGGAATCGTATTAGGTCATGTAGTATCCGACAAGGGAATTGAAGTTGATAAAGCTAAGATTGAAGTAATAAAAGATCTTCAACCCCCTAAAACCGTTCGAGAAATACGAAGCTTTTTAGGACACGCCAGTTTTTACCGACGATTCATCAAAGATTTCTCGAAAATCACTAAACCTCTTACTGGTTTATTAATGAAAGACGCTGAGTTCATATTCAATGAAGATTGTCTTAAAGCATTCGAAACTCTAAAAACAGCCCTCATCACCGCACCAATCATGCAACCCCCTGACTGGAGATTACCTTTTGAAATCATGTGCGATGCGAGTGACTATGCTGTAGGCGCAGTTCTAGGCCAGAGAAAGGAAAAGAAACTTCATGCGATTTACTATGCCAGTAGAACCTTGGATTCTGCCCAGATGAACTACGCCACTACCGAAAAAGAATTGTTAGCAGTTGTCTTTGCGCTTGACAAATTCCGTTCTTACCTAGTTGGAGCGAAAATAATCATTTACACAGACCATGCTGCTATCCGATATTTATTAACTAAGAAAGATGCTAAACCAAGACTCTTAAGATGGATTTTACTCTTACAAGAGTTTGATCTAGAAATAAAAGATAAGAAAGGTACTGAGAACGTCGTAGCGGACCATTTATCTAGAATAGAAGGTATTAAACCCGAACAAGTGCCGATTAATGATGATTTTCCGTATGAACAGCTGATAGCACAATTAGGAAGCGACCTAGCTCAGTTAGATATAAATGAACCAGAATCCGTGGAAACAATCCAGACAACTGTAGGACTGCCATGGTATGCTAACATTGTCAACTACCTAGCCGCAGGAGCTCTTCCACCCGATCTAACCTATCAGCAGAAAAAGAAATTCTTTCATAATCTGAAACATTACTATTGGGATGAACCATTATTGTTCAAAAGAGGACCAGATGGAATCTTTCGCCGATGTATTCCCGAAGAAGAAATAGAAGATGTCATTGCTCAATGCCATTCATCTCCTTATGGTGGACATGCAAGCACTTCCAAGACTTGTGCAAAAATCTTGCAAGCCGGCTTATTCTGGCCTAATCTATGGAAGGATGTCCACATCGCTGTTATAAATTGCGATCGGTGTCAACGCACTGGCAATATTTCAAGAAGAGATGAAATGCCTCAAAAAGGAATATTAGAAGTAGAAATCTTTGACGTTTGGGGAATAGATTTCATGGGACCATTTCCATCATCTTTCGGTAATAATTACATACTCGTAGCTGTTGATTATGTTTCGAAATGGATTGAAGCTATAGCTTCTCCTACAAACGATACACGAGTAGTAATAAAGCTTTTCAAAAATATAATCTTTCCCAGATTTGGTGTGCCTAGACTCTTCATAAGTGACGGTGGCTCGCACTTCATTTCAAAAATCTTTGACAAATTACTATCTAAATATGGAGTAAGACACCGTGTGGCTACACCATATCACCCACAAACAAGTGGACAAGTCGAAGTCTCAAACAGAGAAATTAAACAAATCTTAGAAAAGACTGTCGCCATATCTCGGAAAGATTGGTCATCTAAACTTAATGAAGCTTTATGGGCTTATAGGACCGCTTACAAGACACCCATAGGTACTACACCTTTCAAACTAGTTTATGGAAAATATTGTCACCTCCCAGTAGAACTAGAACACAAAGCTTATTGGGCGATTAGAACTCTCAATATAAACTATAATGCTGCAGGAGAAAAGAGAATCCTAGACATTAACGAATTAGAAGAATTAAGGTTAGATGCTTATGAGAATGCTAAGATATATAAAGAAAGAACTAAGCGATGGCATGATAAACGCCTATCTAGGAAAGAATTTAGTGTGGGAGACGTTGTACTCCTCTTTAATTCAAGACTTAGGCTCT
Source organism: Lathyrus aphaca (assembly GCA_963966055.1). NCBI lineage: Eukaryota > Viridiplantae > Streptophyta > Magnoliopsida > Fabales > Fabaceae > Lathyrus > Lathyrus aphaca. Next base: position 283,523,986 of record OZ014525.1, read on the forward strand.
TTCCTGGAAAATTAAAATCTAGATGGTCAGGACCATTTGAAATAATTAAAGTATTCCCGAGTGGAGCAATAGAAATTAAGGGTAGGAATAGTGAACCATTCATAGTAAACGGACAACGTTTAAAACATTATCATAAAGTTGAAAATAGAGATTATGCGAATAATCTAAAGCTTTTAGAATTGTCCACTGATTCCCCTGATTAATCTAAACCTAAGCATTACGTCAGGCTTTTGACGATAAAAACAGCGCTTAGTGGAAGGCAACCCATTTACTTATTAATTATTTAATTATTTAAACTATTCTTTTCTTTTAGCATATTGTTATTTATCGTTTTACTATTTGTTTATCTGTTTTGTCATTTTATAGTTTTATTTTATATTACTATTATTGCCATTACATTATGCATTTCATTTTCTTATTTTTATCTTAAATCACTTTTTACAGATTTTCTAAAAGTCTTTTCCACTTTCCTTCTTCCCCTGATTTGTTTCCTCCATATTTGCACTGACCATGGCTAACCAACCAATTAACCATATGGAAACCAAATTTAGAGGTAGGAACCAAAGAATGAAGTTTGAAGAGTTATCACATAGGCAAATGGATTTGACCCTGTACCCAGATGATCAGACTATGGAAACCCTAGGTATACATGATAGCATCATGTACTTGTTTAACCGACTCGGATGGGAGAATGCATTGATCCAACATAAGTTTGTGACTTACCGCGAGCTCACCCTTGAGTTCCTTAGCTCCTTAATTTACCTACCTGAGCGCGGCTTTGGATTTAGGAAAGGATTTATTAGTTTCCGCCTATTTGGAATAGAATATGACTTTAACCATAAAGAACTAGCTGACTTGTTAGGATTCCCTAGTGGACCATTTGCTTTTACTACCACACAGGTAGAATTGATGGATATTGAGCTAGATTTCTTTTGGGGAACTTTAACCGGAAACTACCACCCTGAACCAAATAGCATGAATAATGATGAGATCCACAACCCTGCTCTCCGTTACTTCCATAAATTCCTTGCCCACACCTTCTTTGGAAAAGAAGAAAACATTACCGGAGTTTCTAAAGATGAAATATTTATTATGTCATGTTTCACTAATGGACAGCCTGTTAATGGTGTACCTTTCATGATGCAAACCTTCACCCGTATCCAAGAAGAACCTGAATTACCTATATTAGTAGGAGGTCTTGTAACCATGATTGCTGATGCTTTAGGACTTAGGTACCAATTGCACAGGTGCAACCGTTTAGGTAACATCCGTCCTATGAATCTTAACTTCTGCTTTAATAGACATATCATAAGGAATTTAGGACATCCACCTTTTGAGTACCTAATCCGAAACGAAGTAGTAACCCTGTTCACATTGCCTAACCATGCTAGAGTAAGTGTTCACAATAAGGATAACTGGCTTTATGAGTTAAACCAACCTGATTATCCACCCACTCCTGAAACACCTCAGTCTTACAAGATAAAAGATGATACAATGACCGATGTCGAAACTGACCCTGAGACACCTCCTAGTTACCATGACATTGACCACACTGAAGAAGTACATGAAACCCCTGAAGTGAATCAAGGAGATTATGCTAACAACTTACAAAACATCATGAACACTCTCAATGCTTACCAAACTGACATTAATTTATTTAAAGAAGACATTAAGAGCATGCGATTGGATATTATAGGGTTGACTGACATAACCTGCGAACAATTCTATCACTTGAACTCCGCCATCGAAGACTTGAAGAAACGCTTTTGATAATGTTATAAGTGATTTAGTTTATTTTTCTCATTGTTTTCGTTTCTAGTTAGATTTATTTTTCGCAACAATTTCATACCGCATTTCCATTTATGTAACTTCATTTTCAATTACTTTATGCAATGCACCTTTAATTCCAAAATTTCTCCATTTTTAGCAATTTATATATTTTTCATTCTATGTACTTTTATGCTTGCATTTATTCATATTATATATAATCTCTCATGCCATGCAAGTTAGTGTAGTACTGTGTTGAAATTATATACTATATGGTGTTTATAATTTAATATGAGTGTTAGTGAAGAAAATACATTATTATAAAATATGTGAAATAAGTGAGAAAGTGTTTTCTGGAAATTATTCAACGAAGCAAGCCCTCACGGTCGTCACTCCCCCATAACGATCGTGACATGCTCATTTAGCGTGTCACGACCGTCGCACCCCTGTCACGACCGTGACAACCCCTATTACAGGAATCGTGAGAAACAGAACTGTTTCTCTTCGTGCCTCTTCTTCTTCTTCCTTCATAACTTCCAAAAAACTACCCATCTTCTCCATAACCTCCGTAACCCCCCCCCCCCCCATTACCAACTTTAAACTCATTAACCCCCCATTATCACAACCTATCACATTCTCACTCTCCATTATTTATCCCGAATCAATATTTCTTTCATTTTACCATTTTTTTCACAAAACATCAAAAATCTTCATTCTTTACTCTAAGCTCTTGCATGCAATGGATACTATTACTTTTAGAGAAGGTGATGCTGGAGAAACTCAGAGAAAACGATTTCTCCGATTCCAAAACCGCGGTGTGCAACCTACACGTTACATCGACACTGTCTGTTTGAGGGAACTCGGAATGCTTGCCAGTGTTACAAGCCTGCTTCAAAAAGTCGGTCTGTGGGATCTTTGCAGTCAACCTCAGCCCACATTCGAGCTTCTGACACTGGAGTTCTTAAGCTCATTCAGTTACATCACCGGTACCGATTCTCAGAGTCAGCTCACCGGTTTCGCAAAATTCAGATTGCATGGCCAAGAGTTCAACCTTTCGCAAGACAGGATAGCCGAGTTGTTAGGCTTCGATCACGGAACTGAAGCTCACCGTCGCGTGCCCGATAATTTTGGTGAACCAGCTTTCACTCTATGGCACGACTTAACCAACACCCGTGCATCAGCCTTCCAAAGCCTCAACGCTACGCACATTCACAACCCGGCAATCCGCTATTTCCACCGTGTCATTTGCAACACCATCTTCGCTCGAGAAAGCAACCATAAGCTCAACTCCAAGGAGCTTCTATTCTTACACTGCGCTCTTAATGACGAGCCGATCAACGCTGCCCCTTTCATGCTTTATCATATCCAGGCTATTGCACACAGAGGCTCCACCCCGTTCTTCATAGGCGGCATTGTCACCACCCTCGCCATTCAGTTGGGGCTTGGTGACTTGGTCGCAAATCAGCCTCACCTAGCCGCAGAATTCCTCACCAAGAGTTATTGCAGGTCCACTCACCTGATTGCGCAGCGAGAGGATGACAGGTATAGCCCTGTTGTCCATGGCACCATATTTCACCATATCATTCTGCCGTCCCGCGACCGCATCGACCCATCCAGCCGAGCCAACTGGCTCTTTGTTTTACCTGATGCTGCCGACCACGCTCCTATCCATGATCAGGCAGATCTCCCTGCGGATGAAATGCAGGACGCTATGGATGCAACTAAGCCTGTCCAAGATATACCAGAGTCATCTACCCGACAGCCTCCTGCACAGGAATTCACTCTTGAGGATGTCCTCCGTGCGATTCATCAGCAGAACCAGATGAACGCCGCACTGGAGCGAAGGCATAAGGAGCAGTATGATGCTTTACTCAGCACTATTGCAGAAAACCAGGCAGCTACGAATGAGAAGTTTGGCGAGATTTTCAGCGAGTTAGAAGCCTTGCGTATCGACATCACTGGGACCACCAGCACCGGTTCTGATCCTGAAGCGACTCCTTCCAGACGCCGCTCCCGCACCAGAAGCCGACCCCGCGGTCCTCAGCAGCCATAGATCTAGTTTACTTATGTTTGTTTTCGTTTTTGTCGTTTGTACTGTACTTTTACCGCATTTATATCACAACATTGAGGACAATGTCTGATATAGTGTGGGAGAGGTACACCTTTCATTTCCGCATTTTTTTCCGTTTCGCACTTTTCCATTTTCGTTGTATTTTCAATTCCGTCGTATTCCCTTTAGCAAGTTAATGAAGCGAGCAAATCTTTATGATATTTTCTTTAGTTTCAAACTTTCCCGTTTATTTAGCCATAACCGAAAAATCTTTAATTATTCGCATTACCCGACTTACCTACGAAATCGTAATTAGGAAGCTGAGAACGATTAAACAAGACCAATACAATCTTGACACCTTTGACTTCCTACTTAAGCAATTCCATTCCGATTACCATTACGAGTACACTTTTAGTTTCAGTTCAAAAGTAACCCCTAGTAGTTTATACTAGCAGTCAGCACCGTCTGAACACAAACCACGTGGGGAGCCGATGAATATAAGCGTTTGATGCCTAATCAATAATGATCCTTCATATCTCGATGCAAAATGAAAAGAAATTGCACCAAAGTACACGGTCGCATATAAGAAACGAGAAATATGAGAAGGAGTCCATTGCGGGTTGGTTCAGAGTTACTGGTTCTGAACTTGGTAGGGCGTGCTACGGCTCGATCCCCCACAACCTCCAAATCGGATAAAATATGTAGGGTTAACACACTCGTGTACCAGACCCCGTGCTAAAAAAGGATCAAAGTCGCTAACCGGCTACTCCACTACGTGCGTGCTAAGGCAAAGGGCTTAATGTGATTGCGCTAGAATGAAACCGGGCGAAATAAGATCGAAAAACTCTAGGTGAAATCGTAAAGTAATTGCCGATTGTTTCGTTTAACGGGAAGTCGACGACATAGCTTGTTGCTTGTGTCATTAGTGTATCGGTAGTGTTCTATCAAAGTACCGGATTATCCGACAAAACGATCCCTCGTATGATTTGTTATGAGTATGCGTGAATAAAATCTTGTCCGCCGATTTTCAACCGACTATTTGCTTGAGGACAAGCAAAGGTTTAAGTTTGGGGAAGTTTGATAACGAGAAAACGTATCGATTATATTGCTAGGTTTCATTAACGTTTTATCGCATAATCACCGTTTTAACACTCGATTTCTCGAGTTTTTCTTACCATTTTGCAGGTACATCATTATATGGAGCTAAATCATGAATTAAGAGAAAAAGGAACAAAATCAATCATAAAAAGATGAAGAAATGAAGAAGCCTGCAAAACTGCATATTTTGCAGCAGCCACGATCGTCACAAGGGTGTCACGACCGTGACACCCCAAAATGAGCCATCACGACCGTAAGATAGTTGTCACGACCGTGACACTAAAAAGCCACATGACACGAACGTGAAGACCTTGTCACGACCGTGACAAGGATAAAATTAGGTTTTTGACTCAGACTACGTCAAAGCACTACGTGAAGATTTTTCCTCCTATTTTGTTGCCACGTACCTACATTCTCTCCACCAATTCAGCAAGGCCTAAGCAACAAAGGTCCAAAAATTCAGCCCATTAAGGATTCTATAAATAGTACAAGTTCTATGAACAATGTACAGAGCATTTATTATTCAATTTTCTGCGGAAGCTCTGCCGAACTGTTTTACGACCCTTTCTATTTCTGCATTATTTTTAGTTTTCTGTTTCGTTCTTATTGTATCCAAACCCGCCATATAACAATTTCCAACATCAGGAAATTGTTATACATTTATTTTTTTTAAACCTTCAGCCTTTGTTATTTTCGATTCCGCCAACTCCAAGCTTTCCGGTCTGTGGAAGAAGGAGTCTGCTCTAATATTTGTTAACCAGGTTTTTCATTATATTGCAATTTAATTATTTATAATGTTTATTTATTTTTCTGCCATGAGTATTTTATTATTTAATTTTCTGTCTCTGTCTGGTTCAACATCGATGAGTAGCTAAACACCTTAGGGCGGTATGTAGTTAGAACAAACTTAACCGGTAAAATATAACCATAGGCTAAAAATAATTAATCACTTAACATTCTGGCTGATACTTTTTAATTGAAATAGACCTTTTCGTTACGAGAGTAAGAAAAGAGTATTAGGTTAGGTCAAGACCACGAGAGTGTGAGATTTTAACCAGATAGCTAAAGTTAGGCATTTAAATTAAACACAGCGAGAGCGCTTTAAAATAAATTAGAATTACTTAGTTTCCAAAAATTACCTCTAAACACTTATGGGCTAGCGAGAGCAGGCATAGGGCTTTAGGGATAAGATCTGATATAAGACCACGAGAGTGTGAGTTGAGGGTATTTAAACTGGTAATCTCTACCGAATAGATTAAGTAAACACCTTTATAAGCCTAGGTTAGATTGACCCACCTAAGTTAGTATAATTACATACCGACCGCCTTAGTATTACTTTATTAAAACTTAAATTTAATTCCGCCTTTAATAGTCTTAAAAATCAACAAAAAAATCGTGACAACCATTCGCCTTAGCTAAACTAGAAGTTCATCTAGCACTAAGTAACCACAGAATCCCTGTGGATCGATAATCTTAAATATTACTTCGATAGGCTGTGCACTTGCAGTTAAGATACCGCTAGACGCATAATTAGACACGTCTTTAGCCCATCATGACTTCACACTTAAGGTATTCTCATTACCCCTAATCAGAGGGAAGATGTGATGAGTATACTAACCCATTGGTTTAGGCTTAAGCTCATTAACTTATGACAAATTCAAAAGCAATAAAAGACTGAAAATACAAAAACAAACAATAATCGTCTCCTCCGGGATTCTTTTCTCATCTCATTCACTCATAAACGAGAACTTGCTTCTTCCGTCTAATGCAAGACAGTTTGCACCTGAGCCAGACAGGTCATACACTTGAGCATAGGCAAGCAAGCAGTTCATCAGTCAATTCATTCTTTCAGTCTCTTTGGGTCGAACTACGGTGTTCTGACTTCCTCATTGCACGAGAGGATACGTAGGCATAACTTAACAGTTATCGAACAAAAGTCTCTGTATATCCCCCTCTTTTCAGCTTTATTCTTTTAGCCTCATATTCTTGAGCATTTCACTCTGTTCTTACATTGACACTTCACTTATACACTTCACTTCTTTTACACTGACACCTGTACATCCTTTTCCAGCTCTTTTACACACAAATTGCACTGACACTACCCGTTTAAAGCACAAATCTTTTAAGCGTGGATCCCGTCGAGTACGACGGACAATCTGGGTGCTAATACCTTCCCAGGTTGTAACCAACCCCCTTTCTCAGTCTCTCTGGTTCGCAACCGTCTTATCCATATCTTTCTTAGGTTTATGCAACATTACCTTTCCTCCGGGATAAAAATGCCTAGCTGGCGACTCTTTTCATTCCCTGTGAGTTCACTCCTGTGTGTCCTCGCACCCTCCTCTCGCCGACCGTTCGCGTATGTACCCTATTTGACCCGGCTTCATTTAGTGGGAGCGACAAGGAGAAATACTGATGAAGACAACTGGTGAAGATATCAACTGAATAAGATCTTTGAGGAAGATAACTGATGAAGATAGCTGAGCAGAAGAACAGTCAAAACCAAACTAAAGATGCAATGGATACCCTGTAAAACAAATAGACAAATGTTAAATGATGCAAAATGATGTATGCAGAATGATATGAAAGGGTTTGTGATCAGGTGTTGGATTTGCTATTTTGCTTTGATAGGGTCCATTAGTGTTCAGAAATCCAGATGAAAGCTAGAGAACCAGTAACCAGGTGGGGGACTCAAATAAAGAGTCACAAGTCCAAGGTTTCATAGAATCAGTCCAAAGAAGTGTAACCTTAAAACAATATCAGTAACAGGGTATGTTGAGGCCAAGGGTTCCTGCAAACCTGTAAACATCCCAACCCACTCACAAGTATTATTCTAGAACAAGGATCCTCAGGCTTGGATATATTATGAGAAGTGTAAACACTTCTAACCCGGAGGTGTAATGTTTACATTAATCATAAAGGACCCTCCTCTAATTCACCTCAGATGCTGAAGGCCATCTAAAAGGTCATCCAGACTTAGCAGGCTTCCCAGATAGCCCTAGTACTACAGGAAATCCGTAGCACAGAGTTCTCAAGAAGAAACCCATGTCTGAACCGTGTTTCATATTCCCGCACCAGACCGAAATGGAATGGGAAAGAATATGAAGCCACTCTAATCCTATGTGTCACTCAGGCTCCCGGTATGGAACCTTGCTCACTGAGATACCCCTCTCACCAAGGTAAGCCAACAAATCCAACACATGATATGATGACAATAATATGAAATGCATAAAATAGTAAATGAAAGCAATAAATAAAGCTGTACAGAAATCAATAAATAAAGCATTAAACAAAAAGCACACATAACACCCCCATAAACACAAACCAAACAAGCGCTAGGAGAAACCCACAAAAAGAAACAAAAGCCCTGGTTGCAAGATAAGCCTCCCCAGCAGAGTCGGCAAGCTGTCACTCTCCGGATTTTCATCCTGGTGCAAACGCGAACTGTCGGCAAAGAGAAATAGGTGAATTGAATAGAGTCTCCAGCTAGGCATTTTTATCCTGAAGGAAAGGTAATGCTGCATAAACCTGGAAAGAGATGGATAAGACGGTTGCGAACCAGAGAAATTGAGAAAGGGGGTTGGTTACGACCTGGGAAGGTATTAACGCCCAAATCGTCCGTCGTACTCGACGAGATCCACACTTACAAGATTGTGTTTAAAAGGGGTAGGTGTATGTGCTATCTGTGTGCAAAATCTAAAGAAAGAAAGTACAAGTATCAGTGCAAAAAAGGTGAATTGCTCAGAGACTGAGGCTTTAGAAAAGGAATGCTGAAAGAGGGGGATGACAAAGAGACTTTTGTTCGATAACTGTTAAGTTATACCTACGCATCCTCTCGTACAATGAGGATGTTAGAACGCCGTAGTTCGACTCAAAAAGACTAAAAATAAATTGACTGTGAACTGCTTGCTTGCCTATGCTCAAGTGTATGACTCGTCTGGCTCGAGTGCTAACTGTCTTGCATTAGACGGAAGAAGCAAGTTCTCGTTTGTGAATGAGTGTGATGAGAAAAGAATCCTGGAGGAGACGATTATTGTTTGTTTTTGTGTTTTCAGTTTTTTATTGTTTTTGGTGTTTTGCGTAGGATTATGAGCTTAAGCCTAAATCAAGGGTTGTAAACTCATTATATCCTCCTTGATTAGGGATAATGAGCCTACTTAATTATGAGATAAGCATCTCAACTTAATTACCATGATGATGTAGGATTAAGATCATTAACCTACTTGTGATTATCTAGATGTTTTTGGTTTTTGTTTAGTGTTAAGTAATGAGTTTAATCTCTAGTCACAGATTAGTGAACTCATTACACTATCCTAATAGAAGGATAATAGATGAGAACACTTAAGCTGAGGAAGATACCTCAACTTAATCCATGGTTAGGGATTAAATTCATTATATAACAAGCCTTTATTAAATGGATTTTATTTAAAGGATGAGATTAAGAAGTGAATTTTATGGTTTGTAATACAACTTGGGGGGGGGGACTTGTCCATTAAACACTAGGGTTAGTCCCTCTTAACCAAAGGAAGAGATAGAACCCTAATGTAAGGCCCAAGTTACAAGATAAAGTCTTAGTGATTATTAAAGTGTTTTGATTAAGAGGTGTAAACAAATTAAAGGTTTAACACTAAGGATTAAAGTTATACACTCCATCCTAAGATAAGGATGCAAGCATAACCCTAATTCTAAAGTCCTAAAGCTTTAAGAGTTTAGTCTCTGATTATTGAGATGAGAAGAGAGACTCAAGGAGACTCAAAGGCAAAAAGTTATAGGGGACTATACACAACCCTAAAAATTATCATGCTTGGATATCCTATGGTTTATGAGGCTTAAGAGAAAAGGATCTTCAAGAAGGTCACCATGGAAGAAGCAAATGAAAAGAGAAGGAGGAAGAAGAATAAGTTACTTACTTCCTGAAGAAGATAAGTAACTTAAAAGAAAGACAGGAGAAAGAGGGACATAAGTGAAGCAAGTTCACTTCAAAGACAAATAAGAATGCATATGGAAAGAAAGAAGAGGTGGGAGGTGAAGGCAAATACACCTCCCAGATAACTTACCAAAAGTTCCTAAAATGTTAGCATGAATGCATAAGACATGAAATGAAAAGAAATAAGACAAATGAAGGTGAAAAGACCAAAGTTAGAAGTGAATATGCAATGTAAATGGCATATGATATGATGCAAAGTCATACAATATGCATATGAATGACCATACAAGGATGAGATGCAATAGAAGCATGTTTAGAAGCATGAAAACACATGAATGTTCATGAAACAAAATGAATGCAAAGAAAGCCAAAATGATGCAACAATGATCAAGCAATGTTTCAAACATGTCCCAAGATGTCTAAGATGACATGCAAAAGAATGGAATGGCATGGTAAGTTCACAAGTTCATGATATGCAAGGAAGAATGCAAATAAAGATGCAAAATTAGGGTTTTAAAGCAACATGAGATGCATATGACCAAAACAGGAGCAATCACCATGATAAAAAATTGAAATTGAGCTCAAATAAACCCTAAACCTATATAAGATCACACCCCAAAGGAGAAGGTCAGAAGCCAATCCTAGTGAAAGTTATGAAATTTCTAAGTTTGCTAGGGTTTTTGGGTGTTTCTAAAAGGAAAATGCAAGATAAAAATATGAGATAAATAACCTAAAAACTATATGCAATATGAGAAACAAAGCAAGAAGAACCAAGTTCAAAATCATCATGGTTAGGCAGACATGAATTTTTCAAGTTAGGGTTAAAATTTTTGAAATTTAAGAACCTTAATTCAAAGGAAATTGTGAAAACGTGACCAAACCTAAAAAGAAATCTGTATGATGAGTTTGAAAAAGTTTCTAAATGTTTAAGGATGCTTCATGATTTTTTTGGTGATTTTTAGAAACCTAAATGCATATTTAATTAATTAAAATCAATTAATTAATTAAATAAAACGTTTAAATATTTTAAATATACTTTTTTAATGCAAAAATAAAATAAAAAATGTTTTTAGGGTAAGAAAAATATTTAAAACAGAAATGAAAAGTTTGAGATTTTTTGGATGATTTTTGCTATTTTAAATAAAATGGACAAAAGAAATGCAATAAAAATGAAATTAAAATGAATAAAATGGAAAGTATGAAGATCCAGTGGCTGAGATTTGAACTGGGAAAGGGAGGATTGATTGCGCGTGTGATCCAATGATCAGGATTCATTCTGGGGAAATTAATTTAATTAATCCTAATTAATTTAATAAAAATTGATTAGGGTTTAATGAAGTGATCAGAGCCGTCCAAAAAACGCGCTAACACAAGATCAAAGGGTCCACATTCAAACTTAGAAATTAATTAGGTTTTAGCCCTAATGACTTTCAGGTGGCCGGAGAAGACCTCCAGTCATCTTCTCCGGCAGCTCTCTCACCCTAACTCCCTCTCCAGGCCATGAAAATGCACCAAAGTCTCCAGAAATGATCATTGAACATCACATAACACAAATCAAACATCAAAACTCATTTATTTTTCATGAATCAACTGATTCGAAGCAAACAACAAAATATGGGAAAAGTTTCAGAGCAAGCATACACACTCATTTCTCAATCATTTTCTAAAGTAAAGACATCAGCATGATCAGGGAAGCATGTAGAATCATTTAAGAACTTAAAAGAAAGGTTCTGGAAAAAATTGTTCTTGATGGTTACCTGAGATGAAGCTTTCTCAATCTGAGCTTTCTGGACCTCTCCTTGATGCTAATCCACCCCAATGAACTCCCTGAAGCTTCTGAAAGGCTTAGAACAAGTTTGTGGTGGCTGGTTTATGAGTTTCAGTTCTGAATATGCAGAAATCGTGTTTGTGTTTGGGCTTGTTTCAGGCCATAGCAAGGGGTGGGAAATGATCCTTAGGTTATGTGGAGTTGAATGGTGAAAGAAATTTTGAGTTTTTGTGGCTGAGGAGTGAGTTTTGAAAGCTTGAAGATTTTGGGGATTTTTGAGCAATCTGACTTGTGTGATGATTTAGGCTTGTGTGTTGTATGAAATGAGGTCCATAAGATTAGTATAGGCCAATGAGAGTGATCAGAAAGTGGGTGGTGGCATAATGTGATTGGTATGGGCCAAGTTGCAAAAATGTCAACATATGTGGACTTGAGGTATTGGCATGGTTCAAAGCTGGATTTAGGGGTGTATTGGCCTCAGCTTGATTCATGGATGGCCCTAGGATGGAGTTTATACAGCTGGAACACTTGGATCAAGAGATGTCATAGGTTTTGCAAATTTTATGTATTTTGACAACTTTGAACATTTTGTGAAAATGAGGCATGGTTTCTTGTGATCCAAGGCACAATTCTGGCTCAAATGTATTACACTATGTTTGTATGATGTTTAGAAGTTAATTAGAGGTCATGAAATGACTTGGCAAGTGAATTTGCAAAATTCCCTCTTTGGTGCACACTTGAAAATTATAGGATTTTTACCAACTTTGAAAGGCCATATCTTGAGTTCTAGGATGAATCAAGACATGTTCTTGTACTTTTTGAAAATGGGAAGACGTAATCTACAACTTTCATGTCCAAGAATTTTTCATTTGAAGCATTTTTGGTCATGAAAGAATAGGTTGAATATCTTTCCTAAAATGGAAAGTTTCCATTACAAGTCCTTTCCAAAAATAGCAAGTTTGCATTTGGCTCAAAATTATTCAACTTTGTGAACTTATAACCACTTCTAAGATCAAATAAAGACCATAGAACCTCAAAATGATGAATGTGACCCTTTGGTATCCTTGATGGAGGCCTCAGATGCCCTGATTTTGACTTTACTTGCCCAAGAAGTTACCCAATGATCAGATGACTTCCACAGTGAATTTCTTCATCAAACTTGGTACACATGATACTTATAACATATTAAGACCATTAGAAACAAGAATGACCAAAAAATTTGGGATTAAGGCCTTTGAAACCAAAACCCTAATTTTAGGTCATATGTGTAGGAAATCTTCAGTCTGCCTCTATGCCTTTGCCATTCTTTGTGATCCCTTGACTTTTATAAACTTTGGGGAGAATACATGGACCCTCTTGGTAAGCTTCAAGACCTATGGGATGGCTTAGATCACTTCTTGGATTGCTCAGATCACAAACCCTAGATGCAGATGAAATGAACTGTGCAGTGAGATGACATGCTTATGCAATGCTATATGAAAAGATCACAAGCCATAGTGTGAGAAATAGTGAGGAAAAATTTGGGGTGTTTACAGCTGTCCCTATTCAAGCATGAGTTAGCTGTGCAGGATGTAAGCGCCTGGCTTAACAGACAAACAAGATAACTTGTGGTTGAATACCAAAGACAATCCGAAATTTGCACTCACTAGGGAGAAGAAGAAAAGGGATATAAATTGTAAAAGATAGTATAGTATGTTTATCAAATGAAAGCGATGGAGGACGACCATCGAGCAGAGGACGACTGCTGGGGGTAAAACGGTAAGCGGAGCAATGACGGGGACGACCATCATGCTGGGGAATAAAGAAACCGCGACGGGGACGACCATCAGGTAAAATTCTATGGGGATTGAGAAAAGCATTGATGGGGACGACCATCAGGTTTGGAAAGTAAAGTAAACAACGATGGGGACGACCATCGGGCTAAACTGATGAAAGACGATCATCAGGAACAGGAAAAGGGACCACGACGGGGACGACCATCATGTTAAAGAATAAATGAAATATTTGATGAGGGACGGTCATCAAAGATGAAGGATGATCACCTAGAAGGGGACGACCTACTCTTTATCACGACATAGGACGAATGCCGGATAGAAAAGGTCAACGATGGGGACAACCATCGGATAAGCATGATGAAGGACGATCACCTAGCAGGGTACGACTGCTCTTGGGGATTATCGCGACATAGGACGAAAGCCAGATAACAAGGTCAACGATGGGGATGGCCATCAGATAAAATGATGAGGGACGGTCATCATAAGGTGAAGGACGATCACCTAGCAGGGTACGGCTGCTGAAAATATCACGACATAAGACGAATGCCGGATAGAAAGTTCCAACAATGGGGATTCCACTAGGGAAAGGATGAGGGACGATCATCCAAAGGTGAAGGACAATCACCTGGCAGGGGACGGCTGCCGAAAATATCACGACATAGGACGAATTCCATATAGAAAAAGTTGGTTTGCCTTTGTGGGGATGTAAACACGAACGAGTGCTTACACTTTTGAAATAAACGGTATAAGTGTTTGACAGTGTGTATAGATTAAAGATGCGGACGAGCATCCTTAGGACCACGATACGAACGAGTATGGATAGAAACAAACGTTGACACATGTTTAAGGATGATGATACAGACGAATATCAATCGGTTGAGCAAAGAACACAGACGAGTGTTGAATCTACTGAGGTGTGATATATACAAGATACAGACGAGTATCAAAGACTTCTGTACAAGTATCGATCTGTCGGGGAAATATGTGCAAGGCACAGACGAGTGCCAAAAGATTGAGCAAGGGACACGGACGAGTGTTTTGACTTGCTGGGGAAGTATGACACTGACGAGTGCCGAAAAGAAAATGTACAAGTATGAACAAGTGTTTGAGAATCCTGAAGGATTTATGGCGACTTTACTGGGGAAAGATGACACAGACGAGTGCCGAAAAGAGCAGGTATAAATATAAATAGGTATCTGTATTTGAGAGTGCAAAGGGGATGCTTTGGCTTTTATCTGCAAGGGATATGAGTTTTGTATATTGCTGGTGAAATGATATTGATATTTGCAGGTGACTGGCTCGAACCTGACTCATGATCATGCAAATGTTTGACTTTTGCCGTAATGCTCCATTTTCGACGGAATGCTACACTTATTCTAGGGAAAAAATGATGCGAATGCTATGATTATGCAAAAGAGAGAACCCGATCTGAGATCCGGATCCTGCGGGGATAAAGATCTCTAGTTTATATGTCGGGGGGAGAACTCCACTGGGGACGAGGAAGTTTCAGCAACTCCGTTGGGGAAGTGTTTCATGCGTTGCTCTGCTGGAGAGAGAATGACAACTCTGTGGGGAAGCAAATCCACCGACTCTGTTGAGGATGATAAAATCATGGCAACTCTGATGGGGAATAGAGAGTTCCAGACCACTTTGCTAGGAAAAAGCCGCCAAGCATTGCTCGGGAGATCCCGCTTGGGGAGGAGATAAATTTTGGGAAATAATACGCTGGGGATTGATGAATTCCTCAAAGGATCCTCTAGGGGGATAAAAACTTTGCGAGGAAATACTTCTTGTCAAAGAGTCCTGCTGATGATGTGATTGCTGACTTGGCTGGGGATACTACACTATATGCCCCATGCTGTGAAATGGTCTGCCTTGAGTACCTGCAACCTGTTAAACAAAGGAAACACACAAGTGTCCCGAGGTATCCTCAACCGGATTCCGTCATAGGAGTTAGATTTGTCTGGGAGCAACATATTTCCTGCAAACATTTATTAAAATGGCTCATATGTTTTATGCAAGTGTTGTACCATGAACTTTGGACATTTTGCAAATGAAACAAAAAATGTACAAAACAAAGTGTGACTGAATATTCTGATTTTATTGATTTGTGCGCCCTGAATAGGCAAGTACAGTCAAAGAAGCGAATCCCCTGAAATGAGGAGATTGTTGTACATTGAGAAAACAAAAGTGTTGGCAATGTTGAAGATGACACTCCCGTGAGCTTTCTTTGCTATGACTTGTATGACCTTGACGTTCTTCTTATCTTGCTTTCTGAAGAAGGTTGATTCTGACCGACGCTTTATTCTTTCGAAGCTTGCCATGTTGTGAGTGATATAGACAAATTCAGAACGCAGTTATTCGCTTATTCCCTAATTTTGCGTGGATCTCCCTTTCGGGTTTTCAATCCACCAGGATACCCATTTTTGCCTGAGTTGTCCGGTGTGGCTTTTCAACTCAGCGGGTGTACATTTTTTTGTTTTTCCCTTATTTTTGCCCGAGTCTTTTATTCTGTTTTTGACTCGCCGGGATGCCCTATTTTTGCATGGACTTACATTCTGTTTTTATGTCCAACGGGTCTTTTATGAGAAGTATTTTTTAACTGCATCTGAATTCACAGTAGACGGGAATTCTTCACCATCCATGGTAGTGAGCATCAGTGCTCCACCAGAGAAAACTTTCTTTACTATGAACGGGCCTTCGTAGTTTGGTGTCCACTTGCCCCTGTGGTCTGTATGAGGAGGAAGGATCCTTTTCAGAACAAGCTCTCCCACTTGGTATTCTCGAGGTCTGAGTTTCTGATCAAAGGCTTTCTTCATTCGTTTCTGATACAACTGCCCATGACAGATAGCTGCTAATATTTTCTCTTCAATCAGGCTCAGTTGATTATACCAAGATCGGACCCATTCTGCTTCATCCAGTTTAACATCCATCATTACCCGTAAGGAAGGTAGTTCAACTTCAACAGGTAGGACATATTCCATACCATACACATGCTGATAAGGTGTTTCCCCAGTAGATGTTCTGATAGAGGTTCGGTACCCATGTAAGGCAAATGGTAGCATCTCGTGCCAGTCTTTGTAGGTGACTACCATCTTCTGTACAATCTTCTTGATATTCTTGTTGGCTGCCTCAACAACGCCGTTCATCTTTGGCCTGTAAGGAGAAGAGTTGTGATGTTGAATTTTGAAGTCCCGACAAAGTTCTGCCATCATCTTGTTGTTCAAATTGGAACCATTATCAGTAATGATTCGCTCGGGAACTCCATATCGACAAATGATATCCCTTTTCAGAAATCTAGCTACCACTTGTCTGGTGACATTTGCATATGAAGCTGCTTCCATCCATTTGGTGAAGTAATCAATGGCTACCAGGATGAATCTGTGACCATTTGAAGCATTCGGTTCAATATTTCCAATCATATCAATGCCCCACATGGCAAAGGGCCAAGGTGAAGATATTACATTCAAAGGATTCAGAGGCACATGCACTTTATCTGCGTAGATCTGGCATTTGTGGCATTTTCTGGCATAGGCACAATAGTCTGCATCCATTGTGATCCAGTAGTAACCTGATCTTAACAACTTCTTTGCCATTGCATGTCCTCCTACATGGGTACCGAAAGATCCTTCATGTACTTCGTGCATTAGGAAGTCTACTTCCTTCTTGTCAACACATCTGAGCAAGACCATGCCGAAGGTTCGCTTATACAAAGAACCGTCAGTATTGAGGAAGAAACTGCTGGCTAGCCTTCTTAATGTCTTCTTATCATTTGACGATGCCCAGGTGGGTACGTCTGATTCTCCAAGAAGCATTTAATGTCATGGTACCAAGGCTTGTTATCGGTGTCAGTGTCCACAGAGAATACATATGTCGGTCTGTCCAATTTGGATACCAAAATCCGAGGTACATAATTAGCAGCTTGTACTTTGATTATGGATGAAATGGTAGCCAAAGAGTCTGCAAACAGATTCTCATATCGAGGGATGTATTCAAGCTTAACTGTTGTGAAGAAGGTCAATAATCTCCTCGTATAGTCACGGTAGGGAATCAGATGCTCCTGATGAGTGTACCACTTGCCGTTGGTCTGATTGATTACCAAAGTTGAATCTCTGAATACATTCAAGGTTTTGATCCTGAGGTCAATGGGTTCCTTAAGACCCATGATACAAACTTTGTATTCTGCTTCGTTGTTAGTGCAGGAAAAGGTGAGTTTTGCTGAGAAAGGCATATGAACTCCCTTAGGTGTGATAAATACTTCACCAACCCCACGACCGTTGCAATTAACGGCCCCATCGAACATCATAGTCGATGCTTCTTCTGGGTCAGGCCCTTCAGTGTGAACAGGCTCTTCATAATCTTTTACTTTCAAGAACATGATGTCTTCATCAGGGAAGTCAAATCTCATAGGCTGGTAATCATCAATGGGTTGCTCAGCCAGATAGTCAGACAATACACTGCCTTTGATGGCCTTTTGAGAGGTGTACTGAATGTCATATTCTGTTATAATCATTTGCCATCTTGCAACCCTTCCGGTAAGTGTTGGCTTCTCAAATATGTACTTGACAGGGTCCATCTTTGAGATCAATAAGGTAGTATGAGTCAACATATACTGTCTTAGTCGGCGAGCAGCCCACGCTAAAGCACATCAAGTTTTCTCGAGCAGTGAATAACGTTGTTCACAGTCAGTAAACATTTTGCTTAGGTAGTATATTGCTTACTCTTTTCGACCAGACTCATCATGCTGTCCTAACACATACCCCATTGACTCTTTTAATATTGTCAGATACATGATTAGAGGTCTTCCTTCGATTGGAGGCATGAGAATTGGAGGTTCTTGCAGATATTCTTTGATCTTGTCAAAAGCTCTCTGACAATCATCGTTCCACCTGACTGTTTGTTCCTTTCTTAACAGCTTGAACAAGGGTTCGCAGGTTGCAGTGAGATGAGATACGAACCTTGAGATGTAGTTCAATCTACCTAGGAACCCTCGAACTTTTTTCTCAGTCTTAGGTGCAGGCATCTCCTGAATGACTTTCACTTTATCGGGATCAACCTCAATTCCCTTTTCACTTACAATAAAACCCAACAGCTTACCAGAATGTACCCCGAATGTGCATTTGTTGGGGTTTAACTTCAACTAATACTTTCTCAGACGCTTGAATAGTTTCAGTAGATTCACCAGATGATCTTCTTCTGTGAGGGACTTGGCAATCATATCATCCACATAGCACTCGATTTCTTTATGGATCATATCGTGGAATAATGTTAACATAGCCCGTTGATAAGTTGCACCGGCGTTCTTCAGATTGAACGTCATTACTTTGTAGCAGAATGTGCCCCAGGGCGTGATGAAAGTCGTCTTCTCCATGTCTTCAGGTGACATCTTAATCTGATTGTATCCAGAAAATCCGTCCATGAAAGAAAATACCGAGAACTGAGTTGTGTTATCCACCAATACATCAATGTGAGGCAATGTGAAATCATCGTTCGGGCTAGCCCTATTCAGGTCCCGGTAATCCACATACATACGCACCTTGCCATCCTTCTTAGGTACAGGTACAATGTTAGCAACCCACGGCGGGTAACTAGTCACAACAAGAAAACCGGCATCCCACTGCTTTTGTACTTCCTCTTTAATCTTCATGGCCATGTCTGGGCGAGTACGGCGTAATTTCTGTTTAACCGGCAGACAATCTTCTTTCAGTGGCAACCTATGCATGACAATATCCGTATCCAAACCTGGCATATCTTGATAGGACCAAGAAAAGACGTCGACATACTCTTGAAGCATACTGATGAGTTATTCTTTCACTGGAGCTTGCAGACTAGCCCCAATCTTTACCTCTTTCACATCTTCCTCGGTACCAAGATTGACAGTTTCAACCTCATCCTGATGGGGAACAATCGCTTTTTCCTCTTGTCTCAACAACCTAGCCAACTCTTCAGGCAAATCATAATCTTCATCAACCCCTTCATCTGCTTGATTAATTGGATTATCGAAGTCATACAAGGTCATAGCAGTGTCGTTGTCGGTGCAATCTGGAGGATTATCTCTGCAAGGGTTGAGATTTGTTAATTTTAGTGATTGATTTTATTTTATTTAGAAAAAGTGCGAATGGAGTTATTATTGAAAAACATTGCCATTTATTGTTTTGTGCGAAAATAACAAAAATGAAAGACAGTGAGCGACAAAAAAAGATCGTTTTCAAAAGATGTCCATTTGTTCATTAATCATTCATTTGCACAAAATACAAATATGGCCCTATTACAAAATGAGTCCTGACACGTTGGGCAAGATGCAGGACTTGATGCATGCTTAAACAGGAAATAATCATTACTCTGCAGAAGTAATCCGTATAATTTCCTGGGAAGACCAGTTGAGGACTTGCTGGCCTGGGACTCTTGGACGGATCCAGTTTTCCAAGTTAAAGTCACTTTCAGCCTCGTCTTCCACATTGTTGATTGCATCCGGGGTTAGCATTCCCCCACTAATAAACTTTGGAGCTTTGGCAGCCTCCTCTTGGACCTGTCGAGATGGTTTGTAACCCAACCCGAACTTGTCATGCTTGACCTGAACTTGCAGCAGCTTGCCCCATCCCTGGGCATTCCCGTCTTCAACAACCTTCCGAGCTTGCTTGTATGAAGAGATTGAAGTTCCAGATACTTCAGCTTTTGCTTCATTGACATTGAGGGCCTCAAACCCTTGGCTCATTGTCTCATGGATTTCTCCGTCCATCTCAATATACTTGTAAGTAGCTAGATGACTAACGAAGATATCCTCCTCCCCATAGATTGTGATAACTTGGCCCTCTCATTCGTATTTTAACTTCTAGTGAAGGGTCGATGTTACAGCGCCTGCGGCATGAATCTATGGCCGACCCAACAAACAGCTATAGGCAGGCTGAATGTCCATCACGTAGAAGATAGTTTTGAAGATCTGTGGGCAAATCACCACAGGCAGCTCAATTTCCCCAAGAACCGATCTTTTAGAACCGTTAAAGGCTCTCACTACAAGTTTACTTGGACGCAGTGCAAGACCATCGTATTCCATCTTGACCCAGGCTTTCTTTGGAAGAACATTAAGAGAAGACCCAATGTCAACCAAGACATGAGAGAGAACAACACCTTTACACTCCAAGGTGATATGCAAAGCCTTATTATTGTTACGGCCCTCCGTAGTTAGATTAGCATCGGTGAACCCTAGTCCATGACTAGTATTGACATTAGAAACCACCGTTTCTATCTGATTAACTGTAATCTCTTCTGGCATGTAAGCTGCGTGCATGACTTTGAGGAGTGCATTCCTGTGAGCTTCGAAACACATTAGCAGTGATAGAATAGAGATTTTGGAGGGTGTCTGATGGAGCTGGTCCACAACCTTATAGTCAATCTTCTTGATTATTCTCATGAACTCGTCTACATCCTGGTCAAAGGATGTCTTCTGAGTTTCCTTGGTAATAGGCTCTTCAGGCACCACACTCTTGCCCTTAGCCTTGGTAGCAGCTTCTGCTTCAGCATTAGTTCTTTGGAATTGTGAGGCAAAGAGACGTCCGCTTCGAGTGAAGCCTCCGCCTCCCCCCACATTATCAATCTGTGGTGTAGAAGTGTTAAGAGTGACTTTCTTTCCTTCGCAATACAAATCTAAGCCGTAGTGCCAAGGCACGACACTGCTGCTGTCATATGGAACTGGTCCTGGTACCGTGATAGTAACCAGACTGATTGCTGCGGAAGAAGGAATTGAGACAGTCTGAGGTTCATAATAAATTGTAACGGGAGGTCTGACCGGTGATGGTGCTGGTGATGAAGGTTGCTGATGTTGATGGAGATGTTGCTGTGAGTATGGAGCGTGTATTGTTGCAGGATCATAGTAAATGGTAACTGTGGAAATGTCTTCATTGATGGTTGTTGTTGTTGTAGAAAGATGTATTGAACTGATATCTGTTGATGTTGAAGAAGGGATGGTTGTTGATGTTGTAGAAGAATCTGTTGGAATGATTGTTGTTGAAGTTGTAGAAGTGATATCTGTTACATCTGATGGAATGCCATGTGCTGCAGTTGTAGGAGGAAGGGTTGTTGATGTTGTAGGAGGAAAAACTATTGAAGTGATATGTAAAGTGCCTTCTTTGATGAGATTGTTGATACCGGTCTTCAAACTTGCACAACCGTTGATAGAATTGCAAGCTCCGCAGTGGGCCTCACAACCCGGGAGCACTTGGCATTTTAAAAGCTGGGCTTTAACCTCGGCCAAAGGTGTCTGAATACTTGCAACATTGTCAATTAGGTTCATTGGTTGATCCTCCCCAATGTCAATTAGGTTCATTGGTTGATCCTAGGCCCACCATGGCTAGGCATAAGATTCTTGGTAACACTTGGAGGGGGTGCAAAGTTAACTGCCTTAGAATCAATCAAATCCTGAACCTTCATGTGTAAGGCTCTGCACTTTTCTGTTGTATGGCCAGGTGCATTAGAGTGGAAGGCACATCTAGCATTAACATCATAGTTTCTTGGGAGATTCTGGGGATCTGGTGGGGCCAGAGTCCGCAATTCAATCAGGTTGAGCTTTAATAATTGTGGAAGTTAGGAAGCATAGGGCATCAGAATGAGATTGATAACCCTGTTGATTTGTGAAGTCCTCTATTGAAACGGACGTTGTTGCTGATTGTTATTGTTGTAAGATCTCTGTTGAGGAAATTATTGTTGCGGTGGGAAGTGCTGTGGTTGTGGAGGATACTGTTGTTGAGGTGCTAGTGCTGGAATGGTGATAACAGCTACTGATCTTGGAATGTAGGCCTATTTCTTCCCATATGCACTGATTTGGTTTCACCTGTCCTGTGAGGTCCTGAGAAAGGTTTTCTCGTATTGCTGGAACTAGCACCGCTATCTGAAATTTTGCCCATCTTCAAAAGACTCTCAATTCTCTCTCCAGCTATAACCACATCCGTAAAGCTGGTAGACGAGAAAGCAGCAAGTCTGTCAATGTATGTTCCTTGCAATGTGTTCATAAACATGTCGGCCATTTCTCTTTCTGACATCAGAGGTTGGACAACAACAACAAGCTGTCTCCACCTTTGGGAATATTCCCTGAAGCTTTCTCTTGAAGACTGAGACATACCCATCAGAAGGGTTCTGTTGGGAGCCATGTCTAAGTTATATTGATACTGGCGTATGAAAGCTTCGGCTAAATCCTTCCAGTTTCTAACTGTTTCCCTGGACAGGTGAGAATACCATTCACGGGATGCCCCAGTCAGACTGTCTTTGAAGTAGAACATCCCCAACTTTTCGTCAATGGCATACGCTTTCAGTCTCCCCAGAAAGGACTGCAGGTGAGTACGTGGGCAAAAGATACCATTATATCTCTCAAAGCATGGAGGCTTGAATTTGTGAGGAATCATGAATCCCTTAACTAGACCCATGTCCATTACATCAAATCCCAAAGAGTTTTGGGACTCCAAAGATCTCATATTCTCTGCTATTTTGTCCAGACGACGATCATATGCTTCATCCCCAACACCAATTACTATAAAATGTTCTTCTTGAGGGTCCTCTTGCAAGGCACGACCTCTAGTGTTTCCTTGAGTATTTTTAATAGCATTGACTTCAGGATTGAGGTGAGGCCCAAACTCTAGCGCATCTGTTCGTGGCTGCCCGTGATCATTGTTACTAGTACCTCCTATACCTGGATGATTCTCTTATGGAGTTTTCCGCTCGACTAACTCTCTTAATATTTCTTGGCTTTGGGCCAACCCATTCATTACTGCCATGAACTGGTTCATCTGAGCCCTCATCTCAGTCGTCTCATTGGCCATTTGAGTTCTCACGTTAGTCAAATCTTGCTGAAATTGGTCCATCTGTAAGCTCGGAAGGTTGTTTCTTGTAGGATACCGGTGAACTCTATTGATGGGGAAAACCCTCCTACGAGCAATGTTTCCTGAAACAATAACAAAGTGAGAAAACAACAACAAAAACACCTATAAAACAAAGAAATGAGGTTAGTATGCAATGCAGTATGTCTATTTGTCTTCCAAGGGTATCCAGTTTGGTTCTTCGGTTTTGACCTTCCAGACCTCTGGGAATGAAGAAGATGTTGAAGAGAAATGAAGCCCAAGAAGAAAATCCAGGTAATACATAAACCATATATTACAAATGAAAAAGATACATAGTTTATGATTACAACAAGTCCCCATGGTGGGTCAAAATACAACAAAGTCGAGAAATAGAATCAAATTATCATGAGAAATAAAGTACAACCCAAAATAAAAAACAAGTACAAAGAAATCAAACATCCAGCCCAAAGTCATCCTCCTTGACTTCCTTCAGGAGAGCATCAGTCACTGGTCCAACTGGATGCTATGTGATGGTCCTGATAAGAAGGTTCCTGGTGGCAATGGCCCTTGTCAACTTCTGGTACTTGTCTTGGTCCTTTGATCTCTTCAACCCCGCCCGGAGTTTCAACTCGGAGATTTCCTTCTGTGCTGCTAACAAGGCTTTTTGACTCTTCCTCTCATTAACTTCCAGTTGCTCTATCCTAGCCTGTGTTTTCTGATCTTCTTGCAAACGAGCCTCAGTGATCCTGATCCACCTAGCCTGACTCTCTTCTAAGTAGTGCTCAGCTCTGGCTTTCTGAATCTTAGCTTCTTTGCAAGCATTCTTCAATACCAACTCTCCAGCTCGGGCTTTTCTGATGTAATCGTCAGTCTTTTCTATCTTGGTCATATGCTCGATCTAGAGCTTCTCCAACCTCTCATTGTCCAGACGACTATCATTCCTCTACCAGAGGGTCTTCTTCAGAGCTTCAGAAAGCTGGGTATTCATGTCTTTCAACTTCTCAAAATCCTCTAAAATGACTGTAGCTATAGGCTCTACTGTTGATGGTCCTGGCACATCTTCTAAGGTGAATGGCATGCGGGTGATCTTTCCTCTGATGCGAGACGAATAAATGTACTGAGCTGAAGCTATGTTGTTGCACTTGCCAAGAATAGCAGTCCCTTTTGTCTGTATGTTATCCCAAGCCCAGACTGCTTGTCGGATGATGGTATGATTATTCTGAACATCACAGTAAAGGGTCTCTGCTAAATCCTGCTCTCTTGGTGGATGTACTAAAGCATACACTAGCTGCCTTTTGAAAAGCAAAGGATTGTAGTTGATGCAACCCTTCACTCCAATAAGAGGTACATTGGGATACTGCCCACAACTTGTAATCATGTCTCTGCCCTTGGTGCTCTGAGTACACCACCTGATGTCTTCTGAAGTGAGAGCAATCATTCTCTTAGCCCAATTTCTTGACTGATGAGGATTCAATAAAGCTTTTGTCTTTGGCAGGTGCCTCAATAACCAACAGTAGAAGAGAGGTGCACAACATCTGACTAGTCTCCCCCTCTGCTTCTCATTTCTCTGATGCAATGAGTAGTAAAAATCCCCTAGCAAGGTAGGAACTGGATTCTTCATCAGGAAGAGGTGGATATCACTCTTGCTTACAAACTTAGGCTCGTCTGCAAACAAGATGATTTCATATATACTAAGAGCCAGGAGAGCACAAACAGTTTCCCACTTCCCTGCTGCAGCATAACTGGTGGCCTGAGTTATCAAGAAGTCCAAATGGAGGCCTGGGATTCCAGCCTTGGTGGTCATATGCTGATCAATGATGGTGGCTTCCAAGTGCAGAGCCATAGCTATGTCTTCATTCCTGGGAGCAGTCATCTCAAGGTTGAAAGGAATACCTCTTCTAATAGGGACACCTAACAACATGGAAAACTCTTCCAACAAAGGACCCATCTGAAAGTCTGGGAATGTGAAACATCTAAGGGGAGGGTCATAAAATTGCAGGAAAGTGTGAATCATGCTCCTATGTGATTCATCCAAATCCATGATCATGTCCATAATACCACCATAATGTTCCCTGAATAAAGGGACATGATCAGGAGTGATGAGTGCCTGAATCTGCCTGATGCCTGCTAGGGAGGGCTCAAAGAAATGGTAAGTAATGTTGCTCTTCCTGGATGAGTCCATACTAACAATTGATGCTGATGAAGATAACTGAGGAGAAATACTTATGAAGACAACTGGAGAAGATATCAGCTGAAGAAGATCTCTGAGGAAGATAACTGATGAAGATGGCTGAGTAAAAGAACAGTCAAAACCAAACCAAAGATGAAGTGGATACCCTGTAAAACAAATAGACAAATGTAAAATGATGCAAAATGATGTATGCAGAATGATATGCAAGGATTTGTGATCAGGTGTTGGATTTGCTATTTTGCTTTGATAAGGTCCATGAGTGTTCAAAAATCCAGATGAAGGCTAGAGAACTAGTAACCAGGTGGGGGACTCAAATAAAGAGTCACAAGTCCAGGGTTTCATAGAATCAGTCCAAAATAGTGTAACCTTAAAACAATATCGGTAACAAGGTAAGTTGAGGCCAAGGGTTCCTGCAAACCTATAAACATCCCAACCCACTCACAGGTATTGTTCTAGAACAAGGATCCTCAGGCTTGGATATATTATGAGAAGTGTAAACACTTCTAACCCGGAGGTGTAGTGTTTACATTAATCATAAAGGACCCTCCTCTAATTCACCTCAGATGCTAAAGGTCATCTAAAAGGTCATCCAGACTTAGCAGGCTTCCCAGATAGCCCTAGTACTACAGGAAATCCGTAGCACAGAGTTCTCAAGAAGAAACCCATGTCTGAACCGTGTTTCATGTTCCTGCACCAGACTGAAATGGAATGGGAAAGAATATGAAGCCACTCTAATCCTATGTGTCACTCAGGCTCCCGGTATGGAACCTTGCTCACTGAGATACCCCTCCCACAAAGGTAAACCAACAAATCCAGCACATGATATGATGACAATAATATGAAATGCATAAAACAGTAAATGAAAGTAATAAATAAAGCTGTACAGAAAGCAATAAATAAAGCAGTAAACAAAAAGCACACATAACACCCCCATAAACACAAACCATACAAGCGCTAGGAGAAACCCACAAAAAGAAGCAGAAGCCCTGGTTGCAAGATAAGCCTCCCCAGCAGAGTCGCCAAGCTGTCGCTCCCCGAATTTTCATCCTGGTGCAAACGCGAACTATCAGCAAAGAGAAAAAGGTGAATTGAATAGAGTCACCAGCTAGGAATTTTTATCCCGAAGAAAAGGTAATGCTGTATAAACCTGGAAAGAGATGGATAAGACGATTGCGAACCAGATAAACTGAGAAAGGGGGTTGGTTACGACCTGGGAAGGTATTAGCACCCAGATCGTTTGTCGTACTCGACGGGATCCACGCTTACAAGATTGTGTTTAAAAGGGATAGGTGTATATGCTATATGTGTACAAAACTAAGGAAAGAAAATACATGTGTCAGTGCAAAAGGTGAATTTCTCAGGAATTGAGGCTAAAAAAAGAATGCTGAAAGAGGGGGAAGACACAAAGACTTTTGTTCGATAACAATTAAGTTATGCCTACATATCCTCTCGTGCAATGAGGAAGTTAGGACAACGTAGTTCGACTCAAAGAGACTAAAAATAAATTGACTGTGAATTGCTTGCTTGCCTATGCTCAAGTGTATGACTCGTCTGGCTCGAGTGCTAACTGTCTTGCATTAGACGGAAGAAGCAAGTTCTCGTTTGTGAATGAGTGCAATGAGAAAAGAATCCCGGAGGAGACGATTATTGTTTGTTTTTGTGTTTTAAGTTTTTTATTGTTTTTGGTGTTTTGCATAGGATTATGAGTTAAAGCCTAAATCAAGGGTTGTAAACTCATTATATCCTCCCTGATTAGGGATAATGAGCCTACTTAAGTATGAGATAGGCATCTCAACTTAATTACCATGATGATGTAGGATTAAGATCATTAACCTACTTGTGATTATCTAGATGTTTTTGGTTTTTGTTTAGTGTTAAGTAATGAGTTTAATCTCTAGTCACAGATTAGTGAACTCATTACACCATCCTAATAGAAGGATAATAGATGAGAACACTTAAGCTGAGGAAGATACCTCAACTTAATCCATGGTTAAGGATTAAATTCATTATATAACAAGACTTTATTAAATAGATTTTAATTAAAGGATGAGATTAAGAAGTGGATTTTATGGTTTGTAAGAAAAATTGAGGGGGACTTGTCCATTAAACACTAGGGTTAGTCCCTCTTAACCATAAGAAAGAGATAAAACCCTAATTTAAGGCCTAAGTTACAAGATAAAGTCTTAGTGATTATTAATGTGTTTTGATTAAGATATGTAAACAAATTAAAGGTTTAACACTAAGGATTAAAGTTATACACTCCATCTAAAGATAAGGATGCATGCATAACCCTAATTCCAAATTCCTAAAGCTTTAAGAGTTTAGTCTCTGATTATTGAGATGAGAAGAGAAACTCAAGGAGACTCAAAGGCAAAACACTATGGGGGACTATACACAACCCTAAAAATTATCATTCTTGGATATCCTATGGTTTATGAGGCTTAAGAGAAAAGGATCTTCAAGAAGGTCACCATGGAAGAAGTAGATGAAAAGAGAAGGAGGAAGAAGAATAAGTTACTTACTTCCTGAAGAAGATAAGTAACTTAAAAGAAAGATAGGAGAAAGAGGGACATAAGTGAAGCAAGTTCACTTCAAAGACAAATAAGAATGCATATGTAAAGAAAGAAGAGGTGGGAGGTGAAGGAAAATCCACCTCCCAGATAACTTACCAAAAGTTCCTAAAATGTTAGTATGAATGCATAAGACATGAAATGAAAAGAAAAAAGACAAATGAAGGTGAAAAGACCAAAGTCATAAGTGAATATGCAATGTAAATGGCATATGAGATGATGCAAAGTCATACAAGATGCATATGAATGACCATACAAGGATCAGATGCAATGGAAGCATGTTTAGAAGCATGAAAACACATGAATGTTCATGAAACAAAATGAATGCAAAGAAAGCCAAAATGATGACACAATGATTAAGAAATGTTTCAAACATGTCCTAAGATGTATAAGATGACATACAAAAGAATAGAATGGCATGGCAAGTTCACAAGTTCATGATATGCAAGGAAGAATGCAAATGAAGATGCAAAATTAGGGTTTTAAAGCAACATGAAATGCATATGACCAAAACAGGAGAAATCACCATGATAAAAAATTTAAATTGAGCTCAAACAAACCCTAAACCTATACAAGATTACACCTCAAAGGAGAAGGTCAGAAGCCAATCCTAGTGAAAGTTATGAAATTTCTAAGTTTGCTAGGGTTTTTGGGTGTTTCTAAAAGGAAAATGCAAATCAAATTGAAAATGAAAGATAAAAATATGACATAAATAACCTAAAAACTATATGCAATATGTGAAACAATTCAAGAAGAACCAAGTTCAAACTCATCATGGTTAGGCAAAAATGAAATTTTCAAGTTAGGGTTAAAAAATGTGAAATTTAAGAACCCTAATTCAAAGGAAATTGTGAAAATGTGATCAAACCTAAAAATAAATTTGTATGATGAGTTTGAAAATATTTCTAAATGTTTAAGGATGCTTCATGATTTTTTTGGTGATTTTTAGAAACCTAAATGCATATTTAATTAATTAAAATTAATTAAATAAAACATTTAAATATTTTAAAAATACTTTTTTAAAGAAAAAAATAAAATAAAAAATGTTTTTAGGTTAAGAAAAATATTTAAAATAGAAATGCAAAGTTTGAGATTTTTTGGATGATTTTTGCTATTTTAAATAAAATGGACAAAAGAAATGCATTAAAAATGAAATTAAAATGAATAAAATGGAAAGTATGAAGATCCAGTGGCTGAGATTTGAACTGGGAAAGGGAGGATTGATTGCGCGTGTGATCCATTGATCAGGATTCATTATGCGGAAATTAATTTAATTAATCCTAATTAATTTAATAAAAATAGATTAGGGTTTAATGAAGTGATCAGAGCCGTCCAAAAACGCGCTAACACAAGATCAAAGGGTCCACATTCAAACTGAGAAATTAATTAGGTTTTAGTCCTAATGACTTTTAGGTGGCCGGAGAAGACCTCCGATCATCTTCTCCAGCAGCTCTCTCACCCTAACTCCCTCTCCAGGCCATGAAAACGCACCAAAGTCTCCAGAAATGATCATTGAACATCACATAACACAAATCAAACATCAAAACTCATTTATTTTTCATGAATCAACTGAATTGAAGCAAACAACAAAATACAGGCAAAGTTTCAGAGCAAGCATACACACTCATTTCTCAATCATTTTCAAAAGTAAAGACATCAGCATGATCAGGGAAGCATGTAGAATCATTTAAGAACTTAAAAGAAAGGTTCTGGAAAAATTGTTCTTGATGGTTACTTGAGATGAAGCTTTCTCAATCTGAGCTTTCTGGACCTCTCCTTGATGCTAATCCACCCCAATGAACTCCCTGAAGCTTCTGAAAGGCTTAGAACAAGTTTGTGGTGGCTGGTTTATGAGTTTCAGTTCTGAATATGCAGAAATCGTGTTTGTGTTTGGGCTTGTTTTAGGCCATGGCAAGGGTTGGGAAATGATCCTTAGGTTATGTGGAGTTGAATGGTGAAAGAAATTTTGAGTTTTTGTGGCTGAGGAGTGAGTTTCGAAAGCTTGAAGATTTTGAGGATTTTTGAGAAATCTGACTTGTGTGATGATTTAGGCTTGTGTGTTGTATGAAATGAGGTCCATAAGATTAGTATAGGCCAATGAGAGTGATCAGAAAGTGGGTGGTGTCATAGTGTGATTGGTATGGGCCAAGTTGCAAAAATGTTAACATATGTGTACTTGAGGTATGGGCATGGTTCAGAGCTGGCTTTAGGGGTGTCTTGGCCTCAGCTTGATTCATGGATGGCCCTAGGATGAATTTTATGCAGCTGGAACACTTGGATCAAGAGATGTCACAAGTTTTGCAAATTTTATGCATTTTGACAACTTTGAACATTTTGTGAAAATGAGGCATGTTTTCTTGTGATCCAAGGCAAAATTATGGCCCAAATGTGTTGCACTATGTTTTTATGATGTTTAGAAGTTGATTAGAGGTCATGAAATGGCTTGGTAAGTGAATTTGCAAAATTCCCTCTTTGGTGCACACTTGAAAATTATAAGATTTTTGCCAACTTTGAAAGGCCATATCTTGAGTTCTGGGATGATTCAAGACATGTTCTTGTACTTTTTGAAAATGGGAAGACATAATCTACAACTTTCATGTCCAAGAATTTTTCATTTGAAGCATTTTTGGTCGTGAAAGAATAGGTTGAATATCTTTCCCAAAATGGAAAGTTTCCATTACAAGTCCTTTCCAAAAATAGCAAGTTTACATTTGGCTCAAAATTCTTCAACTTTGTGAACTTCTAACCACTTGTAAGATCAAATAAAGACCATAGAACCTAAAAATGATGAATGTGACCCTTTGGTACCCTTGATGGAGGCCTCAGATGCCCTGATTTTGACTTTACTTACCCAAGAAGTTACCCAATGATCAGATGACTTCCATAGTGAATTTATTCATCAAACTTGGTACACATGATCCTTATAACATATTAAGACCATTAGAAACAAGAATTACCAAAAAAATTTGGATTAAGGCCTCTGAAACCAAAACCCTAATTTTAGGTCATCTGTGTAGGAAATCTTCAGTCTGCCTCTATGCCTTTGCCATTCTTTGTGATCCTTTGACTTTTATGAACTTTGGGGAGCATATTATGATCATGGAACACACATGGACCCTCTTGGTAAGCTTCAAGACCTTAGGGATGGCTCAGATCACAAACCCTAGATGCAGATGAAATAAATTGTGCAGTGAGATGACATGCTAATGCAATGCTATATGAAAAGATCACAAGCTATGGTGTGAGAAAAAGTGAGGGCAAATTTGGGGTGTTTACAATTACCACTGTCAAAACCCATTTCCTGTTGAAGCTAATTTTTCACGACGTCATTCACACCTCCACAAAATAGTTTACATTTAGGTATGCTCATAATAAGACCTGTAGAGTTAGAGAAAGAATTAACCTTGTCCATAAGCAGATTTAGCGACAAAATATATCCTCTGGAAAACAGAAAAATATCATTGTTAAAGCAAAGATTAATATTATTTAACTTTTCACATTTTGGGTGAAAATTAAAATTGGAATTAGTCTTCAAGCTTTGGAGCAGCCGGTGGAATTATTCCATAATTATCACAAACAGGAGGGGGAGATGGGATCTTCCTGCTTCAGACCTCTTTTAGCAATCAACAGTTTTGAAGGGATTCCATTAATCAAAAACCGGTATGAAACTGATGTAACACAAGCCATGCACCAGTTTATGTAGATATGAGGGAAACCAAGCTCTGTAATGATAGTCTCCAATGCACTCCAATCAACAGTATCATAAGTTTTTTGAATGTCCATTTGGACGATGCACCTAGGAGAAATTTATTTCCTCTTTTATCTTTTAATAAGATTTTGAGCTAGTAGAATATTATCTTGAATGACTCAACCAGGGGCAAAGGAAGATTGTGACTGATCAATCACACTACCAATAATCTTGCCAAGTCTTGTGAGGATCTTTGAGATAATTTTATACACGGTATTGTAGCATGCGATAGGTCTCATATCCTTAATTGTTTTAGCAGAAGGAAACTTGGGAATGAGGGTTATAAGGGAGCAGTTAAAAGCTTTGTAAATCATACTTGTATCAAAGAATTCTGTAACTGCTTCAATAACATCATACTTCACAATTTTCCAAGCACATTTGAAAAAATATGCATTGTATCCATCCATTCCATATGCTTTATGGTTACTGATACTGTTTAGTCCTTCCCATATTTATTTTTCTGTAACATGCCTTATAAGAGATTGAGCATCATCTCTATTAATAGTCTTACCATTTCTCAAACAGGGTATGTTGATACTAGTAAGAAAAGCACTTATGGTACCTACACGATTCCTGTTAAAAGAAATTATTTCATCTTCAATATCCTCTTGTTTATTCACCCATTCACTAATTCCAGAGTGTGCAATCCTTTATGCTGATTTTTCTCTCTAATAGTAACATAGAAGAAAGCTGTATTTTTATCACCTCCTTTCAACTAGTCAACTTTTGATTTTTGCCTCAGGATGTTATCTTCAATTTGGTTCAGGTGTACCAAATTTTCAGTATACAGCTTCACTTATTCTACAATATCCTTGTCTAGCATATTCTAATTCAAATTGTCTTGGGCTTGAGTAAGCTGATGTCTGGCTTGAATAATCTGACACTGAATATTAGAGTATTTTCGGGCCATAGATCTTAAAATTGGTTGGTGTTTCTTCAACTTTAACCACAATCTATACATAGGCCTGCCATCCATATTATTATTCTAATTTTCTGCCACTGTCTGCAAAAATTTAGAATCCTGTGCAGTAAGTTAATGAATTTGAACATTGATCTGTGCAGAATTTTATGACTATTTCTACCAACTTTCATAGGGATATGATCAGATATATTAGGGGCTAAGTTTTCAACAAGAACATCCTCAAAATTTTGAAACCAGTCTGCATTATCAAGCATTCTATCTATCCTAGAATGGATCATTTCCATAGTATGTTTGTTGTTCTAAGTAAATAAGGTCCTTTAGTAGCAGCTT
This sequence comes from Lathyrus aphaca, assembly GCA_963966055.1. NCBI lineage: Eukaryota > Viridiplantae > Streptophyta > Magnoliopsida > Fabales > Fabaceae > Lathyrus > Lathyrus aphaca. The sequence continues at coordinate 283,556,956 of OZ014525.1, forward strand.
CAAATAAACCAACCAAACTCATCATATCTTCTAGATCTCTATATTCAGCTACATTCACTTCATTATCACCTATTCTATCATGACATGGCAGAACATTGTTAAAGTCTCCCATTACCATCCATGGACCATGGACATTATAACTTAAATGTTCTAACTCTCTCCAAAATATCTTCCTTTGATCTAGTTGGTTAAATGCATATACCACAGTAATATATCATTGGAAGGATTGGCCGACACCATACAATTCAATATGGATAAATTGCTCCTTCCTAAGAATGACCTTCATGATAACCTCATATTGATCCCATAGAATCCATATCCTACCATTAGTATGTTGTTCATAGTTATCTATAAAATGCCATTTGGTACGAGAGATATGTATTCCAACCTTTAACATTCACAGAAATGGTGATGATAATTGTGAATATTCTGGTGGAAAACAATGATTGAGACTGATATTATACACTACTTTTGGGTGAGAATCGCAGAAGAGAAGTGCAGAAATCGCAGGTTTTTCTTCCTGTTTCTCCTTGTCCGCTTAGCGAGGGGCTGTTTGCTTAGCGAGCTGTTGAAATTTTTTTCCTCTTTTAGGCAGTAGCCTTGCTCTCTTATGAGACCTGGGAGTGAGAAATTGTGTTTTTAATTCATTAAAATTCATGAAAAATTTTGTTTTATGTTTTAGGAGAGTTGGTATGTTGTTGATGCAGTGTGAGCAGATTTATAGAGGTTGTATGTGCATTTTGTTAAGGTTGAAAGTTGTTGTGTGAATCTTGTGAATGTATGATGTATGTTTAGTTGTGTATGTGTTGTTGATATAAAATTGTTAGTATAAGGACAAATATTCATGAAATGTTGTTGTTGTTGTTGCATATTATCGTTGTTGTTGGATATTTTCGTTGTTGGTGAGGTGATTGTGTTTAATCATAGTGTATGGTCTGATCATGAAATAGGGGTCACACTGGACCATGAAATAGAGGTCGAGGGTGTAATCATGAAAGAGGGGTTGCAGTGGACCATGGAAAAGGGGTCAAGAGTTCTGACGGGAACTGAATCATGAAATAGGGATCGAATCTTGGTACCACATGCATTAAGTCTATGGTTGAGTCTCATTTGCATGCATTATTGTTGATATGTATGATGTAGATGTATATGTTGTTGATGTGTTTGTTGTAGATGAGTGGTTGGGTTGTGATTTTTTGTGTGATAAGTATGTTGTTGTACTTATGTGATACATGCCTTATATTATATAATCTTTCCATTTTAATTGATTTAAGAATCTCACCCATTCTGTTTGAATGTTACCCCTATGTTGGTTACATGCAGATACTCAAGAGTAGTCGTGGTCGTGGTCGTGGCATCCGCTCTAATACGTAACATGAGAGTCAGGAGCGTTGTTTTGTTATTTTAGTTTATTTTTTATGTTTAGAACATGTTGGTTTTACATTGGAAGTTTTCAAACTATTTCTATTTTGACGATGACATTACCATTTAGTTTTTCCGCTGCTTAATTTGAATAAATTTTCTGTTTCATGTTATGTATCAAACCTTTAAGAGCATGTTTTGAGTGGTTGAAAGTAGCATCTCGAATGAAGAATGAAATTTTAATTTGATTGTTGTATTTTATTCATTAAAAATGATGGGGAATATTCGGGGTGTTACAGATTACACACGCAAAAATTGAAAAAATTTGGCAGCAATTCGAATTTTGTGATTTTGGCACCAAATTCATTTTTGATCGCATGTGGAATATTCTAGACCATCTCCATTTAATTCCAATACAACATCAAAATTAATTCCCACCATGTACCTTCATTAATCACCACTCTTTTGCTAATTCCCCTCCAAATTTGATTTCCAAGCCTAATTTTGATCTCCCAAACCAAGTTCCATTCCGCCAAATTCTCATACCAAAACTCTATAAATAGAACCTTCATTTCATTCAATTATCAAGCTTTTGAGAGCCAAAAAACCTTTTGGATATTATATTCCCAACCACCAAAATTCACCAAAGCTCAATTTCTTCTTTTGAAAGTTATCAAGAATTCATTGAAATCTTGATTAATTTTGAGCTAAACCTTCATCCATTTTATTTTTCTTCACCAATATTAGTAGATCAAGCTTGTTTGTGAAGGTCTTGAAGTAATTTGGATTTGTTCTCATTCTTGAAGTGATAATTCATCTCACACCATTGTTGGACCTTCATCTTCATCATTCATAATGTAGATCTTTGGTGATTCTTGTGATTGATCCTTTTGAATCTTATTTTACCTTTTGATTGTTGATTTTTATTGTGATTTTACTCTAAAATTCATGCAAATTCAGATCTATGATCACAAGGTGTTTGAAAAATGTTTTGAAAGAGGATCATGCTGAATTTTGTATATTTTATTATTATTTTACGCACAATGTAAACTGGTTAGCACCCAGATTGTAACTGGTTACACAATGCATTTTTTTTAAACATTTGCTGATTTTTTAAACTATGTAACCGATTACATATGAGGAAAAATGTTGTTTTTCACTTGTTTTGGGGTTGTTTTGGTTTCATTTGCTTCTTCTTCCCCGTTTTTCTTATTTTAACCTTGGAATGCATTATTGAGATTAATTCCTCTTTAATATCAATGGACTTCGGATATCGATTAGAGTAGATTAACATTCATTAATTCAAATCTATCTTCAAGTGAATTGTTAAATTTATAAGAGGTGCTTTGGATTAGTGATATGTTTTTCCAACTTGAATCTATCAATTAGAGGTGATTGATCTTAAAGATGGAAGGACCTTAAAAGTGTAGTTCAATTTGGTTCTTCTCCATCCCCCTCTCTCTAATTCTCCTTTTTATTTTTGATCGATGTGAGTCTTATGAATCGTAGGATTCCTTTGTTGAATTCATGATCAAGACTATATTATTACCTATTTTCTTTTCATGCGGCATTTTTTTCGGATGACAACCTATATGTTGTTCATCTAACATGCTGTCGCTCCCCGGACTTTACGTCCCGGTGTAGACGCGAACCTTCGACGATGTTGGAGGTTGAGGTTGAATAGAGTCGCTAGCTAGGCATTTTTATTCCGAAGGAAAGGTAATGCTGCATAAATCTAGAAGGGTGTGGATAAGATGATTTCGAACCAAAGAAACTGAGAAAGGGGGTTGGTTACGACCTAGGAAGGTATTATCACCCATATCGTCCGTCATATTCGACGGGATCCACACTTACTTGATTGTGTTTAAAAGGGGTAATGTATGTGCTGACTGTGTATAAAATCTAGGGAGAATGTACAATGTGTCAGTGCAAAAGAGAGTGAGAAATGCTTAAGACTGAGGCTTAAAAAGAATGCTGGAAAAAGGGGGGAGACACAGAGACTTTTGTTCGATAACTGTAAGTTATGCTTACGTATCCTCTCGTGCAATGAGGAAGTCAGAACACTGTAGTTCGACTCAAAGAGACTGGAAGATTTTACTGTGAACTGCTTGCTTATCTATGCTCAAGTGTATGACTCGTCTGGCTCGAGTGCTAACTGTCTTGCATTAGACGGAAGAAGCAAGTTCTCGTTTACAAAGTGAAGGTGATGAGAAAAGAATCCCGGAGGAAACGATTATTTTTTGTTTTTGTGTTTTCAGTTTTTTATTGTTTTTGGTGTTTTGCATAGGATAATGAGCTTAAGCCTAAATCAAGGATTGTAAACCCATTATATCCTCCCTGATTAGGGATAATGAGCCTACTTAAGTGTGAGATAAGCATCTCAACTTAATTACCATGATGATATAGGATTAAGATCATTAACCTAATTGTGATTATTAAGATGTTTTTGGGTTTTTATTTAGTGTTAAGTAATGAGTTTAATCTCTAATCAGGGATAAGTGAACTCATTACACCATCCTAAGAGAAGGATGATAGATGAGAACACTTAAGCTGAGGAAGATACCTCAACTTAATCCATGGTTAGGGACTGAATTCATTATATAACAAACCTTTATTAAGTGGATTTTAATTAAAAGGGTGAGATTAAGAAGTGGATTTTATGTTTGTAAGACAACTTGAGGGGGACTTGTCCATTAAACACTAGGGTTAGTCCCTCTTAACCAAAAGGAAGAGATGGAACCCTAATATAAGGCCCAAGTTACAAGCTTAAGTCTTAATCATTATTAGGTGTTTTGATTAAGAGGTGTAAGCAAATTAAAGATTTAACACTAAGGATTAAAGTTATACACTCCATCCTAAGATAAGGATGCAGGCATAACCCTAATTCAAAGTCCTAAAGCTTTAAGTATTTAGCCTCTGATTATGAGATGAGAAGAGATACTCAAGGAGACTCAAAGGTAAAAGACTAGGGGAGACTATATACAACCCTAAAATTATCATGCTTGGATATTCCTATGGTTTGTGAGGCTTAAAGATAAAGATCTTCAGATGGCCACCAAGGAAGGAGAAGCAGATGAAAAGAGAAGAAGAAAGAGGATAGGTTACTTACTTCCTGAAGAAGATAAGTAACCTAAAAGAAGGAGATAGGAGAAAGAGAGCACAAATGAAGCAAGTTCAATTCAAAGACAAGTAAATAATGCATATGAAGAGATGAGAATAGGTGGGATGTAAAGGCAAATCCACATCCCAAACAACTTACCATAAGCCCCTGAAATGGTAGTATGAAATGCATAAGGAAAGAAACAAAAGGAAATAAGACAAATGAAGGTGCAAAGACCAAAACCATAAGTGAATATGCAATGTAAATGTGTCATGAGATGATGCAAAGTCATACATAATGCTTATTAATGTTCATACAAGAGATGAGATGCAAGGATGGCATGTTAGAAGCTTAGAAACACATGGATGCATATGAAATGTAATGAATGCCAAGCAAGCCAAATGAATGAAGAAATGATCAAGCAATGTTCAAGCATGTCTTAAGATGTCTAATATGTCATACAAATGCTTGAAATGTCATGGCAAGTTCATATGATGATGAGATACAAAGGTGAGTGCAAATGAACATTGAAAATTAGGGTTATATGAAAGGATGAGATGCAAATGACCAAAACCGAAGCATACCTCATGATAAAAATTTGAAATTAAACTCAAACAAACCCTGATCACACACGAGATCACCATCCAAAGATGAAGGTCAGAAGATAAACCTAAAGGGAGTTATGAATTTCCTAAGTTTGCTAGGGTTTTTGGGTGATTCTTCATGAAAAATGCCAAACAATTTAAAAATGCAACGCACAATTATGAGATAAATAACCTAGTTACTAGACGCAATGTGTGAGAGAATTCAAAGAGAACCAAGTTCAAACTCATCATGGTTGATCAGAAATGAGTTTTCCAAGTTAGGGTTAGAAAATGTGATTTTTATGAACTCTAATTCAAAGAAAATTGTGAAAGTATGATCAAACCTAAAAATAAATTTGTGTGATGGGTTTGTAAATTGTTCTAAATGTCTAAGAATGCCTCATGAATTTTATTTGTGATTTTTAGATACCTAAATGTATTTTTAATTAATTAAAATCAATTAATTAATTAATAAAATATTTAAATGATTTAAAAATACTTTTTTAATGCAAAAAATAAAAATAAAAATGTTTTTGAGTTTAGAAAAATATTTAAAGTGAAAATGCAGAAAATGAGATTTTTAAAAGTCTTTTTGCTATTTTTAATAAATGGATGAAAATAAATATGAAATAATAAAAGAAAAATGAAAGTATGCAAGATCCATGGCTCAGATTCAAACTTGGGGATACTGCGCGCATTTTTGGATGGTTGGGATTGAATCTGGCTAATTATTTAATTAAACTAATTAATTAGGTTTAGGGTTTTAATGAAAGAATCCTGACCATTCACACACGCGGGAATCATGATCCAATGACCCAAATTCAAACTGACTAATTAACCCTAAAATTAACCCTAATGACTCTCAAGCGGCCGGAATAGTGTTTCGGTCGTCTTCTCCGGCACGCCCTCACCTGAGTTATCTATATAAGCTATCCCAAGCCCCTAAAATCTCCAGAATCAACCATTTAACATCATAGAACAAGAATCCAACCACCAAAAACATTTATATTTCATCAAACTCATGAATCGAAGCAAAACGGAAAAACATGCAAAAATTTCAGAAGTTAAATACATCCTACACACTCCACCATTTTCAATGATTCAAAGCTCAAAATGATCAGCACATCACATAGAATCAATTTATAACTTAAAATGAAAGTTCTGGAAAAAATGTTCTTGGTGACTACCTGAGTTGGAGCTTTCTCAATCTGAGCTTTCTGGCCTCTTCTTTGGTGCTAACCCACTCCACTTGATCCCATTGTGCTTCTGAAAGGCTTATAACAAGTTTTGAATGGCTAGTTTGTGATGTTTGGTTCTGATAACTCAGAAATCATGTTTGTGTTGTGGAGTGTTTCAGTCCATTGTAATGGTTGGTTTGTTTTCTATGATTGATTTTGAGATGATTGGTAGAAGAAGTTTTGAGTTTTAGTGCTTGTGCTGTGAAATTAGAAGAGAGGAAGTGTTATGGAAATTTTTGGGATTTCTGAGTGTGTGATGTTTAGGGCTCCAATGTTGTTATGTTTGAGGTCCATGAGGTTCACATAAACAATGCTGATTGGTCCAGAGAGTTGTTGTGGCTCAGTTTGATTGGTATGGGCCAAGTTGCAAAAAAGTCAATGTTTGGCAACTAAGAGTATAGCACGGGTCAGAGGAGATCACAAGGCTTGTCTTGCCTCAGCTTCATTCAAGGATGGCCCTTGGATCAGATTTTGTGAGCTGGATGGCTTGATTCATGTGATAGCATGGATTTTGCAAATTTCCCTCTTTGAAATTTCTTGAAGTGCAAGGCATGAAAACTTGTGATTCTTGGCATAATTCTGATCAAGGCAAGCTATGTGATCATGTTATGATGCTTAGAGGTGGATTAGAGGTCATTAGAAGTCTTGAAACTTTATTTTCCAAAAATCCCTCTTTGGCACATACTTGAAAATTACACGATTTTTCCCAACTTTGAAACATCATATCTTGAGTTCTAGGATGGATCAAGAGGAGTTCTTGTACTTTTTGAAAATGGGAAGATCCAATCTACAACTTTCATGTTTGAAATCTCAAACCCAAAACCCTAATTTTATGTCATCTGTGCAAGAAATCTTTAGTCTGCTTCTATGCCTTTGCAATGCTTTGTGATCTCTTGACTTTTATGAACTTTGGGGATCATATTATGATCATGGAACACACGTGGGACCTCTTGACATGCTTCAAGACCATTGGGATAGCTCAGATCACTTCTTGGATTCTCCTGATCACAAACCCTAATTGCAACTTATGCAGATGAAATAAACTATGCAGTGGGGAGATGGTATGCTTATGCAGATGCAATATGAAAAAGTCACAAGCCATGGTATGAGAAAAAGTGAGGGAAAATTTGGGGTGTTTACAACTGCCCCTATTCAAGCATGAGTTAGCTAGGGTGTCAGCGTCTAGCTTAACAGACAAACAAGATAACTTGTGGTTGAATACCAAAGACAGTCCGAAATTTGCACTCACTAGGGAGAAGAAGAAAAGGGATATAAATTGTAACAAGCAGTATAGTATGAGTATCAAATGAAAACGATGGAGGACGACCATCGAGAAGAGGACGACTGCTGGGGATAAACGGTAAGTAAAGTAATGACGGGGACGACCATCATGATGGAAAATAAAGAGATGGCGGCGGGGACGGCCATCGGGTAAAGAAATAAAATTATCTAGGGATTAAAGAAATGAGGAAAGCACTGGCGGGGACGACCATCTGGTTAAAGGGTAAATAAATTGCGACGGGGACGACCATCGGGTAAGAGAATAAATGAAATAACGATGGGGGACAGTCATCAAAAGGTGAAGGACGATCACCTAGCAGGGGACGGCTGCTGAAAATATCACGACATAGGACGAATGCCAGATAGAAAAGATCAATGATGGGGATGGCCATCGGATAAGCATGATGAAGGACGATCATCAAGAGGTGAAGGACGATCACCTAGCAGGGGACGGTTGCTCTTGGGGATTATCTCGACATAGGACGAATGTCGGATAACAAAGATCGACGATGGGGACGGCCATTGGATAAATGATGAGGGATGTTCTTCAAAAGGTGAAGGACGATCACCTAGCAGGGGACGAATGCTAAAAGGATATGGCGACATAGGACGAATACCAAATAAGAAGGTTCCAACAATGGGGATTCCGCTAGGGAAAGGATGAGGGACGATCATCCTAAGGTGAAGGACGATCACCTAGCAGGGGACAACTACCGAAACGTATCGCGACATAGGACGAATGTCGGATAAGAGGATCAACGATGGGGATGACCATCGAATAAATTGATGAGGGATGGTCATCAAAAGGTGAAGGACGATAACCTGGAAAGGGACGGCTGCCGAAGATATCATGACATGGGACGAATGTCGGATAGAAGAGATGTTTTGTTGGTGACTTACTGGGGAATGGTAAACACGGACGAGTGTTTACGCCTTTGAAATAAATGGTATAAGTGTTTGACAGTGTGTATAGACTAAAAATGCGGACGAAAACCCTTAGGACCACGATACGGACGAGTATCGATAGAAGCAAACGCTGACACGTGTTTAAGGATGATGATACAGACGAGTATCAATCAGTTAAGCAAGGAACACGGACAAGTGTTTGATCTGCAGGGGAGGTGATGTGTACAAGATACGGACGAGTATCAGAGGATTGTGTATAAGTATGTACAAGTGTTTAACCTACTGAGGAAATATGTGCAAGACACGGACGAGTGTCAAAAAGATTGAGCAAGGGACACGGACGAGTGTTTGAACTTGCCGGGGAAGTATGACGCGGGTGAGTGTCAAAAAGAATATGTACAACTATGAACAAGTATCTGTATTGAGAGTGCAAAAAGGTATTTTGGCTTTGTCTACGGGGGATAATTTTTGTATATTGCTGGTGAAGTGATTTTGTATTTACAGGTGACTGGCTCGAACCTGGCTTATGATCGTGCAAATGTTTGATTTTTGCCGTAATGCTCCGTATTAGACGGAATGCTACACTCTGCGTGGGTAAAAATGATGTGAATTCTATGATTATGCAAAATGAGAGAATCGATCCGAGATCCGGATCTTGAGCGATCTGTCTGGAGGGAGAAATTCGTTGGGGAAAGAGATCATCGACCGATCTGTGGGGAGAAAGGATCACCGAACGATCTTCCTAGGGAACTCTGCGGGGATCCCAGCTGGGGAAGCTTCTGTTGAAGAGACTCATGTTGGGGATGAGGAGGCTTTGTGTAATACCTCAAAATTTGCCCGCTTTCTTTTTATCGTAATTGGCTCGTCGTATCGCACTCATCTGCATTTCTCACCAGGTCATTAACATCATAGTAGTTCATTTCATTGTTTCATAAGGCATGTGATCAGGGCTCAAGGAAGTTAGGGTTTTGTACCTTATACGTATCTGGCAAGGATTGAAATAACAGAGAATATTCCATGGACTATGATTCCACCCCAAATGCGGCTGCTCAGTTATGTTTCGATCCGGATAGGAGTTTGACCTAATTTTGGTCAAACTATCAAAAGATCGCTGCAATTGCAAGATTATTTTGGACCTCTGGACCATTTCTTAGACATTGCATATTCAGAGATCATGTTGTCGTGTGCTGAGATTCATCCGTTTAACGAACAATGTTTGGTGTGAAGTTTGGTTCGAATCCTCAGTTTATCAGTGATTCATCTGGATGCGAATGGTCTTGACATTATTCAACCAATTCAAGTTGTTGTGTATGAGATGAGATCTGGGTTATCACTTGTTCTATCAAGCACTTTAGAAAAAGAATATCTGAGAAAAGTTGGGCATGAAGACATCAACCTCATTATGGAAACAATATATGTACTTATGCGCTTTCCCCGAGCTGCTTCATTCAAGTTCATTTCCATTGAATATGTTGGGTTAGACTTGCATCCGTCATACAAGCTTAATTTTAGGACAAACTTTTATTTGAATGTGGGTTTGATGGAAAGACTTATTGCTCTTTCAAGTGGAATTTCTTCCGATACGAAGGTATCTGTGCGATGTAGAGCTACCATCTACTGGAACATTCTTGTTCAAATTGCATATTCTATAGCAAAGAACGTTCTTGTTCAAATTGCATATTCTATAGCAAACGCAAAAATAATTGACTGTAAATCTTATATGCTCTTGCAAAGAATACTTGATGTGTTTTCCAGCCTTTTGATGAAAATGAAAGTTGGTGCTAAATCAAAAAGCAATTATGATGCTCAACAGTTCAAGTTTAAGTCCAGAGAATTCCAAATTGAGAGTGTTATTGAGGTTGAAGTACCAGCTCTTGCAAATTCAAGTGCAGCTGGAGCATTTTCCAAATGGAAAGAATTTTCTTTTGAAGAAAATTCCATTGACTCCCTCTAGCAAAGGCGTTTTTTTTCAGGATTGCAGTTTTTACTTCACAAGGTTCAAGTTATGCAAGAAAATCATTCAAAGTTCATCCTAAAGTTCTAAAGTTCACAAAATGTTATACACCAAAAATTTCATACAAGAAGTTCATACAAGAGTGCATACAAAAGTTCATCCTAAAGTTCTAAAATTCATCAAAATGATATACACAAAGGAGAGTATTGATGCATTTCTTTGTTGTCAAAACTCGGAACTTCCTTGGCATGGTGAGTGTTTCGAAACTACCAGCTCCCGCTTCCACTAGTGCTTCAAAGCAAAACAGCTTCTGCATGTAAGCTGCAAGCTCTTGGCATCCTTTGTGCTTCATGAGAACTCCAACCACTGATACATAGCATAAATCAAAAAAAGAAAAAAATGAGTTATATTTTATTAGTCCACAAGCAAAAGTGCAGAAAATTGAATATCAGTGGGATATTCAATTAAAAGCAGAGGTGGACATAACTGATAAAACTCTAAAAGATCAGATACACAACTATTTTTAGAAAAAGGTAACAACTCGGTAAATCGGTTACAAAAAAAAAACAGAACTGAAACAGGTCTTCTAAGCTCATGCTTCCACCATTCTCCATATTCATCTTCATGGTGAAGCTCCAACAAAACTTTGATACCTTCGTCATCATCACTTATTTCTCTCCAATCTTCACTCTAATATCTTTTAACCTTCATCCTATACAACAACCAGAACCAGTTAGAAAGGGGGAGATCAGAAAAATCAGTGGCAAGGAATTGATATAACAGAAATAGGATTTTCTTTACATGATGAGAGCTAACTGCAAATTATGTGGAAAAGAAACGGGAAGAATAAAATTAACAGAAAACCATACGGTATTACCATGTTCAGGGATGGTGTCAGTGAGTCTCAGTTCAACCAAGTCCTTAATATCGAACTCGGCCAAATCATGGAGGCCTGTAAATTTCTTGATGATACTTGGAATCCCAAGCTTACTCTTATAGTGGCTCAGAAGAATCATCACACGAAATTCTTCTTGTGCACTCTCTCTCCTATATTTATCAGAGGAGCACCACTGCCATATCTGTTGTTGTTCCTATCTGCTATGCTCACCTAGCTGCTTCACAAGTCAGACAGTTCATAAAGTTCGAAGATAGACCTGAAACAGCATCAGCATCAAAGTCCACGATGATTCTATAACCAAACCTCAGCAATTCATTCTCATGTCCCCTTCTGCTATTCAGAGGGAAAGGATGGAACCTGCAGAAAATCATCAATAGTAATCGTGACATTAACACGGTTTTGCAAAAAAGAAGGAAACATAGAAGGTGATTTGTCGAAAATCCTGTCACAAAGTCATAACAAAATTGGAGAAAAGAACTCAAAATCATAACTGTCATAACAGAGTTCTTAACTGAATGTGTAACAGAAAAAAGCAACCAAATTTTACCTGGGAGTTTCCAGAACTATTTCCCAGTTACGGCCATAAATCTGAACCCCGTAATTGCTTAAATTTCTTCGGGACATGCCTTTTGAAGCAATCTCAGCACTTCCTCTTCTCAAACTTCATCCAACCTTCCACTAATCTCTCATGACCTTGTATAGCTAAAACCAATAAAAACTGAAGCTCATTTCAGAATCAGAAAATCAGTAACTGAAAACTAACTAACTTTTCTAACCGATTTATTCTAGAAGTTACCTGAGAATTCCAGAACCATCTTCCAGCAGCTATAAATAAAAGGTATCACCAACTTTCAGGGGCTGAACATTTTTCAATCTTTTCACCCTTTCTCAATTCCTTTCAACCATTCTTCTCTGTTCTTCACAACTCGAATCTTCCATTCTTCTCATCATTCTTCTTCAATCACCAAACACTTCACTCCAATCTTCTTCTCCCATTTTTTTTCATAACCCTTCATCCATCTCTCTTACACCTTCACCTCTCAATCCTTTTTTCCTCTCCTTCATTAACCTTCACCACCATAGCTCCAAACCTTCATCAATCAACATTCCTGCAACAAATTCAGCAAGCTTGCATCACCAAGTTTCGACAATCTCATTCTTCTGCATCATGTTCATCTTCTTCCATCTTCAATCTTGTTCTGCCATGGTCCTCATCATCAACATTCCTTCCACAAATTCAAGATACTCGATGATTCAGAACCGCGTGATATAAACAAGAATTGCGGGAAGAGAATTTTTGAACAGATTCAACAACTGTTGCAGAAGCGAAATAGAAGAAGAACTAAATCGAGCAAAAGGAAAAGAAAAAACTTACAATCACGAATCCTGTTTTGTCTTTGAGGCACTGTCAGAGCGACTTTGATAGGTATTCACTTCCTTCTTCCTAATCCGCGTCCGAATTTAGCGTCTCAGAAACTCCATTGACTTCTTCACGCCCTCAACTTCAACATTCACCGCCAAGCATCACCATCTTCGTGAGACGTTTCTTCTGCAAACACGCAAATTCAATCAAAAACAAGCAATCAACTACAAATTGCACAGCGACATCGCAATCGAAGGGTATAAGCGAAGAAGATCATACCTGAGTGAAAGTTTCATTCAGTCCCTCAAACGCGCAAAACGCTCCTCCGTTGTTGCAATTGATTGCTTTAGTCAGCGATTGGAAGTAAGCCGAGGTGGAACCGTGACGAAGGAAAAGGAAGCACGAACGATAAAGCGCGACCTCCATTCTCTTGTCTATTCTTCGACACACAGGTATGTGTTGAGATCCATTTTAGTGATTGTCTTTGAGGGTTTCTATCGCGTATATTTTTTTGCCTACAAATGGTTGATCCCGTGTCGGTAGCGTTTAGTCGCGTTCATTTTTCTTGGATTCGTCACGAGGAGGAGGATCAGGATAGGGTTAGTGTAGGAAGTTTCCATTTCCATTTTTGTGGTGGTTGATCGGAGGGGGACCATCGGCGGCGCTAGGGTTTTTTTTTAGAGAAAGAAGAAGAAGGGAGGTTGAAGAGAAAGGGGGGCTAGGGTTAGGTCGCGATTCCCTCCCTCTCTTTGCTTTTTTTCTTTCTCTTTGTTTTATAAAAGGATTACTTACTAATTTTAATTAGGGAATATTATTCATATTAATAATAGGAATTAAGTTTGGTTAATGGTATTATTAATAGGAATTAACAACCATAATTATGTTCAAAAAATATTCAATCCACCATGCAAACTTTTCGTTTTTTTTTTTGATAAGTGATAGTGGGCCTAACGGATGGCTATCCGCACTCCCCACTTCTGAGCCCATGTAAAAAACAACATAAAAACAGTGCTTCCAGCACCTCCCCCTCATCCAACGAAAATGGGCTCTTCTCCCATTGCTGCTAACACCCCCATTTCGAGCCCAAGTGGTTTTTAACTTAAGAAATAATTCTGTTTCCACCCCCTCTCTCTCTCTCTTTCTATTCTTTTATTTTCTATTTCTTTGCCTCTTTAAATTAATCCCATAAAAAAATAGTAAAATGTATAACAAAAATCCACAAAAATTATATTACAATGTTAAGTCAATTTAGAAACATGCTCAATTTTCATTTTCTGAATTTAGTCAATTTTCGATTTAATTTCGATTTTTTAATTTAATTGGTTTATATTAAAATTCCACTTAGACACATAAATTTGTACAATTTCTTTCTGCCACTTCATGTAACATTTTTTGCCCATTCTTTTTGCTATGATTAGAGGACAAGATGAAGTACCTAGATTATTTTTTGTGTATTTTTTAAGACATTTTTTCTACTGTTTTAATAGTGTAATTTGTGTAAATTTGTGATGGAACTTTACATAGATTTAGATGACCATTTACCATAGTTAGATTTAGAATTTTTGAGAGATTTTTTGGACATAGTGTTATGATCAGGTTAGAGACCTTAGGAAATTAATTTCATATTTTTTCCATGACTTTTGATATTTTTGGCATTTTAATTCATTTCCATCATGTTATGCACATTCATAATTCATGTCATTCACTAACTATTCTCTTTTTGTGCAAGGTATTCTTTCAAGGATTGGCTTATGGACTTGGATACTTTTATGCCATGATTGTGTTTTATATTTTACGTACTTTGTGATCTAATAGCTTAGAGCTTGTATGCTTGTATAGTTTTTATAACTAGGTTAGAAAAGATAAAATGAATCGATAGAAAACCAAATCTCAAAAAATGAAATAAATAAAACTCGATCCAACGTCGAGTAGGTTTTCAAATAAATAAATAAAGTTGCATATGACATTAGGGTTCCCCGACTACCATCGTTCCACTCCATTCAACCAAAAGCAAGCCTTGTATGTTTCACACCATAAGTCGTGCGTCTTAGCACCACGCAATCGACCCACCCGATCCATCGTGTTATCCCATTTATGTTTCATTCACGTTTTCTTCCCACCATGACTTAGGAGGACCTTATTGTTCATTATTGCCTTTTATGTTCTCATGTATAGTTCTAATATCTTTTAGGTAGATTTAATTTCAAACCTCACTAACCATAGGTTATCTTTAAATTCAAACTGATTTAGGGTAAGTCTAGTTTCCCTTAGAAGTTTTCCTTTGACAACTTGAGTCTCACTTCTCATCTTAAAATAAAATCAAAAACACTTAATAAAAGAAAGGTGTACAATGCGCCACGAGCCTTAAGCTATACGGGAAATGACTAGTGGAGGTCTCCTTCACTCTTCTAGGATGCTTTACAAACGTTCCATTGGGGGCGATCTTGGAAAGTATTCGCTCCTGTGTCATAGTCTTTAGTGTTGTACATTCAATAAACACAAAATTCAAAACACTTCTCATAAAAGACAAAAAAACAAACAACAAGCGACTATCCTGCGGGAACTTCTCATCTCATCTCATTCACTCACAACGCGAACTCGCGGCGACTTGCCACACATGCAAGACGGTAAACGCACTCGTACCAGACGAGCCTGCAACACCTGAGCATAGACATACGCAGTTCCAACATAAAAAACACAAACAAATAGTTCCCGCCTAGGTTAGGCGAACTACGTCGACTCTGATCCTCATTATCCCGATGAGGTACGTAGGCAGCGGGGTAGGGCCCGTTCGAGCACATTCTTTATTTTCCCTACATTTCCCCATTATTTCTTTTCATTTCATTTTTCAATTCCTTTCTCATTTCATTCCATTCCAGTTAGCGGTTTTATTCAGCAACAGTTATATTTTTTCTCACCCTTTGAAACAAACAAGCAAGCGTGGATCCCGTCGGGTACGATGGACGATCTGGGGTGCTAATACCTTCCCAGGCCGTAACCGACTCCCGAACTCAGATCTTTGGTTCGCAGGACCTTGTCCTCTCCTTCTTCCTTAGGTTTGTGCAACATTACCTTTCCCATTCATTTGGGATAAAAATGTCTGGCTGGCGACTCTAACCTTTCCGCGCCACTTTCGCGTTTGTACTAGGATGAAAATCCCGGGAGCGACACTTTGACAACTCCGCTGGGGAACAGAAAACCCTGGCAACCCTACTGGGGAGAAACCGACAACTCTGCGGGAAAATGATTATGCTGACTCTGTTGAGGATGAGAAAATCCTGGCAATTATGATGGGGAATAGAAAGTCCTGGCGACTGACTGAGGAAGAGGACTCTTCCCACTCTGCTGAGGATGATAAAATCCTGGCGACTCCGTTGAGGAAAAGAAGATCCTGGAAAATCTACTAGGAAAAACTTTGGCAACTTGCTGAAGATGAGAGGATCTTAGCAACTTAGCTGAGGAAAACTCTGGCGACCTCACTCGGGAAAAGAAGACTCTAGCAACTCTTTGGGGAAAAAGAAGTTCTGGCGACTTTGCTAGGGAGAGGAAGCTCCTGGAAACTTCGCTGGGGAAGAGCAATTCAAGCATTGCTCGGGAGATCCTGCTTGGGGAGAAAAGAACTTCTGGGAAGTAATCTGTTGTAATTCCTTCGTCTAAGCGACATGCTGGGGATTTAATGAGTTTCTCAAAGGATCCTTTGAGGGGATAACAGCTTCGTGGGGGGAAACTCCAGTCAAGTAACCCTGCTGATGAGGTGATTGCTGACTTGGCTGGGGATACGAGGCTTGATATACCCCATGTTGTGAGATTATCTGTCTTGAGTACCTGCAACCTGTTAAACAAAAGAAACGCACAAGTGTCCCGAGGTATCCTCAATCGGATTCCATCATAGGAGTTAGATTTGCTTAAGAGTGCATATTTCCTGCAAGCATATATTAAAAATGGCTTATATGTTTTCATGCAAGTGTTGTATTATGAACTTTGGACATTTGCAAACGAAACAAAAATGTACAAAACAAAGTGTGACTGAAAATTCTGATTTTATTGATTTGTGTGCCCCTGAATAGGCAAGTACAGTGAAGAAGTGAATCCTTGAAAGAAGGAGATTGCTGTAAAAATTGAGAAAATAAAAGTGTTGGCAACGTTGAAATTGACGCTCCAGTGAGCTTCCTTTGCTATGACCCGTATGACCTTGGCGTTCTTCTTTATCTTGCTTTCTGAAGAAGGTTGATTCTGACCGACGCTTTGTCCTTTCAAAGCTTTCCATGTTGCGAGTGATACAGATGAATTCAAAATGCAGTTGTTCGCTTTTTCCCTAATTTTGCGTGGATCGCCTTTTCGGGTTCTCAATCCACCGGGATACCCATTTTTGCCTGAGCTGTCCGATGTGGTTTTTCAACTCAGCGGGTGTACATTTTTTTTTCTTTCAATTTTTCCCTTATTTTTTCCCGAGTCTTTTATTCTGTTTTTGACTCGCCGAGATGCCCTATTATTGCTTGGACTTACATTCTGTTTTTATGTCCAGCGGGTCATTTTATGCGAAGTATTTTTTAACTACATCTGAATTAACAGGAGATAAGAAGTCTTCGCCATCCATAGTAGTGAGCATAGTGCCCCACCAGAGAAAAATTTCTTTACTATGAATAAGCCTTCGTAGTTTGGCGTCCATTTGCCCCTGTGGTCTGTATGAGGAGGAAGAAGTCTTTTCAGAACAAGCTCTCCCACTAGGTATTCCCGAGGTCTGACTTTCTGATCAAAGGCTTTCTTCATTCGCTTTTGATATAACTGCCCATGAAAGATGGTTGCTAGTCTCTTTTTTTCAATCAGACTCAGTTGATTATATCAGGATCAGACCCATTCTGCTTCATCCAATTTCACATCCATCATTACCCGTAAGGAGGGTAGTTCAACTTCAACAGGTAGGACAACTTCCATACCATACACGAGCTGATAAGGTGTTGCCCCAGTAGATGTTCTGATAGAGGTTCGGTACCCATGCAAGGAAAATGGTAGCATTTCATGCCAGTCTTTGTAGGTGACTACCATCTTCTGCAAAATCTTCTTGATATTCTTGTTAGCTGCCTCAACAGCGCCATTCATCTTCGGCCTGTAAGGAAAAAAGTTGTGATGTTGAATTTTGAACTCCCTGCATAGTTCTGCCATCATCTTGTTGTTAAAATTGGAACCATTATCAGTAATGATTCACTTAGGAACTCCATATCGACAGATGATATCCCTTTTCAGAAATCGAGCTACCACTTGCCTGGTGACATTTGCATACGAAGCTGCTTCAACCCATTTGGTGAGGTAGTCAATGGCTACCAGGATGAATATGTGACCATTTGAAGAAGTCGGTTCAATCTTTCCAATCATATCAATGCCCCACATGGCGAAGGGCCAGGGTGAAGACATTACATTCAAAGGATTCGGAGGTACATGCACTTTATCTGCGTAGATCTGGCATTTGTGGCATTTTCTGGCGTAGGCACAACAGTCTGCATCCATTGTGATCCAATAGTAACCCGATCTTAATAACTTCTTTGCCATTGCATGTCCTCCGACATGGGTACCGAAAGAACCTTCATGTACTTCGTGAATCAGTATGTCTGCTTCCTTCTTGTCAACACATCTGAGCAAGACCATGTCGAAGTTTTGCTTGTACAAAGAACCATCAGTATTGAGGAAGAAACTGCCGGGTAGCCTTCTCAATGTCTTCTTATCATTTGACGATGCCCCAGATGGGTATGTCTGAGTTTCCAAGAAGCATTTGATGTCATGGTACCAAGGCTTGTTATCAGTGACAGTGTCCACAGAGAATACATATGCCAGCCTGTCCAGTCTGGATACTAAAATCTGAGGTACATAGTTAGCAGTCTGTACTTCGATCATGGATGAAATGGTAGCCAAAGCGTCTGCAAACTGATTCTCATCTCGAGGGATGTATTCAAGCTTAACCGTTGTGAAGAAGGTCAACAATCTCATCGTATAGTCAAGGTAGGGAACCAGATGCTCTTGATGAGTATACCACTTGCCGTTGGTCTGGTTGATTACCAAAGCTGAATCTCCGAATACATTCAAGGTTTTTTTTTATCCTGAGGTCAATGGCTTCCTCAAGACCCATGATACAAGCTTCTTATTATGCTTCGTTGTTAGTGCAGGAAAAGGTGAGCCTTGCTGAGAAAGGCATATGAACTCCTTTGGGTGTAATAAGCACTGCACCAACCCCACGACTATTGCAATTAACTTCCCCGTCAAACATCATAGTCCATGCTTATTCTGGGTCATGCCCTTCAATGTGAATAGGCTCTTCACAATCTTTTGCTTTTAATAACATGATATCTTGATCAGGGAAATCAAATCTCATAGGTTGGTAATCATCAATGGGTTGCTCATCCAGATAGTCGGACAATACATTGCCCTTGATGGCTTTCTGAGAGGTGTAATGAATGTCATATTCTATTAGAATCATCTGCCATCTTGCAACCCTTCCGGTAAGTGTTGGCTTCTCAAATATGTACTTGACTGGATCCATCTTTGAGATCAATAAGGTAGTATGAGTCAACATATACTGTCTTAGTCAGCGAGCACCCCACGCTAAAGCATATCAAGTTTTCTCGAGCAGTGAATAACGTTGTTCACAGTTGGTAAACTTTTTGCTTAGGTAGTATATTGCATACTCTTTTCGACCAGACTCGTCATGCTGGCCCAACCCACACCCCATTGACTTTTCTAATATTGTCAGGTACATGATTAGAGGTCTTCCTTCGACTGTAGGCATGAGGATTGGAGGTTCTTGCAGATACTCCTTGATCTTGTCAAAAGCTTTCTGACAATCATCGCTCCATCTGACTGTTTGCTCTTTTCTTAATAGCTTGAACAAGGGTTCGCAGGTTGCAGTGAGATGAGATATGAACCTTGAGATGTAGTTCAATCTACCAAAGAACCCTCGAACTTCTTTCTCAGTCTTAGGTGTAGGCATTTCCTAAATAGCTTTGACTTTATCGGGATCAACCTCAATTCCTTTTCCACTTACAATAAAACCCAACAGCTTACCAGAACGTACCCCGAATGTGCACTTCTTAGGGTTCAACCTTAACTGATACTTTCTCAGACGCTTGAACAATTTCAGCAGATTCACCAGATGATCTTCCTCTGTAAGGGACTTGGAAATCATATCATCCACATAACATTCAATTTATTTAAGGATCATATCATGGAATAATGTTACCATAGCCCGTTGATATGTTGCACCGGCGTTCTTCAGACCGAACGGCATTACCTTGTAGCAGAACGTGCCCCAGGGTGTGATGAAAGTTGTCTTCTCCATGTCTTCAGGCGACATCTTAATCTGATTGTACCCAGAAAATTCACCCATAAAAGAAAATACCGAGAATTAAGTCGTGTTATCCACCAATACGTCAATGTGAGGTAATGGGAAGTCATCCTTTGGGCTGGCTCTATTCAGATCCCGGTAATCGACACACATATTCACCTTTCCATCCTTCTTAGGCACAGGTACAATGTTAGCAACCCACGGCGGGTAACTAGTTACAGCAAGAAAATCGGCGTCCCACTGCTTTTGTACTTCCTCTTTGATTTTCATGGCCATGTCTGGGAAGGTACGGCGTAACTTCTGTTTAACTGGCGGATAATCTTCTTTCAATGGCAGCCTGTGCATGAAAATATCCTTATCCAGACCTGGCATATCTTGATAGGACCAAGCAAAGATGTCGACATATTCCCGAAGCATACTGATGAGTTGTTCTTTTACTGGAGCTTGCAGACTAACCCCGATCTTCACTTCTTTCACATCTTCCTCAGTACCAAGATTGACAATCTCAACTTCTTCCTGATGATGAGCAATCACTTTTTCCTCTTGTCTCAATAACCTGGACAACTCTTCAGGCAAATCATAGTCTTCATCAACCCCTTCATCTGCTTGATTAATCGTATTGTCGAAGTCATACGAGGTCATAACAGTGTTGTTGTCGGTGCAATCTGGAGGACTATCTCTGCAAGGGTTGAGATTGGTTCATTTTAGTGATTGATTTTATCTTATTTAGAAAAAGTGAATGAAGTTTATTAAGAAAAACATTGCCATTTATTGTTTTGTGCGAAAATAAAAATGAAAAGACAATGAGCGAAAATATTGTTTGCAAAAGATGTCCATTGTTCATTAATTTCCATTTGCACAAAATACATATATGGCCCTATTACAAAGTGAGTCCTGACACCTTGGGCAAGATGCAGGACTTGATGCATGCTTAAACAGGAAATAATAATTACTCTGCAGCAGTAACTCGTATAATTTCCTAGGAAGACCAGTTGAGGACTTGTTGGCCCGAGACTCTTGGACGAATCCATCTTTCCAGGTTGTAGTCGCTTTCAGCCTTGTCTTCCACATTGTTGATTGAATCCGGGGTCAGCATTCCCCCACTTATGAACTTGGGAGCTTCAGCAGCCTCCTCTTGGACCTGTCGGGATGGTCTGTAACCCAAACCGAACTTGTCTTCCTTGATCTGAACTTGTAGCAGCTTGCCCCAACCTTGGGCATTCCCGCCTTCAACAACCTTCCGAGCTTGTTTGTAAGAAGCAATTGAAGTACCAGATACTTCATTTGTTGCTTCATTGACATTAAAAGCTTCAAAACCCTGACTCATTGTCTCATGGATCTCCCCATCCATCTCAATGTACTTGTAGGTAGCTAGATGACTGACAAAGATGTCCTCCTCTCCACAAATGGTGATAACTTGGCCTTCCCACTCATATTTTAACTTCTGGTGAAGGGTCGGTGTTATGGCGCCAGCGACATGAATCCAGGGTGGACCCAACAAACAGCTGTAGGCAGGCTGAATGTCCATCACACAGAAGATAGTTTTGAAAATCTGTGGGCCAATTACCACAGGCAGCTCAATTTCTCCAAGAACTGATCTTTTAGAACCGTCAAAGGCTCTCACAACTAGGTTACTCGGGCGGAGTGCAAGACCATCGCATTCCATTTTGACCAAGGCTTTCTTTGGAAGGACATTGAGAGACGACCCGATGTCAACCAAAACATGAGAAAGTACAACACCTTTACACTCCAAGGTGATATGTAAAGCCTTATTGTGATTAAGACCCTCCGTAGTCAGATCAACATCGGTAAAACCTAGTCCATGACTAGTGTTGACATTCGAAACCACTGTCTCTAGCTGATTAACTGTAATCTCCTTAGGCACGTAAGCTGCGTGCAAGACTTTGAGTAGTGCATTCCAGTGAGCTTCGGAACACATGAGCAATGATAGAATGGAGATTTTGGAGGGTGTCTGGTGGAGCTGGTCCACAACTTCGTAGTCACTCTTCTTGATAATCCTCATGAAATCGTCTACATCCTGATCAAAGGAAGTCTTCTGAGTTTCTTTGGCCATTGGTTCTTCTGGCACCACACTCTTGCCTTTAGCTTTGGCAGCAGCCGCTGCTTCAGCATTAACTCTAGGAAATTGTGACGCGAAGAGACGTCCGCTTCGAGTGAAGCCTCCGCCTCCCCCGACATTATCAATCTGTGGTGTAGAAGTTGAAGAATCAAGAGTGACTTTCTTTTCGTTTCAATATAGATCTAAGCTGTAATGCCAAGGAACGACACTGCTACTATCATATGGAACTGGTCCAGGTACCGTGATGGTAATCAGACTGATTGCTGTGGAAGAAAGAGTTGTGACAGTTTGTGGATTATAGTAGATGGTGATAGGAGGTCTGATTGGAGATGATACAGTTGCAGGAAGTTGTTGATGTTGATGTTGATGTGATTTATTGAAAGAATCCGGGACATGAACTGTTTCCGGATCATAAGAAATGGTGACTGTTGAGATGTCGTCATTGACGATTGTTGTTGTTGTAGTAGACTCCGTTGGAATGATGTTTGCTGATGTTGTAGAAGAGGTATTTGTTGAAGTCGTAGAAGAGATGTTTGTTGCAGTTGTAGAAGCGGGAACTGTTGAAGTGATTTGTAGGATGCCTTCTTTGATAAGACTGCTGATACCATTCTTCAGATTTACACAACCGTTGGCAGAAATCTTGCAAGCTTCA
Organism: Lathyrus aphaca; assembly: GCA_963966055.1. Taxonomy (NCBI): domain Eukaryota; kingdom Viridiplantae; phylum Streptophyta; class Magnoliopsida; order Fabales; family Fabaceae; genus Lathyrus; species Lathyrus aphaca. The sequence goes on from OZ014525.1 coordinate 283,579,707, forward strand.
CAATGGGCCTCACAACCCGGGAATACTTAGCACTTCAATAGCTGAGCTTTCACTTCGGCCAGTGGTGTTTGGATACTTGCAATGTCATCAATTAGGACTGCTGGTTGGTCTTCTTCAATAGCATTAATCCTTGGTCCACCGTGATTCGGTATTGGATTCTTTGTGACATTTGGAGGAGGTGCAAAATTCAAAGCCTTGGAATCAACTAAGTCCTGAATTTTCATGTGCAATGCCCTACATTTCTCTGTTGTATGGCCAGGTGCATTGGAGTGGAAAGCACATCTGGCGTTGACATCATAGTTCCTTGGAAGATTCAAAGGATCTGGTGGAGTCAAGGTCCTCAATTCAATCAGGTTGAGCTTCAATAACTGTGAGAGTAGAGCTGCATAGGGCATCGGGATAGGATCGATAACCCTATTGATTTGTGAAGTCCTTTGCTGGAACAGACGTTGTTGTTGATTGTTATTGTTATAAGATCTCTGTTGTTGAGGAAACTGTTGTTGTTGTGGGAAGTGTTGTTGCTGTGGATACTGTTGTTGAGGTGATGGAGCAGGAATGGTGACAGCGGCTACTGATCTTTGCATGTATTGAGGCCTACCTCTGCCCATGTGAATTGAGTTAGTTTCACCGGTCCTACGAGGTCCTGAGAAAGGTTTCCTTGCATTACTGGAACTAGCACCATTGTCAAAGATCTTACCCATCTTTAATAGGCTCTCAATTCTCTCACCAGCTATAACCACATCAGTAAAAATGGTAGAAGAGAAAGCAGCAAGACGATCAATATAGGTACCTTGCAATGTATTCATAAACATGTCATGCATCTCTCTTTCTGACATAGGTGGTTGGACAACAGCAGCAAGTTGTCTCCACCTTTGGGCATATTCCCGGAAACTTTCTCTTGAAGACTGAGACATACCCATCAAGAGGGTCCTATTGGGAGCCATATCTAGGTTGTACTAATATTGGCATATAAAGGCCTCGGCTAAGTCCTTCCAGTTCCTGACTGTAGCTCTAGATAGGTGAGAATACCACTCTCTGGATGCCCCGGTCAAGCTATCTTCAAAGTAAAACATCCACAGTTTTTCATCCATGGTATAAGCTTTCAATCTCCCCAGAAAATATTGAAGATGGTTACGAGGACAGGAGGTACCATTATACTTCTCAAAGAAAGGAGGTTTAAACTTGTGGGGAATCCTGACTCCTTCTACTAAACCCATATCCATCACATCAAATCCCAGAGAGTTCTAGGACTCCAAGGATCTCAACTTCTCAGATATCTCGTCCAGACGACGGTCATAAACTTCATCAGCCCCAACACCTAACACTGTAAACTGCTCGTCCTGAGGATCTTCCTGTAGAACACAATCTCCAGTGTTTCTCTGGGTATTTCCAATAACATTGACTTCAGGGTTGATGTGGGGCCCAAACTCTGGTGGATTCGTTTGCGGATGATTGCGTGTGTTGTTACTTGTTCCTCCAGTGTCTGCATGGTTCTCATCTGGAGTTTGCCACTCGACTAACTCCCTTAATCTTTCCTGGTTTTGTGCTAGCCCAGTCATCATATCCATAAACTGGTTCATCTGGGTTCTTACTTCTGTCCTCACATCAGTCATCTGAGTCCTCACATCTGTCAGCTTTTGCTGTAACTGATCCATTTGTAAGCTCGGAAGGTTGTTTCTGGTCGGATACCGGTGGATGCGATTGACGAGAAAGACTCTCCTGCGAGCAATATTTCCTGAAACAACCAACAGAGTGAGAAAACAACAACAAAAACACCTGTAAAACAAAGATAATGAGGTTAGCATGCAATGCAATATGTATATTTGTCTTCCAAGGGTATCCGGTTTGGTTCTTTGGTTTTGACCTTCCAGACCTCTGAGAATGATGAAGATGTTGAAGAGAAATGAAGTCCACAAGCAGATCCAGGTAACACATAAACCATACATTATAAAATTCCAAAATACATAGTTTATGATTACGACAAGTTCCCATGGTGGGTCAAAATACAATCAAGTCAAGAAATACAACAATCAAAATCACCATGGAGAATTTAAAGTACAACCAAAATAAAATACAAGTAAAAGAGAAATCAAACATCCAACCCAAAGTCATCCTCCTTGACTTCCTTCAGGAGAGCATCAGTCACTGGTCCAACTGGATGCTCTGTGATGGTCCTGATAAGAAGGTTCCTGGTTGCAATGGCACTTGTCAACTTCTGGTACTTGTCTTGTTCTTTTGATCTCTTCAACCCCGCCCGGAGTTTCAACTCGGAGATTTCCTTCTATGCTGCTAACAGGGCTTTCTGATTCTCCTTCTCATTGGCTTCCAGCTGCTCTATCTTAGCCCGTGTCTTCTGATCTTCTTGCAAACGAGCTTCAGTTATTCTGATCCATCTAGCCTGACTCTCTTCTAGATAGTGCTCAGCTCTGGCTTTCTGAATTTTGGCTTATTTGCATGCATTCTTCAGTACCAACTCTCCTGCTCGGGCTTTTCTGATGAAGTCCACTGTTTTCTCTATCTTAGTCACATGCTCGATACAGAGCTTCTCTAATCTTTCATTATCCAGACGACTATCATTCCTTTCCCAAAGGGTCTTCTTTAGTGCGTCAGAAAGATGGGTGTTCCTCTCTTTCAGCTTCTCAAATTCCTCCAGACTTATTGTGGCCATGGGCTCAACTACTGATGGCCCTGACACATCTTCTAGGATGAATGGCATACGAGTAATCTATCCTCTGACGCGAGACCATTCAGTGTACTGAGCTGAAGCTATGTTGTTACACTTCCCCAAAATGGTAGTCCCTTTAGTCTGTATGTTGTCCCAAGCCCAGGCTGCTTGCAGGATAATGGCATGATTGTTCAGAATGGCACAATAAAGGGACTTCGCTAAGTCCTGCTCCTTTGGTGGATGTATCAAAGCATATCCCAACTGTCTTTTGAAAATCAAAGGATTGTAATTGATGCAACCCTTCATTCCAATAAGAGGCACATTAGGATAATGTCCACAACTTGTAATTATGTCCCTGCCCTTGGTGTTCTGAGTACACCACCTGATGTCTTCTGAAGTAAGGGCTATCATCCTTTTAGCCCAGTTCCTTGTCGGATGTGGATTCAGGAAAGCTTCCGTCTTCGACATATGTCTCATCAACCAACAGTAGAAAAGAGGTACACAACATCTGACTAGTCTCCTTCTCTACTTCTCATTCCTCTGATGCACTGAGTAGTAGAAATCCCCTAGCAAAGTAGGAACTGGATTCATGAGCATAAAGATGTGGATGGAATTCTTGCTTACAAACTTAGGCTCGTCTGCAAACAAGATGATACCATATATACTAAGAGCCAGGAGAGCACAAATTGTTTCCCACTTCCCTGTTGCAGCATGACTAGTAGCCTGAGTGATTAAGAAGTCCAAATGAAGGCCTGGGATTCCAGCTTTGGTGGTCATATGCTCATCAATGATAGTTGCTTCCAGATGTAGTTCCTTAGCTATGTCTTCATTCTTAGGAGTAGTCATCTCAGGGTGGAAAGGGATTCCTCTTCTGATAGGGACACCCAACAACAGAGGTCCTATCTGAAAATCCGGGAAAGTGAAACAACGGAGAGGAGGGTCATAAAACTGAAGGCAAGTGTGAATCATGCTCCTCTGTGATGCATCCAAGTCCATGATCATGTCCAGGATACCACCATAATGTTCTTTGAATAAGGGGACATGATCAGGAGTGATAAGAGCATGTATCTGCCTGATGCCTGCTAGAGGGTACTCAAAGAAGTGGTAAGTGATGTTGCTCTTCCTGGATGAGTCCATACTGACAATGGGTGCTAATGAAGATAACTGGAGAAGATAACTGATTCAGATAGCTGAAGAAGACAACTTAAGAAGTGTCGGAGAAGATATCTGAGCAGAAGAACGGTCAAAACCTAACCAAAGAAGATGTGGATACCCTATAAAACAAATAGACAAAATGTTAAATGATGCAAAATGATGTATGTTGAATGATATGCAAGGGTTTGTGATCAGGTGCTGGATTGTCAGTTGCTTTGATAGGGTCCATGAGTGTTCAAAATTTTGAATGAAGGTCTGAGAACCAGTAACCAGGTGGGGGACTCAAATAATGAGTCACTTGTCCAGGGTTTCATAGAATCAGTCCAAAGTAGTGTAACCTTAAAACAATTCCAGTAACAGGGTATGATGAGGCAAGGGGTTCCTGCAAACCTGTAAACAACCCTATCCACTCACGAGTATTGTTCTAGAACAAGGATCCTCAAGTTCAGATCTATTATGCGAAGTGTAAACACTTCTAACCCGGAGGTACAATGTTTACCCTAATCATAAAGGATCCTCCTCTAATTCACCTCAGATGTTGAAGGTCATCTAAAAGGGTCATCCAGACTTAGCAAGCTTCCCAGAAAGCCCTAGCACTACAGGAAATCCGTAGCACAAAGTTCTCAAGAAGAAACCCATGTCTGAACCGTGTTTCATATTCTCGCACTAGACCGAAATGGAATGGGAAAGAATATGAAGCCACTCTAATCCTATGTCTGTCACTCAGGCCTTTGTGTTGGACCTTTCTCACTGGAATACCCCTCCCACCAAGGAAAACCAACAAATCCAGCACATGATATGATAATAAAAAGAAATGCATAAAGCGGTAAATGAAAGCGATAAAGTAAATGCGATAAATAAAGTTGTACAGAAAGCAATAAACAAAGCAAAAACAAAAGCACACATATAGCACATAACACCCCCATAAACACAAACAAACAAGCGCTAGGAGAAACCCTCCAAAGAACCAGAAGCCCTAGTTGCAAAAGTTTAGCAGAGTCGTCAAGCTGTCGCTCCCCGGACTTTACGTCCCGGTGCAGACGCGAACCTTCAGTGATGTTGGAGGTTGAGGTTAAATAGATTCGCCAGCTAGGCATTTTTATCCCGAAGGAAAGGTAATGCTGCATAAACCTAGAAGGGTATGGATAAGACGGTTGCGAATCAAAGAAACTGAGAAAGGGGGTTCATTACGACCTGGGAAGGTATTAGCACCCAGATCATCCGTCGTACTCGACGGGATCCACGCTTACTTGATTGTGTTTAAAAGGGGTAGTGTATGTGCTGACTGTGTATAAAAGCTAGGGAGAATGTACAATGTGTCAGTGCAAAAGAGAGTGAGAAATGCTCAAGACTGAGGTTTAAAAAGAATGCTGGAAAAAGGGGGGAGACACAGAGACTTTTGTTCGATAACTGTTAAGTTATGCCTACGTATCCTCTTGTGCAATGAGGAAGTCAGAACACCGTAGTTCGACTCAAAGAGACTGGAAGATTTTACTGTGAACTGCTTGCTTATCTATGCTCAAGTGTATGACTCGTCTGGCTCGAGTGCTAACTGTCTTGCATTAGACGGAAAAAGCAAGTTCTCGTTTATAGAGTGAAGGTGATGAGAAAAGAATCCCGGAGGAGACGATTATTGTTTGTTTTTGTGTTTTCAGTTATTTATTGTTTTTTGGTGTTTTGCATAGGATAATGAGCTTAAGCCTAAATCAAGGATTCTAAACCCATTATATCCTCCCTGATTAGGGATATTGAGCCTACTTAAGTGTGAGATAAGCATCTCAACTTAATTACCATGATGATATAGGATTAAGATCATTAACCTACTTGTGATTATTAATATGTTTTTGGGTTTTTGTTTAGTGTTAAGTGATGAGTTTAATCTCTAATCAGGGATTAGTGAATTCATTACACCATCCTAAGAGAAGGATGATAGATGAGAACACTTAAGCTGAGGAAGATACCTCAACTTCCATGGTTAAGAACTAAATTCATTATATAACAAACCTTTATTAAGTGGATTTTAATTAAAAGGGTGAGATTAAGAAGTGAATTTTATGTTTGTAAGACAACTTGAGGGGGACTTGTCCATTAAACACTAGGGTTAGTCCCTCTTAACCAAAAGGAAGAGATGGAACCCTAATATAAGGCCCAAGTTACAAGCTTAAGTCTTAATCATTATTAGGTGTTTGGATTAAGAGGTGAAAACAAATTAAATATTTAACACTAAGGATTAAAGTTATACACCCCATCCTAAGATAAGGATGCAGGCATAACCCTAATTCAAAGTCCTAAAGCTTTAAGTATTTAGCCTCTGATTATGAGATGAGAAGAGAGACTCAAAGGTAAAAGACTAGGGGAGACTATATACAACCCTAAAATTATCTTGCATGGATGTTTCTATGGTTTGTGAGGCTTAAAGAGAAAGATCTTCAGATGGCCACCAAGGAAGGAGAAACAGATGAAAAGAGAAGAAGAAAGAGGATAGGTTACTTACTTCCTGAAGAAGATAAGTAACCTAAAAGAAGGAGATAGGAGCAAGAGAGAACAAGTGAAGCAAGTTCACTTCAAAGACAAGTAAAGAATGCATATAAAGAGATTAGAAGAGGTGGGATGTGAAGGCAAATCCACATCCCAAACAACTTACCATAAGCCCCTGAAATGTTAGTATGAAATGCATAAGGAAAGAAACAAAAGGAAATAAGACAAATGAAGGTGCAAAGACCAAAACCAGAAGTGAATATGCAATGTAAATGTGTCATGAGATGATGTAAAGTCATACATAATGCTTATGAATGTTCATACAAGATATGAGATGCAAGGATGGCATGTTAGAAGCTTAGAAACACATGGATGCATATGAAATGTAATGAATGCCAAGAAGGCCAAATGAATGAAGAAATGATCAAGCAATGTTCAAGCATGTATTAAGATGTCTAATATGTCATACAAATGCTTGAAATGTCATGGCAAGTTCATATGATGATGAGATACAAAGGTGAATGCAAATGAACATTGAAAATTAGGGTTATATAAAAGGATGAGATGCAAATGACCAAAACAGAAGCATACATCATGATAAAAATTTGAAATTAAACTTAAACAAACCCTAATAACACACAAGATCACCACCCAAAGATGAAGGTCAGAAGCTAAACCTAAAGGGAGTTATGAATTTCCTAAGTTTGCTAGGGTTTTTGGGTGATTCTTCATGAAAAATGCCAAACAATTTGAAAATGCAATGCAAAATTATGAGATAAATAACCTAGATACTAGATGTAATGTGTGAGATAATGCAAAGATAACCAAGTTCAAACTCATCATGGTTGATCAGAAATGATTTTTCCAAGTTAGGGTTAGAAAATGTGATTTTTATGAACCCTAATTCAAAGTAAATTGTGAAAGTATGGTCAAACCTAAAAATAAATTTGTGTTATGGGTTTGAAAATTGTTCTAAATGTCTAAGAATGCTTCATGATTTTATTTGTGATTTTTAGATACCTAAATGTATTTTTAATTAATTAAAATCAATTAATTAATTAAATAAAACATTTAAATGATTTAAAAATACTTTTTTAATGCAAAAAATAAAAATAAAAATCTTTTTGAGTTTAGAAAAATATTTAAAGTGAAAATGCAGAAAATGAGATTTTTAAAAGTCTTTTTGCTATTTTTAATAAATGGATGAAAATAAATATGAAATAATAAAAGAAAAATGAAAGTATGCAAGATCCATGGCTCAGATTCAAACTTGGGGAGACTGCGCATGTTTTTGGATGGCTGGGATTGAATCTGGCTAATTAATTTAATTAAACTAATTAATTAGGTTTATGGTTTTAATGAACGAATCCTGACCATTCACACACGAGGGAATCATGATCCAAGGGCCCAAATTCAAATTGACTAATTAACCCTAAAATTAACCTTAATGACTCTCAGGCGGCCGAAACAGTGTTCCGGTCGTCTTCTCCGGCACCCCTCACCTGAGTTCTCTCTATAAGCTACCCCAAGCCCCCAAAATCTCCATAATCAACCATTAAACATCATAGAACAAGAATCCAGCCACCAAAAACATTTATATTTCATCAAACTCATGAATCGAAGCAAAACGGAAAAACATGCAAAAATTTCAGAAGTTAAATACATCCTACACACTCCACAATTTTCAATGATTCAAAGCTCAAAATAATCAGCACATCACATAGAATCAATTTATAACTTAAAATGAAATTTCTGGAAAAAATGTTCTCGGTGACTACCTGAGTTGGAGCTTTCTCAATCTGAGCTTTCTGGCCTCTTCTTTGGTGCTAACCCACTCCACTTGATCCCATGTGCTTCTGAAAGGCTTAGAACAAGTTTTGAATGGCTAGTTTGTGATGTTTGTTTCTGATAACTCAGAAATCGTGTTTGTGTTGTGGAGTGTTTCAGGCCATTGTAATGGTTGGTTTGTGTTCTATGATTGATTTTGAGATGATTGGTGGAAGAAGTTTTGAGTTTGAGTGGCTGTGTTGTGAAATTCAAAGAGAGGAAGTGTTATGGAAATTTTTGGGATTTCTGAGTGTGTGATGTTTCAGGCTCCAATGTTGTTATGTTTGAGGTCCATGAGGTTCACATAAACAATGATGATTGGTCCAGAGAGTTGTTGTGGCTCAGTTTGATTGGTATGGGCCAAGTTGCAAAAAAGTCAATGTTTGGCAACTAAGAGTATGGCACGGGTCAGAGGAGATCACAAGGCTTGTCCTGCCTCAGCTTCATTCAAGGATGGCCCTTGGATCAGATTTTGTGAGCTGGATGACTTGATTCATGTGATAACATGGATTTTGCAAATTTCCCTCTTTGAAATTTCTTGAAGTGCAAGGCATGAAAACTTGTGAATCCTGGCACAATTATGATCAAGGCAAGCTATGTGATCATGTTATGATGCTTAGAGGTGGATTAGAGGTCATTAGAAGTCTTGAAACTTGATTTTGCAAAAATCCCTCTTTGGCACATACTTGAAAATTACAAGATTTGTCCCAACTTTGAAACATCATATCTTGAGTTATAGGATGAATCAAGAGGAGTTCTTGTACTTTTTGAAAATGGGAAGATCCAATCTACAATTTTCATGTTTGAAGATTTTTCATTTGAAGCCTTTTTGATCAAGAAATAAGAGGTTGAAAATCTTTCTCAAAATGGAATGTTTTCATTACAAGTCATGTCCAAAAATGGAAAGTTTGCAAATGGCTTGAAAATATTCAATCTTGTGAACTTCTAACCACTTATAAGATCAAATAAATATCATATAACCTCAAATTGATGAAGACGACCCTTTGGTACCATTGGTGGTGGCCTCAGATGCCCTGATTCTGACTTTTCTTGCACAATAAGTTACCAGTTGATCAGATGACTTTCACAATGAATATTTGCTTCAAATTTGGTACACATGATCCTCATAAAATATAAAGACCAATATAATCAAGAATGACCAAACAATTTGAGGTTAAAGTCCTCAAACTCAAAACCCTAATTTTAGGTCATCTGTGCAGGAAATCTTCAGTCTGCCTCTATGCCTTTGCAATGCTTTGTGATCTCTTGACTTTTATGAACTTTGGGGATCATATTATGATCATGGAACACAAATGGACCCTCTTGACATGCTTCAAGACCATTGGGATAACTCAGATCACTTCTTGGATTCTCCTGATCACAAACCCTAATTGCAATTTATGCAGATGAAATAAACTATGCAGTGGGGAGATGGTATGCTTATGCAGATGCAATATGAAAAGATCACAAGCCATGGTGTGATAAAAAGTGAGGGCAAATTTGGGGTGTTTACACATGCATTAGCACTAATAATAGTTACCCTAATTGGTATTTATCGGCCTCGTGGTAGGGTGACTTCTATATAATTTACTTGATGATTGCTTAACATAACGCAACATTTGTCCCTCTATATCCTTATCGGAAATTGTACTTTCGTGACCCGAACCTTGATTGATTGTGCAAGTCAAAGCATGGTTGATCTTTGTGCTAATTTCATAATTCTCAAACATATTATTGTATAGGCTTTGATTCTATGAATCTTATGACAAGTTTTGTTAATCAATGACTTAAGTACATCGGTCAACCATACAGTTCAAGACGCGGGATAAAATTTGGTTTTGATCCTTTTGGAATTGTTTCTTTTGTGGATGATTAAGTTCATTGCATTATTATGTATATTATTATATTTCTTTTATTTCTTTCTTGCTCCCTATCCTTTTATTTTACTTCTTGTTCCCTTATCCTTAATTTTATTACGCTCTATATCATTCATTATCATGCTTATGTTTATGCCATTATTTCTTGTGTTTTTATTTCCTTATTGTCTATTTGGACACCAAAAACATTAATAAAAACATAAACACTTTAAAAGACTTATTCTTAATTGTGGACTATGGTTACTATCCCTTGCTTTGGAGGATTTATACACTTGGCCTATGGACTTAGTATTAGGATTTTATCCCCTTGTTTTATTATGGAGTGGTTATGCTAGCCTTTATTTGGCTCATCATTTTCTTATGAGGATGAAATTCTAAGTTACTTTTGCTTTGAAGTGTCTCTAAGTGGTTAGATTTTTCCTTCCTTATCTCTTTTATTTTATTTTTAGGGTAGTCTCTTCATCTCCTCCTATTTTTTTAATTTCAAAATCTTCTCTCATTTTTAAAGGATTCCTCTTTTTAAAACCTTCACTATTTTCATAATTCAAACCTTGACTTTGGTCAAATGATTTTACCTTTTCTTTTCATTTCTTAATAAATGCTAATGAACTTAAGAATATTGACACCATATTCAAAAGACCATAAAAAATACAAAAACTCATTCAAACTCTTTTGTGCCTTTGTGAACTTTTTCTTTTAACTATTTTCATATGTTTAGATAAGATTCATATTTTATAGCGGAATTATTCGCAAAAGGATGATGACTTATCTTTACATTCTTAAAATCAATCAAAACCAACAAAAAAATTGTTCTTTTTACGACGAACTACAGGGTTTTTTTTTATCTTACATTGCACTGTGGGTACGTAGGCATGAGGTGGTAAACCTCTCCAAACACAAAAATATTAAAATTAATTCTTTTTCTCATCCCCTCACTCTCATTTAACAAACCCTTTTCAAACAAAAAGGAGTAAATATTTCAAAGGGCTCCAGTGGAGTACCATAGACGTTTTGGGTGCTAACACCTTCCCATTTCATAACCAACCCCCTTAACCTTTATTTGTTTGTTTCTTTTGGCTTTTTTTTTCTTTTAGATTCATTTTTAGGATTTATTCGCAATTTTTTTCTTTTCCTTTTGGAATAATAAAAGCGTGGTGACGACTATGTTTTCCTTGAGTTAAGTTAATCAATAGCTTACACTCACGATTTTTACTGCTACAGAAAAGTGGTGACTCTGTTGGGGAGTAATCTCTATGTGGTTTTGGCCTAGTTTGATTTATTTATTTCTTTGGTTTGACTTGTTTGTTATTGCTTGTTCTGTTCTGGTTTGGTGATCCTCTGAGAGTCAGATAGATCCTATACCCGGATCTGAGAGTTCTTAAGATATAACGATGGTATATTCGAGGAGATATGTGTTGAGTAGTCCTATGCGCGATCGAGAACAACCACTCAGTTAGGCTCCCTCTGATTATTGATGTCATGAAGAGTATTCGTATCATGGCATTACTTTTTCGATCTCAGACTTATCATACTGAGGACCTTAGAACCCTAACCCATCCAGGCCATTTTAGGAACATAGTACGGAAGTCTTCCAGGTGTAGACCTAAGGTGATTTTCACACAATACTACACTCGGACGAGGTCTTCTTAAGAATGTTATTGGTTAAAGAGTAGTCTAACGTACCAATAATATTTTAAAGATGTATATTAACTCTGAGAACTTCTGTCAGAACCTTTTTGGTTTTCCGTAGGTACAATGAAGAAAAACCTTAGTACATACCTTTGTGGGTTGATGTTTTTATCCCTTGACTCCATGCTCGGGACTCGGAACCTTGACCCGTGTGCTTTGTGTGATCTTGTTTGTGTTTGTTGCATACATGCACTTATGCATTCATGAGAATTGTTCTTAATATTTCAAGGGACTTATAGGCACTTTTTCAAATATTTAAAATGTCATTTACTTTGGATATCAGAAGGAGGAATACTCAGAAATACCATTTCAAGAGTCCTGATTTAAGAGAGTTGAGAAAGCTCGGAACTTTTGTGGTTAATACTGATGATTTCCAGAAACGATATGGTAAACTTTTGTACATTATGAAGACCAATATACCAAAGGGGATTCTTAATACTTTGGTTTAGTTCTATGATCTGTTGCATCATTGTTTCACCTTTCTTGATTATCAGCTTGTGTCGACCTTAGAAGAGTATTCCTATTGGATGGATTTTCTGATTCTGGACAAGGAGTTTCTTTTCAGTGGTTTAGAAGAGGACCCTACGCTCAAAGTTATTGTGAAGGCTATTCGTCTTAAGGAATCCAATCTTAAGGGGAGTTTTGTTCTTAAAGGGGATGTTCGTGGAATCAATGCTAAGTTCTTATTAGGAAAAGCTTCTACTTCTCTCGATATGGGTAATAGAGATGCATTTGAGGCCATTATTGTAACACCCAATTTCATAATTTAATTAATTAAGTAATTATCTATGAATAAGTGGAAATAGGTGGTGTTTTATGGAAAATAAAGAATTATTTTATTTAGGATAATAATATAATAATATTGGGAACTATTTAATATTATTATTATTAAGAAAATAAAATAAAAGAGTTTGGAGGTCTAAGGGACAAGGTTGTCTTTTGAGTAGTTTATGATAACAGAGGATACGATCAAAGAGTTCTCACAATCGTGTTTTTGGAAAAGGTGAAGGTTGCTCTGAAGAACAAGGAGACAAGAGGGTTTTGCTCAAGAGTGAAAGAGAAGCTACAATAATCAAGGTATGGGGAGAATTCTTGTTCAATAATCATAATATAGGGTTGTTTTGTGAGACAGAGGGGTTTTGGGATGAAAACCTAGTATTTGGGAAAATTGTTGGTAGATAGTGATAATTAGATGTTGTATGTTGTCAATAGTGATGATTTTATGATGATAATGTGGTAATTGGACGTTTTTGTTGTTTTCCTGATGTTTTGTGAGGTTTAGGGATTTTTTGGGTGTGTCTGGGTTCTACAGAAATTGCAGGGTTTATTTCTGAGAATCACGTTCCTCGCTTACCGAGTTCGTCGCTTAGCGAGATGGTTTCCTCACTTAGCGAACCTTGCATTTTCAGAAAAAATGTTTCTTCTGTTGGGTGATTTTTGATGTCTGATTTGTCGTGTTAGGTAAGCTAAACTTAACAGTAGTAATGATAACATGAGATAAAAGATGAATAAGTGGTAGGAATGATGACATGATGTAATGATAGTATGAATAAATTAAGTTGATGATAAATGATGAATGTCGATACACATATTGATGAAAGATGATGATGATGATGTTTTATGTATCTTACATTCATGGCATCCCCTATGTTGAATTTAGGCTTCAATCCCATTGTATGGATTGAGATGTTGTTGAATATGTTGTGCTCCCTTGTGGAGAGTAGATGTCCAGTGTTCATCACATGTTGAAACTGGTACCCCCTGCATTTATGATGTTGCATTTCATTCTATATGGCATAACATGATCATATTTGTTGTTTGATGATGTGTATTATGATGATTATATGTGGGTGAGTTCATTGTAGTTGTTGTATGCTTATTTGTATCTTATGATTCAGTCTTGTATTATTTTTATTAAATTTGGATTACTCACCCTGCCTACCGTTTGTGATGGTCTATTATGCCATCCTGCAGATTCTGAAGCTTAGTTCGATGATCGGAAGCCGCTCGGAGTGCGTCCCGTGTGTATAGAGTTAAGTGGTGTCCTGCTCTAAGTCGTGTAACACTAGGGAATGCTTGTTTTAAGTAGTTGTTTTTATTGAATTTAAACTATATTTCGAGTATGTTTGACTGTAAATGTATGTTTCTTTTAATTAAGAATATTTAAACAAATTGACTTTAGATCCGCTACGAAATTTTGAATTTTTTGTTATTATGAATTGAAGTTGCAACCCATGTTATGGGACAGGACACATACTTGTTTTTTACATGGGGTAAGATAAAAATGTGATGCCCTTTCATGTAGAACTTTGATTTTATTAAATAATATGATTAATTGTGTTGTGGGTAGAAAGGGTGTTACACTAGTGGTATCAGAGTCGGTCGGTCTGTCAGGTCGTGTGTTGTTGTTGTTAGTCTGTGTAGGTCGTTATTATTAACAATTATTCTTATCTTGTGTTGTGAGTGTTGTGCAGAATGGATGGAAACAACACGCGTGCGCTTGCAGAAGCTGTTAAGGCATTGGCAGAGGCTACCGCTCAGAACAATGAACAAGATGAGTTTCATTCTTTGGAGAAGTTCCAAAGTAACAGTACGTCGGTGTTTGAAGGTGACCATGAACCGCTTAATGCTCAGAAGTGGCTCAAGGCTATTGAGAAGATCTTTAGAGTGATAGCGTGTACGGATGCACATAAGGTGTAGTTTGGTACACATATGTTATCTGAAGAGGCTGAAGACTGGTGGAATAATACCCGTCAACATTTAGAGGATGTTGGTACTGCAGTGACTTGGGTAGTTTTCAGGAGGGAGTTCCTGGGAAAGTATTTTCCAGAAGATGCTCGTGGTAAGATGGAAGTAGAATTCCTTGAGCTGAAACAATGAAGTATGACGGTAGCAGAGTATGCTGCAAAGTTTGAGAGGTTGGTGAAATATTGTCCTCACTACAACCGTGATGATGATGAATTGTCGAAGTGTCTCAAGTTCGAGAGTAGGTTGAAATCAGAGATCAAGCAAGGAAATGGATGTCAACAAATCCAAAGATATGCTGAATTGGTGGATAAGAGCAGAATCTATGATGAAGATAGCCAAGCTCGATCTAATCACTACAAGCAGCTGAGTGAGAAGAAAGAGAAAAGTTAGTTTAGAGGAAAGCCATATGTGACTCCAAATGAGAAGGGGAAGCAGAAGGGTTCAGAGGGTAAGAAGTCTAGTGGGTGAGCAAGTCAGATGTTTGCACTAATCCAGTGGTGCGATGCTATAGATGTGGTAAGAGAGGTCATTGGGTTGGTGATTATCCAAATGAAGGTCTAACTTGCTTTAATTGCGGTGAACATGGACATATCAGCACCCAATGCCAGAAGCCTAAGAAGAGTGCTATTGCTGCTCAGACCAATGGCAGAGTGTTTGCGTTGAATGATTTTGAGGCTCCTAAGTAGGACAATCCAATCTGAGGTACTTGTTTTATTAACAATGTTGAGTTGATTCTATTATTGATATTGGCGCTACACATTCTTTTATTTCTCTTGAGTGTGCTAATAAATTAGGCTTGAAGTTGTCTAGTATGAATGTTGTTATGGTGATAGAGACACCAACTAATGATTCTGTAACTACTACTCTTGTTTGCCTGAAGTGTTGTTGTACCCTAAAATTTCCCCTCATATCTTCAAGACCATATTTTTCAAGAGGTCTCCTAATGTTCATAAGATTCTCAATTGCTCAAAGGAACTCAAGGTTTCATCAGACAAAGCCTCATTCTAAGTTGTGAATCTCAAATTAGGGTTTTGTATTTCTCAAGGAAAATTGGACTTTTAAAGCCTCAAGTGGACTTCATGATATCCCATATACTTCAGAAGATCCCCATGTCAAGTTTCAAGACTTGCCCTACAAGTTTGGTCAGTCAGATGCCCAGATGATCAATAATCAGTTAACTTGGGTAAAAAGTCAATTGTGATCAACATACAATCAAACTTTAAGATTTTTGGTCAACATCAAGATTATGAAGTGATATTCATCATTTTATCAAGGGTTGATCATGATTCATCAAGAAAACCTCAAATTCATCACAAGGCAAAAGTTGCTAAATTAGGGTTTCTTAAGGAAAAAGTACATTGTACTTTGACCAGCTCTAACTTTCACATGCATCATCAAAAATTTCCCATTAAAAGCTCATTTTGAAGGAAATTCAATTCTCTACAACTTTGTATCTCACAAGCCAAGGCCATAAATGCTTCATTTGAGAGATATGGGCTAAGACATTACAGGTCCTCAAAAAAGTCAACAAAAAGTCAACTTTTTCAAAAGCTCATAACTTGAACATGGAAGATCAAATGGACATGGGACTAAAAGGAGTGATTAAAGGACACTTTAAGCTTTCTAAAAAGTCTAAGAGCACATTCATTTGATAAAAATTGAGGAGGTTGTGCATTTTTAAAGTTAAGCAAATTTGAGGAGATGTATAAGGCAAACAAGGATCAAACTTGAGTTTTTGCCAAATGGGCCTATGTTTTCACAACCCAAACTTAATTTTAAGATGATCCACGAACCATAAGTTATATTTTCTGATTTTTATTTATTTATTTCATATTTTATTGGATTTAATTCATTTAAATTCAATTTTAATTAAAATAAATATTGAAAAATCAAATATTTGATCCATGGACTATTTTAGGATCAAATATTGAGATTTATTTACATAATATTTGATCCAAAATTCGTGTAAAACAAGAGGAGAAAGATATGATGGCCAAATATGACCAAAATAGAAAGTTTTCAAATCAAATCCTATCATCCCAAAATAAATTGAACCCAAGCCCACAAGTTGACCTAAATCCTTCCTCTATAAATACATAACACCTTCAGATAGCAAGGACACAAATTTTTTTTATCAAAGAGAGCACACAAAACTTCATAAAAATTCAAGAGTAAGTAAGATTCAGTTTTAGGGTTGCAACCATTCTCAAGGAGATTTGAAGGTCCAAACACGTTCCCGAGGTTCCTCTGAAGGTGTCCCAATCATCACCTTGCTCCAAAGACTCTTACAATGCCATAATCGATATTTTTTTTTGGTTTAATTTTCAATTTTTCGATTTCATACTTTTACAAATGATACATCTAATCTCTTTGCCTATTTGTGTTTTGTATGATGTGAGCAAGCTATCTGGGCAATCAAATTGAAGTTTAGGTGCAAGAATTATGATATGCCATTGTTAGGGTTGGAAGCTGTGAGTTTGGGGAGCCCTAGTTAGAAGCAATTTTAGACCAAATTGAATGGACCAATGAACTCAAAGGACTATTCCTAACATCCCTCCCTCTATTTTTGAACCTTTTTCCTTTTTTCTTTGTTTATATGCCTTATTTTCTTTTCTTTTTTATTTTTCAAATAATCACCTAATTTAAATTAATGTTTTTCTAACCAATAAAAAAAACTTAATAATATCATTATTTTCATAAAAATCATAAAACATAAAAAAAATATTTACTTTTACATAATTAATTCAAATTTAATTTATTTCATTAAACTAATTTTTTATCAAACATTTTTTAATAAAAATCAATTAATCCAAATCTTAATCAATATTTCCTTTATATTTTTCTTCTCGATTTTATTTTATTGTTTTAGAATAATTGTATAGGATGCACGGAATTTGTAATAATTTATTTTTCTCGCACGGTTTTATTTTCATTCAAATAATGTAACTGCTAAAGCCTTGTAATAGTTTTAGGTTTTATTTTTCTGCAATTTACGTTTTCTGTCAGGTTTTATTTATGTATCTCTCCCAAAGCCATGTAATAGTTTAAACCAGGGTTTATTTTCTGCACTATAAACTGTTAGATGTATGCTTAATAGGATTGTATGATAAGATTAAAATCAACAGTTAGCTAACCCTAATTTTCAGAATTAAAATAAATGAATTGAATACACTTGCACACTCACACCTCTAGGGTAACCTCTCTTTGTTGACTTACAATAAATGGTCAAGTACCTCGAATGTAAGGGTACCTTAGCTTATTGCCTAAAGAAATAAATCATCACAGTTACCTTTCGAATAAAAGATCATAGTCCTTCGTTGTCCCTTCAAAGTTGCCTTCGAATAAATGATACCTTCCCTACGAAAATGATGATAGTCCCTTCGAATTGTTTAGGTATCCCTACATGTTTCCTTCTATGACCATAACGATGACCCTACGCTTGTCCCTCCAAATCCAAAGATAAGACTACTTACTAACTAATAGTAAGGACATTTCTATCCCTAAGGAAACAAAAATGACAAGAAAGACCTGACAACTTAGGGTAAGTAACTCTTAAATGCTTGCTCACAACTTTCAAAATAAATACTTTTTATTATCCCTCACCCTCTTTTTCAAAATACTTTCAAACAAAGTTAACACTTTGTATACATTCATACGAGAATCATTAAAAAGGGGGTCTGTTTAAAGAGGGGTTACCTTAGAGTATTAGTTCACTTTATAATTTATTTGACTTGTATATTAGGTAAGTGACAATAGACCAATGAAAATGTATGACGTATACCGCTATGGTTGATATGGTAGCTACAGTTAGTGTGTCATTTTGGTTGGTACTGATGTTCTTCAAGTTAGTTGAGGATAATATCAGGCTACCATGTGGTGTCATTTATACTAACTACCCTTTAGAACCTTAATTGACCCATCTTGGCCAGTAGAAAGTAGTGAGATAGTCGGCTTTAGTGCAGTCTAAAGTTGGTTGATACTCAATGCTACACTCATTGAGATTCTAATCTTGGGATGTTTTGGTTGGTGAGACAATTGCCACGCTGAAATAAAGCCTTTGAGAAGAATCAATGATATTAAGATTCCTTAGAACCCGATTACTATTGCTAGGACAGGTTGAACCAACTAAACTTCAGTGGGGAGGGTACTTACTTATGGACTTCATGCAAGCTCTTAAAACTAAGGCTCTTGTGTGACTTGTGTGTGCTTTACATTTACTTGCTTTAAACATAATAACATCATAATATAGCATTTTCACTAACCATTTAAGGACCAAAGGATTTATCTTTGTTCTTTGTTGCAGGTTATGGCTTCCGCTCGCAAAAATACTATCTGAATCAATTTTGTAAGGATACCTTTAAAGCTTAAGGAATTAGTCTCAAAAGTTCCTAAAAACTCTCAATTCACTGAAAGGCATGGTTTTCTACTTGGTTTGGTTACCTCAGGGTTTACTAAAGACATGATGAGTGTTTTGTTCCAATTCTTTGACCATAAACATCATTGTTTCACATTTCCTGATTATCTATTGGTGCTCTTAATGGAAGAATTCTCTAAACTACTTTGTGTACCTATTCTTGATCAAAAACCTTTTACAGGTCTAGAGAAGGAGCCTAAACCTGAAATTATTGCAGCAACTTTTCATCTAAAAGACGTCATATATTGTATCCAATTGGGAAATAAGAAGTGGAGTTAAAGGTCTTCTTGCTAAAATCTTGATTGAGAAAGATCAATTGTTTTTAAATGTTATGAGTTACTACGCTTTCGAGGAGATCTTGGCCCTGTTGATTTATGGTTTGGTGTTGTTCCCTAATCCGGACCAATTCATAGATGTGCACACAATCAAAATATTTCTGAATCATAATCCTGTGCCTACTTTGCTTGGAGATATTTTGCACTCTCTTCACACTCGTACTACGAAGGCGCGAAGGACTCTGATGTGTTGGATACCTCTACTATCAAGGTGGTTTATTTCACACCTTCCTCGATCTGTGATGAAGAATGAACAAGGTTTGAGGTGGTCTAGAAGGATAATGTCACTCTCTCATTCATATATCCATTGGTGTTCCCGATCCATGGAAAACATCACTATCATTGACCGCTGTGGGAAGTTCCCTAATGTGCCACTCCTTGGCATAAGGGGAGGTATTACTTATAATCCTTCTTTAGAATTACGTCAATTTGGTTATGCTCGGAGTGACGGTCCTCATGATATGATTATTCAAGGTATTGTGTTCGATTATGACAACGATCCTCAAGGTTACCGTCAAAGGTTTATACAATGTTGGGGAATGGTGAATAAGATTAATAGCAACACTCTGGAATCAAAATACTCCATCCATATGGAGCCTTACCTCAGATGGGTGCGGTCTCGTGCTCAAACTCTTATGATGCCATATCATGTTGTTCTACCGGTGATTTTTGAGCCTATTATTGAAGGAGATATTCCCTACACCATTCTTCATCCAGACATGCCTACTGACCTGGAAGAGCTACAAAAATCTTGGATCCAACTGAAGGAGGAAAGGGATACCTTTGAGGCTCAGTTCTATTCTAGCAAAGAGAAAGTGTTGGAGCTAACAAGGAAAATTCACGAAGAGCGAAACCTCAATACATATCTCAATACAAAGAGGAAACATCCATGGGAGACTTGAGTCTCAAATGTTTTTATTTTCTTCGTAACGTTTCTTGTTTTTCCTTCATTGTAAGCCCAAGGGGAAGTTATATTTTGAACTTACTAATAAAAGTTTTGTTTATGTTTTTCTTTAACAAATTTAAATCCCACGAGGTCCTTGAAAACATTGAATATGCATTTACATGCCATACCATTGCATAACAGGTTTCCATGACATGTTTCTTATCTTCTCGTAGTTTATTTTAGTGAAGAGATGGATCTCTAACAGACTGTCAAAGATCTCCAAACCCAGAATGCTCAATTTTAAGAAGTGATCCTAAATTTGTCCAAGGGGCAAGAAGAGTTGAAAGCCCTCCTCACTAAGGACATGAAAAAGAAGAATCCCGAAGACATCAAGGATGATCAATTGGAACAACTGCAAGTTGAGATGGCAGAGATGAGAATCCAGATGAATGGGCAGGTGGATCTTATCCAAAACTTAGCCCATGGGCAAGAAGAGCTGAGAGTCTTCGTCAATAAACTTCAAGACAACAAAGTTAGGAATCTAATCATCAGTCAACCTCCGGTGAAACAAGCTGACTTGGTTAAAAGGAAGATGAGGATAAGAGAAGGAAAGAGACAGGCTACTACTGATAGTCTTCCAATTAAAGGAAGAAGGTCTTATATGGTTAATCCGCCTCAACACAAGGAACATAAAAGAAAATTTACCAAAACAACATGCCAATGTCGCAAACTTTGCAATGCCTGTTAAATATAAATTTGGTTGCATTAAGAGAACCTCCTCAGAGACCCATTACTTCCTCTCCTCGCTACGATCCTAATTTAAGGTGTGCATACCATTCCAATAGTCCTGTACTTGACACTAATAATTGTTGGGCATTAAAGAATAATATTCAAGACCTGGTTGATTAAGGAGTCCTTGAGGTTACGCCAGAAGACCAAATTGAATTCTTCTACCATCCATCAAACATTGAAGCTTCCAGACATTTGGAGTGACAAGTTTAGAGGAAGAGGCTTAAAGAATATTTGAATTTTCATTTGTAATTTCTTTTGTTGGCTTAAACACTTACTATTATGTCAAACTTTTGTTTTCACGTTAATGCATTGCATATGTTTGTTTTGAATTAATACATTCATTTCACTATATTTAAACTATGCTTCTTACTTCTCTTTTGTGATATTTAACTCTTGTTAAAGCTGTAAGCCTTTAGAGGGGGGATAACGAAGATGATACCATAATTTCATATAGTATGCTTTTGAACAGACTATGCTAATGATGTGCAGGCATTGTTTCGATTCCTAAATAGTGGAGATATAAAAAAGTTAATCCCTAGTCAACCCTTTTGAGCCTATGAATTAGAAGTTTTCATTCTCACACAAATTAAAACCCTTAATCATAACGTGGGGCAGGGTAGTTCCTCGGTTAACTCAATTATGCATGTTGTTCTTTTTGTACACAACTAATGATGGTTCCCTGTAATCACTAAGTCCAACAGTCAATATCTTCCAAAAGAAAAGCTCAATAAGTCAAAACCTATGAAGGAGACTTAGTAAAAATTGAGACATCTCGCTGACTGTAATCTTGAAACAAACAGTTCAGGCAAAAGGAAGGGATAACAAAGTCAAAAGAAAAAAAGGTCACTACAAATCCTCAACAAAAAAAGATGAGTGGCTTTTCAAATAAACTTCTAGTTTCTGAACCATCGCAAATGGCAGTGTTACAATTCCAAACTCCTTTGGAGCCTCAATGCATAAGTTAACTGAACATAGGACTGAAGAACATGACGAAGGATGAGTTGGGTACAAATAAAATTTGAGCCTTTATCCTTTGTTTCTTAAAATATGAACTAGGCCACGTTACAATCCCTTAAAAATCCTAACTGAAGCATGGTTAGTTCGAAAGCGTACTGCTACAAAAAGGTATCCTGACTCCTTTAGGGCTTATTATAAATCTTGAGTTAATATCACAATTTTTACAAACATTGTTTTGCTAAAATAATTCTTTTTCAAAACTTCAAGATAGACATAAGCGTTGCATTTTGAATATCATTGTTTGCATATAACTAAGTGTTTGAAAGCAGAGAAGCTTACATGATGAACATTCAATAAACCAAAGTCCTCCTGACAAACAAAGTTACTTCCTGGGCCTGACTCAATTGGATCAAAGCCAATGTATACAAGGGGCATGGTCACTATCTTCCAATCAAGGGGCATGCCATGTTATTGTCCAATTCATTTAGGGCAGTCAGGTCAAGATTCCAAGATTCTTAATATCCAGGAGAAGATCTCCTCATCTTAATTGCCATAAGTAACATTACCGAGTTCACGATTCCAGAGGCATGTTATTATGGGGCATCCCGTTTATTTCTCTTGAGGAAGCTCCTTTCAAATACTTCTATTCTACGACAAATCATCATTTGCTAGAAGCAACACTCTCTTTTCAAATCTAATCAGATCAAATCCAATGGCAAGCTCCTTAACCATTACCCGGGGCATACACGATCCATCGCAGTTTGAAAACACATTCCTCTCATTGCATTGCCTTGATACTGGGTTTCAGCAAAATACATTATGGAAATTAATTGTCTGTGCCAATAGTATCAGATGGTGTCAGTATCATGTCTTCAGATTCAGTCATGATAATTTCTAGAAAATTACTCGGGGAAGTCGAGAATATCAGAAGTTCTGAATCCCTTTGTTATTTTGAATGAATGTATACTTTTGAATATGTTTAATGTTTACCAAAAAATACATACATATAAAATTACAATAATACTATTTACTAAGGACTCTTGGAGGTTGGAATCCCCAACAGAGCTCATGTCCAACTGATCTCCATTGGCTCATCTCCACAGAGTAATCTCTATAGAGTTGTTCCAGCAAATCATTTTAAGCATTCTCTTCCCTAACAGAGATTGTATTTCCAACACTACAAAGCCCCGACAAGATTCTCTTCTCCAACAAAATTCAATTAAGCATGGTATCCCCCAGAAGGGTTGACACCTGGTCAGATAGTACATCAAAGGAATGTCCATCTCTTTTATCCCCAATCAGGGTATTTAGAAACTTAATCCTTTAATAATAAGCATGAAGAACAATCGACTCTCCTTGACTGAGATTTGGAGTAATGTCTTCATCATCCCCAACAATAAACATGGATTTATTTTCCCCAGCTAGCAGTCGTTACAGGAAGCTACTAATGTGCTTCAACTACATAATGTGTCCATACATCATCTACAACATATCACGACATACGCATCCACAACGCATATAACATTCTCATTTATGTTAAGAACATCATCTTGAAATTCATTACATACATCAAATGACCTCGCATAAAACTAACTTTGCCTTTCAGGATAGTCCGTGATCAGATGAACATTGTCGTGTCCTAGAGACAGTTCAGAGACGATCGAGACAAAGATCTAGTTCTGATACTTTCCAGAGACAGTTCATAGACGATCAAAACAAAGATCTAGTTCTGATACTTAGTTCAAGATACTTTCTCGAGACAGTTCAGAGACGGACAAAACAAAGATCTAGTTCTGATACTTAATTCAATATATTTTCCAGAGACAGTTCAGAGATGATCAAAACAAAGATCTAGTTTTGATACTTAGTTCAGGATGATTTCCAAGAGACATTTCAGAGACGATCAAAACAAAGATCTAGTTCTGATACTTAGTCAGGATGTTTTCCAAGAGACAGTTCAGGGACGATCTAAACAAAGATCTAGTTCTGATACTTAGTTCATGATATTTTCCAGATACAGTTCAGAGACGATAAAGACAAATATCTAGTTCTGATACTTAGTTCAAGATGTTTTCCAGAGACAGTTCAGAGGCGATCAAAACAAAGATCTAGTTCTGATACTTAGTTCAGGATATTTTCCAGAAACAGTTCAAAGACGATCAAGACAAAAATCTAGTGTTGATGCTTATTCCGGAACAACATTCAGATATAGTCAAACATATACACATTATGATATTCTTATCAACATACAACTTGGATGGTATCTATAAGACCATCTCCAAATACTCCGAATGACATATTTTAAGCACATTTAAGCAATACAATCAACCAACAGTGTTACTTTATGCCCCGACGAGTACAAATTTTTGGGCTTTAAGTGTTTAATCCTCTTCCACCTTCAGGCCACGAATGGCGTGCATGCCAATCTAACTCCTCAGGTTTCAGAAAATTGAACAGGGCAGCTGTTATACCCCAAAATTTTCCTTCATATCTTCAAGACCATATGTCTCAAAAGGTCTCCTAATGATCATAATATTCTCAATTCCTCAAAGAAACTCAAGGTATCATCAGACAAAGCCTCCTCCTAAGCAGTGATTCTCAAATTAGGGTTTTGTATTTCTCAAGGCAAATCGGACTTTTAAAGCCTCAAGTGGACTTCATGATATCCCATATACTTCAGAGGATCCTCATTTCAAGTTTCAAGACATGCCCTACAAGTTTGGTCAGTCAGATGCTCAGATGATCAATAATCAGTTAACTTGGGTAAAAAGTCAACTATGGTCAACATACAATCAAACTTCAAGATTTTTGGTCAACATCAAGATTATGAAGTAATATTCATCATTTGATAAAGGTTTGATCATGATTCATCAAGAAAACCTCAAATTCATCACAAGGCAAAAGTTGTTAAATTAGGGTTTCTTAAGGAAAAAGTCAACTGTACTTTTACCAGCTCTAACTTCCACACGCTTCATCATAAATTTCCCATCCAAAGCTCATTTTGAGGGAAATTCAATTCTCTACAACTTTGTGTCTCACAAGCCAAGTCCAGAAATGCTTCATTTAAGAGATATGGGCCAAGACATTACAGGTCCTCAAAAAAGTCAACAAAAAGTCAACTTTTTCAAAAACTCATAACTTGAACATGGAAGATCAAATGGACATGGGACCAAAAGGAGTGATTAAAGGACATAAAACTTCAAATAGAGCACACAAAACTTCAAAAAAATTCAAGAGTAAGTAGGATTCTATTTTAGGGTTGCAACCATTCTCAAGGAGATTTGAAGGTCCAAACACGTTCCTGAGGTTCCTCTGAAGGTGTCCCAATCATCACCTTGCTCCAAAGACTCTTACAATGCCATCACCGATTTTTTTTTGTTTATTTTTCAATTTTTCGATTTCATACTTTTACACATGATACATCTAATCTCTTTGCATATTTGTGTTTTGTATGATGTGAGCAAGCTATCTGGGCAATCGAATTTAAGTTTAGGTGCAAGAATTATGATCTGCCATTGTTAGGGTTGGAAGCCGTGAGTTTGGGGAACCCTAGCTAGAAGCAATTTCAGACCAAATTGAATGGACCAATGAACTCAAAGGACTATTCCCAGCGTCCCTCCCTCTATTTTTGAACCTTTTCCTTTTTTTTCTTTGTTTATATGCCTTATTTTCTTTTCTTTTTTATTTTTCAAATAATCACCTAATTTAAATTAATATTTTTCTAACCAATAAAAAAATAACTTAATAATATCATTATTTTCATAAATATCGTAAAACATTAAAAAAATATTTACTTTTACATAATCAATTCAAATTTAATTTACTTCATTAAACTAATTTTTTTTATCAAACATTTTTTAAATAAAAATCAATTAATCAAAATCTTAATCAATATTTCCTTTATATTTTTCTTCTCGATTTTATTTTATTGTTTTAGAATAATTGTATAGGATGCGCAGAATTTGTAATAATTTATTTTTCTCGCACGATTTTATTTTCGTTCAAATAATGTAACTGCTAAAGCCTTGTAATAGTTTTAGGTTTTATTTATCCGCACTTTTCGTTTTCTGTCAGGTTTTATTTATGTATCTCTCCCAAAGCCATGTAATAGTTTAAACTAGGGTTATTTTCCGCACTATAAACTGTTAGATGTATGCTTAATAGGATTGTATGATAAGATTAAAATCATCCGTTAGCTAACCCTAATTTTAAGAATTAAAATAACTGAATTGAATACACTTGCACACTCACACCTCTAGGGTAACCTCTCTTTGTTGCCTGATAATAAATGGTCATGTCCCTCGAACGTAGGGGTGCCTTAGCTAGTTTCCTAAAGAAATAAATCATCACAATTGCCTTTAGAATAAAAGATCATACTCCATTGATGTCCCTTCAAAGTTGCCTTTGGAAACATGATTTCGTCCCTACGAAAATGATGATAGTCCCTTCGAATTGTTAAGGTATCCCTACATGTTGCCTTCTATGACCATAACGATGACCCTATGCTTATCCATCCAAATCCAAGGATAAAACTACTTACTAACTATTAGTAAGGACAATTTTATCCCTAAGGAAATGAAAATGACAAGAAAGACCTAACAACTTAGGGTAAGTAACTCTTAAATGCTTGCTCACAACATTCAAAATAAATAATTTTTACACCAAACCCTCTATTTCAAAATACTTTCAAACAAAGTAAACACTTTGTATACATTCATACGAGAATCATAACAAAGTTAAATCTTTATTTTTCAAACAAAGCAAAAAAAGTGAGCTAAGCAATTAGGAGCCCATGGATAACCATGGATACAAAGTGTGCTTACACATTCCCCTTGTATAACTTACCCCCTGAACTCAAAATCTTTAAAGTTATTTCCTGTTCTTTTATGCCTTTCCTAAATTAGATGAAATAAAAGTCGATGGCGACTCTTGCTTACCGTAACATATTTTATGACAAAAACTAAAAGTCAGTTCTCCCACCGTGTTACAAGTGTCCTTTGACAATTTTTTAGAAGGATTTCTTGATGGATCTGGTGTGTTTTCCTTTACACCAAATTGATGTTATTCTTGGAATGAACTGGTTAGAGTTAAATTTTGTGCATATCAATTATTATGCGAAGACTGTTGAATTTACTGGAATTAGTGATCATGGTGAGTTGTTATTCTTGACGGCTAGGAAAGTAGAGGAATTATTAGAAGACAAAGCTCAGATGTTTGCAATGTTTGCATTGTTGCAAATCGAAGGGAAGACTTCGATTATTTATTTTCCGGTTGTTCAAGATTTTCCCGATGTATTTCCGGAGGATATAAGTGATTTACCTCCAGAGCGTGAATTTGAGTTCACAATGGATTTATTACATGGTACTAGTCTTGTGCCTATGGCTCCGTATCGGATGTCTGTTGTAGAGTTAAGTGAGTTGAAGAATCAACTAGAAGAGTTATTTAAGAAGAAGTTTGTTCGACCCAGTGTTTCTCTGTGGGGTGCTCTAGTGTTGTTGGTTAAGAAGAAAGATGGTAGCATGAGATTGTGTGTTGATTATCAGCAATTGAACAAGGTTACTATCAAGAATAAGTATTCACTTTCGAGAATCGACGATTTGATGGATCGGTTAGTAGGAGCTTGTTATTCAGCAAGATTGATTTATGATCTGGTTACCATCAGATTCGTGTCAAGTCTGATGATATTCCAAAGACAACTTTCAGAACAAGGTATGGTCATTATGAGTATATGGTGATGTCGTTCGGTGTATCCAATGCACCCGGTGTGTTCATTGAGTACATGAATATAATCTTTCATGAGTTCTTGGATAAATTTGTGGTAGTCTTCATCGACGATATTCTGATTTATTCCAAGACAGAAGAGGATCATAAAAAACATTTGAGGATTGTATTGCAAGTGTTGCGAGAAAAGAAGTTATTTGCTAAATTGCCGAAGTGTGAGTTCTGGTTATAAGAAGTGAATTTTCTTGGACATATAATTTCTAGTGGTGTAATTGTTGTTGATCCATTGAAAATTGATGCAGTGTTGCAGTGGGAGACTCCTAAGTCTGCTACTGAGATCAGAAGTTTTCTGGGTTTAACAGGTTATTACAGGAAGTTTATCGAGGGTTTTTCGAAGTTGGATCTACCTTTGACTCAGTTGACTCGAAAGAGACAAGCTTATGTGTGGGATGTTACGTGTGAAAAGAGTTTTGTGGAGTTGAAGAAGAAGTTAACAACTGCTCCGTGTTGATTTTTCCGAATCCGAATGAGTCGTTCGTAGTGTATTGTGATGCGTCGAAGATGGGACTTGGAGGAGTTTTGATGCAAAATGGTAAATTGGTTGCTTATGCTTCAAGGAAATTGAGAGTTCATGAGAGGAATTATCCTACGCATGACTTAGAGTTAGCAGTTGTGGTGTCTGTGTTGAAGATCTGGAGACATTATCTCTTTGGTTCGAAATTTGAGGTGTTCAGTGATCACAAGAGTTTGAAATACCTGTTTGATCAGAAGGAACTAAATATGAGGCAGAGAACATGGTTGGAATTGTTGAAAGACTTTGACTTTGATTTGAATTACCATCCTGGTAAAGCATATATGGTTGCAGATGCTTTGAGTAGAAAGAAATTGCATATGTTAATGCTGATGGTGTAGGAACTTGAAATGATTGAACAGTTCCGAGATATGAGTTTGTTGTGTGAAGTTATGCCTGAAAGTGTAAAGTTGGGAATGTTGAAATTGACTAATGAAATTGTGGAAAGGATCCGTGAAGGACAACAATCTGACTTGAAGTTGGTTGATCAGTTGACCTTGATTAACCAAGGTAATGAAGGTGAATTCCGAGATGATGAGAATTGTATGATGAGATTTTGGGATAGAGTGTGTATTCCTGATGTTCCGGAAATTAAGAAGATTATTTTAGAAGAAGGACATCATAGTCGATTGAGTATTCATCCTAGTGCTACGAAGATGTACCATGATTGCCGAAATTGTTTTGGTGGCCCGGTATCAAGAAGGATGTTGATGAATTTGTGTATGCGTGTTTAACTTGTCAGAAGTCAAAGATTGAACATCAGAGACCGTTAGGTATGATGCAGCCATTGAGTATTATAGAGTGAAAGTGGGATAGAATTTCCATAGATTTTGTAACAGGTTTGCCGAAAACTTCTAAGGGAAATGATTCTATTTGGGTAATCGTAAATAGATTGACTAATTCAGCCCATTTTTTGCCGATGAAGATTAATCATTCTATTCAGAAACTAGCTGAGATGTATATTGAAGAAATTGTGAAGTTGCATGGGATACCGTCGAGTATCGTATCAGATAGAGGTATGCAGTTTACTTTGAGATTTTGGAAGAGTTTACAAGATGCTTTGGGTACCAAGTTGAGGATGAGCTCTACTTATCATCTACAGACAAATGGTCAGACTGAGAGGATTATCCAATCTTTGGAAGATTTACTAAGGGTTTGTGTGTTGGATCACAGAGGATTTTGGGATAGTCATTTGCCGTTGATTGAGTTTACCTATAACAATAGTTATCATACTAGTATTGGAATGGCACCGTAGGAAGCATTGTATGGTAGAAGATGTCAGACTCCATTGTGTTGGTATGAATCAGGCAAGAATGCAGTGCTTGGACCTGAAATTGTGCAAGAGACGACTGAGAAGATTAAGATGATACGAGAAAGAATGAAGGCTTCTCAAAGTCGACAGAAGAGTTATCATGACAAGAGAAGAAAACCACTCGAGTTTCAAGAGAGAGACCATGTGTTCTTGAGAGTTACTCCGATAACGGATGTTGGAAGAACTTTGAAGTCTAGAAAGCTTACTCCATGTTTTGTTGGACCATATCATATTTCGCAAAGGATTAGAGAGGTAGCGTATCAGATTGCGTTGCCGCCATCACTTGTGAATTTTCATGACGTGTTCCATGTGTCGTAGTTGAGGAAGTATGTGTGTGATTCATCGCATGTGATTCAGATGGATGATATTCAGGTGAGGTATAATCTGACTGTTGAAGATTTAACATTACAGATAGATGGTCGAGAAATGAAGCGGTTACGAGGAAAAGATATTGCTTTAGTAAAGGTATTGTGGGGTGGACCAACAGGTGAAAGTTGGATTTGAGAACGTGAAGATCAGATGAAGGAGTCGTATCCGACTCTGTTTGCTTCAGGTAAGATTTTCGAGGACGAAAATTCCTAAAGTGGGGGAGAGTTTCTAACACCCAGTTTCATAATTTAATTAATTAAGTAATTATTTATGAATAAGTGGAAATAAGTGGTGTTTTGTGGAAAATAAAGGATTATTTTATTTAGGATAATGATATAATAATATTGGGAATTATTTAATATTATTATTATTATTATTATTATTATTATTAAGAAAATATAATAAAAGAGTTTGGAGGTCTAAGGGGCAAGGTTGTCTTTTGAGTAGTTTATGATAATAGAGGATATGATCAAAGAGTTCTCACAATCGTGTTTTTGGAAAAGGTGAAAGTTGCTATGAAGAACAAGGAGACTAAGAGGGTTTTGCTCAAGAGTGAAATAGAAGCCAAAATAATCAAGGCATGCGGAGAATTCTTGTTCAATAATCATAATATAGGGTTGTTTTGTGAGACAGAGGGGTTTTGGGATGAAAACCTAGTATTTGGGAAAATTGTTGGTAGATAGTGATAATTAGATGTTGTATGTCGTCAACAATGATGATTTTATGATGATAATGTGATAATTGGACGTTTTTTTGTTATTTTCCTGATTATTTGTGAGGCTTAGGGATGTTTTGGGTGTGTCTGGATTCTGTAGAAATCGCATGATTTATTTCTGAGAATTGCGTTCCTCGCTTAGCGAGTAAAGTCAGTGAGTTTGTTGCTTAGCAAGATGGTTTCCTCGCATAGCGAGCCTTGTATTCTCATAAAACAGTGTTTCTTCTGTTAGGTATTTTTGATATCTGATTTTTCGTGCCATGTTGCTATGTTGTTGCTGGAAAAATTATTATATGTTTTAGGTATGCTAAACTTAATAGTAGTAATGATGACATGAGATAAAAGATGAATAAGTGGTAGGAATGATGACATGATGTAATGATAGTATGAATAAATTATGTTAATGATAAATGATGAATGCTGATACACGTATTGATGAAATATGTTGATGATGTTGTTTTGTGTATATTGCATTCATGGAATCCCTTATGTTGAATTTAGGCTTCAATCCCATTGTGTGGATTGAGGTGTTGTTGAATATGTTGTGCTCCCTTATGGAGAGTAGATGGCCAGTGTCCATCACATGTTGAAACCGATACCACATGCATTTATGATGTTGCATTTCATTCTATGTGGCATAGCATGATCGCATTTGTTGTTTGATGTGTATTGTGATGATTATATGTGGGTGAGTTCGTTGTAGCTGTTGTATGCTTATTTGTTTCTTATGATTCAGTCTTGTATTATTTTTATTGAATTTGGATTACTCACCCTGCCTGCCATTTGTGATGGTCTATTATGCCATCCTGCAGATTCTGAAGCTTAGTTCGGTGATCGGAAGTCGTTCGGAGTGCGTCCCGTGTGTATAGAGTTATGTGGTGTCCTTCTCTGAGTAGTGTAACACTAGGGAACGTTTGTTTTAAGTAGTTGTTTTTATTTAATTTAAACTATATTTCGAGTATATTTGACGGTAAATGTATGTTTATTTTAATTAAGAATATTTAAACAAGTTGACTTTTGATCCGCTGTGAAATCTTGGAATATTTTGTTATTATGAATTGAAGTTGCAAGCCGTGTTATAGGATAAGACACATACTTGTTGTTTACATGGGGTAAGATGAAAATGTGATGCCCTTTCATGTAGAACTCTGATTTTATTAAATAATTTGATTAATTGCGTTATGGGTAGAAAGGGTGTTACAATTCTCGCTTTGCTCATCTATGGTATTGTGTTGTTTCCCAACCTAGATGGTGTTGTTGATGAACATGCTATTCATATTTTCTTGAAAAGAAATCATGTTCCTACTTTGCTTGGAGATATGCACCATTCTATTCACCGTAGGACTTCCAAGGGTGATGGAGAGATTGTTTGTTGTGCACCTCTTCTGTATAGGTGGTTTATTTCACACCTACCAAAGTCTAGCGTCTTCACTGTAAATAGAGAGAATTGAAGATGTTCTTAGAGACTTATGTATCTAACTCATGCTTATATGAGTTGGTATAACTCATTCTATGATATTGGAGTACTTATTGATGGTTGTGGATAATTTCCTAATGTACCTCTTCTTGGTACTTGTGGTGGAATTAGTTACAACCATATCTTTCTAGATGACAGTTTGACAATTACTTAAAAGAGATACCAAGCAATCTTTTATTATCGAGTTTCTTCTTTCTTAATGATGTAGATCACTTAATGATGAAGAAAAGGATCATACGTTCTTGGCATTATGTTCACAGGAAGGAGAAATATCAGTTGGGAAGACAACAATATGGTCCTTTCGAGTGTTATATTCAATGGGTTCTATCTAGAGCTTACACGCTCAAGATGCCTTATCCGCCTGAGGAACCTTTGTTTCTTATTTTTCCTTTATCAGCTTTTCTCCCTCTAGTTGATGAGAAGGTTGTGCTTCAAAAAGAATTAGACAAGATGAAGCAAGAAAAAGAATCTTGGTTACTTGAGAAGTCAACTATGCAGGAGCAACTGAAGTAGAAAGATGATCTCATTGAGCTACTTGAGCGATGTGTTAGAAAGAATTTGAGTGTGCAAGTGTAACACCCCATATAATATATACACAACAAAAGACTAAAACTATGCTTCACTTGAAACATCCCGAGCATAGCTCCACTTGTAAATCAAACTTGCAAAAAGAACCTGAAAAGCAACAACAATAGTGGGGTGAGATAACAACATCTCAGTGAGTTCCCTATCTTAGAGTTCTCTCGGCTCTAAGGGACCTATCAAAACCTAACTCAAGTCTCTATAAAAGGAAAACATCCTTGTGTTCACATGTCTCGATCACGTTGGAACCACGTCCAAGAGTTTTACAAATCTTACTATTACTAGCTAGGATATTACCTTTTTACTCCTCATGGGACTCGATATAACACCCATCTCAAGCTGCTACCATGCTTCCCGTGGGAATCGGTGAAACACCCACCTCAAGCCTAAAACAAGTCTGATGCTTCCCGTGGGACTCAGTGTAATACCCACCACAAGACTTACTCAACCGATGCTTCCCGTGGGACTCAATGTAATACCCACCACAAGACTTACTCAATGTTTCCTGTGGGACTCAGTGTAATACCCACCACAAACCCAAACCAAATCGGCGCTTCCCGTGGGACTCAATGTAATACCCACCACAAGACTTACTCAAATGATGCTTCCTGTGGGACTCAATGTAATACCCACCACAAGACTTACTCAATGCTTCCCGTAGGACTCAGTGTAATACCCACCACAAGACTTACTCAACCGATGCTTCCCATGGGACTCAATGTAATACCCACCACAAGACTTACTCAAACGACGGTACCTCAAGCCTTTACAAATGCTTCATGTGGGACTCAGTGTAATACCCACCACAATACTTACTCAACCAATGCTTCCAATGGGACTCAATGTAATACCCACCACAAGACTTACTCAAACGACGAGCCTTTACAGATGCTTCCCGTGGGACTCAGTGTAATACCCACCATAAGACTTACTCAAGACTGTTCGGAGGATACCTCATACTACGCGTCAACGATTCACAACAACCTAGGATAAACCTAAGCATCTCATAGTCATACCATCTAACAATTTCTAGTCACAATACTAGGCCACGCTATTGGTTTATGGTAAGCTTCTTCACTCTTGGCACTTTTAGTCATATAGTTTTCAATTACATGATTCTAACATTCTAGTTAATTATCATCATTAAAACTAATCTCACAATGACCTTATTATCTCTATTCTTAATCAATTCTCACGATTTAATATGTTTCCCACAATTAACGCATGTTCCATAATTTGACTAATACCATAATTCCTTAACTAACATAATTACGGTTAATCGGAAAAGTCGGGTAAAATTCGGCTCAAATTAACATTTCTCGACATCATACAGTGGATCATCTTTTTAGCTTCGAATCGATACGTGGAACACTAAAAATGGATACTCGGATCACAAGTTATGAAATAAAATACGAAAATTGAACTTCCAGGTCTAGCTGAGCGAGCCCTCAGCTCGCTGAGCGAGAAACTCCATGCATGAGCTCGCTGAGAGAGTTATACCAGATCAATAATTTTTTTGCAGAATTTCCACTGCTCGCTGAGCGAGCTCTGCGATTCTAGAAAATTAAGGCTTACGGGAAACACCCATTTCCATGCCAAACTTAACCAAAACATCACCAAAACAGAGGAACCAAACACTAAACATGAATACCATCATATATTAGTCATTATACTTTCATTTAATCGAGTTTTAACCGTTTAATCTTTCAATTTCTAAGATTTTCTACAAACCCTAAAACTCAATATCTAAACCAAAACTCAAAAGAAATGTTTCTAACTATGAACCCACCTTGCCAATGAAGAGGAGTTTGGTGAAGATGAAGATTTGATGAAGAAACGGTGAAGATCCAAGGTTTCCCGCTTCTTCTTCTCTTCTCCCTTTTCTTTCTTTCTTTCCTTTTTCCTTCTTTCTCTTTTTCTTTTCTCTTACCAACTTTCTTTCTCTTTCTCTTTTTATAAAATAAATACCATTCATTAGTTAGTAACACTAACAAGTCCAATTTGAGAGTATCCAAAAATGTCTCTGAGTCGAATATTTAATAAAGCCTCTGTGTCAGATAATACTTAATTAATTAATTTAAGTTCGTCGGTTGCTCTAATTACCTTAACTGAAAGCTCTCAGAGTACACCAGAATCCTATTAAACTTAATTAATATTATCCAAATCACTTAATTAAATACAGGGTATTACAGCAAGAGGATTTATTTTCCTCTATTACTTCGTCTATTATTCCTCCCACTTCTGGTGCTTAGAAAACTATTGTGGATCAACTTGTGAAGGATAAGGAAGACATGGAGATCCGTTACAAGAAAGAGATCAAAAGGATCCATATGAAGTACCAACTTGGTTTTGGAGTTTCATAATATATGATCCTATAGACTTAGTTTTCTATTCTACCATGTATTAGGATTATTGAGACTTGTACTTAAAAGTTGTAATCCTCTCTTTGATATTAATGAGAATGAGTTTTTCAGTATTTCAAAATGTGTTTCTTTAATAAATATTGCAATTTGTCTTATAGTTCCTTTGAAATATTTGCATTTACATTTGCATATCATGCGTCATGCTTGAATTGGTCTTGCTTCCTGAGAGTTCTACAGGGTTTTTATGTGTTTCTTGTTGTTCATCCAATTACCTTGGCAACCTGACTGATCAGTACGGTACTAGGGTGTCGCTCCCCGGATTTTCATCCCGGTGCAAACGTGAACTGTCGGCGAAGTTGAAGGTTGAGGTTGAATAGAGTCTCCATCTAGGCATTTTTATCCCTAAGGAAAGGTAATGCTGCATAAACCTAGAAAGATATGGATAAGATGGTTGCGAACCAAAGAGACCGAGTAAGGGGGTAGGTTACGACCTGGGAAGGTATTAGCACCCAGATCGTTCGTCGTACTCGACGGGATCCATGCATACCTGATTGTGTTTAAAATGGGATAATGTATGTGCTAACAGTGTATAAAAGGCTAGGGAGGAATGGATGTACAGAGTGTCAGTGCAAGAAGAAAGTGAGTGCTCAGAACTGAGGTTGAGGAAAGAGAACTGGGAGGAGGAGAGGGGGGTGACAAAGAGACTTTTGTTCGCTAATTGTTAAGTTATGCCTACGTATCCTCTCGTGCAATGAGGAAGTCAGAACACCGTAGTTTGACTCAAAGAGACTTAGTTTTTTGATGTGAACTACTTGCTTATCTATGCTCAAGTGTGTGACTCGTCTGGCTCGAGTGCTAACTGTCTTGCATTAGACGGAAGAAGCGAGTTCTCGTTTTCAGAGTGAATGTGATGAGAAAAGAATCACGGAGGAGACGTTTATTGTTTGTTTTTGTGTTTTCAGTTTTTTTATTGTTTTTTTGGTGTTTTGCATAAGATGATGAGCTTAAGCCTTAATCAAGGGTCATAAACTCATTATATCACCCCTGATTAGGGATAATGAGTCTACTTAAGTATGAGATGAAAATCTCAACTTAAATACCCTAATGATGCAGGATTAAGATCATTAACCTACTCGTGATTATTAAGTGTTTTTGTATTTTATTTTGTGTTAAGTAATGAGTTTAATCTCTAATCAGGGATTAGTGAACTCATTACACCATCCTAAGAGAAGGATAATAGATGAGAACACTTAAGGTGAGGAAGACTCCTCAACTTAATCCATGGTTAGGGATTAACATCATTACATAACAAGCCTTTATTAAAGTGGATTTTAATTAAAAGTGGGATTAAGAAATGGATTTTATGTTTGCAAGACTAAACCTGAGGGGGACTTGTCCATTGAACACTAGGGTTAGTCCCTCTGAACCAACAGGAAGAGATGTAACCCTAATATAAGGCCCAAGTTACAAGCTTAAGTCTTAATGATTATTAGGTGTTTTGATTAGGAGGTGTAAAAAACTTAAAGGTTTAACACTAAGTATTAAAGTTATATACTCCATCCTAAGATAAGGATACATGTATAACCCTAATTCAGAGTCTTAAAACTTTAACTATTAAGCCTTGATTATGAGATGAGAAGCAGAGAATCAAGGAGACTCAAAGGTAAAAAACTAGGGGAGACTATGTACAACCCTAAAGTTATCATGCTTGGATATTCCTATGGTTTGTGAGGCTTAAGAAAAGATCTTCAGATGGCCACCAAGGAAGAAGAAGTAGATGAAAAGAGAAGAGAAAGGAGAATGGGTTACTTACTTCCTGAAGAAGCTAAGTAACCTAATAGAAAGAAGGGGAGCAAGAGAGAGCATAAGTGAGTCAAACTCATTTCAAAAACAAATAAAGATGCAACTGAAGAGATAAGAAGAGGTTGGATGTGGAGGCAAATCCACATGCCAAACAACTTACCTGAAGCCCCTGAAATGGTTAGTATGAATGCATAAGATGTGAAACAAAATGAAATAAGGAAAATGAAGATGCAATGATCAAGACCAGAAGTGCAAACAAAATGCAAATGTGTTATGAAATGATGCAATGACATGTACAATTTTTATGCATGATCATACAAGAGATGGGATGCAAAGGAAGGCATGTTAGAAGCTTGAAATCACATGAATACACATAAGAAGTAATGAATGCAAAACATACCAAATGGATGCAACAATGACCAACCAATGTTCACACATATCCTAAGGTATCTAAGATGATATAAAAATGCATGAGATGTCATGACAAGTTTATATGATGAAGGCATGCAAAGATGGATGCAGATGAACATGGCAAATTAGGGTTTTAAGAGAGTATGAGATGCATATGTCCACAACAGAAGGATAAAACATGATAAAAATTTGAAAATGTAACCAAATGAACCCTAAACACACATAAGATCACTCCCCAAAGATGGAGGTCAGAAGTTATACCAAAGTAAAGTTATGGTTTTTCTAAGTTAGGCTAGCTTTTTGGGTACTTCTTCATGAAAAATACCAAACAAATAGAAAATGCAATGCAAAAATATGAGTTAAAGTCCCTAGATACTACATGCAAATTATGAAAGAATGCAAAAAGAACCATGTGCAAACTCATCTTGGTTGATCAGAAATTGATTTTTGAAGTTAGGGTTAGAAAAATAGGAAATTTGGAAACCCTAATTCATGGTTAATTGTCAAAACATGATCAAACCCTAAAATAAATTTGTAAGATGAGTTTGTAAATTGTTCTAAATATGTAAGAATGCTTCATGATTTTTTTGGTGATTTTTAAATACCTAAAAGTATTTTTAGTTAATTAAAATGAATTAATTAATTAAATAATACAATTAAATGATTTAAAAATATATTATTAATGCAAAAATTAAAAATAAAAATGTTTTTGGTTTTCGAAAATTATTTAAAGTGAAAGTACAAAAGATTATATTTTTATAAAATGATTTGCTATTTTAAATAAATATGTGGAATAAAAATGAAAAAAAATAAAATAAAAATGCAAAGTAATTAAAAGGGATGGTTCAGATTGCGTGGAGACTGGATCAAAGGCTGAGATCTCAAGTCAGATTAACTGAAGGTAGGAGGATCTAAGGGTCCAGGTTCAAACTTCCATTACGCGCGTGATCTAAGGGTCAAGATTCACTCTGATTTAATTAATTAGGATTAACATAATTAAAATGAAATTAGGGTTAATGACATGATCTGGACCGTTTGCTCACTAAACTAATCAGGATCTTAGGGTTGTGGTTGCATCTGGGCACCTTAACCCTAACTATTCTCAGATGACCGGAACAGTGCTCCGGTCATCTTCTTCGGCCAACACCAAACACTATCTTCTTCTACAGGCCACTAAGACGCATCAAACATGCCAATAATCAAACCCCAAACATCATAGAACACGAATTCACAAACAAAAACCATTTATATTGCATGAACAAGCTGAATCGAAACCAAACATTTTTTAGGTCAAACTTTCAGAACATCATAACATGTTTATTTTTCACTCATTTTCAGTTTTAAACACATCAACATGACCAACATAACATGTAGATTCACATTATAACAAGAAATTAGGGTTCTGGAAAAATTGTTCTTTAGGGATACCTGAGCTGGAGTTCTTCAAACTGGAGCTTTCAAGGCCTTCCCTTTGTGCA